>CM066328.1:71318650-72518650 GCA_033807585.1 Hydrophis major | reverse complement strand
CATCATTGCTCTAGTGTTAAGATTTTTTTTTTCTTTGTAAGGAATTCAGCTGAGAAGAAATATTTCTTCCCAAAGGGGCTGTTGAAAAATAGAATCCAAACATGTTTTAAGAGTGTGCTGCAAGTATATCTAATTCTCAACTGATAATCTTAATCTCATAAGTGATACAAGGTTAGGACCTCTTAGTAATCAATAATCCCATGGGAAAAGGCATAGTATTAAATTTCAGTTTGAAGTAAACTTACTAATGTTTAATATGAGTCATGGTACACAAAACTGTTGAAGTTAACACCTAATATTTTCAAAACACTATAGAAAAACTAAAAAACAAACACACTATCACCACACACAAAACACTCTACAGTCCATGGATCCTGAATTTGAAATCTAATAGGAATAACATAATGGAAAAAAAGGATGACAAGCAAATAAGAAAACACATACTCATTTATGAAATGGCACTTAATCCTGAATCTGTTTTAGTGTCACCAAGGAGCTTCCATGGTTTTCTGTCTTCACTGTGTGAACGCTACCTATCTAGTTCCATGTAGCCCAAGAATGAAATTTGTCCATAGAACAGAATATGCTCTCTCTTAATTCTTGGACAACAGCAGTCACAATAACACAAAAGATCTGTGGAAATAGCAATCAGAATTTACTATGGAGAAGAAAATTGATAAAAGTGCCAGGAGGGCTGTTATACACAACAGATGAGGAACAAACACACTTAAGATACAAAAATGCATTTTAGTTAAGAAAAATTAACTGGTAAAATTAATGGTAAAATTAGATTGAAGCTGAAACTAATTACCTAAATAGAAAATGAATTGTTCTTCATCAGAGAATATCAGGCCAGGTTTGATAAAGCTTTCTTTAGAATTGCTGTACCTGAAGATATTCTGCTTTGAGCAAGGATTGGATAAGAGCAAAGGCCCACTGAAGACAACTTTGGAATTTGTGTTGTGACTGTTAAGTACTTGGACATGGATTGGAGTAAATGGAGACAGTCTTTGAATGTGAACTTTCAGCTCTTTATTGCATAGTGACTTCTCAAAACAATAACAGTGAACTCTGCCTTATATAGGCAACCTTTGTGAGAATTGTCCAATAGCGAGCTATGAACGCTAGCTCTTTAAACCAATAATAATCCTCTGTTAAGGGCCAATCAGATTCCTAAGAACTAACCAATCCGATCTGGCCGCCTAACAGCCAATCAGAAGTGCAAGGCCAGAACCCTGCACTTTACCTCAAGCTCATACTTTATTAACTATGGTACATACACAACACCCCTCCCCCCTGGCTTCTTAATTATGGTGTAGTTATATAGTCCTTTAAATAGGACGGTTGTCTTTTAAGTCTTTCGGATTTTTGTTGGACTGGTTGATTGCAATCCTGTTGAGGTAGATTGTTGTTTGGCAGTGTCTCTGCTTCTTGCTCAGGTGCAATTTCTTACGGTGCAAACAATTCTCCTTCCTGCTCCATTTCCTGAGTCTCACTTGATTTGTCGCTCCCTTCGAGCAGGTTCCCTGGAACTTCATCTTCTTCTGTACCTCCCCCCCCCTCGGTTTGGTCATGAGGGAGTTGTTGACTGGCCGTTGTGAGTCGTGACCATAATTGGTCGATATGCCGTTTCCACAGTCTATTGTCACAGCATTTCACTACGTAGGATTTGGGGCCGGTCACTCGCACTACTGTTGCCTCTATCCATAACAGATCGCCTGATAAGTTTCATGCGTAAACGCGGTCTCCTACCTGGAAAGTGCGATAGCAGCCACTGGATCCTATTGGCTTTTTCAGTTTGTAAGCAGGGTGCAACCGGTCGAGGTGGGAACGGAGTCTTCGTCCCATCAGTAGTTCCGCGGGAGCTCTGCTGGTGACGCTATGTGGAGTTATGTGTTGCAAAAAGAGAATTTGGTTGACTTTGTCATCGATATTGTCATAGTCCATTTTTTGCAAAGTCTTTTTAACAAATTGGACCATACGTTCCACTCGGCCATTGGTCACAGGGTGCGAAGGCGAGGTGAGCGCATGGCGGATGCCGCGGTAAGCGAGGTACTGCTCGAACATTAATGCCGTGAACTGTGGCCCGTTATCAGACACCAGGACATCAGGCAATCCGTGGGTTGCAAAGAGTCTATTTAGGATCTTGATCACTGCCTCAGAAGTTGTGGCCGTCATACGATGAATTTCTAACCAATTGGAGTATGCGTCAACTGTCAGCAGGAAGGTATATCCTTTGGTTGGCCCTGCGAAATCCAGGTGGATTCTGGACCAGGGTCCACGTGGCGTCTTCCATTCAGTAGGCATGGCTTTTGGTGGGGCGTTGCTGGCTTGTTGGCAATTGGTACACACTTTGACCCACTGCTCGATTTGCCGGTCCATGCCCGGCCACCATGCGAAGCTTCGTGCAAGCGCTTTCATCTGCACGATGCCAGGGTGGCCCTCGTGTAGCAGCGTCTTCCGGAGTCGTTCTGGGACAACGACTCTATCACCCCAGATGACACAGCCTTTTTGGGAAAAAAGTTCAGTCTGTCTTGCTTTAAACGGCGCGAAGTCATCTGGGACTTGGTCCAATGGCCATCCGCATTCTACCCAGCCTAGGACTCGAGCTAGGGTATGGTCTCATTTGGTTTCTCTCACGATGTCTCAGGCGGTCATAGGCGGCGAGTTGAGTGTTTCGATCTGCAACGTGGTTGCTATTGGTGCCGGATCGTCGAGAGTCTCTGGAAGCGGTGCTCGGCTTCATGCGTTGGCGTGGGGAATGGCTTTCCCCGGGCGATATTGCAGGCGATAATTATAAGCAGCTAGGAATTCTGACCATCGGGTCATTCTAGGGGATAATATGTAGGGGGTTGGCTTATCCCCGGCTATTGTCCCTAGCAATGGTTTGTGGTCAGTTATAATGGTGAATGTCCTTCCATATACATATTCATGAAATTTCTTTACAGCTGAAATTATTGCGAGAGCTTCTTTATCAATTTGTCCATAGTTCCGCTCTGCATGTGAGAGAGTCTTCGAAAAGTATGCAACAGGGGCTTCGTTCCCATTAGGCAGTACATGACTCAAAATGGCGCCCACCCCGAAGGGCGAGGCATCGCAGGTTATAACTAATGGTAAAGTCTCGTTATACTGCATAAGTACAGAGTCAGATGTGAGCAATTTTTTAACATTCCGGAATGCTTGTTCTTCCCGGTAACCCCAGACCCACAATGCTTTTTTATCTAATAACCGGTGTAACGGTTCGGCAACAGTCGCCTTGTGCGGTAAAAATACATTATAGAAATTAATGAGGCCTAAGAATGCCTAGAGATCGGCCTTGTTACGTGGCCTGGGAGCATTTTTTATCGCCTTTAATTTACTTTCGGTAGGGTGAATGCCCTGGCTACCAATCCGATACCCTAGAAACTCAACACTGTCAGTATATAAGTGACATTTATTTTTTTTCACCTTCAGTCCTGCCTCTTGGAATTTTTTAAGAACACATTTCAAACGATCCTGCAAGATTTCTTTGGTAGGGGCTGCAATTAATACGTCATCAAAATATGGAACCACGCCCTTGATTCCCTGTAACAACCTTTCCATGAGGCTTTGGAATATCCCCGGGGCTACACTAATCCCAAATTGCAATCAAGTACATTTAAAAGCACCTCTGTGCGTTACAATTGTTTGGGCTTGGGCCGTCTTTTCATCCACTGGTAGTTGTTGATAAGCTTGAGCTAAATCTAATTGAGCGAAAACCTTTCCGCCCCCCAAGGAATGGAGGAGGTGCTGCACCACCGGAACTGGATACGCATTCTGCTGTAGGGCATGGTTTAAAGTGGCCCGGTAGTCCCCACAAATTCGGATTGACCCGTCTGGCTTAATGGGTGTTACAATAGGGGTTTCCCATGGAGAATGATCGATGGGCTTCAACACCCCTTGAGCAATTAGCTTGTCGAGTTGTTCGTCGATTTTTGTTTTAAGAGCGAATGGAACTCGACAGGGCTTCAAGCGAATTGGGGCTACTTTTGGATCTAGACTAAATGAGATTGGGGTCCCCTTATACTCACCTAAACGGTCCACGAAGATGTCGCTGAACTCAGAAATAAGGTCTTCCTCCCACTCACAACCACCGACTCGGTTCATGCCGGCCACTTCGATGCCGAGTGGCGTGAACCATTGGAGGCCTAATAGACTAGGCCTATCTCTGTCGATGATCGTTAGAGGTAAGTACACTGTATGCTTTTTGAAGGAGACTTGGACTGGGCAGGACCCAACCACGGGGATTCGATTTCCTTGGTAGTCCTTGAGGATGAGGCGTTGAAATTGGAGGTCTTGGCATTGGATTGTGGAGATAAGTTGCTTGAATGTCTTCCAAGACACCATCGAGAGGGACGATCCCGAGTCAACCTCCATGTGGCAAGGCTGGTTCTCGATGGCTACCGTGACTCGAATTTTCTTAGTGTCCAAAACTGAGGCGTGACCTATAGTGATAGTATGGTGAGCCTCTTCTTTTTGCAAAGCTCGATTTCTGTAGGAGTGGTTTACTGGTTCTTGCCTTACAGGACGGTTTCCTGTCGATTGGCGATAGTTGGCCCCTTTTGAGGCCTGGCTGGGTCCTGGTAAGCTGCGGCAGACCCGGCTGATGTGGCCTCGTTTCCCGCACTCATGGCAGAGTACGTCGCGGAATTTGCATTTGGCCCTGGTTTGGTTTGCTCCACAGCCAGCGCAAGGGTGTAAGGGCTTAGGGCGAGGATCCCGGTCGGACCGCAGTCGATGGACCCCTTCTTCGTCGCTGTCTGACGACGAAGAGAGGTCCTTGTGGTGCGTTGTTAGTAGCTGCCCTTCTGAGTTGGGTGAGATTTCGTCGGTCGGTTGTGTTGCTGGAGTGCGGCTTTGCCGTAATTGTGCAGCCGACTTTTTGGTCGCTTCCGCAGCTGTGTCTTCGGCGATGGCATCAGCAAGGCTGATGTCGCCTTTCGCCATCAGCTTGCTTTGCACGCCTAGTGCATCTAATCCCAGAATTACTCGATCTCTTAGTGCTTCTTCTAAATCAGCGAGCCCGCAGAGGCCCCCTAAATTCCGGAGGTCTGCCATGAAATCGGCCATGCTCTCTCCTTTTCACTGGTTCTTCTGATAAAACTCGTGGCGTCTCACGAGTGTAGGCACGGTTGGCGCGTAATGGTCTCTCAGGATGGGTTCGAGGTCGTCCCAGCTCATGGCTTTCACTTCTCGAGGTTTGGCGAGTGCTTTAGCCATTTTAAATACAGCTGGGCCACAGTGCGTCAGGAACAGTGCCCGCTTTTTTGCTGGTGTGGCGTCCTTCAAATTATTTGTCTCATGAAACATTTGGAAGCGATCCATGTAGGATTCCCAATCCTCTTGGTTTGGATCGAACGGAGTGGGTGGTACGATGCCACTGGACATGGTTCCGTTGTTGGCGTCGTCTTTCACGTGCTCGGTATTGCTTCCTGGCTTCTTAGGTTCAGACGTCTCCAAATCCCATCCTCGTCGCCAGTGTTAAGTACTTGGACATGGATTGGAGTAAATGGAGACAGTCTTTGAATGTAAACTTTCAGCTCTTTATTGCATAGTGACTTCTCAAAACAATAACAGTGAACTCTGCCTTATATAGGCAACCTTTGTGAGAATTGTCCAATAGCGAGTTATGAACGCTAGCTCTTTAAACCAATAATAATCCTCTGTTTAGGGCCAATCGGATTCCTAAGAACTAACCAATCTGATCTGGCCGCCTAACAGCCAATCAGAAGTGCAAGGCCAGAACCCTGCATTTTACCTCAAGCTCATACTTTATTAACTATGGTACATACACAACAGTGACATCTAAGGTGAGGGGAACCAATCCCATGATATCCCGACCCACAATACTATGCACAATCTGCTCTAGCTTCCAAGAGACTTGGTTATGACTCCTCTCCCATTATTATTTGTTGCTGATCAAATGGGTATACTTTCAAATAGAATAGTAGGCTGTAGCCAGGTGCTAGTGTTATTTTCTAATCATATATAAGATTTCCATTAAAAAATACAGGCGTAGCAGTGAGTTTCATGATCTCAAGGGAATTTTCCATTGACTTATGGGTGTTACCTTTGGCTTTATGATTTGGTGATTCTTTGAGGACTGATGAAAAAAATTGGGATGTATTTAATAAACAGCAATTATTTCAGTTTATGCCAGCTCCAGTCATAACAATATAATTGAAAAAGGGTTCATGAGCACAAATGAACACCTTTTCATGTTCATGTATAAGGATTGGAACTGAGCAGGAAGCAGGAAATAGCAACTATGGATTAAAATCAAGGCAGGCAAAATGTCAAACAGTCGATTGAGTATACAGCTGTAATTCTTGTTTTAACGCCATGCTTTCCTGAGGGTGTTCTCGCTCTTCTTTTTTTTGGATATAAAATGTCCTCAAAAGTTCTCACTCTTCTTTTTTAATAGAGCTTTTTGAAAAATATTGGCTGGAAAACAGTGGTCCTTAACATTTCATTTTGGTTCTATATTTCCCTTTAGAACAATAAAATGAGTTGTCTTTCTGTAAACTCTGAAGTCCCTATACTGTGAAGCAGAGTTTCTGAACTTTAGAAACTTTAAGACATGTGGACTTCAACTCCCAGAATTCTCCAGCCAGCATGGTTGCTCTGAGGTATAACTGCTTCATAATTCATTTGTAATATTAGTAGAGGAGGAGGAGGAGCCTCCCATTGGGCTCATGATAACTATAGGGAAATATCCTTATAGTTTTCCTGTCAAAAATATGAAACTTCCTTCCTCTCTCCCTCCCTCCCTTCCTCCCTTTTTTCCCTCTTCAAATTCCCAGCCAAGTCTTCTTCAAGAACTAATCAGATCCAATTGAATTTAGCTTTTTTAAGTTTAATCAGATTCCTTCTTCCTCAATCTTTCTCTCTTCTTTTCCTTTCCATGGATTTTCTTTTCTCTACCGAAGTTGTTGCAAAGTGTTTTCCTCTCATCAGACTTGTGGAGAAACTAATTTATGTTGCAAGCTACTTTACTATAATCAGTTTGGTCCTGAAGAAACTGAAGAAGGAAAAGTAAAGAAGTATCATTGCAACTGAAGAAACTAGAGGCATCCATGGAGGAGGGGTAAAAAAAGGAAGTCAAGATGGTGGCTAAGTGATTAAAGGCCTTCCTTTTTTAATATATGGGTTGTATGCAACACTCCGAAAAAATGGGGTGAGGTTTCAATACTCAGAAAAATGTTTTCCTCTTTTAGAAGCTATTCTGATTAACTTGAAAAGCAGAGATTATTTGATTACTGGTTTAAACAGATCCTTACAGGCTGTATTTTTTCAATTGGATGCAAAAAGAAATAAAAAAGGCTGCCAAAACAGATTTGGCTACAGAAATGTACATTATGCTGTTTGGATAAGTGTCATGAGAGAATCAATTACTATCTCTACTATGCCTTCCAGGAAAGCAGTTTGGGGCTTACAAGCCTCAGCTGAAACATTTATTGGTTTATTTGTTTATATTGCATTTTTCGTTCTTGAGTACAGTTAAAATACATTCAGATAATGAAGAACAAATTCAAGGTCAAATATAGGAGGAAATCTCTATGCAAGAAAACTATAGGCTATAAATCACATTGTGTGTATTCCAGAAACCTCTGGCTTTTATTTTATTAGGGAAAAAGCACACACACACACACACACACACACACAGGTGAGACAAACCTTCAGATACTCAAGTATCTTTTTTGCCAGGGATTCTGCAGTCCTGCAAGTATTTTTGGCCTGAGACCATATCCCTGCAACAGTTTCCTTGCTTTTGAGCATCATTAACCTTTTTTGTAGATTCAAGAAATTGCGGCATTTTTTGTTTGATGACACAGACAAATAGCACTTTCCAGCAGCTCAACACCAGATGGTAATTGCATTCTCATAATAGCACAACATCCTGAAATTGCCTCCTATTTAGTTGTGCTTTAACTGATGTGACAGGAAAAAGCCAGCCACCTGGTAAAGATGGGAAGAGGAATGGAGCTTGGAAAAGCACAGGCCCACCAGCTTAGGAACAAGCAAGTATGTGCCGAAGGAGGCCTATGGGAGGGTTCTGAGTATGTACCTTGCTGTTTGTGTGATTCACACATATATATGCTCACTTGAGTAGAGTGGATTAGTTATTATTGATTTAGCAGTGCAGAACCTTTATTGTTTTATTTACTTATCTAAAAGATTAAGAGTGGCTCATCTTAAGCAACTGTGGGCAGCTTACAACCACCAATAAATATAACAGTCATAAAAACAATAAATTACAAGTCTTGTGTATATTAATGTTAGTGCATTTAATTATTGATTTTGAAAGCTGGGGTGTTTGCTTGGTTTAAATGTATGGAGAGGACAGTGATTTAAATGTATGGACAGGACAGCCCTGAGGCCATTTTGGGCTGAAGCCATTTTGGGAACATCTTCAGGGCAGCCACAGCAAGGCCGGTTGGAGCTATGGGAAGGTGAGGGGGGATATAGAGATAGCTGGGGGATGTGGAGCTAAGATAACATTTTTTCCTATGGGAGCCAAGGACGCTCTACTAAGTGTTGGAGAGGTATGGACAAGAGTCCAGAAATATTTCACAAGAAGAGTTCTCTGCTCCTCTACTCATTGTAGAATACCTTATGCTACCAGACTTGAAACTCTAGACCTAGAAAACCTAGAACTACGCCGCCTTTGGTCCAACCTAAATATAGTATATAAAATCATACATTGCAATGTCCTACCTGCAAATGAATACTTCAGCTTCAATCATAACAATACAAGAACACACAATAGATACAAACTGCACCAAACTTGATTGCAGAAAATACAACTTTAACTGCACCAAGGTTTAACTGCACCAAACTTGATTGCAGAAAATACGACTTCAGCAACAGAGTGGTCAATGTTTGGAATACTCTACCTGACTCTGTGGTTTCTTCCCCAAACCCAAAAAATGGTAACCTTAGACTGTCTACTATTGACCTCACCCCCTTCCTTAAGAGGCCTGTAGGGGGTGTGCATAAGTGCACCAATCGTGCCTACCGTCCATGTCCTGTTGTTTCTTTTTATTTTTCTTATAAGTATCCATCTCATGTATCTTTATTCTTATACCTGTATCTTGTAAGCAATTGACAAATCAAATAAATAAAAAAATAAAAAAAAAGCCAGTGTCAGACTCTAAATCTTACAATGTCCTGGAGCCTGACATTACAGCTAGCAGTGTGGCAGAGCCTGATCGTCGATTCAAACTTGCAATGTTGGCATTGGAGGGGCAAGGGCTGTCAATGATGTTTCACAGCCTCGGAGTTGAGTATCTCCGATCTACACTCGCAACGTCAGCTTCAGGGGGAGGGAGAGCTATACACTTGCAGCCTCAAATTCATGTTTCAGCTTTAAGACAGTGTCAGATTGGAGGCAAATTGTTAATTGTTATTTAGAATACTAAGGGGAGGCATGGTGGAGGGAGAACATGAGATTAGATTAGGCGTGGTTTAATTAGGTATGGGGGGTTGCTGGCTAATTAGGTAATGGGTGGTTGAGGGAGGGGGCGGATGCTAGGTAATTGGGCAGGAGTAGATAAAATAGCATTGGGAGTTACCTATTCCCAATGCTGACTTTTCACGGATATCTGTTGTTGAAGCTCTTGGCCACGATTAGGAATACAGCAATAAACTCAACAATTTCAACACTACAAGTTTTATTGGTTTATTGATCAAAATATCCAGTTCTTGGCAGAGACTGACAGTTAGCAGGAGCTGGGACTGCGACCTGATTGGACCATGTGATGGACATTTAACCTGGGGGCAAGAAACGAGAGAAAAAACTTGTGACTGTGGAGTTTGAATCCATGGGTTGGAATAATTCCAAAATTGAAAAAACACACAGTAGTATAGTCCAAGACGGAATATATTTCGGGGGCGATTGTTTAACCCCCTTGTTCACCCGCGAAGTACAATAAGGCAAATGTTAAAAACGTTAAAACCGTCATAAAAACCGTCATAAAAACCGTCATAAAAACCGTCATAAAAACCGTCATAAAACCAAGGATGACCGCTGCGGTCATCCTTGGTTTTATGACGGTTTTTATGACGGTTTTAACGTTTTTAACATTTGCCTTATTGTACTTCGCGGGTGAACAAGGGGGTTAAACAATCGCCCCCGAAATATATTCCGTCTTGGACTATACTACTGTGTGTTTTTTCAATTTTGGAATTATTCCAACCCTGGGGGCAAGAACTTTGGGGTTTTGATTTGGGTGGGGAAAACTTCAGGTCCTTCAGAATCAGGTTTTCACCAGTTGTGCCAATATAACATTCCCAATTCATATTTTGAGGAAACTCTAAGCCTCAGATTTTTGATTGCTTTGGGTCTGTTACTTGGAACCCTGACACACAGTGATTGTGATCTTACCATGAGAGGTGGGTGCTTCCCTATGAGCAGAAGAGACCCAGATTCTTGTCTACCATCAGTCACAAAAGCTCATGAGGTGATTTGGGATCAACCTCACTCTTTGAGCCTGGTTTCCCACTAATAAGTAAATAAACAGACATATTGACATCAACCCAGTCTACCAATCACTGAGAACAAAAGAACTGCATCAACACACACAAAAAATGAACAATTCCGAAAATAACAATTAAAATGAACAAACAGGCATCCCCCTACGGAACAATAAAAACCATAACCCATCAGCTCACAAGAAATCAGACTACATCTCAGGAACAACAACCAGCCAATCAAACAATCTGAAACCAGACCATGACTCAGAAATCACCAAACAACATCTATACTAATTTGCATCACATAAAAAGGTATTTAAAAGCCAATGTTCTGACAGACAACACAATTAAAAGCGCACTGATGATGCCTCCTTGAATGGTGATGAAATGTTTGCAACCAAATTGCCAAGCTCGGAGCTCAGAACAATAGCCATACAGAAGATGTAATATGATGGTGTAACACATAGGCTTGAATGCACAAAATGTTTTGCCTTCCGAATGTCAACTCTTTCTCTGCTAACTATACAATAGTGTTACATATAAACAACAAAAGAATAAACTGCACAATGTTATTTCAGATTTAATGCATCCTGCAAGTTGAATTCCTTCTCTATTGCATGAGGTACAGACTTTAGAGAAGCATGATGTGGAATTGGGAGAATGAGTCATCTAGAAATATAAATCATGGCATGATCACTTAAGATTATTTCATGCAAATGATTGAGAAAATAAGAGGCCATAATATACGTGGGCGTCCAGATTGGCCTGTCAGTCAGAGAACTCACAATAGTTCTTGTTTTGCTGTGCTAAAAGACATGGTTCTTTAGAACACACTATGGATAGTACAGTTGGCAGGAACTATATTGTTTCGTTGGTGGGCAGAGGGCTGCATATGTTGTAGAGCGGCGATTACAGACAGAGATGGAGCCAGGCTGAAACTAACAAACTTTATTCCAACGAATAAAGGGTTTCCGCTGGTGGCGACAGCTGATGCTGTTTGACAGCTCCCTTTTATAGCCGGCTGTCAAACGGCATCAGCCAATGGGAGCGATTGGTGCTCCCGTGTAGGCGGCGGACCAGAGGGAGGACTGCTGTTAATCCTTGAATACAGCACTCCTTTCCCCTGGCTACGAGCATGCATAGTCCTGCAGCCGGGACGGCTGTTTTCACTTGCGGCCTGATCTTTGTAGTTCCAGGGGCTTTTCGGCTGCTACCGAGTCCTGTTCTCTCCGGGCGGCAACAGGAGTTTGCAGAGGGTCATCGGTCGTCCTAGTCCTGCTGTCCGGCTGCTGCTCGGGTGAGTCCTCTCATGGCGGTCGGTAGGACGGGTTGTCGGGTGGTTGGTAGACCAGGTCCTTCGGCGGGTCGGCTGCGGCAGGCTGTGAGCAGACCGGGTCGTCCGGCAGCTGGTAGACCAGGATTTCAGTGGCGGGCCTCTTCCAGCGCCTCCTTAGCTGGTCCATGTGTCTTCTCCAAACTCGACTGTCTTCCAGGAGAACTCTGTATGACCTGGGTCCTGTAACAGAGACTATCTGCCCTGGCAGCCATAAGGGGTGCCCTGCATAGTTCCTGGCATAAACCAGGTCTTGCAAGGCGAATTCCCTGGCATGGCTGTCAGAAGCCAGTGGTGTGCTAGAAGCGTAGTGGGGGTGCAACCTGTCCAGGGTGGTCCTGAGGTGTCTGCCCATCAAAAGTTCAGCAGGGGACTTGTTGGTGGTGGGGCATGGAGTAGCGTGTTGTGTGAGTAGGTAAGTGGACAGTTTGGAGTGCCAGTCTGTTTGGCCCAGCTTGGCCAAAACTTCCTTCACAGACCTAACAGCCCTCTCTGCCATCCCATTGCTTGCAGGGTGAAAGGGGGCTGTGAGAGCGTGTCTGATGCCCAGGTTGGCTGCGAAGATGGCGAATTCATTAGAACTGAATTGGGGGGCGTTATCTGAAACTAAGGTGTCAGGAACTCCATGTGTAACAAACAGTCTGGTCAAGGCCCTTGTGACAGCCAGTGTTGTGGCAGAGGGTAACAAAATCACTTCAGCCCATTTGGAGAATGAGTCTACTACAACGAAAAATATCCTCCCCTGCATAGGGCCAGCCAGGTCAATATGCAGCCTGGCCCAAGGGGCCCCGTATCCTCCCATCTGGTTGGTGCAGCTGTTGGTGGGGCTGCTCTCGTTGCCTGGCAGGGCTGGCATGTGCTAACCCAGTTGGCATCCAACCCTGGCCACCAGACGTAGCTGCGGGCCAAAGCCTTCATCCTTACGATGCCAGGATGACCCTCGTGCAGTGTCTTTAACACTTGTTCTTGCAAGGTGAGTGGTATGACCACCCTAGTCCCCCATAACAGACAGCCCTGTAGTGAAGACAACTCCTGCCTGTGGGTCTTAAATGGCATGAATTCAGGGGCGTACTGAATATCAGGCCACCCCCTCCTCACCCAGTCTAGGACTTGGGAAATCACATGGTCTCTTCTGGAGTGGGCAGCAATATCCTCAGCTGCGACTGTCAGGTCAAGTTCATTGCAGTCGAAGATTGCATGGATGGGAGCTGGGTCTTCGACTGGTGTTGGCAGGGGGCATCTGCTGCGGGCGTCTGCATGGCAGAGGTTCTTCCCCGGGGGATGTACCATGTGTATGAGTAACCGGCCAGAAACAGAGTCCATCTGGTCATTCTCGGGGATAGTACCTGTGGGATTTGCTTATCACCAGCTAATAGTCCCAATAGTAGTTTGTGATCCGTTACAAGTTCAAAACAATGGCCATAGAGAAACTCGTGGAATTTTTTTACAGCAGCCACAGCTGCTAAGGCCTCCTTATCGATCTGACTATAGTTCCTCTCTGCAGCAGAGAATGTTCTTGGAAAGTATGCAATGGGTGCCTCAGATCCATTTGGGAGCCTATGGCTCAATACTGCTCCTATGCCAAAGGGTGAGGCTAACACCAGGGGCAGGTTTTGGTTGAATTGAATTAACACAGCATTTGAAGTTAAAAGAGACTTTACTGCCTGGAAAGCGTTGGCTTCTCTTTGTCCCCAGTGCCAGGGGGCCTTCTTATCTAGGAGCCTATGTAGGGGGTCAGCTACAGAGGTCTTGTGGGGCAGGAAAGATGCATAAAAATTCAGAAGTCCTAAAAAGGCCTGCAATTCAGTCTTGTTAGAGGGTGTGGGTGCCTCGTGAATAGCTCTAACCTTAGTTTCTATGGGGTGAATTCCAGAGGCGTCAATTCGATAACCGAGGAAGTCCACTTGTTTGGTGGCAATGGTGCATTTGTCTTTTTTCAATTTAAGCCCATTTTGCCTAAACCTGTCAAGGACAGATCTCACTCTGAGTAATAGTTGTGTCGTGTTGGTGGCAGAGACCAAAATGTCATCGAAATATGGAACCACCCCCGGCAGGCCCTGGAGGATTCTTTCCATGAGAGATTGAAAAATGCCTAGGGCTATGCTAACTCCAAATTGTAAATGTTTACATCTAAAAGCACCCCTGTGTGTAACTATAGTTTGTAGGTCAGCAGTGTGTTGGTCCACGGGAAATTGCTGATATGTTTGGGACATGTCTAACTTTGCAAAAATTATACCTGGCTCAAAAGAGTGTGGCAGGTGTTGGATTACAGGTACTGGATATGCACTAATTTGGAGGAAATGGTTGAGGGACATTTTATAGTCAGCGCAAATTCTCACGCTGCCATCTTTTTTTAAGGGGGTGACTATGGGCATTTCCCACTTGGTGAAATCTACCTGTTCCAGCACTCCTTGTTTAATAAGTTTGTCTAATTCTGCATCCAATTTAGGCCGAATGGCGAAAGGTACCCTTCGCAGCTTTAAGCGAATTGGGGTGGCATGTGGACCCACATCAAAAGATATAGGGGTGTCTGAATAACAACCTAATTCACTGCTGAAAACCTCAGAGTAGTCCCTAAAGAGGGCATCTACTTCAGAATTTACCACAGAGTGAATCCCTGTAATGTTGAGGCCTAGGGCAGGGAACCAATCTAGTCCTAGCAAGCTCGGGAGGGCACCATCAACAACCACCAGTGACAAGTGACCTCTAAAGTTTTGGAATTGAATGAGGAATTTTCCCTTACCCAGGACTGGAATGGTCTTCCCCTGGTAGTCCCAAAGAGTCGGTGGCAGTTGATCAGCTTCTTTTTTGAGAGCGAAGGCAGCAACTTCTTCAGGGTGGCCCACGAGATGATGGAGAGGGCTGACCCGGTGTCTACCTCCATCCGGCAGGGCTTACCTTCTATAAAAAGAGAAATGCTTATTTTGTTGGACCTAGGGGTGATATTGTCTGCGTGGTAACATGTGGAGCAATTTTCCACTTGCCTTTGGAAGGAGGCAGAAACTTGAGGTCTTTGTGTGGAGGCCTGCTCAGCTTGGCAAACCCTGGCTATGTGCCCTCTCTTCTGGCAATTCAGACAGATAACGTTTCTGAACCTGCAAGTTGATCTATGATGGTTACCCCCGCAGCTCATACACTGGGTTTGCTGTTTGTTTGTCTGGCTGTTGTTTTTCTTAGGTGGCCCTGGGGGGTCGGGTCTTGGATGAGTGAGGAGGTTCTTCTTCTTCTTCTTGGGCAACCTCATCATAGTGGATTGTAGCCTGCCCTTGCTTTGAGGTGTTTCCCTGAACTTCAGCTGCTGATAGTTCTGACAACTCAGCAGCCTGAGCTTCCTCAATAGCTAAGGCTAGGGTTAAATCTTTTTTAGCCAGTAACCGCCTCTGTAGCTTTAGGTCCCTAACTCCTCCCACAGTTTGGTCAAGCAGCATGTCCTCAAGGTAATCCCTAAATCCACAGTGTATGGCAGCTGATCTCACAGTTTCCCCTTCAGCTTGAATTCTCCTCCTAAAAGCCAATCTCCTAGCTATCTGAGAGGGTCTGGGTCTGGAATAGTGGTTTGACAAGATTTCCCTCAACTCATCCCACGGAATAGCCTTTATAGAACGTGGGGACACTAGTGCAGAGGCTGTATCAAAAACTGTAGCCCCACAGAAGCTTAAAAAATAGGACCTTTTCCTCAGGTCCGTAGCTTCAGACAAATCAATGGCATTTAAAAAGCATTTGAATCTGTTCATATGTGATTCCCATGTCTCTGCCCCCGGCTGGAAGTGAGGAAATGTTGGATTTGAGGCCATTGGAGTGGCAGCGTTGGTTTCCTCAACTGAGGGAACTTCAAATTTTTCGCTTTTAGAAAAGCATTTCTGGCTGTGCCTGTCAAGCGGTGTTCGGCTCCTCAGCTGGGGAGCTTTAAAGTTCGCGCTCTTTGGAGAGCGTCAGCGGCGGTGACTTTGTTCAGCTCATAGCGGCTTCAGCTCTTTCTTATTGTGACTTCGGCTCTGTTGTTTTGCCTGGTCGTCTTTGCTGCATCCCATCCTCGTCACCAGTGTTGTAGAGCAGCGGTTACAGACAGAGACGGAGCCAGGCTGAAGCTAACAAACTTTATTCCAACAAATAAAGGGTCGCAACGGCTGCCGAGGCTAACTGACAGCCAGCTGGTGGCGATAGCTGATGCCATTTGACAGCTCCCTTTTATAGCCGGCTGTCAAATGGCATCAGCCAATGGGAGCGATCGGTGCTCCCGCATAGGCGGCGGACCAGAGGGAGGACTGCCGTTAGTCCTTGAACACAGCAGCATATATATTTCTTATGTACAATATGTGCCTGACCTCTGTCAAGTAGCTTTCTTTTTGCGCTTGTGTCTGCTTTTAAATCAAGCTCTAAAATACACTTTAAATTGGATCATCAAATAAACACATTCAATTACAAAATCTGAAAATATGGTAAAAAAGAAGGTCTTCAGTTACACATCATTTGTCTCTGTTAACTTTTTTTGTATAAAGCAATGCTAATTTGGAAAAAAATATTGTTTATTTAAAAACACAATAATGCATCTTATCAAAGCAGGAAAGATGTACTGAGAGAATTTTGAGCCTATCTGGTCTCCTTGTTTTCATTAAGCCTTTTCTTATTTTCCTTTATCTATATGTTGAAGGGCCCATAGGTAGGGAGTATTATGTTCTAGTATAAGACAATCCATACATATATGGAAGTAGCTAATTCTGTATAGATCCAATAATGAACTTCATTGTAACAACTAGAGCATTGCATTTTCAAGAGAATAGTGTCAGTCTGTTAATGCTCTGCATATTATACTCAATGCCCTTGAATATGAAAAATGTATAAAATGAGTATAAAATGAGTATAATATGTGTGATTCCTGAGATTCTTAAACAATTTCAGTGTGTTTTCATTTAGCTTTTCAGAAAGAGAAGGAGGAAGAGAGCTACAGTAGTTTCTTTCAACTGATGCATTAAATTTTCCAATTTGTTGTAGACTGCACACTCAAAAGCCTTTGTATAAAAATTTATATGGCTACCAACTCTATATGTTAGGAAACATTTTAAAAATGCAAATAATAAAAAGCCCAAATAAAAGCAAATAACATAAGAAAACCATATACCCATCTATAGTGTCAAAATCAAGATTCACCCCATGTTAGTACATAATGATGGCTCAGCAGTATTTTATCCCAGCTTCTGTGGAAAGAACCAAATCTTTAGAAACTTTGTAAAGTCCAGCATCTGGACCTTGTAGAGATGCTATCTAGCAATGGTTTCTTAAGGGTAGGTTGGACCACTGCCTCCTCCAAACTGACACCGTGATCCCCTGACTCAGCACTGAATTCACCACAGGTTAACTTCAAGTACATACTGTTTCCAAGGTTGCTTTAAGCAACTGGGTCTAATGCATAGGTGGCCACATTCAAAGGATCCTGTTCAATGGCTCTAAAGTCATATGCTCAGTTTCTTCCCAGATAGCTTCCCAACATTATCCATCAGATGTTTGGAATAGTCATCACTGAAGACCTTAAGATGGTCCTCCAATTTTTCTTTCTTTAATAGGGGACTAGGTCACCAGGCAACAATCTGCAGCTGCAGTAAGAACTGAAAAAAATGATTATGATGCACTGCAATTGTTAATATCACTAATGTTTGGTTGGCTTGTTTCTAGTTTTCTTCGACCAGCACTCCAGGAGTCTGTTCTTTCATTTTTTTTGAAGTTCCCTGATAGAAGACTCTAGTTTTCATGAGCAAGAAGAGGCTGCCAGATACAATCCAATCTAAGGTACAGCATCACTCTTGAAACTCAGTGGAGCCCATCTGGGTTTTAGACCAAACCATACAAATAGGTCCATCTACTGTGTGGTAGGGGGGTTAGAATGAGAGAGCTCCATTGCAATCAGAAAGTGATCCAACTATAACAAAGGGCAGATATTAATATTCCATCCAAACAATTATACCCAGTAAGTACTGCCCAAGACAAAAGCTAGATTTTTATGTGTGCTGGGTCCTCAGTGCTCTGGCTTGGCCAGGAAGTCCTGAGTTCGTTCTGTCTCTGCACCTAGGAAAGGTAAGTTTAATTTCTTCATTACCATAATTTTGTATGAATTTTGTATTCCTTATGAGTGAACATGCATAGGGTTGCATTGTTGGACTTTATACAGAGTACAGGATTTCCATCAATCACAGGCCACAGGTTTTTTTTTAGATGCCACAGGACTGCTAATAGCACAAAAATGTTATTTTAATATTCCTCCCACTTAGTTTTTCCAAACTATTGGCTCACATGGATACTGTGGAAGATATAATCAAGTGTCAGCCAATGTTTCTGGTTTCCAGCAGAGCAGAATGGCAATGAGATGTGGCAGAATCTGCGGAACATAAGGGAAAAGAAGCACGTATAAGGGAGATTTATCTCATGTGCCCAGTGCACACCAAAAACAGCTGCTGCAATTAAAAAGTAATTAGGGACATATTAAAACATTTGTGGAGAAAACACATGGGGCTGCGGAATGGCACAGCACAGCAGGGAAGACAAGCTAGCTCATTTCTTAAAGTATAATAATGTGTATAGAACACCCAAATCTCCATTCATATCCTTTAGCATTAGGTTAACTACTGCTAACTTCAATACAGAATTATTTGTCAATGTAGCTTTTTAGTGTAGCACAGGGGAGCACTAATGAAATGAGTCAATTTTCCCATGACAAAGCTAAATATTCTATCTTCTGTGGTCTGCTTACAAGTGTTGGAGACTTCAACATTAAGGATGACAGTGGGAAAAAAATCCACACAACATCTGAAAGCATCATTTAATGCCTAATGGTTCAGGAGAGACTATAGTTCCTGTTTATTCTAACAGACTTTACAGCTGGCATCATCAGATCTTTGGAAATTATTCATAGCTTTTATCTAAATGTGTCTTAGAGGGAAGGTGTTAAAAATAGTCACATTTCACTAGATAAGATGGAAAGGCATTAAACAAATCACATTTCACTAGATGAGGTGGAAAATATAGGAGTGTCCCAGGAAAAAAAAATGATACCATGTGTGTAAGGAATTGGCCTCAACATTTCCAGGAATGTCTGTATGTAAAAGAAGGGCAGGGACTGTATTGGTATAATCATGGCATCATCTTGACTTTATTGACATTCCCATTTCCCTGTCACCCCGGCAGATGCCCATTTTGCTCTGTGAGAAGATGTCAGGAATAACCTGAAATTAAAACATGATGACTTGGCCCCTTCTTCCCTCACTAAAACCTAGTAGTAGAAACATGCATTATGATAACTTGTTGCTTTCCAAGAGCAGCCAGTGAAATGAAGCATTGGGAAAGAAGAAGCTGGGAAAGAATTTTCAATGTATGACTTTATATCACCAAGCAGCTAATGGAAGATGAGAGATTCAGGATTATTTTTATTAGCATCTCAGAGTTCATAATATGTAATTTTAGTATCAGTGGCACCTATTCTATCTCAGTAGAGAGAGCATCATATAATCAATGTTCACTTCATGTACTTGTTAAGTTTTAAACAAACATTCTATCAATATGAATGAGAAGAGTTGCAGAATTAAAACTTATTTTACCACAGGTGTTTTTTTTTTCACTTTTATTTTATAGAATCTAAATTTCCTTAGAGTGATTGTGAATAAAATGAGCTTTTAGTTCTATAGTCCTTCTAGATCTTTGAATCTCCAACTTCTTCCTTGTTTCAGCACAAGTGGCCTCTCTTCATTTACTAATCTTTCTTCTGAATTCCCATGAATTCTTATTCAATTTGCTTTCCCTCCCTTTCTTCCCTCACCATTATAGTGTTTGCCACATGACATTTGCAAAAGGTATGACATTGGTTGATTAAAAAATAAAGAAAACAGGGACTCATTATCTTTTAGAAATGAAATTTAATATTAAAAAGTCTTAGGATATAAAGTTGAATGGCATTAAATAAGAGTTTTAGCAAAATCCCCAGATCCCCTACCCTTCAACATATTATTCAATCAGATTAGTGGCTGGTAAAAGGATTAACGATACATTGATGATGATGATGACCACAATGTGATGACGATGATGATATAAAGAAAAATATGAACACACAGCTTCAAACACATCAAATGTTCCTCCTAGGACAGTGGTCCCAAACTTTTCCAGCTCTGCAGACTGACAACTGAAGTGGCACTGATGGTGGGGGAAGCGAATGGTTTTATATGTGTGCCCACTGCTTGCTCAAATAGAGCTTTGTGTGCTTGTGCACTCACACACCCAATGGGTCATGGCCCAGTATTGGGCCACAGCCCAGGGGTTGGGGACCTCTGACCTAGGATGTCATAATATAGTGACATAGTATATGGTATATACATAGTATAGTATTTCTCAATCTTGTCAATTTTAAGCAATGTGAACTGCATGTCTACAATTCTACACATTTTGGGGACTTGAGATTCACACATCTTAAAGTTGCTATGGTTGGGAAACTGCTCCAGAGAATATTTTGATCCTAGGCACAACTAAAAATGAGGTGAAAGCTGCATGTCCAATAAAAAGATACCATCAAGATAGTAAAATGCAACATGGACCTAAGAACATAGAAGCCATAAAGTGAACTTTATTCAGTTGTACACATCCATGAAGAAAAGCCACAGAAGGCATAACTATTGCACATGCAAATCTCTGTTCTTTGTCATCAAAGATCCAAGTTTAGATTTAGACTTTACAAATGTTTAAGTTTGGAACCTGTGAGATATTTCTAAGAACTCGAATCACACCACAATGTTTTGTATAAATTAGTGAGTTAATGTTTCTGTAATTCTTTCTTCTCACTGAGGAGGCTTGAAGTGATGAAAGAACTGCTGGCTCATAAATGTTACTTGCCCAAGCCATCTGTCTTACAAACGATCTTGTATGTATAGCTATTATTTCAGTTAGACACCAGCAGCTTCACAATTGTTCATGGCCTTGGTGAAGAATAGTAGCTGTCAAAAGCACTAAGAGTGTTATAGCTTTTAACAGACCTGTTTGCACCTTGTCTGAAAGGCTGAGGAATGCATGTGGGAAACAACCAGAATTGATTGCAAGGCTGGAAATGGCATCTTGATTACATTTTGCTACCTACTTGTGGTTGCCCACTTTCGAACTAATGGGTCGACAGGAAATGTAATCAGCGATGAATCCCATATAACCCATATCAATATTATCTTCTTTTGCATGAACTAGGCAAATTACTTTATTTTATCCTTTTGAGAACACATGTCAACACTTTTAAATAGCTTATTTTCCATGTGTGAATTCTGTAATTTAGACACAGAGTGTTACTGGAAGAATTATCATGCTTTTTTGCCCGAGATCATAAGTGAAGTCAATATATATTTAGAGACCAACAGTCATTCAAAATCAAATATTGTTGGAAGATGCAGAATAGAATTTTCGTTTTTTAAAGGGAATAATCTAGGAGCAATCCTTCACTCCTTTTTTAAACTGAGAACCAATGTAAGGTAAAAACACTTATAATTTCTTCTTTTCCACCTGAGCAAGTATTCTCCAGAGGCTTCCTCAACCATACACTCCACCAAAGCCAGTAAAAGGAGGAGGTGCTCAGGAGAAACTCTGAACACTTCAATCAGAGACCTTGTTCTAATTGACAACTGGATATTATTGAATTCAGCCTTAAATTGGGATATTTCAAATTAAAATAATAGTATAAAATGGGTAGAAATTACTTGCATAGAAATATGGAGCAAATATCAGCTCCCACAAACTTGGATTAGATAGCAATGGCACTTAGACTTATATACTGCCCTATAGTGCTTTACAGCACTCTCTAGGTTGTTTACAATGTCAGCATACTCCTTCCAGCAATCTGGGTCCTCATTTTACCAACCTTGGAAATCTGAAAGGCTGAGTCAATCTTGACTCCTGTGAGGATTGAATTTCAAGCTACAGGTAAAGCTTGCCTGCAATACTACATTCTAATCACAATGCCACCAGGGCTTAAAAGAATATAAAGAATTTTGCTGGCTAGGGAGTTGTGGTAATTGAAGTCCACATATCTTAAAGATGTTGACATTGAGAAACACTGGTGTAAAGAAAAAGAACTTCTCTTCACACTTTCTTAAAATTCAGACAAAAGAATATTAAATGCCAAGCAGGCACTGGGCCTACTGGTGTGAGGAAGCATCTTTTGTATACACTTCACTTTTCAAATTCCTTGTCCTAGATATTGTAAAAATTAAAAATAGTAGAACTACAGACATTCAAAAAGGTTCGTAAGTAGAACACATCAAAAGATAATGAAATGCATTTACAGAAATAGAGCAAACCTTTAGAAGCTGAGATATAAATGGCAGATTCTTTGCTAATCCTTGATCTGGCTCATATAGATTCTGTACATAATCTTTCATCTGACTCAAACATTTTTCAGATTTATAGGCTGCATCTCTAGCAAGCTGTAAAAACCAACTTGGCTTGATATCCAAAGAGAAACAGGATGCTTTTTGTATTATTGTTTTTTAAAAAACAAAACAAAAAACTGACGTTATGTGTCCAAACTCTTCTACAAAAATATTCTTATTAGATGTGACTAGGGAACCAAGACTAAATATGATCTCTGTTATTTGTTTTTCTCATAAGTTACTTTAATTAAATTATTTGAGAACCATTTGAAAATATACCGGTAGTTTCATTAAAACAGTACCTAATAAAGTGTGATACATTTCAGCTGTTTATGGAGAAATAGAATTGGATATCAGTGGATGTTATTGGCCTAGGATTATAAGACAAGGGACAGACAGAAAATAAGAAGAGGTGAGTCTAGAAGAGAGATAAAGATTCTAATTGAAGGTACAACAGAAGAATGAATGGTTTGTTGTTGGGTAGCAGAAGTGGAGGACATCTCCTGGAGCAAAGGTGAAGACTATTATTTCTTACAGTGCCATGCTCACCTGGGGCAAAAATCTACTGTCAATGACCACCATCAAAGATCATGTGGCAAGAAAAGAGAAAATATATGGAGGCTATACAAAGACTTGAGGGCAAGTAGATAATTAGAACAGCAGCAATGAGAAGGACCATAACTGCATTCTGAATTAGGTACAGTTTCTAAGTAGTTTTCTTGCATTAGAGCACAGTGCAATAATATGATCAAGAAGTGACCAATGCATGAGCTTTATGAGCAGGACCTCCCAATCCAGGAACGGGGAAAACTGGTATTACTTGTAATACCATATACAATATGTAATACAATATAAAGGCCATTCTACATATGACTCCATCTGCTTCTCAAAAAAGAATTTAGAGTCCAAGGAGATCC
Organism: Hydrophis major; assembly: GCA_033807585.1. Taxonomy (NCBI): domain Eukaryota; kingdom Metazoa; phylum Chordata; class Lepidosauria; order Squamata; family Elapidae; genus Hydrophis; species Hydrophis major. The sequence continues at coordinate 72,495,521 of CM066328.1, read as the reverse complement.
CAGATTTTACACTTCTGATTGGGCCGATGTAGCCCCCTTCAAAAATAGAGGTAATCTTCAGAATTTGTGAGCCTCCAAACCTATATGTGTTACCAATACCATAGTATATCCAGATTAGGATTGGTTGGAGATTGAGGACACCATTTAAGGATGTTTCCTGAATCAGCAATTCTAGCCAATAATCATGCAGAAAGAGAAGTTCAGTGTATAGTGCCACAGATTCAGCATTTAATAGTATGACCTTGAAATGGAAATAATTATGAACCATGTGCTTCTTGGGATATCTTATAAGAATCACTGTAAAAAAATGTGGGAAAGATTGTTTACTTCCCTAAACCTATGATGGCAAAGTCTCTGAGGATAAAGAGACTCATGAAATCTATCCATCAATTTACAGAAGGAAGACCATCTATATTTATTCAGAATTAGATTATGTAAATATCCAGCGATAAGCTGTGACAGTTTTAAAAAATGTTCAAGAGCAGGTGAAATCATTCAGAAGACAAATGTTCCTAATTGATTATTTTATCACTGGCCTCCATAAAGGTTATTTAGCCTACAAGTAATTATTGACTTGTGACTATAATTGAGATTCAAATTTTTGTTATAAGTTATTACTGTTAAGTTGTTTTTACAATGCTTGTAAACTGAATCACCATGGTTGTTGTGTGAATCCATTCTTTTAAATGGGCATGCTGGAAAAAAAGCAAAAAGGCCAGAAACTGTCAAAAACATAGCAAATTGTGGTCATGTGATTGTGGGATTGTGGGATGCTGCACCTGGTCATAAATGCAATCTGTTTGCCAAGTACTGAACAGGATAGAATACTTTATTGGCCAAGTGTGATTGGTCACACAATAAATTTGTCTTGGTGTAAATACTCTCAGTATACATAAAGAAAAGGTACATTCATTAAGAATGAAGAATCATAGGGTACAACACTTAATGATAGTCATAGGGTACAATCAACAATCAAATCATACCAGGAAACAGTCAAGTGGGAGGGGATGGGTGATAAGGAGTAGTGAGAAGATTAACAGTAATAGTAGTGTACACTTTGCAAACAGTTGAACAGTGTTGAAGGAATTATTTGTTTAGCAGAGTGATGGCTTTCGGGAAAAAACTGTTCTTGTGTCTAGTTGTTCTGGTGTGCAGTGCTCTATAGCATCGTTTTGAGGGAAGGAGTTGAAACAGTTTATGTCCAGGATGCGAGGGGTCTGTAAATATTTTCACAGCCCTCTTTTTGACTTGTGCAGTATATAGGTCCTCAGTTGAAGGCAGGTGGGTAGTAATTGTTTTTTCTGCAGTCCTAATAATCCTCTGAAGTCTGTGTCTGTCCTGCTGGGTTGCAGAACCAAACCAGACAGTTATAGAGGTGCAGATGATAGACTCAATAATTCCTCTGTAGAACTGTATCAGCAGCTCCTTGGGCAATTTGAGCTTTTTGAGTTGGCGCAGAAAGAATATTCTTTGTTGTGCTTTTTTGATGATGTTTTTGATGTGAGGTGTCCATTTTAGGTCATATGAACCTAGAAATTTGAAGGTCTCTACTGTTGATACTGTGTTGTCTAGTTTTGTAAGAGGTGGTATTATGGGAGGGTTTCTTCTAAAGTCTACCACCATTTCTACAGTTTTGAGTGTGTTCAGTTCCAGATTGTTCCGGTTACACCACAAGGCAAGTTGTATAACCTTCTGTCTGTATGCAGATTCATCGTTGTCTCGCATGAGACTAATCACTGTTGTGTCATCAGCAAACTTCAGTATTTTAACAGATGAATCATTTGAGATGCAGTAATTGGTATATAAAGAGAAGTGGAGATAGCACACAGCCTTGGTGGGCCCCTGTGCTGATTATACAGGCATCAGATGTGATTCTGCCTAGCTTCACCTGCTGCTTCCTGTCTGTTAGGAAGCTTATGATGCACTTACAAGTGTGTTGAGGTACTGCTAGTTGGTTTAATTTATTTAGAAGAGTATCTGGAATGATGGTATTGAATGCTGACCTGAAGTCTACAAAGAGGACCCTTGCATAGGTATTTGGAGATTCAAGGTGTTGTAGAATGTAATGCAAAGCCATGTTAACAGCATCATCTGTCAATCTATTTGCTCAGCATGCAAACTGTATGGAATCTAACAACGGATCCGTGATGGTTTTCAGGTGGAACAGCACTAGCCTTTGAAAGATTTTCATAACTCCAGATGTTAGAGCAACTGGTTTGTAGTCATTCAGTTCCTTAATGGAGGGCTTCTTTGGCACAGGGATAATGGTAGACATTTGAAGCAGGAAGGAACATAGCACATCTCTAGTGATCTATTGAAGATTTGGGTGAAGATGGGGACCAATTGAGCACAGACTTTAAGCAAGAAGGAGTTATCTTGTCTGGTCCTGATGCTTTTCCTGGCTTCTGTCTGTGTAATAGATCTTGCACTTCTTTTTCTGTGATCACCAGAGGTTGTGAGACCAATGGATTGGGGCTTGTTATAGGAGGCTTGGCTGTTGTTAGTGTGTCTGAGATGTGGGTTGTGGAGATAGGTGGCTGTAGTTTCTTTTCAAACCTGCAGTAAAACACATTCAGGTCATCTGCTAATTGTTGATTTCCTTCTGCCTGGGAAGGAGGTTTGCTGAAGCCAGTGATGTTTTTAAGAGTTTTCCACATGTTTGCTGGTTCATTTGTTGAGACTTGATTCTTTAACTTTTCAGAGTAACTTCTTTTTGCTGCTCTGATCTCTCTTGTTAATATGTTTCTGGCCTGGTTGTATAGCATTCTGTCACCTTTTCTGTAGACTTCCTCTTTGGAATGATATAACTGCTTAAATTTAGCTGTGAATCAAGGTTTATTGCTGCTATATATTTGCAGGTTCCTTGTTGGTACACATAAGTCTTTGCAGAAGCTAACATATTACAGTATCTGTGAGCTCATCTGGGTCTGCAGAGGCATCTTCAAAAACATTCCAATCAGTGCAATAAAGGCAGGCCTGGAGTTTCAGCTTTGCCTCATCTGGCCAAGTCTTCACTGATTTAATTGTTGATTTAATGGTTTTAAGTCTTTGTCTGTAGGTAGGTACAAGGTGAATCATGCAGTGGTCAGAGTGTCCCACAGCTGCTCGTGGTAAAGACTTACAAGTATCTTTTACTGTTGTGTAGCAGTGGTCTAAAGTATTTTTGCCTCTGGTGGGACAATTTACATGCTGGAAATATTTTGGGAGCTCTTTCCTTAAATTTGCTTGATTGAAATCTCCTAAAATGATGGGAAGAGAACCTGGGTGTTTGGCTTCAGCCTCCATAATTTGATCAGCAAAAGTTCGTAATGCCTTGTTTACACAGGCTTGTGGAGGAACATACACAGCTATTAGGAGAAATGAGGAGAAGTCACATGGAGAGTAAAATGGCTTGCAGTTGATGTGTAAAGACTTTAAGTTTTCATCACAAAACTTATATATTATAGTTATATCCTGAGACCAGCTGTTGTTGATATATAAACATAATCCTCCACCCTTTGTTTTACCTGATGTCTCTTCAATTCTGTCTGATCTAAATGTCTGAAATCCTGGGATGTATATGGTGTTGTCCCCATGAATTTGTGGATTAAGCCAGGTTTCAGTAAAACAAAGAACAGCTGAATTATGAAAATCAGAATTCCATCTATTTAAGGGATTAATTTCATCCATCTTGTTAGCCAGCGAGCGTAAATTAGTCAGAAAGATTGAAGGGAGAGGAGGTTTTTTCCCCCCTATTCCTTAGTCTGTTTAAAATTCCCGCTCGTTTACCTCGTCTTCTCTTCTGGTGTGGTCGCTTCTTTGCTTACTTTGTCATAATCCATAGCACCAAGGAATTGGTTAGAATCTCCTCCATGTTTGCAGAAACAGGTGGGGGTGGGGAATCAGAAAGCTGCTCCTTAAGGAAACATTGCCTAATTCTTAGCAGATCGTCTCATGAGTATGAAATCCGTAGTGAATTGCAGATAATAATAAGGAATAAATGCAATCACATGACTGCAGAGAGGCGCATCAGTTGAATAAGTTTGAGGTTGTAAGTAGCTTTTTAAAAGTCTTTCATAACTTTGAAGAGTCATTAAACAACCCATTATTAAATTGAGGAGTATTGAGAAAGCCAAGTCTATGTAATTCCTCCATATAAATTTAATACTAATGAGATTGATAGCTGTCGCTCAACAGTAGAGATTACAGCTCCATAGGTTCAAATTTGATTCTGAGCCATAATGTTTAAATCTGGGCCCAAGCCTGAGGCTTAAACAGGAGCTTCAAGCTTCTAAAGTACACTAGGGATATATTTTGGAAAAGTGACAGAGTCTAAAGGAAGCTGGATTGATTTTATGTGCCCTTAGGATTGTAGTAGTTGAGCAACAGCCATAAACAAATTACTTGCCTCTAGAATGTAATTTGTCCTTGTTGTCTATAAAATTTAATAGTGGCTAAAGCAATCCTTTGAGTAACAGAAATGTCAGAATTAATCTGAGCTTTTAATTTCCTTGCATTTCCCAGAATCCTGAAAGACTGTGCCCAAATATTTATGACATTTAATTTGCTGTAGTTTTGAGAGTCAATACCACATGCCTTTTGTTAGAGAAAATTAAAAGTTTAGATTTATTGTAATTAATGAACAACTGTTTCTCTTTAAAGTAGGATGCTGGGGTTTTTAGAGCCCCACATAAGAGAGAGAGAGAAAAACTGCTTCTTCTAAATAAAATAGGATTGGGAGGTGGTGTCAGTTAGTTTGGCCACTTGGCCGTCAACACTTCGGACAGTTTTAATCAGAAAATTAATATATTAAAAAGCAATGTGAAAGTTGAAAGCTCTAACTAAATCAAGTTCCTTCTTTGCGTATGCTACCTCTAGTCTGACAGGAGTACGGAAGGATTGAACATTCCTCTAGCACAAGGGGTCCCCAACTTTTTTGATTCCATGGACTGGCAGCTGCAGCTTTGGTAGTTTCAGTGGCTGTGGAGGAATGGTTTTGTGCGCACAACCTAAATCCTGCCCACGTGCAAATGATGCTTTATGCACTTGCCTGACACTTTGGTGGCCATTTCCCAATGGTCAGCAGCCTAGTCGTGGTCTGCAGCCTCTGGGTTGGGGACCCTTCTGCTAGCATCCATGTCTCCTGCAAACAAACAACAAATTAGGACAAAACCCCAAGGAAATCAGTTTGTTTGCTTTGAAGCCCATACAGCAATGTTTCATGAGAATATGGCGAGATCATTAAAAGGATGTAATTGCCAATGTGCTACCTGATCAGGTATTATCTCCTGCTAGAGAGAACAGCACTTGGATTGGTCTAAACAGTCATTGGGAAGAAGATAAAGGACAAATCTGTAGCTGATCAGGATGAACAATGTCCTCCTGTACCTGGGATAGTTCCAGGTCAGAGATGCCCTGGGGCAAGAGGAAATAAAATCAGATTTAGGATCAGAGTGAAAAGATTGCCCATTCTTAAAACCCACATAGAAGAATTTAGCTCACAAGGAAGAACGGAAAGTTGTAGATTGGACTCAGGGAATCAGGGTCCAAGTAGGGAAGAGATGAAACAGATAAATATAATGAAGTGTTAAAACATGGTTAGAATCAGGTTTTGGGATTGAAATAAATGTATTTGTTTCACACGTAAATGGGACAGGACATTTTAACTTATGACAAAATCAGTTTCAGAACTGAAAAACTTTGAAACTTGTGAACTTGCGTGATAGTTACTGGGTTGATGACAGTGGTACAACTTTTCATTCTGATCCTTGCCTTCATCTGTTTTTAAAGTGAAGAATAATTATACCACAATCTTTCCCAATCTGGTGTCATTTTGATGTTTTGGCTACAACTCCTTAGTATTTTAGTTACTGAATTCTCCATTTCCTTAACAATGTATTATTCCACATTTTAACAAGGGAATAATAAAAATGATAAAACACAGATGAGGAATTAGGTATCATCTCTAATGTTAGCATGCTTTCAAACTTCTCTGGATATACTGTATACCACACGTGTTGTTTATATTCTACAACCAGTCTTTTCATATATTCTTTTCTCAAGCAAAAGTCCATTCTGAATAAATGAGTCTGCAGGGAAAACCTCTCACTTCTGAGTTTTGTTAGCACTCTTTCATGAAAAATTGATGTTGAATTTGGTGCAGAAGCAAATTCAAGTGAGATATTAGGATGACACAGTCCTATCACTAATGAAAGCAATGTAGGAGAAATCTCTCACAAACTTGCTTCATAACTCGTCAGTTTATATTGGGAGATCAGCATATACTTCCTTTGAAGCACAAATTGTTTATTATGGCACCAGAGGGAGCAGAAGCAAAACCTAAAGGCAGATATGGAAAGCTGCTACAGACTTTTGCTGATTGTACTATACATAGTATACATACTATATATATAGTAATAGTTACAGCAACATAGTTTGATTGGATATGCATGATAATGAAGTACGAATAATGAAATAAGTTTGGCACTATGGAGAAAATAGGTCACTGAATTAGAGAGGTTATGTTCTCTGAATAAGAGTTAATACTAACATTATTTTCCATTATCTACTGATGGCCTTGCTTCCTAGAGCTATTCCCATCTATTGGTGCCCCAATGAATGTTCTTTGTGTCTAAATGTTTATAATTGAGCTATAAATTGCACTTTGGTTACTTGACTTTCCTGACAGCAGTTTTGCTACAGCACTAGTTTCAGGAGCCATTCACAACAATTAAAATTACTATGCCATATTTTCAGAAAACTTCAATGGAGAACAGATCAGTGAATTAAAAAAAGTGGGCTTAAAAGGGAAAGGTGATAACCCAACTACAGCTTCAGTAAAAAGCCTCATTTGAAGGTAGATGAAATTTTTACAGCACAAGAAAAAAAAAAGGTTGTTCTAGCTAGCGGCATGGAGCAATTTTAGCATTGTGGGATTAATTTATTTCTTGCTTCAATGTAATTAAAGATGAAATTGTACATCCACTTACCTAATAAGCCCGAATGAAGTCAGTGAGGCTGGTTTCTTTTAAGTAAACATGTATTGCAATGCAAGGCCACAATCATCATATATATGGACTCAAAAGTTTCTGGCAAGATTTATTTATTCACTGAATTTATGTAGCTGAATTTATGAGCCATGGTGTTAAGATGCAGTGCTGCAGGCTAACTTACTGGTCACTGTCAGTTCGATCCTGACTGGCTCAAGGTTGAATCAGCCTTCCATCCTTCTGAAATTGGTAAAATGAAGACCCAGATTTTGGGGGCAATATGCTGACCCTGTAAGCCGCTAAGAGAGGGCTGTAAAGCACCATGAAGTAGTATGTCTAAGGACTACTGATGTTGCCCATTTCACTTGCATGTTACTTCCTAATTCCTGAAGTTTTATTTAATAATTTCCTAAGTAAATTTTATTTATACCTGGAAAGAATGACACATTAATGAAAGATCCATAGTGTTTAAAAGCAAGATATATATTTTTGCTCGCTGGGCAACATGTCACATTAAACATTTCACATTCCACTTAGACATGTATTTCTATTTAAGGAGAACAGATTCTATGTAATAGAATGATGTGATGTTTCTAGATGGAAAAGTCTACTACAACAAATTAAGGGATTATATGGCAATTCCATGTTTTTTCCCATTACACATTCTATATATGCATTTATTTTGCAGAAAGGAAGAAGGGCAAATACATGATAGGTAACAATGGAAGGTGACATCTGGACAGCATTATAGTTGCAGAATGAAAAGACTTGGCTGGAAATACCCTTAGGGTTTTTCTTTTAATTTGCTTGGCTGTGTCTTCTTGTACAAACTAAAAGGGTTTCTTCATGGAGTTCATCAATTAAACAATGCAAGTGAGATTACAAAGCAGCTAGTACTATAGACGGGTTGACTGAATAAAGCAGGAAGTTCTTGGTTATCTCTGAGGCACAACAGCACAGAAGTATTGTATAATCCCTCCATATGGCCCACTGAGCTTCTACTGTTAATGCATATATTATAGACCCATAACAGGCATTAGTCATCTCATGTTTCTTTTGAATAAGCAACTCTGCAAAAAGCCATCAAAATCAGCTCCTGCTAATATATGGTATGGAGTTTGAAGGGCAGTTTCCATTTTGGCACATTACCAAAAGAACTATGCAGCAAATGGTTTCTTGTGAAGAAAGGCACTGTCATTGGAATGTCAAACATGGGGAACATAACGATGTCACTGCAAAACAGACACCTCAACCCAGATGAGGGGTGAAGGGTGAGAAAGAGATGCAGAATAACTCCACTTTAGCTTTGCTGTATATAAGATGATCTGAAAATTGCTTTCACGGGCTTTTAAGATTGTTACATTATACTACTAACAATAGAAGTCTTTTCCAGAAATCCAAATAGCAGAAATGCCTTGCTGGCTGCTCCTCTGCTGGTTATCCTATTTTCATGGATGCTGGAGAAATATGAGTTAGAAGGAAGCATACAACTGTTTTCTGATTTTCACTACTCAGTGTGCATTTTCCAGGGAGGGTAGGATAAAACTGATAGAACATACAAACAAGTTGTGCTGCTTGTGGTTAAGAACATGGAATATTAACAATAGAATAGAATAGAATTCTTTATTGGCCAAATATGATTGGACACACAAGGAATTTGTCTTGGTGCAAATGCTCTCTGTATACATAAAGGAAAAGATACGTTTGTCAAGAGTCAAGAATCATAGGTATAACACTTAATGATAGTTATAGGGTACAATAAGCAATCAAATCATACTAGGAAACAGTCAATATAAATCATAAGGATACAAGCGACAAAGTTACAGTCATACAGTCACAAGTGGAAGGGGATGGGTGATAAGAAGTGATGAGAAGATTAACAGTAATAGTAGTGCAGACTTTGTTAATTGAACAATGTTGAGGGAATTATTTGTTTAGCAGAGTGATGGCATTCGGGAAAAAACTGTTCTTGTGTCTAGTTATTCTGGTGTGCAGTGCTCTACAGCGTCGTTTTGAGGGAAGGAGTTGAAACAGTTTATGAGATATTAAGATATTAACAGAGATATTAAGGGAGAAAATGTATTTGGATTCTATGGCTTTGGAAGCTGAAATAAAGAATGACTTATTAAGTTCTGACAGTCCAATGATCTCTTAATTGCTAACAGTCTTCTAACAACAGTATGCTTAAATAAATGGAAGTCATCAGGTGGAGTATATAGAAATCAGATTGACTACAGAATTGGAACAAGAAAGCAGAGGAACTCAATTTTAACAGTAAAAACATAGCCAGGGCCTGACGGCAGAACAAATCACAAATTGCTCATGTGCAAATTCCAAATCAATTAAAACAACAGAAGAAAGTGAACAAATTTGTGGAAGGATGAATTACTTTGAAAGAGGGAAAAAAAAGTTATGTGTAATTGTCAAATCACACATTTTTCTCTCTGTGGTCTTTTATGCTTTGCGTTGTGCCAGAAAATAATTCATCAGGTCCTTTTAATAATGGACTCAAAATAAATTGTTCTGGTTCCTGTGTCAAACAACCTCCTTGTCAGTATTTACTTCTTTTTTGGGGGGGAGGGGGGGAGGATGGGGTTTGATTATTTTTCTAGAATTGTATTTTTCAATCAAAATGCAAAAACTCTATTACAAAACCTTAGATATATAACCCTCAATGATGGGATTCAAAAATTTTTACTACCGTTTTTGTGGGTGTGGCTTGGTGGGCGTGGAAGGAAGGATACTGTAAAATCTCCAGGCAGAGGTGGTATTTGCCAGTTCTTCGAGCTAGTCAAAATTTCTGCTACCGGTTCTCCAGAACTGGTCAGAACCTGCTGGATACCACCTCTGGTCTCCCTCCCCTGACCCCATGGTCTAAGAAGCTAGCCTGTGTAGATTCATTTTAAGAAAGAACAATGAAAAATGCCAAAAATCCTTAGATGAAGACTGTGAGGACTGCAGATTATGTTATGGAAGCCTATTTATATATGTATGTATTTATTGCGTTCTATTAATATAGTTACTATTATCACTATGTCTGGCCAGCAAACATGTTTTAAAAACATCCATATAAATAACAATTAACGAAAATATATTCTGTTATAGAGTATGGTTATCAGAGCTAACGATATAAAAAGTTTTCAAAGATTGAAAGTGCTTGTTACTGGTCCAGAAGAATCCTGAATACTTAAAAAGGACCCTGTCCCATAACTTGCCATATTCGGGGTTGCAGAAATAGAAGTTTTATGTCCACTGTCATCTGTAGGGTGTCAAAAAAAATGTGGGAATGTTGCATGTGATCACATGACAGATGGGAACTCCATTCCCGTTTTTTGCCTGTGTGCAATGTGTGTGCTGCACAGGGGCTTCAACTGCTGTTATAGCTATTTTGATTGCTCTGCAGGCCCCCATGTTTACAAAGTCTTAAACTTTTCTTGGGAATATCAAGAGCATGAACTGAAGTTTTTTTTAATTTCATGAAAATTGTTAATGGAACTGAACATAGTGGAGAACTTACATAAATTATATTTTATAATTTTATTCTACTAGATTCTAGTTTTCATCCTACCAAGACTACTGATATCCTGGGGAATGTGTCTCCTATCATGACATTCAAAAGCCATGTGTGACCTTCAGCCTAGAAAGTTTTTTTTGTGGATGATTGCAATGCACTGTATAAACAGTAATTTATAATTACCATTTCCTCAAATAATCCAGTTCACAATTTAAACAAATTTAATCACACATTTATAAGTAAAATTGAAAATTCACATACTTGATAAAATATTTATTATGAAAACTGAATTGTAACTGTACAATTTGATATGAATTACATACAGTACGATGAAAACCAAAATATTGCATATAATAAATTCTAATGTTGCCAAAATATAAATTGTATACAACCAGCATCTCAATCCATGAGTCCAGATAGAGGCTAACTTGCATTCTATTCTCAACATTCAGCAATGTGATGTAGGTCCTGGGAACAATTATAGCTACAGTGTTTTTAACTTTTGAGAGAGTATATGGCTGAAACAATAATGTGCCTGTAGCATATGGCTAAATATACTTTTAGCAACGTTAATATTTACAATACAGATACAAGAAAAACAAAATAATCCTGAACAAAGCAAAGCAAGATATGACAATGCTGAACAATGAAGTTGTTCTACAGGAAACTGCACACATTATCAGGCCATAGAATATAATTACATTCTTCATAGTCAGTCATCTTTCTGAAGTAATGATTAAAACCCATGGCCAGTATTGTGTAAATCATTTTGTTAAGGCATATATACAATAAGTTGAGCCATGAAATCTTCAGTTTGAATGGCTGATTCCTTATGGGCCTTTAATATGTTAATATTTTATTAGGCACTTCTGCCGGAAGGAAGGAAGGAAGGAAGGAAGGAAGGAAGGAAGGAAGGAAGGAAGGAAGGAAGGAAGGAAGGAAGGAAGGAAGGAAGGATTAAAGCTAAGGTTCCACAAGAGGCAACATCTGTAAATAGGACAGATGAAACTGAGAAAAGCTACATGGTATGCAAGTATATATACATGTGCACAACATAAAAACACTTTGGCAATTTGCACATGTGATATGTTTGCTAAGGTTCAGCTATGCCTCAGTTTGCATTATATGAGGCCCTCCTCGTATAAGTTGCCTTCTATATACTATGCAGGTAAAAGAAAATCATGGTGACATTGTAGCCTATGCACGAATGTAAGTCATGAAAAGCAGAAGAGAGTCACTTTTGCACATGGTCCATATAGATTAGTTAGAGGTCCAGGTAAATGGTCCATGTCCACTTTAAATCAGAAATGTAACACAAGATCACACTCAGAAAAAAATCTTGGCCCTACTGGATCTAAGGCAATTAAAAAGCTGAATCAGCCACAGACTTCATGTAGTTTTGTGCATTAGGGTGAGTTGGAAGCTACTTGAAACCAATAAGATCAATTGTTGCAATGGCCATCTTAAGGTAAATTATGGCAATAAGACTTAGCTGTAATGATAGCTAACGTATGCATTCAAGATATACTTTTATATAAAACTCACTAAAGCTGCCTTTTCCCAAAATAATGCAAGCCAAAAAAATGAATGCATGTGGATTCAACATATAGCTATAATGTACATCCATCCTATCTCTTCAAATAATATAGAGAAGGAGTATTTTTCTCCCCTTTCACTAAGAGCTGTATCTGTTTCCTGGCATCTGAGAGTCACAGGGAATGTGACAGTAGTGCGGGGACAACAGCAGAGTCTGTAAGAAATGTTCAGCCCTTTTTCAAATGGGGAGGATGGTAGTCCCGGAAGGGAGCATTGCAGAAGTGGTACAAGAGCCTCCCAAAGCATTAATACATCTATTTTAAAACTTAACTTGGTAGATTATCAAAAGTGAATTTCAAAGGTAGGGGTCCTACTAGGTGGCTGCAAAAATAGGATGGGAATTATATACTGCCTTAAGGTTGTCTATCACTGATACAAAAGTATATTTTAATTACCGGTAATGGCTAAAACTTTAAGTGACAAAAATACTGTCTATGAAATATAGCAACAGAGCAAAGTACCTTCATTTTATTTTAGAGTGTCATAAAAATTAAATGGCTTCAAGACAACAGAAAATATTGACAATTTTGGCATTCTAAAAGGTGTTTTAGGTTCATTCATTTAGAGCCAATTCTGCTAAATATTTTCACATTAATCTACATGTTGCTAGCCACAGAATGAGGCTAGTCTTGAAGATATGATTATCTTAGGTCTAATAACTTGTGATTTTTATTCTTTGCAGAACTTTAAAAAGATGATAATGAAACTATTGATCTTGCTACTTTTTACAAATACATTTTAATACGAAATATTAATCTGAATTACTGTATAATTTATGTACACAAATATCTAACACTATAATTGACTACTACATCAATTTTCCAGGAGAACATTTTTTAATATAATCACATTTATTTTCAGAATAAGCATACTTGTTTCTAATTATCCAAAGAAAACATCACATAACTTAAATTTACTTAATAGCAGAAACAGAAATTAGGTTTTAGTTTTTGAATTATCAAGTTGATGAAATGACTTGAGGGTTTTATTTTTTTGGCATGTGAAAAAAAAATCCCTGCATTGACAAAAAGCCAGTTTCATCACTGAGATGATTTTTTTTTAAATGTGCAAAATAAATAATGACAATACATTGAATATGATTTAACAAAAGAAATAAAAACAACTTCTATGTAAACTTATAATCCAATATAGTCCACAAAATACTATAGAGACCATATTGGTGGAAGTCCTTGCAGTTGTCAAACCTGGGCTGATCAGTCAGTAAATTACCCACAAAGATAAATACAGCCTATAAAATGTTTATGTTATGATACCATACAATATGCAATTAACTGGATGCCTTCTCTCCATAACAATTTAGTTCTTTAGCTATACTAAAACTGCTTTTTTCACTTGGTTCATAATTATACAAACATAAGAGAATATAAAAGTGCCTTCCCATAAGAATTACCACTCTATTCAAAGTATCCTCAGACTGGCTTATATTGTTGTTCTAATTGTCACTCATGAAAAAAATATTAGAACCTATAGGTATAAGATGGTGTGTTTGTTTGGACCTAGACATTTGAATTTCAAAAATTTCAAGCTTTTCAAAGTTTTCTGGGAATGTAACAGCCTATGAAGCACATGATTCTATCCAGAATTTTATAGAATCATTATGGGCTGTTTAAGCATTGTTTGTGCATTTATCTTTTTAGGTCTGACATAAATTCAGTGCTAACAGGAGAAAAAAGCTTCCTAATCAGCTCATCTCCTCCCAAAATGTTGGAAATTAATGGTTCTACATTACCACTCCAATTACTGGATGCTGGAAAATCTGACATAACCATCTAGACCAGGGGTGTCAAACTCAAGACCCAGGGGCTAGATCTGGCCCGGAGGGTGCTTAGAACTGGCCCACAAGGCTGCCCTGAAAATAGCAAAGGACTGTCCCGTGGTGCCTCTGCCAGTGAAAATGGAGTCCACAAGGGCTGTGTGTGGGGGCCCCAAGCTCTTTTTTTTCTGGCAGAGGCTTGTAGAAGGCCATTGCAACTGAAAATGAAGCTCAGGAGCCAATTTTTGCTGCAGAGTGCTTGGGCCGTCACAGGTGCCCCTGACAAAAGTGATGTCATGCTGGCCAGGCCCACCCCAGCTCCCTGAGGTCAAACACAACCCTGATGCGGCCCTCAATGAAATCGAGCTTGACACCCCTGATCTAGACTCAGTGTTCCATGTCAGCTCTTCAGACTAGCATTGGAAGAATGAAAACCAGGAATAATCCAGAAGGCTTCATTGCATGTAAAAATCTGTTTTTAGGGATATTTTGGCAAACAAGAAAACATTTGTGTTTTATAACTTGAAAAGTGAAAATGTATATTTGATTGTAAATAATGTTAATTATAATGAATGTATAATTATGATCCAGTGACTGCAAATATAATGATTGCAAAGATTAGACTGACTTTTGATCTTCATAGGTCCAGATTTCAGTATAAAGGAAAACTCTAGCAAGTCTTATTTTATCAATAGAAGAATTCCACAAACTTACAATAGTGCTTGTGCATGTATTATTTCTTGAAACAATTTCAGTATAATGTTTATTTAGAGGGACAGTTTTTCCATTTATAAAGGTAAGAGTTAGATTCCATTGACATATTTATCAATTTAATCAGCCTTTCCTTAACATTTTTAATGTGTTTTGGTAACATTAAAATAAACTCAGACCATAAGAAAAAGATTTTTTTAAAAAACAGTGTTGACAACATGATGGACAATTCAAATTCTTCATGTTAGTGATGACACGTGCAAAATAAGTTGGCTAAAAATGGTAAAATTGAGAAGTCAAGCTGTTTTTCATAGCAACCTATTTTTGTTGCCCTGTGATAGAAGTTGTGAACACTTCATAATATAAGTTATGAACATGTTTACTTCAAAATTTGCTCTAAGAAACAACTTTATAACAATTACTGGATTTCACTGTGACTTGATTACCTTTCTTGCAGCTAAAATACTGTATTCTTATACAATAATGGGAACAATAGATTCTTGCAGATCAGTGCAGTTCAATATATCCTTTGGTCCAATTTACATATTAACACCATCTCATTTTAAATATTAAAAAAAGACAGACATTGAATGGCCTAGCAATAGAAAAAGTAGGAATACTAATTTCCTACATGATAATTGGAATTGATTACCAATCGTTGGAAAAAAAAAGACATAGACTTGCATTTTCACTAAAAACGGACAATTCTATTTTTGCAGTTCCATTTAGAAAGATCTCCACGCAATCATTTTCAACACTTGTGTTTCATGGCAAGCTGCAGAGAGGAAAAAGAAGAGAACATATTAAGATACTTATTTGCAATTCTAGCCACAGCTCTGATTCTTAGGATTTGAAAATACTGAAAATAGAAAGCAAAATAGAATTGTGTCTGCAGAACTGCAATGAAAATTAAACTTTCTCTTGTTGTGGGATATTAAGAGCTGATGTTACTGAAATAAAAGTAAGGCATCTAATTTGGTTTACAGGTAGTCTTCAACTTACAACAGTTCATTTAGTGCCCCAAAGTTACAACAATTGAAAAAAGTGACTTATGACTGTTTTTCGCACTTACCACCTTTGTAGCATCTCCATGGTTACGTGATCAAAATTCAGATGCTTGGCAGGTGACTCATATTTATGATGCTTACGATGCCCCTGGGCCATGTGATCACCTTTTGTAACCTTCTGACGAGCAAAATCAATGGGGAAACCAGATTCACTTAACAAAGTAACATCTGCAGTGATTCACTTAACAACTTTGGCAAGACAGATCATAAAATGGAGCAAAATTCACTTAACAAATGTTTCAATTAGCAACGTAAGTTTTGGACTCAATTGTGGTCATAAGTTGAGGACTACCTGTACTCTGTTTGAATGGCAGTTCAAGCTGAAAATTAATTAGGATAAACAAAGAAAGACACATTATTAGTACTAAACAATACTGAATTATACCAATCTCAAGTGCTGTTTAAAAAAACATTGGCTTCTAAATATTTTACATCCAATTCTAATTTAAAGAAACACCATACTGAAGCAAGAAAGCATACATTTTCTTCTCTCCTATACAAGCACAGAGCTAATGCAAACTACATCTGACTCTATGGTGCAAACTTAGTACAAACCATAGTTTCAAGGTCAGGATGCTTCAGGGATCAGATTGATCAATATAAGAAATAAAGAAGAACACTTGCAAGAATTAAGTATGTCTAGTTTAATGAAAGGAAGAATAAGGGTGTATGTGATATCAATGTTCCACTAAGAGTCTGCTATAAAGAAGAGGGGGGCCAACCTATTCTCCAAAGCATCTGAAAGCAGAGCAAAAAGCAATGGATAGAAGCTAATCAAGGAGAGAACCAACGTAGAACTAAGGAGAATTTTCCTGACAGTTAGAACTGTTAGAAATTAACCAGAGGAATGGCTCGCCTTCAGAAGTTCTGGGTGCTCCAGCACTGGAGGTTTTTAAGTAGAGTTTGGACAGCAATTTGTCTGAAATGGTATAGGTCTCCTGTCTGAGCAGGGGTTGGACTAGAAGACCTCCAAGGTCCCTTCTAGCTCTGTTATTGTTATTCTGATTCAATTCTTTGGGTAAAGGAAAGATTAAAAAAACCATTTTGTCATAATCACATTTTTCCAAACTATCCTTTGAAGAATGTTATGAATGCAGTCACCCCAAAGAATCCAAAACATGGACAAATTCTTAGCAAAGTTGCCAGTGTTGAAAGCAGTAGTGAGGGAAATATTAGTATTCACATATTTTAATATTTGGCCTTGAGAATAGGCCTGGAGTCTTTTCAAAGCAGAACTAAAAGATGAAGGGATCCTTCTTATAATTACCAAAGGCTGCGTGAAATACATGTTTCCATCTAATTCAGCATTGGCTGTGTTGCCTGATATATGTTTTAAAAAGCAGAATCCTTGTATCAATTCCTGAAACTATCAGAAATCAATCCTTGCATTTACTTGCAGCAGGTGAAGTCAATCCTTTTTTTGTCCTGTTGGCTCCAATTTCAGGTGTTTTGAGAATGAAACTGGGTCATTTGTAGGCTAAAGAAAAGCCATTTCCATTTACCACAATGTTTTTCTTTTCTTCTACTTGGAAAATATTTGAAAAACCAGAGTAGATGGCAAGTAAACAGTTGCATCTTTCAATTATCAGCCTCGGTTATATTGTCAAGGGATCGTCTGGCTATTTTAGATCCACACAGCATAGCTTATTCTTGAGAGGTGCCAGGAAATATCTCTCACTGCATCTCCCCTGCTTAACTGCAAAATTAACTTGACATGCAGTCACCTAGTATAAAGCAATCTAAGATCTCATTACAGCATTGAGAGAGTGTGATTAGGAGTCAAGGATGTCTCATAGCATGTTGCCATTTCTTTTGAAGCAAGGCTTTTTAATAGACATAGTATTAAAACAATTACTTACATTCTTTAAAAAAAAATAACATACAATTTCCAGTGTCTTTTTCCAGTATAGGTTTACTTTCAGGCACTTCACAGATAAATATTTCATACCACATACAAGCCAATAATTTGTATAAATAATTGACTTCTGCAACAGTGATTCTGAAGTCATTTTAAAGTGTTCAAAAATAAGCAAGAGCTGGAATAATTAGGGATTTTTTTTCATCAGAAGCAGGTAGGAGGTAGAATATAATGAAGCATTGGAATACATTTTTTCTTTTCTATATTTTTAAAAATATCATTCAGGTTGTTAGGTATAGAAAAACTCAAAAATAAAATAAAATAATTCTTGGAAATGTTCATTAAGCCAAGTAATGTCAATGTCATAATATGCAAACTTTTCAATTTCAAGAACTCTGCTAGGCACGCACAGACAACAGACAGACAGACAGACACAGAAAAGCACACAAATAGGAAAAAGGCTTGTGTTCAAGCATAGCTAGATCAGTTATAGTATTACCTACATAAATTTCGGGGATCCCTACCATAAATTTGGGAGAAATCCTAGTTGCAGTTTGACATTTGTATTTGAAGATTATTAATTTTGTCTATAGAATTCTCTAAGGAAGTATAAGATACAGGCACAGCTTGAATCCTGTTCACATTTCTGCTCTAGTTTTCGTGCCAGAAGCCTGGATATTAGTGAGACATCAAGTTGGTCTAAAATGGATTTTTCTTCTTTTTCATATTCCATGATTATAAAATGAACTAGGAAAAATGTAACTCTGTTATTTTAATTATCAATTATGTCATGTGTCTCAATCTGCATTTCAAAAATGTTCTAAAGTATTTGGAGTACTTGAATGTTTTTCTTCAATACATATCCATAGCTAATTTATAGAAATATAATTATAAGAAGCAAATAGGTGTTTATTTGGAAACAGCAAGCTTGCTTTGTAATGATGTATTTCAGTTGCCAATATATATATTTTATATCAGTATTATCATCACATGGTGATGAAATTAAAAGATGCTTGCTCTTTGGGAAAAAAGCAATCCTAGACAGATTACTAAAAAGCAGAGACATCACCTTGCTGATGAAAGTCCCTATAGTCAAAGCTAAGACTTTCCTGGTAGTAATGTATGGCTGTGAGAGTTGGATCATAATGACGGTTAAGACATGAAGAAATTGATGCTTTTGAATTGTGGTGCTGGAGAAAACTCTTAAGAGTTCCTTGGACTGAAAGGAAATATATCAGTCAATCCTAAAAGAAACCAACCCTGGCTGTTCTTTGGAAGGACAGATCTGAAGTTCAAATAATTTGGCCATCAAATGACAAGACAAGAGTCACTGATGTTGAGAAGAACAGAAGACAAAAGAAGAAGGAGATGGCAGAGGATAAGATGGTTAGATAATGTCATCAACCCAATGAACTATGAATCAGGGAAAACTTTGGGAGACAATGGAGGACAGAGGAGCCTGGTGCTTTATGGTTTATGGGGTCACAAAGAGTCAGATATACAACTTAGCTACTGAACAACCATAACTATTCTTTACTATCTACAGCCTCCCAAGCTTTTTCTACTCCTGTTTTAATTATGGTTATTCAAACTATGATATTTGGAGTTACTTAAATATGATTTGCATTGCAATTAATATAACTCTGGGAGCATCCAGGGAATAGTGCTGACGTGTATTTTGATACATCTGAGCAAAACTATCAAAGAATGTATGCAAGAACAATTGCCTAGTGAAGAAACCAACAATATGGGGAAAAGCTAAGATATGTCAAACATGATTATTGGTTGGAAACAACAAAATGGATTGGGTTACACTTTGAATCTGTGTTACACTGTACATCACATTTCCATTAATTCAATAGGTTTTTTCTTTATATCTCTCCAGATGAATTCAGAACTCTCCAGACAGCTTTCCACTTTTATGACATTAATTTCAAAAAAGGAAAAAGAAAGGGCAAAATAATGTCCTATTTTGGTAACTGAAATTGCTTCTGCTAATGGAAAGATATAGTTGGGTTCTACTCTAAGTGCTCAAGAAGAAATGGGAATAAAAAATGGGAAGAACAAAACTAATGAAACTCATCATTAAACAAATAAACTAGAGAAGATAGTCAGAGATAAGTCTTTTCTTCTCTGAAAGGGTGGCCTTATCATATAGATTATAGCAGATGACTAGACTGAGCTGGAGGAAGGGATCAAATGCATCATCTTGAGTCTCTTCGCACCCTCAAGAGAGCACACTTTGAGTTCCATAGACTCTTTATCTATTGCCAATTCAATTTGCCTGTTAGTAGTTCAGATTCTTGTAGAGAACTTAAGTTTGCAATAAACCTTTATATTCATTTGAACTGACTGTATTTCCTGATTTCCCCGGCCCTTGATACACGGCAATGAAATATAAAGTATAACAACATACAGGGCCATAAAGGGAAAACAGACCCATGATCTTGCACTTCAGTAGGATTCAGTTTATTTACTGTATTTTGTGATGCGAATAACCAGTAATTTTAGATGCTTGAAGAATATCAAATGACACACTTTGAAAATTGGCTACTTTTTCATAATGTTAATTCTATTAATAAAATGTTGACATTTGTCAGTGAATGCCAATTCTATCTCTAACCATCTAAACACATGCCATATTGCTTGAGGAGCTGTCATCTCATCATCAATGTTTATGATTCAGACTTGGCTGTAAATATTAAAGATTCAAGAAAAGCACAGCACTTATTTATTGAGGATCTCTTTTATTCTTTACTTCTCTTTTACCACTTCAGGTGTCGAGAGAGATATTCCCATCGAGGACAGGAAATTTTAATAAATACTATCCAAAGTTATGAAGTTTCATAAGGCCAGTACCCTCTTAAATAATGTCTGTTCTGAGAAACAATTTTATATGCAAGATCAAGGAAAGGAAAAATTGAGTTCTGAGGATATGTTAGAAATATACACTAAAGGAATTAGCAGAGCAGAGTGACTCTTGATGCCTTTGAGAGTTCCTAGAAGACTGGAAGATAGCAAATATTCTTATTTTTAAAAGGGGAAAGGGAAAATTAGGAAACTATAGATTTGAAGACTACATAAGATCTTTGAACAAGTTATCAAGCAAGAGAAAGAAAAGGCTTGTTGCAAAGAAATTGCACCAGATTAACCTTACCTTCTTCTTTGTTGCTAGCTTAGTAGATCATGAAATTACTCTGGAGATAGTGTATCTGGATCTCAGCAAAGCCTCCAACAGAGCACCTTACCGATACCCTTCTTAGTAAAACTGTAAAATATGGGTTAGATGATACTTGTGTCATTTGACTCAGAGTTAGCTGAATGGACTAGCCCCAATGTGCTTGTTAAAGCCTTCACTTCAGCTTGGATGGAATTATCAGAGTACCACACGTCCCTGACCTAGGTTCTGTACTGTAGTATTATAATTAATGATGAAGATAAATGGACAATGCCAATGGCACAATGCTGGAAGAGAGAGTTAATACACAAAGTAAAAATACAAACCAATCTACACAGGTTTGAACAGTGGGTTGAAATGAATTAGGATGGAATTTATACAACATATAATTCAACTTTGGAAATTAGTACACTCACTACCAGATTGGCTGGCTTCAAAAATGAGTTGGATCTATTCATGGAAATCAATGTTATTAGCCCTGATAGAAGTGTGATGGCCTCTGTGAGGAGACTGTTGGGTACTTTTGTGCAGGTAGTTGGCTACTGTGAACACAGACAACTGGACTAAATTGGCCAGGGATCCAATCCAGCAGAGGGCACTGCTTATATTCTTAAAGGTAGAAATGCAATGTTATATATCAGAGTGAAAAAATGTAAGGCATAAATATAGAATGGGGAAAATCTGGCTTGATAGAAATACATATCAAAGGATTTTGGGTGTTTGGGGTGGTTGCAAATCAAATATACGTTGGTAATATTATGCAGCTACAAAAATGCTATTATACAAGGACACTGAGATCATGAGAAGTAATTGTTCCATTTTGCTTTATCATGATATGACCCCACGTGAAAATATCTAGCAATAGAAACCTTTCCACCATATGTAGTTGATCCATTGTGCCTAACTCTGCAACCATGGTTCAAAAAGGATAGTGATCAGTTGCAACAAGTTCAGAAGACAGCTATTGTGAATCATAAACCAAGTCCTATGAAGAACAGTTAAAGCATCTACAACATATAGGTTTAACCTGCAGAAATGATGACTGGGGAGAGATATAACAATAGTTTCAAATATCTGAAGAATCATCACACAGAGGAGGCAGTGGACTTCTTCTGTATTGACTCAGATTCTGCTGAAACATTGCTACAACTTTAAAAGCACAACTATTATGATGTGGGAAAATAACCGAACTAAGCTGAATGCCATACATATATATATATATGTATGGCATTCAGCCTTCCGAAAGGAGTTGGGCTGCCCTGGGTTTCTTCTAGGCAGGCGGTAAAAGGTCAGGTCTCAATAACCTTCACTCGGGCACGGACTTTTTTTTTTTTCTGCCTATATAATGGATACACACACACAGAGAGACACACACATACATATACACACATACAGAGCTGAATGCCATACATGTAGGTACCCGCGAAAACTTAAGAAAACATATACATACTGTTTCGATGAAGTCTCATTCATCATCTTCAGGCTTGGTCTTCAGCTCTGTGCTTCTCAGAGTGATGTGAGCTTGCAGCTGCTTCTTCCTTTTAACTGCTAGTGGGGGTGTGACTTGATTGGTTAGTCTTAGTCTAACCTGAGCACAACCAAGCCCCCACCTGAACAGAACACGCCTCCAGCCAATCAGAACACAGCCAACCCCCCAACCAATCAGAACACAGCCAAACCCCCAACCAATGAGAACACACCCCCAACCAATCAGAACACAGCCAAGCCCTCACCCAATCAAGTCACACCCCCACTAGTAGTTAAAAGGAAGAAGCAGCTGCAAGCTCACATCACTCTGAGAAGCATAGAGCTGAAGACCAAGCCTGAAGATGATGAATGAGACTTCATCGAAACGTTGCCTAGATACATCCAATCTTACGTGGGAGAAAACCCGAATAACCAAAGATACACACACACACACAAACACACACAACTTCCCTTCCTTGATGTCTTGGTATACAAAAATCCAATGGCTCCCTAGGACATACCATCTACTAGAAGAAAACACATACAAACCGCTATCTACACACACTCTCACACCACCATCCAGCACAGATCAATTCCGTAGCCGAGACACTCATCTCCAGAACAAAATGCTTAGCCGACAAACAACACCTAGAGACAGAACTACACACTCTCACCGGCGTGCTGACAGCCAATGGATTCCAAAGAAAGATTACCCACCTAATCCAAAAAGAAACCCCAACCAAAATCCAAGACAGAGAACAAGAGAATGGCAAAGCCCTCCTCCCATATATAAAAGGCATTACAGACAAAATCAGCAAGATCCTCCAAAAACACAACATTAAGACAGCATTCTGCACAAACAGAAAGATATCCACCATCCTAAGAAACCCTAAGGACAAAATCGAGTTGAAAATCAAGGAGTATACGAAATCCCTTGCACTGCCTGCTCCACCACATACATTGGACAAACTAACAGAAGAATAAGTGCACGCATTGAAGAACATAAGAACTCAATCAAAAAGGAAGAACCGACCTCTTCCCTGGTCCAACACCTCAAAGCCACAGGACATGAGATTGACTTTAAAAATACCAGAATTATCGCCAAAACCGAAGACTTCAGCAGCAGAATAATCAGAGAAGCCATAGAGATAGAAAAACGCCCACGCAGCATGAATAAACGAGATGATACCTCCCGCCTACCAGCCATTTGGAAACCCACCCTCATGAACAGACGAGTACCTAACATGAAGAATGACACCAGACCCACACCCCTGAGAGCCACACAAGATGCCACCACCACACTTCCACGTAGAAAGCAGACTCACACCCACACAGAAGATGAGACACGACCACGGACCAGAAGCCGCACTGCAGCTGCATCACTACCCACTTCAAACCCCTCTGAGCCATATATGAAGCGAACTGACCCCCACCATGAAGATGCAGCACGACCACGAACTCGAAGCCAAACAGCAAGATCACAGCTCACCAGCTCAAATCCCCCAGCAACTAAGACTAACCTGAGCACAACCAAGCCCCCACCTGAACAGAACACGCCTCCAGCCAATCAGAACACAGCCAACCCCCCAACCAATCAGAACACAGCCAAACCCCCAACCAATCAGAACACACCCCCACCCAATCAGAACACAGCCAAGCCCCCACCCAATCAAGTCACACCCCCCACTAGCAGTTAAAAGGAAGAAGCAGCTGCAAGCTCACATCACTCTGAGAAGCACAGAGCTGAAGACCAAGCCTGAAGATGATGAATGAGACTTCATCGAAATGTTGCCTAGATACTTCCAATCTTATGCGGGAGAAAACCCGAATAACCAAAGATCCATATATATGTATGTATGTATGTATGTATGTATGTATGTATGTATGTATGGCATTCAGCTGAGTTCGGGTATTTTCCCACGTCATAATAGTTGTGCTTTTAAAGTTGTAGCAACGTTTCAGCAGAATCTCATCTGCCATCATCAGGCTTCTATATTGTGTTCGTCTTCTGTGAGTCAGACTTTCACAGCCATTTCAGTTTTAAATTTGGGATTAGCCTACTGCTGTGCCAGAATGGTTTTTTTCTTCATCCTGATTGGTTGGGAGTCTTGGTCTATGTTTATTGGTCTTGGAGTTTGCTATGTTCTTCCTGATTGGTGTTTCTAATATCTTCTGTCTGTTTTGTGGCTTTTTTTGTCTTGATTGGCTTGCAACATTGTGTTCCTGTATTGGAGGCTTTTAGTGCAGCTTGGCTCTGAGTAAATGGACGGCTATCGTTTATTAGGAAGCTAGGTTTCATCTGGGTGCCTGGTTGGGGTGTGTTTGAGCTGGAGGTATCAGGGAGGATCTGTTTGTGCCCAGGTGTTTGCCTGGCTTGTAGTGTGGAGATTTTTTTGTTTGTGAGTGCAGGCTTCCAAATAATTGACAGTCTGGTGGAATCCTCTCTTCTATTCATGCTTTCAGGTCTTTTTTCAATCTCTATGGCTTCCCTATGGCTGGGGTTTTCTATAATAGCTAGGGTTTTGGTGCCATTTTAGTCGATGCTATGACCTGTTGCTTTCATGTGTTGGACTAGTGAGAAAGTGTGTTGCACTTTAATGACGTGGGAAATTACCCGAACAAAGCTGAATACCATACATATAAGTACCCACGAAAACTTAAGAAAACACACACACACCTGTAAATACAGTTACAAGTTAAATGTAGAAATAACTATAAAATACATAAAATAGTAATCTACATAATTAGAAACTATGTCAATATGAGTGAATACCGATACCGGAATGCTGTAATGAGTGAAAATGGTAAAAATATGATTAATAAAAATTTACTTTGAAAAAGAAAAGCAATTTGATTTGATGTGGGGCCTTGTCAGCTGATCTTAATACTGAGGGAGCAATATCTAATACAATATTATGTTTCCTTCAGTGCTAATTTAGCTAATAGTTGGACTTTGAACCTGTTATGGCTCTTTTATACATCTGCTTGGCACTCTCTGAAATTATAAGAAAAAATAAAGACAATATTTGAAAATATTTCATATCCATATTAAGTATCTCCTTGCAACCTGATCTATACCAATAGTATTGTTTTAAGTTAAATGTTCTTTGTTTTCATGAGTGTTTATACAACAGAAAAAGAATATATAATAAAAACATAAAGTAATACCTTGTGTGCAGTTTCTGCAAACTGCTGAGCACTGTTTTTCATGTCCTCTGTCTTTTCTTCAGTTCGACTTAATCTTTCACCGCGCTCATTCAAAGCCTGGCTTGCTTTCTGTACTGCGCTTGTCACACTGTCTGCTGCTGAATGTAATATGCTGTTTCCTGAAACACATCACACTTGGTTGGAATGGAATGTCTTATTTTCTGTAGCATAGCAAAACCTTTGTGAGAATTATGGATGAAAAATAAAACATTTTTTTTTTTACTTCACCTGATGCAAGTGACTTTTTTGGCAGTAATTCTAACAAGGATGCCTTGAAGCTCCAAGGCAAGGGTATCCGACCTTGGTAACATTAAGACCTGTGGACTCTAAAAAAACTTGGCTGGGGAATTCTGGGAATTGAAGTCTACAGTTTTTTTAAATTGCCAAGGTTTGACACTCCTGATCTAGGGAGAAAATATTTGTTTCCCACTCTGTAAAATGAAATCATATTGGCTGACTTCCAAATAAACTAAACTAAACTAAATTAAACTACACTAAACTACACTACACGACACGACACGACACGACACGACACGACACGACACGACACGACACTAAACTAAACTAAACCAAACCAAACCAAGCCATAAGAAGGATTATTGATTTTTATCAGTAAAATATCTCTATTCTTTTCTAAATTGTACTACTGCATTGTATCCAATAATCATATATTTCCATCTCCAACATTTTTTTCAAATTTTTCTTTGTACAATTCCCCAGCAGAGTACATTTCTATGCAGAACCCCAAATATGCAAAATAAGATTTACCCCAAGATAAATAAATATAGAATTATTTCTATAAAGTTAAAATTGGAGCTAATCTTTATATCTGTAAAGTGCCATTTTGAGTTATTGTTTGTGTTGAAAATTTTTTCAAGCTAATGCAAACTACTTCAGAATATTTACTTTTTAAATAATCATTTACTTTTAATGTTTATTTTTAAATAAGGAGCTTAGTGGACTGTGTATACAGTTTTATCTTTTTTAAATGAGGAGCTTAGTGGACTGTTATACAGTTTTATCTTTATTATTATTTCTTATACAAACTAATCTAATTTCCAAGTGCCGGGTTGGAGGTTAGAATGCTTAATGGCAGCATGGTACGAGCAGCATAGAATGCTCTTCTCTGTGAAAATGAAGGAAAAAAAAAATCATTTTCTGCCTGCATTTTAATTCTTTTGTCCCTAATAGTACTTCCTCCAGTGTTCTGTAGGATCCATCAACTCTCCAAAGCAGAGCTTCAGGAGAGAAATGAAGAATGAATAAGGAATCAAATAAAATTCCATCCTGCTCCATCAACAGAGGTATTTTATTTTAATCATCTTAGATTAAAATGCACTTTTGTAGACAGAAACAGTTTCCAGAAAAATGATCCTGGGTTCAGTTTCAAAACTATATAAAGAGGTCTTTTTTATTTTATTTGCATTTGTCTGAAAATATAATTAATTTTCCATTGAATCTTTACATCAGGTAATAATCAGTTTCTGTAAACCCAATGTCTCTGCGAAACATTCTCTACTGAAACACATACTTCCAACAAAGGTACTTTACAGAAACTGCCTCTCTGTTAACCCTTATTATATTAACTTTCATTGATAGTTACAACTTCTGCAAGATTTGAGCTGTAGATAGTCTATCTTACTGTGCATTTTCAAATCTGAAGGAGGCACATGCTACTAATATTATTAATTTGCCCCATTTTGGTAGGCTATAGATAAAATTTGCCCCTTTTTGGTAGGCAATAGATAATATTGTATACATTCTTTGAGAATGTTTAAATCTGGGGACAAGTTAAATTGCTTCTTCTTTTTCCTAATAAATAGTCTGTTGGTATAAATGTAAAATGCAATAAAAAATACGATTGTATAGAGAAGGCGGAGCTTCGTTTCGGCGATACAGCTGCAATCTCGGGGCTCTGAGATCGCAGCCGATATTTTCGCCCCTGGTCGGTCCTAACGGACCTAAACCGTCCCGTAGAGACGGTGATTGTGAAGGGCACTGTTCCAGGATCCCAGAGATATCGCAAAATCTCTGGTTTGATCCGGAAGAAGCCCTTTCGCTGGCGGCGGAGAGGCAGCCTCCATAGCTGCTGAAGTCGGGACAGCTCCGGAAAGAAAGTGATTGGAGTGAAAGTGTGTCGGCTGGGTGAGAAAAACTCTTTTGTGTTGTAAATTCGCTGAGGTTGGAAAGTTCATCCGGGATAAAGAAGAAAGCTGTGAGATTTTTTTTTTTGACTGAAATTGTTTTGAGCGGCGTTTTTTAAAGTGATGTCAAATTGAGGCTTGGGGTTTTTTTTTTCTTTTCTTTATACTTTTTGGGAAAGATTTTACTGTGACTTTGTAGGTAACCGGATTGAATTTTCTCTTATATATATTTTTATGCTCCCTTTGATTTTTTAACTTTCTTTAGGATAGAGGCTCCCTTTGGCTATTTTTTCTTTTTATATATATATATATTATTCCTTTTTTCCGGCTGGGGGGGAGGAAGAGCATTAAGAAACTTTGTAACACTGACAACTAGAGGCTTGAAAGTATTTTATTTGAATGGGAGAGAATTGTAAAAAGACCTCTTCTCAAGGACATTTTAACGTGATAAGATAGAGGGAGAGCACAGCAAAATATTATTGCAGGTGCTTTCCTGGACTGTTATCAAGAACACTTGAGGTTTGGCTTTGAAGCTGCTGGAGAAGAGAGTCATAACAAGAGCCTTGGATAAATAAATAAAGTGCAGTGTGCTTTCTTATGCCCCACACGCTAGCCTTTTTTTTTTTTTAAAAAAAAATTTCAATTCTAGTAATATTTTTATTTTTGTTTGTTATTTTTTTTAAAGGGAAAGCCTCAGGGTTTTTTTTTTTCTTTATTTTTCTTTTCTTTTTTATTGGGACTTTTTTGCTTTTCCTATCTATGTTCTTGGACCACTTTGTTGTTGTTTCTTTTTATTATTATTATTATTATTGAGACTTTTCAACTGGATTAAGGTGTGAAGAATCTGGGAACTTTTTGTTTTTCTTTTTTTTTTGCTCTTAATCAATATTACTATTTTTGGATTTGTTTTTCTTCTTTCTACTTTTTTTTCTTTTTTTATGGTGGACTATTTCGTAATTGGATTAGGGTCTAGAAGAACCTGAAGATCTTTCTTCTTCCTTTTTTGCTGTTTCTTCCTTGGTTTCGTGTTTTTGACTATCGGAGTTTTCCATTTTGGATTATAATTGGCTGCTTTACTAGTTGGATTAAAAGTTAAGAAGAATTTGAAGCCTTGGAAGCATTGAAATGAGCAGGAAACCAATATCAACTGGCGTTTCTATCTCTATCTCTACCTCTGCCTCCCCACCAGCTGGAGGACAACGCTTAATCCAGACAATGTTGAAGCAAGATAAGGAACAAGAAAGAGTAACTTTACAGACAATTATGCAAGGAATCCAAGATCTCAAGATAAAATCAGACATCATTGAACAAAGAACAGAAAATATTGAACAAAGAATAGAGAAGACTGATGAAAAAGTGGAAGACATCAAACAAATGATGGTTAAGTATGAGGAGAGATTTCAAAAAATTGAGGAAGAAGGAAAACAAAGAGAGAAGAAGATTGGAAATATTGATAGTAGATTAACAGCGGTTGAACAAGAAAAAGGTGGGATGCTGAGGTGGGAGATGGAAAGGTCAGAATTTTACCTTAGATTTCAAAATATAGAAGAGGAAAAAGGAGAAAACTTGGTAGCGCTGATGATAGAAATTTTGGCAGATGATAGAAATTTTGGAAATTACAGAGGAAAAGATGATGGATGGAATAGATGAGGTATATCGAGTTTATACAAGATATGCGATGAGGAATAAATTACCCAAGGAAGTCCATATTAGATTTACCAAAAAATCCATTAAAACACAAATATTACAAGTGGTAAGAGAGAAAACATTGAAATACAAAGGTAAAGAGATTGTGGTTTTAAAACAAATACCCAGAAGAGTGAGAGAGATGAGAAGAGAATATCGATTTCTGACCAAAATGCTACTGGAAAACGAAGTGAATTATAGATGGCTGATTCCAGAAGGATTTATGTTTACGTGGCAAGAACAGAGACATAGAATTGATTCAATTGAAAAAGCAGAACTTTTCCATGCAGAATTTTTTGGAAGAAGAAGAGAGGAGGCAGAGAAAGAGGTTTCATTAATTGAGTTTCAAGAGGAACAACTGGAGACTGAAAAAGAGAAAGGAGCTGTAAATGGACAGGTGGACAATAAAGAACAGCGTGAAGTGAGATCCACGAGAGCTGTTAGACCTAAATATAAAGCATAATCATGGAAGAAAGAAAACTGATTACAATGAATATAAATGGACTTAATTCAGCTGTTAAAAGAAGGAAAACTTTTCATAAATTAATGAAATTAAAATTTGATATAATTTGTCTACAAGAAGTTCATATGAAAAAACAACATGAACAATTGTTAGTACAGCCAAAATTGGGGAAAATATTTACTTTTTTGACTCAATGTAAGAAAAGAGGAGTGGTTCTATACATTAAAGAGGCTATCCCAGCAAAATTGATTTACACAGATGAAGATGGAAGAATATTAATGGTAGAAATAATGGACAATAATATAAAAATACTCTTGATTGCAATGTATGCTCCGAATGATAAACAAGAAGAGTTTTATAAAAAGCTACATATGAAAATAATTGGACTGGAATATGTTAATATAATTATGATGGGAGATTTTAATGGAATTGTGGACAATAAATTGGACTATATAGCAACAACAACAAAGCAAAATAGAAAGACTCTCCCAAGGTCTTTTTTTAAAATGACAGATGAATTAACTTTAAAAGATATTTGGAGAAAAAGAAATGTTAAAGCTAAACAATATACTTTTTACTCAAATAGACATTTATCATGGTCCAGATTAGATATGATTTGGATCTCAACAGAATTAATATCCAATATTAAAGAAACAAATATTGAAACAAGTACTTGGGCAGATCATAGCCCAATGACAATTAAATGGAAGGGACAAAAAAAAAGATCGAGATGGACATTAAACAATACTATTTTAAAGGAGAAAGATTTTATACAATGGATGGAGAAGGAATTGGCTTTTTTCTTCAGAGAAAATAAAAAAGAAGATACTTCAACGCAAAATGTGTGGGATACAATGAAGGCATATGCCAGAGGTTTGATAATAGATTATACAAGAAAAAAGAATATTAGGAAAAGGCAAGCTTTTAAGGCCTTGGAAGATGAGTACAAAATTCTTGAAAAAGAATTACAGAAAATGCCACAGAAAAAGGATATTAAATTGAAGCTGGATGTAATTAAACATAAAATGGAATTAATAGAGAAAGAAGAACTGGCACAGAAAATCAGAAACTCTAAACAGAATTATTTTGAAGATGCAAATAAACCAGGTAGATGGCTAGCATATAAATTGAGAAAAGAGAAGGAATCAAGAAAAATATTGAAGTTAATAGATGAACAAGGCCAAGTTTGTTATGGGAATAAGGAGAAAAAAGAAATTATTCGAGATTTTTATGGGCAATTATATAAACAAGAGAATATCGATGAAGAAAAAGTCAAACAGTATTTACAGGAAGCTAATTTACCAAAGATACCTAAAGAGACTGAAGAAATGCTAGAAAGCAATATAACAATGATGGAATTAAATGAAGCATTTAAGAGACAAAATAATGGGAAAGCACCGGGTCCAGATGGGCTTCCAGCAGAATTCTATAAAACATTTCAAGAATCATTGAGCATCCAATTGTTAGAAGTTATGAATGAAGTTATGTTAAAAAAGATGATACCTAAAACATGGTCAGAGGCTTACATTACACTTATACCGAAGGAAGAGACTGACCCACTGCAAATTAAGAATTATAGACCTATTTCTTTGTTGAACGCAGACTATAAAATCTTTGCTTCAATTTTAGCAGAAAGACTTAAAAAATATCTAAATAATTTTATCCACCCAGATCAAAATGGATTTCTGCCAAAGAGACAAATTAGAGACAATATGAGAGTAATCTTGGACACTTTGGAATACTATGAGGCTCATCCTGAAAAGCAAATGGCTTTGATATTCCTAGATGCTCAAAAAGCATTTGACAACGTGAACTGGAGATTTATGTTATTATTATTGGAGCAGATGGGTTTTGCTAAAAAATTTACTCAAGCAATAGAAGCCATATATAATAAACAGACAGCAAGGGTAATGATGGAGGGGGAACTTACAGATTTTATTAATATAAGGAAAGGTACAAGACAAGGATGCCCCCTATCTCCTTTGCTATTTGTGTTGACCTTGGAAGTGTTGAATAGAAATATTAGGGATGATAAAAGCATAAAAGGAATGAAAATTAAGAAGGAAGAATTTAAGCTACAAGCTTTTACTGATGACTTAGCTTTTATTCTGGAAGACCCGCTAGAAACAGCTTCAAAGTTATTGGAAAAGATAGAGACTTATGGAGAGGTGGCTGGTTTGAAAATAAATAAAGATAAAACAAAGATTTTGACAAAGAATATGCTATTGAGACAGAGAGAAGAACTGGCAGATCTTTTGAAAATTCAAGTTACAAATAAGGTTAAGTATCTGGGGATATATTTGACAACAAGATGTAGCACATTAAAGGAGAATAATTATATTAAACTTAAACAACAGATAACTACAGATTTGAAGAAGTGGAAAAACTTGCAATTGTCATTAATAGGGAGAATTTCAACAATTAAGATGAATATTTTACCTATAGACTTGAAACCAGAGATCTTTTTATTGGGAATTTTACCTGATATATATAGTAAAGATTTGAAATATCTGATTGTAAATGTATTAACAGCGGCCAGGATTGTATTTGCTAAAAACTGGAAGAATGAGAAAATACCATTACAGGAAGAAATTATTAAGAAAATATTGGAATGTGCTGAAATGAGTAGATTGACATTTGAAATCAGAGAGCAAGAGGATAAACAATTCTATGAAATTTGGGATCTTTTTTATAAATGGCTAGATGATAAAATACGATAATAGAATATTTTAGATAGTAAGAAATATCTTTATCTTGTTATTTTGCTATTACTTTGTTAATTGATATTATATTTATAAAGGTTTTTTTTTTCTTTCTAGGATTGATTTGGTATGATTATATGATTAGCTGAATAATTTGGTTAAAGTATTGTTAGCTCATAAAGCATGAATGATTAAAAGTATAGTCAAAAAATTTTTTTTTTTGTTTTGTTTAGTGATTATAGGATATATAAGTTTGGATTGATAATATGAGTTGTTATGTAACATAATTGTAACTGGGAGTACAAAATGAATGCACAAAAATGATGAACCAACTGACACACTGTATGTAAATATGAGAGGTGTATGTTTTAATGTTTTGTTTGTCTTGTCTGTTTGTAGAAAATTAATAAAAAAAAATTTTTCAAAAAAAAAACAAAAAACGATTGTATACATGATAGTTAATTTGAAAAAAAAAAAATCCCATTAGTATTATGTTCGATTTTGCTTTAGAATCAACTTAATGATTCTTATGTGACCATCTTGACATCTTGTTTTTAATTCTCAACAGGAAAGAATGCCACAGAATACTCCTGGCCAAAGAAATTGTTGTA
Organism: Hydrophis major; assembly: GCA_033807585.1. Lineage (NCBI taxonomy): Eukaryota > Metazoa > Chordata > Lepidosauria > Squamata > Elapidae > Hydrophis > Hydrophis major. Next base: position 72,462,575 of record CM066328.1, on the reverse strand, counting down.
AACTCTTTTGCCAAAGATAGATATTCATTTATTACCAAATGAATATTCTTTATTTCTTGGCAAGTAACTTGAAATTTTCAGCCCAATCCACTCCAATTTATCTTTGAGGACATGAAAGACTTAATTTCCTGTGTGTGTGTGTGTGTGTGTGTGTGAAATGCAGTCATTCTAAACAGGAATTTGAAGTTGAATTGTAGATATGGTTGACTAATGCACATTCAAACATCTTGCAACACAATATTTCAATATGTGGTATTTTAAAACAATCTTTTTTTGAGTAGACATTTTTAATTGATTAAAATATTGTGTATCAATGATTCCAATAACTAATGCCTTTCAATAGGTACAACATTGCAAAGAACTAATCATCAGAAATGCATGACATGAGTTTTGGGTAGTAAGATTGGCAGCCTATAATTTGATAAAAAATATGTTTTAATAGCTTTATGGGAAGCTAAACTTTTACTGTTGGTATAACTTCTACTAATCTTTTCCAGATTAGATGAGAGGGAAGAACATATCAGGACATAATTCCCTACAGTCCAACTGTTAACAGCTAAACTATACTGCCAACACTTTGACAGAAAAAAAATTATAAACGAATAATAACAACTAAATAAATGTAATACTACTGAATTTGTATTTTTGAAGGTAAATATTAGTTTTGCCATTATATAATTTATTACATTTTATTTATTAATCAAATTTATACAGCTGCCTACCTCAGATATTGAAGGAATAAAGTGCGCTTTTAAATACGAAAAAATCTTTCAGCAAATCAGAGGCTATGTCCTACATGATGTAGGAGAGGACTAGGTTGAGTCCAAGGGTGGGGGTCAAATGCATCATTAACCTGGACTCCCTACCTTAGTTCAGACCCTTATTTGGGGCTAATTCGCAGATTATTAGGAGTTCAGATTCTCTAGGTTGCATGGAAATAAACTTGCAGTGCTTATGAACTCTAGCCTGGCTCCTGGTGTCTTGATTCTGTCTACGATTCTATCATATTTTCTTTTGCCTTTTAGTGTGAAATCTATCTTTGATCTATCCATTTGTACCAGCAGTTCCAGCTGTCATAATATATTGAAGTGTCTTTATCTTTTAATGCCAAGGTTAATTTGTCCATTTCTGCACAACTTGAAATTTTTTTGAATAACTATCTCCTCTGATGAAACATGAGGCTGTTTCCAACACTGTGCATATTTTGGCCGCTGTCAAAATATGTATTATTATATATTTCACTTTTTTTGGTAGTTCTTTATCAAAGATCCCTAATAGAAAGGACTCTGGTTTAAATTCAATCTATTCTCTTGTAAATTCCTCCAGCCAATTTCTAATTTTCTGCCAATATTTTTGAGCTTCTGTACAAGACCACCACATATGGAAGAAAGTTTCCTCTTTTTTTTGCATTTCCAGCAGTTCGGACTCATATTGGGGTGCATCTTTGCTAATCTCAAAGGAGGAAGGTGCCACCTGTAAAACATTTTATAGACACTTTCTTTGTATTCTACCTATTTTGTGATTTTGTTATTTCTATCCCAGACCTTTTCCCATTCTGTTAAGGTGATACTACGTCCTATATTCCTACTCCAGGCTATCATGTTCCCTTTAACAATTTCTTCCTCTAATTCTACCTCTAATAAATAATTATAAAATTTTGTTATTTTTTTTTTTGCCTGATCCTAATAAAATTTTATCTAATTGCTGGAGTTTATTATTAATTCCAAATTCTTTCTTGTCCTGTTTGTATCTGCTTTGAATTTGAAGATATGCCCACCGATCAATTTTTAATCCCTGATCTTGAAGATCTTGGCACGATTTCAAATTTCCTTGCGTATCCAATAGGTCCTTATATTTAATCATTTTAGTAATATCCAGATAATTTGGGTGGGTCATCTCCTCCATTGTTGAGATCCAGATTGGTATCTTTAAGTAGTGTTTTTTCCGTACTTTCTTCCAATTAGTCAATAATGAATCTCTGATTAGGTGTCTATGAAAATATTTCTGGCTAGTTTTCCCAATATCCCATAAAAAAGCATGCCACCCCCTCTGTAAGTCATGGCCTTCTAAGAGTAATATTCTCTTAAATTCACCCATTCCTTAACCATACTAAAGAGGCTGCACTATAATACAACTCCCAATTTGGGAGTGCCAGCCCTCCCCTGCTCTTCATATCCTGCATTGCTTTTAAGTTTATTCTAGGTTTTTTCCCTTGCCAGATGAATTTTGCAGTTATTTTGTTAAGTTCTTCAAAAAAAATTTTTGTGCACTTTAATTGGAATCGTCTGAAATATACAGAGGAATTTTGGAAGAATATTCATTTTAATAGCAGCAATCCTGCCTAATACTGAAAGTTGCAGTTTGCCCCATGTTTCTAAATCCTTCTTTACCTGTTGCATTAATTTGTCATAATTGTTTTCCTTTAGTGTCTTACAATGTGCTGTCAACCATATGCCTAAAAATTTAACTTTCTTTATCACTTGTAGTCCCATAACTTCTTCTAGTTCTAATTTCTGTTTTCCTGTTAAATTTTTAGTCATTAATTTCATTTTCTTCCTATTAATTTTTAGTCCTGCTTCTGCTCCAAATTGTACTAATTCATTCATCAATTTTTGTCTTCTTTCTATTGCTTCTTCAATGGAAAAAATCATATCATCCGCAAACGCTTGCAACTTATATTCTTTCTTCTTAATCTTTAATCCTTTTATGTCTGGGTTCTGTCTAATTCGCGTTAATAATGCTTCTAGTGATAATATGAAGAGCAGGGGTGAGAGTGGGCAGCCCTGTCTGACTCCTTTTTCTGTTTTTATTGGGTGTGTATATTCCCCGTTTATAATAATATTCGCCTGTTGTATATCATAAATGGTTATAATATTTTCAAATTTGGTACCTAAATTCATATTATAAATTTTTTGAATTAAAAATTGCCAATTTAAGTTATCAAAGGCCTTCTCTGCATTTAAAAACGTAAGTGCTATTTTTTGGGTGGGCTTCATAAAATTTTAAAACATCTAATACTATTCTTAAATTATTCCTGATTTGTCTGGTCGGGAGAAATCCATTTTGGTCTTCATGTATATGTTCGTTTAAAATTCTTTTTAGTCTACTTGCTATAATAGAAGTAAATATTTTGTAGTCAGTATTTAACAGTGAAATCGGCCTATAATTTTGTATATATCGGGGGTTCAAATCCTCCTTCGGAATCAGCGAAATCAATGCCACCCTCCATGAGTCCGGCATCCTAGCTGCCAATAAGATGTCATTAAAAAGTTCCACCATAAGAGGTCCTATTTGTTCTGCTATTGCCTTGTACAGCTCCCCTGGAATTCCATCTGGTCATGGGGATTTGTTGTTTTTCTAGTTCTCTATTGCTGATTTCAATTCAAATCAAGTAATATCTTTGTTTAATAATTTTTCCATTTCTTCCACAATTGCTTTATCCTTCATTTCATCTAAATAGTTTCTTATCCTAACTTCGTTAACTTCTTACTTTTTATATAACTCTTCAAATATTTATGGGCAATTTCTTTTTTCTGTTTTATCCCTTGCCCTTTCCATCTATTAGCTGATAAATCAATCTTTTCTCTCTCCTTTTTTTAAGTCGATATGATAGCCATCTCCCTGGCTTGTTGGCATGCTCAAAATGAGTTTGTCTAGTTGTATTCAGATTTATAATCATTCTCTCTTGTTCAATTAAATTCAATTTATGTTTAGTTATTGTTATCTGATTTTGCAATCTTAAATCCTTTGAGGTACTCTGTAATTGAGTTTCTAATTCCTTAATTTGTTGTTGTAATTTGTTTTGCTGGGCATATTTTTCTTTATTCCTCTTGGTGTTATAAGAGATTGTTATAGCTCTTATTACTGCCTTCATTGTATCCCAAATGTTTTGTTTCGTAGTTGCTCCATTATTATTTTCCTTTAAAAAAATAGTTTAATTCCTCCTTGAGTTTGTTAGTATATTCTTTTTCTCTTATTAACTGAGTTAATTAAAAATAAAATTTGAAAATTTTATTGATTTTTAAAGACAAACTTAAACAAACAAAACATAAAACATAAAACCATAAAACATCTTTTTTGAAAGCAGCTTGATCCCGGGTTACATCTCTTCGTACAGACACAAATTCAAGTTCATGCTCATTTTTATATACCATTCCATATCTTATTACCATTCTACATTTTCTATATAGCTTCTCCCCTCTTTTAACTTTCTTAATTTTATTTTATTTATTTCATCTCAATTCAGATCATTATACTTATATTCTTTGTCCTGTTTCAGCTGTCTATTATCTTTTCTCATTAAACAAAATTTCTCCTGTAATCACTGATTGGAGTATGATGCCTTTATATCTTTCCCCTAAATTTGTAACACTTAGTATAATACATAACTTCCATTTGGATTCTGCTTAGTACATTCTAAAATTACACACTATATTTTAAAAAGAGAAAAAAAATATGAATATATAATATAATTAAAACAATCCATACCAATTCAATTCGATCATTAATATTAATATTCATTCACATCTTAAACATTTTACACATTACTTTTCAAATAGGTATCATGGGAACACTTATAAACTTTCCATAGTTACTTCCCCCCCACTTCACTTATATTTTATAAAACATTGAGTAATTAAAATGTTCCCATTCCTTCCTAATTCAATTCTCTCATTTATTTCATTTCATTTATTTTGTTCACAAAAGTTTCACTGAATTACACTATTTTATCCCACTTTTTAATCATATGTTGTTTCCAATTTTCTAACATTATTTCTAATATAAGTATAACAATACAATCTTATGTACCTTTGCAGAATCATTTTTTCAGTTAAATTTTCACTCATTATCTCTGAATAAGTCCTGTTTCTTTACATCTTGCTCCAAACATTTATAACTTCTCTTCCCATCCTTCCTCCCTTGCTTCTTCTCTCTCCCCTTTTTAGCCCCTTGTCTCTCCACCTCCATTTCCCTCTTCTGTATTCCCCTTTTCTGTTGCTTTCTAACATTATATCCATTTTTCACATTATTTTTCCCTTTTTTGGCTGTTTTTTTAGGTCTTAAATTCTCCATTCTCTTTCCCCCCTTTCCCCTTTCTTCCCCAGATAAAATTACTTGTTCATTAAAGATGGCTTCTTCTTTGTCCCAATCTTCTTGTTGTGCAGTCTTTTCTTGTAGTTTCTCGTAGGTACAGATCGCCATTTCTAAGAATTGAAAAATGGAGCCAAAAGAGCCCTTCCCTTCTTGTTCCTCTTTATATTTTTTAAATTCCATTTTTAATTCATCCACAAGTGATGCCATTGTATAATTTTTTTAAAGAACCACCCAATTGTTTTTAGTCATTCAAATATAATTTCCAGAAGTCCCAAAGTCACCAAGCAATCCAAATACATACAAACTGTTTCTTTTAATACTTTCTTCTTTTTTCACTTTCTGTTCTTGGGATTACAATTTAGTTGCAAAGTTCCTGTTAAAATGTATCTTTTAGAAGTCTTATTAAGATTTAACTTTAAATTCTTTTGAATTCCAGGCAGACTCCTCCTTCCAAATCCTGTCCTTATTTTTTTCCTGTTCCTTCCCACTTATAGCAAAAAAATAATTTTTAGTGTTCAGAAATCTTTATTGTCCCCTTGGCATTTAATTGTATTTCCAGTTTAATTACCTACTGATGCCAAAGCAGATTTTTCCGATTTCTCAGTCATCTCTCTTTGCTGTCAACGTAAGGAAGGAGAGTGTAAAAAAAACTTTCCCTTTTAACTTTCATTCGCTGCTTCCGAGTCTTCTTTGGGAGTGATGTATGTTTTATAAAATTTAAATTCCAGGATACCTTAGTTGTTGCTTCTTATCCCGGTCAGCCAAAACTTTCACTTCTTAACTTCCTCCTGCACTTTCTTTTCCGGCTGAGTGCTTCTTTGAGGCGGCCATTTCTGACCGCCGCTCTTACCGCCTTCGGGAAAGGGAGTTTAGCCAGCTGAGGAGGAAAGATGCAGCTTTCCTTGACCCTGCTGGGATCTCCCTCCTCTTCACCACCTCTATGGGGTGGCTTAGCCCTAAAGCTAGCTGGCTCGGGATGCTCCAGCAGCGAGCCCAGGCAGAAACCGCGCACAATCACGGATTCTTGCCTGCCGCCGAAGCCCTGCAAACTGGAAGTCCATTAACTGAGTCTTTAATATCCATCTTTTCTTCGGTTTTTCCCTACCCTTCCATATTATTTGAATTGGATTGTGATCTGCCCATTCATTGGGTAGGATTTCAATCCTTTTAATCTCATTTGCTATTTCCCCATTCATACATGCCATATCAATTTGTGTCCATATTTGATAAGGATTTGAATAGAATATAAATTGTTTTTTCTCAGGATTTAATCTTCTCCACATATCAATCAAATTTAACTCCTTCATCATTTCCATGCATATCTTGGGAAGCTCTCTTTTTTTTCCTTTGTTCATTCCCCTATTACTGTGGTCTTTTTGATAATCAGCAATAGAATTAAAGTCCCCTATAATACAAGTATTTATTTTTTCCAATCCTACTATCTTTCCATAAAGATGCTTAAAAAATATTTTTTGATCTCCATTCGGGGCGTAGATTACAACTAAAAGAATTGGGATGGCATTAATCCAGATCTGGAAAACCAGAGTGCTTCCCTCAGATCTGACTATATTAAATCTGCTTTCAAATCCTTTTTAACATACACTGCAATCCTTTTCTTTTTCCCTGCATCTGCTGGTGCGGTGAATAGCTTCCCTAATTTTGGGCGTTATAAGTATTTTTCATCTGATTTCTTTATATGAGTTTCTTGTAGACATACTATATCAGTATTTTGTTTGATTAATTTGGCTATTATTCTTTTCCTTTTTATCATCAAGTTTAAACCATTTATATTAATTGATAATAGTTTTTTTTCTTCTTCCATTTAATTAGTTCTGTTTCTTTGTCTTGTGACTGCTCTGGTCTCTCCTTGTGCCTGAAGATGTGTCCTACTTTCTTCTCTCTTCTGTTGTAATTGAGTATTTTCTTGATTTCCTAAAGTGCTGTCTCTGTTCTTATGATAGCCTTGATCTTCCTGGGAGTTTGTTTCCAGTTCATCCTTACTGCTCTGATCTTCCGGACCTACCAACCGTTCATAAAATTCCTGGGCCTTTTCCATGGAGTCTACTTTGATTTTCCTCTCATCCCATGAAACTAACATCCCCTCTGGGATTAGCCATTTAAATATAATTCTTTTCTTATTTAGGTAAGCTGCTAAAAATTTATAATCTCGTCTTTGTTCTCTTACTCTTCTTGGTATTTGTTTGAGAATCTTTGCCTTTATACATGATTGATTCATCTCTTGACATCCTATATATGATGTCCTGGACACTCCTTCTCGCAAATCGTATATGGACTTCTCTTGGGCATTTGTGGTGTCTCGCATAATTAGTGCTAACCCTGTAAATTTCATCAAAGTCCCTCAAGATGTCATCTTTATCCTTTTCCAATAGTCCCATCGATATTCCTCCCATTAGTTGTTCCAAGTCTTCTTCTTTTGATTCCACTATATTCTCGAATCTCAAGTATGTAGCAGCCTTATCCATCTCTAGGTAGACCAGTGACTCTTCCATTTCTTTACTCACATTTTTAAATTGTTCATCTACCCTTTCTAGTTTCCTTTCAGTTCATTCTGTCCTTTTCTCTACCTTTTTTATTGTTGCTTCATTTTTCTCCAAGGCCTGCTGTAATAATCTAACTTTGTCTTCTACTTTGGAGATATCTGCTTTCATTTCTGCTTTTAGTTTCCCCATCTCCTCTTTTAATTCATTTATATCTGCTTTTGTCTCATTATGGTTTTTCATCATTGTTTCTTGCAGCTTCATCATAGATTCCTGTAAAGTAAGCAGAATTGATTGGATATTGGCATTTGAGGTATTAGCTTGTTTTTCCACTGGTAATGTTCCTTCAGTTGTTTTTGGTGCCATGAGCAAAGCCATTGCCGACATGGCTGTTAATGTCAGGGTGACCTTTCTTCCAGTTTTCAGAGTTGTAGTTGTTGTGGAAGTCATTTCTTTTAAGATTTGTTTCTGTTGTTGTAATATATTAATGATATTATCCCAAATTAACATTCAGTAATAGAATCTCTATATTAGGATTGACCGTTATCTAATTACTTAATCTATCTATCTGCTGGATATCTGTACTCTTTGCCAATTTACTGGAGTATAGGTTCTTGTAGATAAAAATATTATCACCGTATTATTTTAAATCCAAATTCTAAATCACATATATAATTTTGTAAGGCCTCTATATATAACTTCCACGTAATAGAAATAAATATATAAATATTATACCCAAATCCAACTATATTTAAATATTATAAATAAATATATGTATTATATAACCTTATTTTGAATATACTTAAACACAAACAGTATTACATTCTTCCCCAACTGGATTAATTAAATATTTAGAGTGATCGCACAATGAATTGTAATATTAATATATAAAATCCTTTATAGCAGTGGTCCCCAACCTTTTTTGTACAAGGGACCAGTTTCACGCAGAAACACTTTTTCAAGGACCGGTTAGGGTTAGTTAGTTATTATTTTATTATATATTCCACTTATTGAAAAGCTAGTTATGACTTAATTTAATTATAATCAAAGTTGGATTGGATTTAATAATCATGGTTAATGCAGGCATGATATTCCCCTCTGAAAAAAAAAAATCGGGGCCGGCCAAAAGAGACCCCGCGCTGCGCGCCAAGAAATCGCACACACAACACCAATGCTACACACCCTTCCTTTCCAGCCGGTCAGGTGTGGATCAGCTCCGGAGCTGGCCAGCCGCTTCCCTGATGACGGGGCGAGGCTGCCGCCCAGGGAGCGCCCACTGCTTTCCCTCGCCAGGGCCGGGCGGTGGGGTGTTGCCCTGCGCCGCCTGGCTGCTGCCTGGCAGCGTGCTTCTTGGCACGAGGCAGCTGGGTTGCCCAAGGAGCCCGGCCGGCCAGGCGAAGGGAAGGCAGCGAGGGCCCTGCCGGGCTGGGGTGGAAAACCCGCTTGGCAAGGGGCCGGGGAAGCCTGCGGGTGGAGGACCAAGCATGCTGGAAGGCAGAGATTCAGCCGAGGCGGTCAGACGGCTGGTCTGTGGCTGCCCACCTTCCTTTTCCTGCTGCTCACCTGAGTAGCCTGTAGCCGCGTGTCGGTGAGGCGATCGAAGAAGAGCTTCACCAGAGCCTTGATCAGGTCACCGGCTGCTTCTGAAGAGGGCGAGGGCAGTTCGTGCAGGCTGGGATCAAGGTAATCGGTGGCAGTGTAGCCTCGCAGAACTCCTGGCGTGGAGCTTACGTTTTTGGTCGAGCAAGGCTGAGGGACAGCATCAAAACCAGGGCTTGATCCAGCATTTTGGAACAAGATGGCACCGAAGCAAAGTAGGCGGCCTGCTCCCAAATGATCCACGGATCAGTACCGGTCCGTGGACCGATGGTTGGGAACCCCTGCTTTATAGTTATTAATTAAATAATATTTAATGTTCCTACTATTTTTCCTATATATCTAATCAAAGTATAATTATCATTATTATGAATAAATCAATTAGATTAGTTAATTCAATTATTTAACAATCAATTTTCCTTTCCCCAGATATACATATTTATGAACATTACAAAGAGAGATTGAAGGAGGAGAGATAGTTCATCATAGCGCCGGAGAGTGGGGGAGTAAAGAAAAATGAGCAGGTGTATACAGGTAAGAGGGAGTAAAGAAGGGGGAAAAGGAGTTTTAAAGTAAGTTTTTAGCTTTCCATCTCTAAGTTTTAAGAGCTTATGCTCCAAACGCATCGGAAGTGGGGTAGTAAGAAATGCTGAGTAGTGACTGTAATTAGACGGTATCTCCACACATTCGGAAGCTTCCACTTTTACTTTTCGTCTTAGCGTTCCTAAGTTCAATTTTCCTGATTTTCTTCAGGTGGAACCACCTCCTCAGTTAAATCAATATACTCCCTGAAGGGCAGTTAAGTGGTTTACATCAGTTATATTGTTACAATAACTTCAGGATTGCTAAATATCTCCTGTGGCACCGCATTGTCTCTATTCCGCTGGCTCCGATCTTCTTCCCGTCTCCGATTTCAGAGTAAAAATCAAATGAAATAGTTTGAATCCTGCACACCTTCCAGCCACTAGATTCCCTTCTATTAATATTGGTGTGGTATATCTCCCAACCTCGTAAGCTTCCCTATTTACTCGTTATTGTCCTCTATCTTTCTTCTGTCTGCCAAGCCCCTTCACTTTCACTTGCCTTGTATCTGCTTTTTGGCTACTTCATTTTAGGGCTCTGGACAGACTCTTGTAGCAGCCTCATAAAAGTCTACAGCATTCCAATCATCCTCTCTGCCGCTAATTTTCTCTGCCACACTCTTCACCAATGATCCCACAAACTGTCACTCACTCACTTCTTTACATCGGTGACACTCCGGACTTCGGAGCTGCCATTGATGAGTGGCTGTTTCTTGCTTGTTGGGCTCTGGAAGGTTCCTCTTCGCTGCAGGGGGTTGCCTTCCCCACACTGCAGCTCAAGTCTCCACCACACCGGCATGAATCTTTCCAGGACTTGTTATCCACAAAGGATCGCACCAACAGCAAAAATAGGTTAACTGAAACCACAGGCGGGCTTCTGCACCTCTGCTCATCCTTGCCTTACCACTGGAGGTCCATCTCATTCTATGTATTTCATTTACATGAATTGACACATGGTTGCCTAAGACAAGCAATAGAACTTTCAGCTCTAAACAAGTCAACCAATGCCATTTCATTTCACTCAATCTTTTTTTTTTAACAAATTTTATTAATTTTCAAAAACAAACACAAACAAACAAAACATAAAACATCTTTTTTGAAAGCAGCTTAATCCTGGGTTACATCTCTTCGAACAGACACAAATTCAAATTCATGCTCATTTTATATACCACTCCATATCTTATTGCCATTCTGCATTTTCTATATAGCTTCTCCCTTCTTTTAACTTTCTTAGTTTTATTTTATTTAACTCATCTCAGTTCAAATCATTATACTTATACTCTTTGTCTGTCCTGTTTCCAGCTGTCTATTATCTTTTCTCATTAAACAAAATTTCTCCTGTAATTACTGATTGGAGTATGACGCCTTTATCTCTTTCCCCTAAATTTGTAACACTTAGTATAATACATAACTTCCATTTGGATTCTGCTTAGTACATTCTAAAATTACACACTATATTTTAAAAAGAGAAAAAATTATAAATATATAATATAATTAAAACAACAATCCATACCAATTCAAATCTATAATTAATATTAATATTCATTTAAGTCTTAAACATTTTACACATTACTTTTCAAATAAGTATCATACTTCTATGGAAACACTTATAAACTTTCCATAATTATTTTCCCCCCACTTCACTTGTATTTTAAAAGATTGTGTCATTAAAATGTTCCCATTCCTTCTTAATTCAATTCTCTCATTTATTTCATTTCCTTTCTTTTGTTCACAAAAATTTCACTGAATTACACTAAATATTTTATCCCACTTTTTAATCACATGTTGTTTCCAATTTTCTAACATTATTTCTAATACAAATATAACAATACAATCTTATGTACCTTTGCAGAATCATTTTTTCAGTTAAGTTTTTACCCATTATCTCTAAATAAGTCCTGTTTCTTTACATCTTCCTCCACACCTTTGAAGTTTCTCTTCCCTTCCTTCCTCCCTTGCTTCTTCTCTCTGCCCTTTTTACTCCCTTGTCTCACCACCTCCATTTCCCTCTTCTGCATTCCTCCTTTCTGTTGCTTTCTAACATTATAGCCACTTTTCACCTTATTTTTCCCTTTTTTGGTTGTTTTTTTAGGTCTTAAATTCTCCATTCTCTTCCCTCCCCCTTTCCCCTTTCTTCCCCAGATAAAGTTACTTTTCATTAAAGATGGCTTCTTCTTTGTCCCAATCCTCTTGTTGCACAGTTCTTTCTTGTAATTTCTCATAGGTACAAATCACCATTTCTAAGGATTGAAAAAGAAGGCCAAGAGAGTCCTTCCCTTGTTCCTCTTCTTTGTATTTTTTAAATTCCATTTTCAGTTCATCCACAAGAGATGCCATTGTAAAAAAAAAATTTTTTTTCAAACAACCACCCAAGTGTTTTTTAGTCATTCAAATATAATTTCCAAAAGTCCCAAAGAGACCAAGCAATCCAGATACACACAAGCTGTTTCTTTTGATACCTTCTTCTTTTTTCACTTTCTCTTCCTGGGGTTACTGTTTAGTTACAAAATTCCAGTTAGAATGTATCTTTTAGAAGTCTTGTTAGGATTTAAACAGATTCTTTTAAATTCTAGGCAGTCTCCTCTTTCCGAATCCTACTCTTATTCTTTTCCTCTCCCTTTCCACTTACAACAAGAAAAAAAAGTTTTTTTTTTTCAGTATTCAGAAATTCTTATTATTCCCTTGACATTTAATTGTCCAGTCTAATTACCTATTGATGCCAAAGCGGGTTTTTCAGATTTCTCATTAGATTCTGTTCGCTGTCAACATTAGGAAGGAGAGTGAAAAAAAAAACTTTCCCTTTTAACTTTCATTCGCCGCTTCCGAATCTTCCTTGGGAACGATGTATCTTTTTAAAAAATTTAAATTCCAGGATACCTTGATTGTTGCTTCTTATCCCAGTCAGCCAAAACTTTTACTTCTTAACTTCCTCCTGCACTTTCTTTTCCAGCTGAGTGCTTCTTTGAGGTGGCCATTTCTGACTGCCGCTCTTACCGCCTTTGGAAAAGGGAGTTTAGCCAGCTGAGGAGGAGAGGTGAGATTCCCCTCAACCCTGCCAGGTCTCCCCTGTCTTCACCACCTCTACGGGGTAGCTTAGCCCTGAAGCCGGCTGGCTCAGGACACTCCAGCGGTGAGTGCAGGCAGAAACCGTGCACGATCGCGGATTCCTGCCTGCCACCAAAGCGCTACAAACCAGAACTCCCATTTCACTCAATCTTGTTCTGAGCCCCTTCAGCTAAGATTCTTGCACCACCCAAATGTAGCTTTCCCTTTGACTCAATCAATCATGTCTGAGTTATTTTGGCAACATAACTTCTATGACACATGGACATGGTTTTTAGGTTTCTCATGCATGGGAACATGATACTGATTACATTACTGGAGGATTCACTTTCACGTAGAATCCAATCAATGTACATCCTAACAAGCATCTGGGTGTTATCCCTCCACCTTAATTTTGTCACAGATTTTGAGTGCTATACTTTGAAGTTAAGAAATATACATATGTGATGTACATATTGTGATTTCCCACAATGCAGTCATTTGGAAATGTAAATAACACAGAAAATTAAGTCAAACTGATTGACATTCTCTCAAGAGTAGGGGTAAGCAACTTGTGCTCTGCCTATTTTGCATTCCAAGAATCCAATTAAAGGCTGTTAAATATGGTATCAAATTGCTGAATAACAATAGCATAATCTTCTATTCGATAAAGAAAGAAGAAAAACAGTTGCATTAAACCAATTAGCTTATTGTTCCTATTTTGGTAAACCTCTCTTTCGCACACACTCCTAAAAATAGGGCTGGCTTATTCCATCACCTCTGTCACTACCTTGTGGCCTCTCTGTGACAAAAATACTGTAGCCTATAGTTAAGTTGCTTGCTTCATTTCATTTTTATTTACCACCATAATAGGTTAAGTACCAGAACAGCATAATGTGAGCTTTTTATACTTCTTTTCCTTCCCTCTTTAACTGCAGGACCCAAGAGTTTTGAAAAACATACAATTATATTTAATTTCATTACTGAGCTAAGTAGTCTGAACCTAATAGACAATAATGACTCCTTTCTGCAGTCAAAAGTGCTTACCTCAAACCAATTTAAAACAAATAAATATATTTACAAAAATATCCTATTAAGGAAAAAAAAAATTTTTTTTATCTCTCAGCCAGACTGTTTTGCAGGCATCAGCAAAAAGGAAGCCTTTGTAATGCCCAGAATTATCTGGTCATTATATGGGACTTCTTAAATTTGTAATGGGATGGGTGGGATTAGAAATTATAGCCCTATTAGGAAATAGGTAAATTGACTCTCTTCAGCAGCAGTTTTTTAAAAAAAACAGCCTGCTTCTCCTGAAGTGGTAGAAAACCACAACAACAAAGCAGGCAGTGTAAGAGACTCAAGAGAGAGTTCTCTGTTCTGAAAATGCTGTCGGCTCCTATGGAGGATAGAAATGTTAAGTAGTATCAACATATGGCAAGTCACAAAAATTGTCAACTACCTGGGAGAGAAACAATCACTATCCATGTCTTTACTTGTTTGTTTTCAGCTGCTGGAAGACAGAAATGCATTGTTGATGATAGAAAAGAGTAGGTTACTGTTAAAGTCCAGACTAATCAGTCTCCCAAATCAGTAAATGTGTAGTGATTTAATGCATGAGGAATCTGCTGGAAATGTTTACACATCATGCATCTAATACACCACAGACTTCCATTCATTCTTAATAGGAAATGATGACTCACTATATGAAGTTCAACATTGCACAGATACATAGGCAACTACTGAATTTTGTACACAAAGCAACCTTCTCCAATGTAATGTCCTCCAGATGTTGGGATTTCAGCTTCCATTCATTCCTGGGGTATATCTGGTAAGTACTAGATTCAGGCATGTGGCATTAAAGTCTAGTTTAAACAAGACCTCTATTAGGAAAAATATGCAGATTTCTAACATTTAGAATTTAGGAATCACCAAATTTCCAAATAATCTGTACTAGTCACTGTGAAAGTAGTATTTTGGTACAAAGATGATCTTTCTCAAAATCATATGTAATCAGGAAGCAGACAGTATCAAGGATATATCACGGACTCCAGTAGCAAAAGACTGTTCACACAAGGTTAACTTAGGTTTAAATGTAATCTTACTGCAAGGAATTATTAGAAGCTTGTAATAATCTCAAGAGAGCTAGGAAAGAAAAATGTCCTTACTTGGATAAACAGAAATTAAATCTTCAGAAGTTCATATGGTCATATTATACTAGAGGCAGTCCCTGACTTATGACCACAGTGGATACCAGTTGTAAGTCATTGCAGTGGTTAAGTTGAGGCACCAAATGATGAGACTTGATTTTATAACTGTTTTTATGACAGCTGTAGAGCAAGTTAAGTGAATCATGTGATGATTAAATGAATCCAGTATATCCAATGGATTTTTTTTTTGCCATTTTCTACTGGAAAACAGCAAACATGTTGCAAATTGTGATTATGTGATTGTGGGATGTGCAACAATCACAAATACAAGCTGATTATCAAGAGCCCAAAATGCAATCATGGGATTGTGGGGTATATAGTGGCACAGTGGTTAGAGGGCTAATTCACTGCTCACTCCAGGAATTAGATTCTGAGTGGCTCAAGATTGACACAGCCTTTCATCTTTCCAAGGTCAGTAAAATAAGGAACCAGATGGTTGGGAGCAATATGCTAACTCTGTAAACGGCTTAGAGAAGGCTGTAAAGACTGTGAAGTAGTATATAAGTCTAAATGCTATTGATAGATGTATGGCAATTTTGAAGATGGGCTGTAAGTTAGCTTTTGTTACCTTTGTCATAATTTTAAACAGTTGTTAAGTGGCCAGTCATAAGTCAAGGACTACCTGTAATTTAAAAGCAGGCAGAAAAAAACAGAGGTTTATAGAAGATACTCATATTAATAAATACCTGGGATGATGACCCGGGACAAGGCATGAAGGCCACACAGCCAGCTGAGAGTTCAAACTCTCCTTTAATGCTCCAACTTTTCCTCAAAAACTCCCACATTCATGACAACTCCTAAAGCAAAGTGCGTACATGCGCCCATGCGCACACACACACACATACACACCAGCCTCTGGCTGCGAGCAGCCCAGCAAAACAAAGAAATGAAAGTATGAAGCAAGGAACAAGGCATTGAGTCCACAAAGCAGGAAACAAGGCAAGCAGTCCTGAAAACACCAGATATCTGCAATGGCACACAAAACTCCACTAATTTAGCATTTGTTCTTGACAAATGCCTTTCCCCACAGTATCTCCTTTAATCTCAGTCCCCAGGTATGCCTTGTGAAGAGAGGTGGGTGCTCTTCTCCCAAAGTTGTCGGGTCACCCTGTGCTGTTCCCGCCTTCTCTCCTCTCTCCGTGCTCATGGATCATGAGGGGGCAGTCCTTGCTCATTGCCTGAGCCCCGTCACTTTTCATTTCCACTGCTTGCCCTCTCTCAGTCATTGTGATGACCCGGGGCATGGCACAAAAGCAACAAAATCACAAAAATAGGTAAAATCCTTTAATACCTCCAACCTGGCCCCCAACCTCCAGTTATCATTGGCTGGAGAAAAAACTCTCGCAAGAACAGTTTTTTAAGGGAAGAAATTCTGCCCGAACCCAAAGTACATATAAATTATAAATAAAAGCCAACACAAACCACGTTGCAGCAATTAACAAGACAGAGCAGGATAAGATATTGAAGACTTCAAAAGATAATGAAACACACATAGTTGGGAGGACGTCAGAACTCAGGTAAGACTTGACAAACCAAAATAATTCACACTTTGCTTCCAGCAAGGAGCTGTGTGCAAACACTTTCTTTATCCTGTTTTCCCAGCTGCAGCTAATGAAGGGAATCAGCATCTTTTTCTCCTACCGTAACCCACATTGCTCACTTATCTGTTCCTCCCTGCATGCCATAGGATGAAGAGTAGGGGGGCTGGGTCTTCCTCTGAATACCCAGCCAGAGTGTGCTCTTCCCCAGTTTCCTCCACAGCCACCGGAGCCACACTCCCTGTCAGCTGTTCCACCTCTCCCTCGGAATCAGATTCCAACAGGGGCATGACAGTCATCCTGTCCTGTTCCACCCTGCTAGCAAGCTGTCCCAATCCTGCCAGGCCCTGGGCTGCCTTGTCCTGCTCATCCCCACATTCTTCCGAAGTCTCTATCTCTGTTGGCTCCAGCTCTGGCTCTCCCTCCTCCACAGATTCAGGCTCCAACAGGGGCATGACAGATACTTCTATTAATGCATTGTTTTGTTTGATTTGGTTTCTTAATATAGTTTAGTATAACAGCAGCTGCATTTAGACCAGAACAGTTCTATTCACCATATAAGCATTACTCTGTAGCATTTTACTAATTTTAATGACTGGGAAAGTGCTGGGAGACAATAATCGAAGGCCTAGCTTTATATTTGTTTACTTCCATGTCAGCTAGATGGTTTGCTTCAAATAACTATGCTGGAAACCTAGAGTTTATTTTTCACATCCATCTCTACAGCAACGAGGACAGAAGAGGAAATAAGCTGCTTCTTTGTTTTAAGAAATCTCAGAAATAAACAAACAAAATATGGATTCATGCTTGTGTTTGGCTGGAGAAAAACAAATGATTAAATGATTAAAAAGTATTGTCTGAAGAGAATACGAGAAAAAAATTAGATGTATTCTTTCTTTTTGTCTGATGCTCAGCCAGGGAATTCTTTAATTTAGCTGGGAAACTCATCCTCAGAGGATGCCTTATGCAAAATTCCAATTATCTCACAAGTTTTCTGCTTTTTCTCATTTCTTTTATATTAAAAAAAAACATGCAATTCCTAATCTTTACCTCTAGGTGCCACCAATAATTCTCATCAGTAGTTTATTATACTATCATTATTGCAAACTTCTGAATTTACATAGAATTCCAGTAAAAGTAGTATGTATGTTTTTAGATCAATAATCTTGTTTGGGATCTTCTTCTTTTAAATAACCAACAGCAAATCAATGTCTGATCCAGATCAGGACCACAAATGATCATTCCTGTGTCATTTTCCTATGAAATATATATTTCCCTTTCCCCAATAAAATTTGCTGTTAATTTTGAGATTTTCTCAGTCACAAACTGATCTTGAGTGATGTGGAAAAACATATTTTAGAAACAACTGTAATTTAAATCCCATAAACATTTACTAAGACTCCCTAAATTTATCAAGACTTTTTACTAAACATTTTATGGAGGAATTTTCCACTAGAAATATTCGTTTTGAAAAATCTCATACCTTACACCCGAGCCCTTAAGATTAAAAAACGGTCACATTTTTATGAGCAAAAACATCAGAAAGGGTTTTTCATTTTTTTTAAAAAAAGAAAATGGTACCATTTCCAACTGTGAAGTATTGATTTAGAAGAGGTTTACAAAATATTAGTGAAAAATGGGCGTTGGTTCTTACCTGACATGCCATTTCTCTTGGACTGGGAGGATTGTCCAGAGAATGGGTGGAGCTTCAGTCTCTGCTTATTGTAGGCTGAGTTTGATTTCTGAGGAACACTCCTCCCTCCATCACGTGGCTTGCCATCTCATTATCCCAGTTTATGCGAAGAAGAGAAGAAAGAAACAGGCATTCGTGCTGTCCCTTTTGCTAGACTTAAGGTGCCTTGGCCAAAACGAGAGCCCCCCCCCGACGGTGAAAGGAAAAAAAGGGAGGGACTGGACAATCCTCCCAGTCCAAGAGAAACGGCGTGTCAGGTAAGAACCAACACCCATTCTCCTTGGAACTGCTCGGATTGTCCAGAGGATGGGACATACCAAAGCTGGGGCTTGTCCTACGGGAGGGACACCGTCTGGCTTGTCGAGTCCTCGGGATCCCCGAGCACCCTCTGGAGGATCCTTCTACCGAAAGACGCCTCCGCCGTGGCATACTTATCAATCCTGTAATGCCTAATAAAAGGCGACGGGGAGGACCATGTTGCTGCCCGGCAAATGTCGAATATAGGGGCCTGTGTAGCCCAGGCAGCCGATGTCGCTGCACTCCTGGTAGAGTGAGCCGTGATAACCCTGGGCACTGGGAGTGCCTGAGCCTGGTATGCCCTAGAAATGGCCGCTCTTATCCAGCGACCTAAAGTAGTAGAGGTAACCTTGAGCCCTTGTGACTTTGGTTGAAAGGAAATGAACAGGGCCTCGGATTTGCGGAAAGACTGAGTACGTTTAATATAAATCTGCAAGGCCTGCCTAACATCTAAGGTGTGCCAAAGCTGTTCCCTATCATGAGTTGGCTTGGGGCAAAAATTGGGGAGGATAAGTTCCTGAGCCCTGTGGAAAATAGAATTAATTTTTGGGAGAAAGGAAGGATCAAGTCTAAGTACTTCTCGGTCAGAGTGGAAGACGCACAGGTCTTTCCTGACTGACAGAGCAGCGATCTCTGAAATCCTTCGGGCCGAAGTAATAGCCACCAGAAAAACTACTTTGTAGGATAGGAACTGGAGGGAAACTTCTCTAAGGGGTTCAAAGGGAGGCTTGGTGAGGGAGGTCAAGACCTTGTTGAGGTCCCATGTTGGGAATCTGTGAAGGGACGGAGGTCGTAAGTTTGAGGCGCCTTTTAGAAATGCCCGGATGCAGGGATGGTGAGAGAGGGAATTAACCCCCTCGCAGGAAATTACGGTGGATAGGGCTACAACCTGACGCCTTAGAGTGTTGGGGGAGAGACCTTTACCGAGACCCTCCTGGAGAAAATCGAGGACTTTTGCTACCGATGGGTTTGTAGGGTCAATGTGGAGATTGGCACACCATTTGCGGAAACTGTTCCAAGTGGCGTCATAAATCCTTCTGGTAGAAGGACGCCTAGCTGCTAAGATGGTGTTGATGACCTCCGTGGAGAAATTCTCCCTTTTTAGACGTTCCCGCTCAACCTCCAGACGGCTAGCTGTAGCCATTGGGGGTCTGGGTGAAGAAGGGGGCCTTGAGAAAGAGAGATCCTGTCTGCTGGGATCCTCCAAGGTGGAGCTACTGATAGGCTGCGGAGGTCCGCAAACCAGGAGCGACGGGGCCAATAAGGAGCTACCAGAAGCACTTCTGCCCTTTTTGAAGGACCTTCTGCAGTACTCTTGGAACTAGAACCAGAGGGGGAAAGGCGTAAAGAAGGCCCGAGGGCCACGGGCATCAGAGGGCGTTGTGGTTCTCCGCCCCGAGGGATGGGAATCTGGAGATGAACCGTGGAAGTTGGGACTTGCTGGAGGAGGCAAACAGGTCTACCACTGGCAGGCCAAATATTGATGTCGCCTCCCTGAACAGGTCTGGGTGGAGGTGCCATTCCGCCTGGTCTATGGTGGACCTGCTCAACCAATCTGCCCTGGTGTTGAGGGTGCCTGAAATGTGATCCGCCCTGAGTGAAAGGAGGTGAGACTCTGCCCACCGACAGAGGTGCTCGGTCTCCCTCATTAGACTTGCGGACTGAGTGCCCCCTTGTCTGTTGATATGTGCCTTTGCTGTTATGTTGTCGGTGAGAATGAGAACGTGGCTGCCCTGAATATGATGTAGGAAGCTGCAGAGGGCCAGGTGGATGGCGTGAAGCTCTAACCAGTTTATGTTGCGCAGCCTCTCTGACGGTGACCATCTGCCCTGAGCTGTAAGGGAGAGAAGGTGTGCGCCCCATCCGGACAGACTGGTGTCTGTGGTGACGATGAGTTTTGGAGGCTCCTTGAGGAGGCAGCCCTTGTTGATCGATGCCTTGCTCCACCAGAGGAGGGAGGTGAGAACCCTTGGCGAGACCTTGACCTTGCTCCTTGAGTTGCTTGTCCCAGCTCTTTGATACGGAAGCAGGAATCACTGGAGGGATCTGGAGTGGAAACGGGCCCAGGGAATAATGGGAATACAAGAGATCATTTTACCTAATAACTTGGATAGATCAAGGAGAGAGACCTTCCTGTGTCGTCTGATGAACCTGGCTGATTGTTGGATGCTGACGATCCTTTCTGGGGAGATGAACACTCTCCCCATGACTGTATCAATTATAGTCCCTAGGTGGGGTAGTCTAGTGGCGGGGGCCAGTTGGCTTTTCTTCCAATTTATGAGGAACCCATGTTCCTGGAGGGAGGAGAGGGTAGAGTGGATATCCCTGATAGCCTGTCCCCTGGAAGGGGAGAGGATAAGAATATCATCCAGGTAACAGTGGAGCCGCACCGGGGTGGATCTGAGGTGGGCGGCCAGAACCTTGGTGAAGGTCCTGGAGGCCTAGGCTAACCCGAATGGAAGGGCCACGTACTGAAAGTGTAGGTTGTTGTAACTGAAATGGAGAAATTTTGAGTGGGAGGGTCGAATTGGAATGTGTAAATATGCCTCGGAGAGGTCTATAGAAGACAACCAGTCTCCCTGCCGAACTCCCAAAAGGATGGATTGAAGAGTGTTCATTTTGAATCTACGGTACACTAAGTGACGGTTTAAGCGTTTTAGGTCCAAAATAGCCCTCCATCCCCCCGAGTGTTTGGGCACCACGAATAAACGTGAATAAAAACTCCGTCCCCTTTGGGATGGAGGAACAGGTTGGATAGCCTGAATGTCCAGTAGGTGTCGAATTGCCTCCTCCATGAGGTTGCGTTTGGAAGGGTTGTTGGAGCGGGGACATGAAATGTAAAAATCGGGGGGGGGGGAGAGAAACTCGAGGGCAAGGCCAAGCCTGACTGTATCCCTGACCCAAGCATCTGAAGTGGATGAATCCCATTGATCGGCGAAGGCTTTAAGTCGCCCGCCAATGGGAATAGTGTCAGGAGGCTTATTTGGAGCGGCGGAAGGGCCTGCTGCCAGAGCCACGAAAGGGCCTCCTGAAGTTCCCGCCTCTTCTGTGCCTGTTGAAGGGGTCGGACCTGTCCTGGGACTGTCCCGAACCAAAGGAGGAGGACCCCTGGTGTCTGGGAGGAAAGGGTTGGTGATAGGGACGAAAGGGAGCCCTGCGAAAGGGCTGCAGAGATCTAGAATCAGACTTGCAGGAAAGAGAAGGGAGGAATTTCTTTTTATTCCTTCCCTCGACTAGGAGAGGGTCCAAGGAAGTACTGAACAACTTGCTTCCGGCTATGGGTGCGGAAGCTAGCTTGACCTTGTGCTTGAGATCCACCTGCCAGGGTTTTAGCCAGAGCAGGCGCCGGGCTGAGACGTGGGAAGAAATGGCGCGGGAGGAGAATTTTATGGAATGAAAGGTGGCATCCGCTGAAAACTCAGCAGCGGCCAT
Organism: Hydrophis major; assembly: GCA_033807585.1. Classification (NCBI taxonomy): domain Eukaryota; kingdom Metazoa; phylum Chordata; class Lepidosauria; order Squamata; family Elapidae; genus Hydrophis; species Hydrophis major. The sequence continues at coordinate 72,440,597 of CM066328.1, read as the reverse complement.
TATTTTGGCGATATGTTGATGGGCGCGGATATTGGAGGTCGGGACATGTTGCTTAAGCTGGCGAAGCCAGCGAATGGAAGATCTGATAAAAAAAGAAGCGGCTGTAGCCGACCTGATTGCCCATGCGTCCGACTGGTGAGCTCGCCTTAATGCGAGCTCTGACTGCTTGTCCTCTGGTTTGAGAGCCTCTAAAGGATCACTGAGGGCGGAGGAAGAGGTCAGCCCTACGGCGGGCTCATCAACCTCCGGAGTACTCAGCAAGGTCGAGAGCTCCGGGTCGAGGTTGAAGAACCTTTTATCATTGGCCGAGGGGGCTGGGGGAGCAACTGAAGAGGCCAGTTGCTTGGACACCAGGTCCAGGAATATGGGAGGGGTAGGGATGACCTTGGCCTCCACTACCGGTTGACTGAACATGGAGTCCTCTTGTCCCTCCGAAACTACGGGGATGGGATCAGAGGAGGTCTGGGCTGTTAGGCCCGAGATGTTCCTAGCCTTGTAGAGGAGGGATTTAAAAAGCTGGGGCTTAAAGAGTCCAACAAAGGCGGGCTGGTCCAGAGATAGACCCTCGTCCTCAGACATTTCCGCCTCTGATGGGTCTGAGTCCGAAAGAGGCTCATTGTATTGTAAGAACCCCAGGTCATATTGTTCCTCCTCCTCCCTGTCTAAATCTAGGTCCCCTTCCACTTCCTCCTCGTCTTCCCTGACTGAAGGGCAAACCTCCCCTTGGGGAGGCCCAAGAGAGAATGATCTTACAGATTTGGTGGCCTGCGGAGGCAACCCCGGTCTGGTCATCTGCTGCATCCCTTCTGCAATTCCCTGTCGAATTGCCATTTCCATCCAGACTCTGATCTGCTCCGGAACCGCCTGAATGAGAGGTTCCTCTTGGCATAGGCCAGCGGCCGTGGGCGTGAAGGTGGCCTCAGGAGTTTGTCTGGTTGGTGTGCCCGGGGCTTGATGCCCTTGAGAGGGCGAGCTGTGCCTAGATAGGGAGGAAAAAGCTGCAGGAGGGGGAGGGAGGGTGGAGGTGGAAGGAGTGGCAGGTGCTGGAGGCACTGAGCCTGACTGTCTAGCACGTCTGTCTATTTCTCTTTCTAAAGCCTTGTGACGTCTTAAGGCATCCTTTTGAGAGGCTTTGGTGGGCTCCTTAGCCTGACTGCGCAGGTGGTGGGTCCTTGCCTTGGCCTTCAAGGAAGGCCCCTTTGAGGGATTGCTCTCTGCCATTTTGGATAAATAGGAGTCCAATCTGAGGCGGTTGGCACGCCTAGGGGTCGACCTACAATGAAGGCCGGGAGCCCTGGGAGTTCCTTTATACCTTGGCACACTTTCCCCCGAATATTATAAACTTGAATTAATAGGATTCTATGCTCCGTATGATTATTCCCCCCCCCCCTGTTCTTTCTACTTTTTTTTTTTTTTTTTTGATTTGCCTAGAAAGAACTGAAGAAAAACGACCTTGCAAGGTCTCAGATTAAGGGCCTTGAGGACAACCAGGCCTAACCCACTGCCGACCCAGGCAACAACCGGGCGGGAGTGGTGAAAAGAACCGCAGCCGCTACAGCTGGTTGCGGTGAGAGCCAACAGGGGGAGGAGGAGAAAAAAACCTCCAACAGCAAAAAAACAATTCTTTTTTATTTATCTATATATTTATTTATTTTTATAAATATATCTATATATATATATATATATATATATTTTACGGGCCTGCTGTATTGAATAGGCCCTCAGTAAGGCAAAGAAATGCACTTCAAAATGGCGCCCGGCCACGAGGCAATTTTCAAAATGGCAGATGCCACTAACCGATCCTGTGGAAATTAACCTGGCAAGGCCAGAAGGATCCCTGTATCAAAACAGAGGGTCCCAAGGGAAGCCCACAGAGAATAAAGGCAAACAAGCCTAAAACGCTAGGAAAAATTCAAACGGAGCTCGGGGGGGGGAACGAAACCGAGCCTTTTAAAATAATTTTTACAAGGCAGAGAAACTGAGAAAAAAGGGGTGGGGGAGGCAGCGAAACGCTTTTGAGCCTACCCCTTGGCAACCCCTGGGGGGGGAAACCCTCCCAGGAAACCAAGCCAACGAAGGAACCAGCTGCGCAGGGCTAAGGAGATAGAAAATAAGGGTGTATACAACCTGAACAGTAGAAAAATGGGGGTGAATGAGGGGAATCCAGCAACGGCCAAGAGCACACAAACACACAGCCTACTCTGCTCGAAGGCTGAGCATAAATTGGGATAATGAGATGGCAAGCCACGTGATGGAGGGAGGAGCGTTCCTCAGAAATCAAACTCAGCCTACAATAAGCAGAGACTGAAGATCCACCCATCCTCTGGACAATCCGAGCAGTTCCAAGGAGAAAAGGTTATAGCTCTCCTCCTCTGTGAGAGAGGAAAATTACCAGTGATTGTGTGCCAGTTTTAATATCAGCCCAAATTATTAGACTGCACAGAACTCATATAAAATAATATAAATCATATAAACAATAACAGGTAGTTTCAGAATCAGACTGGAAATAAAGTAAAATAATTTATTGCATCAACTGTGACCTAAGCTGAGTCTGAATTCCATTTATTTATTTAGCAAACTTATATTGTGGCTATAGTCAAATGTCATGGTTCTGTCTAAACATGGTTCTCAGAATGGAATGAAATGCTGCAACTGCCCACAAAGGGAGTCCTTCAGTTAAGACTGCAATGTGATATATATTGGCCATATAGCTAACTTTTGTATCTTGCAGAATTGTCACCAATTGCCTGAACATGTAAAAAGTCCAAGAGCAAAATGTTTGGAACAGCAAAAGAGAGACAATTGTTCTCTTTTCAGAAGCAATCAATATCCACTTTGGGAGGGCTACCATCAGTTTTACCACAAACTGTTCGCTAATGTAGACAAGGTGAATCAACAATGGAAAAAGTAAAGTGTAATATTAGGAACACATCTGCAGTGATCTATATCCTCTTAAGGTATAATGTCTATTTTGTGGCCGTTCAACTTACAATGAGGCAACGGGACAAAAAAAATCCTCTGGAATTGTCTTATTATAAGGGAGATGTGATGAAATGTTTTTTTGGCTGTTCAAGAATGAGCTGCAGCGATATCACTTTTCTCATTTATTTCATGATTCATGCGGAGAGCTATTCATATTTTCTAATGCATTTCTAATGCAGTTGAGAAACATCTTTCTTTATGTTGAAGTTTGGTGTTAAGCATTATGAAAATGCTGCTCCAGCCCAATTGAAAAACAATGTTGATTTTACTCCTTTATTCCCTGATCCACAATCATTTTGCTTTGAATGCCAAAGAATTTTAAGTGGAGCCCTATGTCTGTGGATTCGGGAGACATGTCTTGGCTTTTCAATATGCAGTGCTCCATCTGTTTAATGGTCATTCTATTGGGTATTTGTATAGCACTTCAGTTTGTCAAATGATTTACAGCGTCAGTCATAACATCTGCATGTGGCTGAAACATTATAGCTTCACTAAAGACATCAATGGCTGTGTGATGATTCTTTTCCAAGTTTCTACCACTGGATAAGTTCATCAAAAAGAATTTGACCTCTTGTTCTGAATTTTAAAATAGTAACCTACACAGACATTAACTATATGTATCTATGTCTGTACAGGTATTCTTCGACTTATAACAGTTCATTCAGAACCGTTTCAAGTTACAACAGTACCGGAAGAAATGACTTATGAACATTTTTCACATGATCCAAATTCACATAATTATGATGGTTGCATTGTCCCAGGGTCATGGGAGTATCTTCTGTCAAGCAAAATCCATGGGGAAAGCCGATTCACTTAACCACGGTGTTACCGATTTCACCACTGCAGTGATTCACGTAACAATGATGGCAAGAGAGGTCATAAAATGCAGCAAAATTCACTTAACAACCATCTCACTTCATAACAGAAATTTTGGGCTCAATTGTGGTCGTAAGTTGAGGGGTACTTTTATACTTCCCTTTTTTCAAAAGTCCAGAGAGGTATCTTATAAGTAGCCCTTGACTTAGAAGCATTGGTTTAATGACTACTCAGAATTACAATGGCATTGAAAAAGTGATTTACGACCAATCCTTACCCCTATGACCACTGCAGCATCCCCATGATCATGTGAGCAAAATTTATGTGCTTGGCCACTGGTATGTAGTTACGATAGTTGCGGCATCAGGGGCCATGCAATTACCATTTGTCACCTTCCCTGCGATCTTCTGACATGCAAAGACAATGGGTGAAGTTGGAATTGCTTAATGATAGTGAAAGTTACTTAACAACTACAGTGATTTGCTTAACAGCCATGGCAAAAATGCTGTAAAATCAAGTGTAACTCATTGCTTAGCAGTGAAATTTCTGGACCCAATTTAGTTGTAAGTTGATGACTACTTGTATATACATTTCTCTCTTCACATTTGCATCAGACAGAGAAAAGATTACGTTAAAATAACAGCAAATGGTCAAATAACTCTCAAATGAGCATTCAAACTGAAAGGGACTGAATCAGAATCAGAAAAGAGCTAGAGGGGACCTTGGAGATCTTCTAGTCCAGCCCCTGCTCCTATAATATGTGATGACCCAGAGCATGGCACAAAGACAACACAGTCAGATAATCAGTAGGAGTCCCTTTATTAGCTCCAACTTTGCCCCCCAATGTCCTGGTTACCTTTTGGCTGGAGAAAAACTCTCCCAGCCTTTGGCTGCAGTGAATCAAGTCCAAAACGTGGTCAACAAAAACTGTAACTAAATTCTAATCAACACAAAATGAGGTAATTATTCCTACAGGGCAGGAGCAAGAATTCCAGATGTGAAGGCACAGCAATAACTCAACACGGTTGGGAAGCTGCCAGGAGCACAGATAAGCAAAGTCAACACAAGATAAACTCACGTTTGCTCCCAGCAGCTACTGCACTCAGCATGCATTTCTTTTAAACTCTCATTCCCAGCTGTGGCTAATGAAGGGAATCAGGGCCCTTCCCCCCCACATAAGCCAAACAACTCAGGTTGCTCTCGTCTCTGTTCCTCCCTGCATGCCCTAGGATAAAGAGGAGGTGGGCTTGGGTTTTCCTCTGAACTCTCTCTCCCTTGTTCTACCTCTCCCCTGCTCTGCCCAGTCGGACCTTGCCCTTCCCCAGTTTTCTCCACACCAAAGGTGCCACACTCCCACTCCCTGTCAGCTGATTGTCTTCCTCCTCAGATTCAGACTCCGACAGGGGCATGACATACTATTTCAGACAAGTGGCTGTCCGGTCTCTTTTTAAAACCCTCCAGCGATGAAGCATCCACAATGTCTTAAGGCAAGCTGTTCCACTGGTTAATTGTCCTCACTGTTGGGAAGTTTCTCCTTAATTCCAAGTTGCTTCTTTCCTTGATTAGTTTCCATCCATTGTTTCTTATCCTGCCCTCAGGTGCCTTAGAAAACAAATTGACCTCTTCTTCTTTGTGGCAGACTCTCAAATACTGGAATACTGCTATCATGTCTCCTGATCTCTTGACATCCAACATTTTTTCTCTACCACATGTATTAAAAAATACCATTCCAATAATCGTGTGAAAGTTATATGTCACAGTCCCAATATATCAGGAAGGCATAGATTCTGAAAGGCTCCAAGAGATGGACCCGAAGATAGGTTCAGTGTAAGATTTTTTCAGTGATTCTTTTTTTGTTTGTTGAGATAAATGAATATTGTTGGGTGCCTGGGGTAATGGCTAATTAATGTAAATTATCAACTCCACAGTAAACCATTTAAATATGGTGAATTATCTCTCCCCAATGTAATGCATAGGAAATTGAGCTATAAGATTATAAATTAGTTCTGGATATTCTATCAGACTGCAATCTACTATGGTGCAAATAACAAAATATCAAATCTGTACATATATAATAGCATCTGTATTTCAAAAAAATATGTCAATGTGTATTTCTTTAAATGTCTTTCAAAAGATATTTAAAAGTCAATCAATCATCAATCAATCAACCAACCAATCTCTTCCCCATTTATATTTTTAGCTCCCTCTTTAATCCTGAATAATGCAGGTGGAAGATTTAGCATTTTGAATTTAATGTGACAGCTAAACATCTGTGAAGTGAGAAACTGCTGTCACATATTAGATATTGAAGTAATTCTGATCTTTTATGGGAATGATTATTATTTTAGAACTTATACAATATTGTATGTATGCACATTGTGATATTCCCTTTTGGGGAAAATATTATGGAAAGTACAATAAAATATGAAATAAGATAAATCCAGGGTCTGTGCATCACCTGAGTTTTTAGATAAGAACATAACACTATTTGTATCTAAAAGTACATGTAATCGTACCTCTAACAACACTAAAAACATACTTTACATATTGATCTGTAAATATCTTAAACAACACACATCCTTGTTTAATTTTATGCTGAAGGCTGAATTATTGACATTCTGTTCATTCTTATATGTGTTTTACATTATTCATTCACTGTTCTCATGAAGATTTAGCAACCAGGTTTTAAATCCATATTTGATATTATACGGTTCAGACCTATTCATTTAATTAAAGGTATTCTCTCAAACAACAAATGTACAACTAACTTTCTTACCTAAACTAATTTCTCAGTGATCTGATAAAAGTGCAAAATTCTCTTCATCATATCATTTTTTTTTGTCACAAAGTGTTTTTCCCAAAAGGCAACTGGACTTTCTTGGTCATTTTCTTTGAAGGGATTTTGTTTTTCATCCAAAATAACTTCTTCAGTCCCTAGTTAAATCTATTAGAATTGTTCAGTTAGAACTGGAGCAACTTCAAGCTAAGCCCTTTCAAAGAAAACCCCTCAAGAAAGACCAATTACCTTTTTGAAAAATCACCTTTAGGACAACTATGATCCATAGACAGATTACTCTTTTTCACGTAAAGTCACTCTGTCCTTCAGAAATCAGACATACAATACCTTTCAATGGGAATTCCCATTGAGTACTGGGTATTCCAATAATATGATAAAAATGAAAATGAAACACTATAGAATATTTAATTCCAAAATAACAATGATCCAAAATAACAATGTTAAAAGCTATCTTGCCTTTCATTCACAGGCTCAAGGTAGCATATATCATCATATTTTTCTTCTAACAACAGCCTCTGTCTTATTCTCTTCATACCAACAGCCCTCAGTAGTAGCTTAGCCTAAGAGACTATCTGACCCAGGTCTCCTAGTGAGCTACTGTGACTGAGGATGAACTTGAACCCTATAGATCTCCTACAGCCAGAATAACATCTTAATTACTATACTACATTTTGAAGCTCCAACATGAATTCTTGTACAAGACTTTTCATTTATGGATTATACAGGTAGTCTTCAACTTATGACCACAACTGGGTTTGGAATTTTGGTTACTAACCAACGCAGTCATTAAGCAAGTCATCACATGACCAGGTCCTATTTTTTTCATCATTTCTATCATTGAAAAATTGCTCAGCTCCCAAATCACAATCATCTGATCCCAGGTTTTGGTGAAATGGTTGAAACTTGTTACAAACTGTAACTCTTTTAAGTCACTTTTACAGTACATCTTTTGAATGGTCGTTAAATGAATGGTCTTAAGTTGAGGACTATTATAATCTAAGTGCATTGTCAGAGCCAAGAGAAAGTAAGGGAACATACAAAAGACTATGTCTCTTATGTCATCATCAGCCTCCTTCTTTTCCTTTGACATTAAGCAATTCTACAGGAAGAAAAGTACAGCAAGCACACACAATGAATATTAATAATAGGGAATAAGTACAGAATGGGCATTGGTCCTTACCTGACACGCCATTTCTCTGGAGCCGGGAGGATCATCTAGAGAGTGGGAGGTGCTTCAGTCTGCGTTGTTGAAGGCTGAGCTTAATTACTGAGGAACGCTCCGCCCTCCATCACGTGGCTCCCTTGCGTTCCCCAGTTTACACGAAGACGAAAGTGAAGAGAAGATCGTGCTCTCATCTTACTATGCTAAGTGGTTCCTTGGCTGAAACAAGACCCCACCAGACGGTGAACTAAAAGGGTGGGGCTGGATGATCCTCCCGGCTCCAGAGAAATGGCGTGTCAGGTAAAGACCAACGCCCATTCTCCTGAAAGCCGGTCGGATCATCCAGAGAGTGGGACATACCAAAGCTTGGCTGTCCTACGGGAGGGACTCCGTCTGGTTCTAAAGTCCCTGCAGTTCCTTGAGGACTCGCTGGAGAACTCGTCTACCAAACGAAGCCTCCGCCGAGGCAAATATGTCGATCTTATAATGACTAATGAAGATGGGGAGGCCCAGGTGGCTGCCCGACAAATATCAGCAATTGGAGCCTGGGTGGCCCAAACTGCCAAGGTGGCTGCACTTCTGGTGGAGTGTGCCGTTATTCCGCTGGGCACTGGCAGAGCCTGGGACAAGTAAGCTTGGGAAATAGTAGCTCTAATCCAGCGGCTGATGGTTGTCGGGGACACTTTGTGTCCTAAGGATTTAGGTTGAAAGGAAAAGAATAGGGATTCGGACTTCCTAAAGGGTTGGGTACATTTAATGTAAATGCGGAGGGCCCGTCTTACATCCAGGGTGTGCCAAAGCTTCTCCCTTTCCCGCGAGGGATTGGAGCAGAAGTTCGGAAGTATGAGTTCCTGTGCCCTGGGGAAGGCTGAATTGACCTTAGGCAAGAAGGTAGGGTCCGGCCGTAGAACCACCCGGTCGTCATGGAAGATGTAAAGGTCCTTCCTCACCGACAAGGTGGCTATCTCCGATATTCGGCGAGCTGAAGTAATGGCCACCAGGAAGACGACTTTGAAAGTTAGGAACTGGAGTGAGGATTCCCTGAGAGGCTCAAAGGGATGTTTAGTAAGGGATAGCAGGACTTTGTTGAGGTCCCAGGTAGGGTATCTGTGTACAGTTGGGGGACACAAGTTAGTTGCTCCCCTAAGGAATGCCCTAATTCACGGGTGGAGGGAGAGGGTACCCAGATTGTCGCAAATAAACATAGTTGAGAGGGCTGCTACCTGACGCCTCAGGGTATTCGGAGAAAGTCCCTTCCTCAGACCATCTTGGAGGAATTCCAAAACTTGAACAATGGAGGGTGAAAGAGGATTGATCTGGAAATTATCGCACCACTTGCAGAAACTATTCCAAGTGGCATTGTATATTCGGGTTGTTGAGGGCCGCCTTGCGGCTAAAATGGTATCAATAACCTGGTCAGAGAACTGCTCCTTCCTTAGACATTCCCACTCAACCTCCAAACGGCTAACTGGAGCCACTGAGGGTCCGGGTGTTGGAGGGGCCCCTGGGAAAGGGATATCCTGTGTGGGGGAATTTTCCAGGGAGGGGCCACCGATAGATTGCGGAGGTCCGCAAACCATGGGTGCCTGGGCCAGTAGGGTGCCACTAAAATCAGCTCTGCTTTCTCGGAGATGAGCTTCTGGATGACTCTGGGGATGAGGGCCAACGGAGGGAATGCATATAGAAGCCCTGTGGGCCAGGGGCAATGGAGGGCATTGTGATTCTCGGCCCCGTGGGAGGGGTACGTCGAGAAAAACCTGGGGAGTTGGGTGTTGAGCGGGGATGCGAAGAGGTCTACTGACGGGAGACCGAATATCACGGTCGCTTCCCTGAACAGCGACGGGTGAATGCGCCACTCGGACTGGTCCACCGTGGTCCTGCTCAGCCAATCTGCTTGGGTGTTTGAGACCCCTGAGGTGTGCTTGGCTTTGAGGGAGAGAAGATTGCGCTCCGCCCAACGGCAGAGGCGCTCGGCCTCTCTCATCAAACTTATGGACTGGGTGCCCCCTTGTAGGTTGACGTGAGCCTTGGCGGTGACGTTGTCCGTGAGTATCAGGACATGCCCGCCGTGTACGTGGGGAAGGAAGTTGCACAGGGCCAGGTGGATGACGTGAAGTTCCAACCAGTTTATACTGCATGTGCGTTCTACCTGTGACCATTTGCCCTGTGTCGAGAGCGAGTGGATGTGAGCGCCCCATCCGGACAGGCTGGCGTCTGTGGTGAGGATGAGGCATTGGGGTTCCTTGGAGCAGTGTCCCTTGTTGATGGCGGGACTGGTCCACCAGAGGAGAGACGTGAGGACCCTTGAAGGCACCTTGACCGCGGCCTTTGAATTGCTTCTGCCGGTCCTTTGGAACGGGAGCAGGAACCATTGTAGGGATCTAGTGTGTTAACGGGCCCAGAGAACAATGGAAATACATGAGACCATTTTACCGAGTAATTTAGACAATTCTAAAAGTGTTACCTTTCTTGATCGTCTGTTTGACAGTTTCCTGGGTGCTACGGAATCTCTCAGAGGAAAGGAAAACCTTTCCCTGAACCGAGTCAATGACAGACCCCAAGTGGGTGATCTGTGTAGATGGTAACAGATGGCTCTTCTGCCAGTTTACTAGGAACCCATGATCTTGGAGGGCAGAAAGAGTAGCTCTGATATCCTTTTCTGCTTGGGGTCTGGAGTGAGATAGGATGAGGATGTCATCCAGGTAACAGTAGAGACGAACCAGGAGGTCCCTGAGGTGGGCTGCTAGGGCCGCGAAGACCTTAGTGAAGGTTCTCGGGGCAGAGGCCAATCCAAAGGGAAGTGCCACATATTGGAAGTGGCGATGGTTGGAGCAGAACCTGAGGAATTTGGAATGGGAGAGCTGGATTGGGATGTGAAGGTATGCCTCCGAAAGGTCTATAGAGGATAGCCAGTCCCCCTGCCTGATGCCTAGTAGAATGGATTGTAGGGTGTGCATCTTAAAGCTGCGGTAGGTCAGGTAACGGTTAAGGCATTTCAGGTCTAGAATAGCCCTCCATCCCCCTGAGGATTTGGGGACCACAAAGAGGTGAGAGTAAAACCCCTGCCTCCGCTGGGATGGTGGTACAGGTTGTATGGCCTGTATGGTGAGGAGATGGCGGATAGCTGAATCCATTAGGTTGCGTTTGGTGGGATCTTTGGGGGATGCCATAAAAAATTCAGGGGGGGGGCGTGCTGGAATTCAAGGACGAGGCCCAGTCTGATGGTCTCTCGGACCCAGGTATCGGAGGTGGAGGAGTCCCACTGGTCGGCGAAATGCTTGAGGCGTCCACCAATGGGGAGGGGTGGACGGAGTCTATCTGTTGCGCCAGAAGGGCTTCCCTCCTGAACCCCTGAAGGGGCACCTGTAGCTGCTGCCCCTCCTGCTCCTGTCACACGGATCGGCTCGATCCTGGGGCTGGAAAGGCCGGAAGGAGGGGGGTCTCGGGTACCTGGGCAGGAAAGGAAACTGGTAAAAAGGTCGTGAGGAACCTCTCCGAAAGGGCTGTGCTCTTGACTCTGACCTACGGAAAAGGGGGGGAAGAAATTTTTTCTTGCTTCTGGTTTTGTGATAGCAATGGCTCCAGGATGGTGCCGAATAGTTTGTCCCCTTTTATGGGGGTGGTGGCCAGCTTAACCTTGTTTTTTACATCCGCCTGCCAGTGCTTGAGCCAGAGCAGGCGGCGACCTGTAACATGAGAGGATATTGCTCGGGCAGAGAACTTAACCGTGTGGTATGTGGCGTCGGCCGAGAATTCTGCCACAGCCGTCAATTTTTCTATGTCCTGATGAGCCCTTGTGTTAGAGGGGGGGACATGCTGCCTCAGTTGACGGAGCCACCGGATCGAAGACCTGGTGAAGAAGGAAGCAGCAGTGGCCGATCTAATGGCCCAGGTGTCCGCTTGGTGAGCCCTACGTAAGGCCAGCTCGGACCTCTTGTCCTCGGGCTTCAGGACCTCCAGGGGGTCACTGGGAAGGATGAGGATGCCAAACCAACGATGGGCTCATCTACCTCGGGAGTGTTAAGCAGGTTGCAAAAGCTCGACTCGAGGTTAAAGAACCTCCTGTCCTGGCTGGATGGGGCAGGGGGCCCCTTGTGGAGTCTAACTGGTTTGAGACTAAGTCATGAAAAATGGGCAGGGCCAGGATCACCTCCGCCTCCACCACGGGCTGCCTAAAAATGGCATCCACTTGTCCCTCTGCCGGGAAAGGGAGAGCCGAGGAGGACTGCACAGCCAGGCCAGAAATGTTCCTGGCCTTAAATAGAAGCGATTTAAACATGTGCAGCTTGAACAGACCCACAAAAGTGGGTTGATCTGAGGTGAGGCCCTCGTCCTCGGACATGTCCCCCTCCATAGGGTCTATCTCCGATGGGGGATCCCCTTGGTGCGTAGACCCCCATTCCAATTCCTCCTCCTCCCCGAACTGATCTAGGTCTTCCATGGCCTCCTCCAGATCCCTTTCTGGGAGAGGACTGCCCTCCTGTAAAGGTACCTGACCAAGAGTGGGGTCCGATCTAGGCGAGGACCTGACTGATGGCGAGTCGTGTTCGGGCGCCATCGAGGGAGGACCAGACCTGGACATCTGTTGCAGGCCCTCTGCAATCCCCTGGCGAATAGCCCGTTCCATCCATGCCTGCATGTGCGCAGGGATCTCAACTGTAGCGACCTCCTCATGGTGCAGACCAGCAGCTGTGGGCGTAAATGTTGCTTCCGGTGTCCGCCTGGTCATTGGTCCAGGAACCTGGTGTCCCTGGGATGGGCTGTGCCTGGAGAGGGAAGAGAAATCTGGAGGAGGGGGTGGTGTCTGGAGATAGAGGGAGCAGAGGGTGGGTGGGTGGGGCTGGAAATACCAGTTGTCTCTCTCTAGATCACCTGTCAAATTCTTTCTCCAGTGCCCTATGACGTCTTAGAGCGTCCCTCTGAGAAGCTTTGAAAGTTTCCTTAGGGGCTTCCTTAGCCTGTTTGCGCAGGTGGTAGGATTTAGATTTGGCCTTCAAAGAAGGGCCTTTAGCGGAATTGTCATCTGCCATTGTAGAGGAAAGGACTGTAATACAAATGTAAAGGCGGTTGGCTCGCCAAGGGTTCGACCTACAACAAAGGCCGGGTGTCCTTTTGCTGGCCCGCACCCCCTTTTGGAATTTTAGATGTATATAAACTATAATATAATTATTAATATCTTTATGCGTAAGCGTACAATCAAGATATATAATCCAAGCAGTGTTGGCAATGTGAAATAGCCAAACGTATATCTATCTATCTATCTATCTATCTATCTATCTATCTATCTATCTATCTAATTGTATATCTAAATATATTTAGATTTCTATCTTTTGATAAATATTACTATTAGTATTAGTATTATTTACAAATATTTAATCCAAGGTCTGGTTGGAACTCCCAGGAAGGAGTTACCCCAGAAATTACTGTTAATATTGCCAATATGCCAAATAAAACACCTGAGGCTGGAGTGAGGCCTCTGGCAGGTGGAGCTCCCAGGCAACAACCGGGAGGGATAGGCTGCTATTTCCTGCCAACAAGATTGCCAATTCCCCTGCTTATCTAATAGCTCTCACAGGCTGGAAGGCCTATAATTAGAGCTAGTCCCTTTGCAGCTCAACGAGGCCTCTAAAAGCGGCACCCGACACGCGGCGGTGCCCAAAATGGCGGCCGCCCACGCTCCCTTACTCACGGGCTGCTCAGGGCCAAAATCGGCCTCTCCGGCATGTCTAGGGGCCAAGAGAGGCAGCCAGGTGATTTTTGCCCCTTCCTGGGGCGATCGGCATTTACGGTGGGGGGAACACCAGCTGCGCTATTACAGCGCCATCAAATAAAGCTGCTACGAATGCGGCATAGAAAAGCGGCAGGAAGAGGATCAAATTGAGGGGGGGCATTGGCGCCGGAGCACGAAAGCTGCCCGCTGTACAGCCCCCCCGGGGGCGAAGAAAACGCACTCCCCTGCTTTGTCACTACCCAGCGCGCTTAGAAGCTAAGGAGAACCAGAAACAATGATCAGCAAACCTTAGAATCAGAGTTCTTGAATCGGCCAAGGAGTGGTGAAATACACAGCCTACTCTCACAAAGGCTGAGCGTAAACTGGGGAACGCAAGGGAGCCATGTGATGGAGGGCTGAGCGTTCCTCAGTCATTAAGCTCAGCCTTCAACAACACAGACTGAAGCACCTCCCACTCTCTGGATGATCCGACCGGCTCTCAGGAGAATCAATCTATTATCCCTTTGAAACTCCAATTAACGGGTTTGGGAGATTAAAATGAACGCTTTAAGCAACACTACTATAAAACATTATTCAGTTGGGCATTTTACTTCTTGCTGCTGAAATACAAACATAAACTTCACTTCACTTAGGCCTACAGGGAGAAGAAGTGCACCAGAGCATTTGCCAATTTCTGAACTTCAGCTGGTTCCAAAATACAGGGTTTCAAAGCAATTTTAAATTATGTAGCAAGACCTCTTCTCTTTAGAGATCAATAAAGAATTTGGAGCAGCAAATTTGTTGCAGCGGTATACACACTTTATACCAGCTCGAAAATTGTGCCCTCAAGACTTAATGTAATTGAAGACCTAACAAATATAATTGCAGGATTTCTTCCTGGAAATCACAAACACTGAGTAGGCCACACATAAGGATTTTGTTATCTTAAAAGATCTGATGCACATTAACATTTGCAAGATCTGCTGATACCAATGTTGCTGATTCAGAAAGAAAAAATGTTTTAGTACAATAAAATCGTGCATTAAGAGAAGTAATTATTGTCCAACAACTCCTAGTCTCCTCTTCTAGTAAGACTTGTAAAATCAATTATTGCTAAATGGGAAACAATAAAACCAATAGAGAAAGGAATTAAAAAGTGACACATGTTCCATAGAGAATATACTTATGCAGTGAAGCAAAATAGATTAAAACCAGGCAGGAAATGATTATGTAGGAAAATCTTCTTCTAGCTTTATTAAATAATGTTTTAGTTAAATAATTAGAATGTCTATAAATCTCACTTCAAAGCCCAAAAGAATGTTTTAATACTTTTTATTAGGATCAAAGTTAATCTTGTATATGTATATTACCAATAAGCCCAGATGAAATTTAAAAATAGTAGTAGTATGTACACTGCTCAAAAAAATAAAGGGAACACTTAAACAACACAATGTAACTCCAAGTCAATCACACTTCTGTGAAATCAAACTGTCCACTTAGTTAGCAACACTGATTGACAATCAATTTCACATGCTGTTGTGCAAATGGAATAGACAACAGGTGGAAAGCATAGGCAGTTAGCAAGACATCCCCAATAAAGGAGTGGTTCTGTAGGTGGTGACCACAGACTACTTCTCAGTTCCTTTGCTTTCTGGCTGATGGTTTGGTCACTTTTGAATGCTGGCAGTGCTTTCACTCTAATGGTAGCATGAGATCAAGTCTACAACCACACAAGTGGCTCAGGTAGTGCAACTCATCCAGAATGGCACATCAATGTGAGCTGTGGCAAGAAGGTTTGCTGTGTCTATTAGCGTAGTGTCAAGAGCATGGAGGCACTACCAGGAGAAAGGCCAGTACATCAGGAGGTGTGGAGGAGTCCATAGGAGGGCAACAAACCAGCATCAGGACTGCTACCTCCGCCTTTGTGCAAGGAGGGACAGGAGGAACACTGCCAGAGCCCTGCAAAATGACCTCTAGCAGACCACAAATATGCATGTGGCTGCTCAAATGGTCAAAAACAGACTCCATGAGGGTGGTATGAGGGCCCGACGTGGGAGTTGTGCTTACAACCCAACACCGTGCAGGACATTTGGCATTTGCCAGAGAACACCAAGATTGGCAAATTTGCCACTGGCGCCCTGTGCTCTTCACAGATGAAAGCAGGTTCACACTGAGCACATGTGACATATGTGACAGGGTCTGGAGACGCCATGGAGAATGTTCTGCTGCCTGCAACATCCTCTAGCATGACTGATTTGGCAGTGAGTCAGTAATGGTGTGGGGTGGCATTTCTTTAGGGGGCCGCACAGCTCTCCATGTGCTCGTCAGAGGTAGCCTGACTGCCATTAGGTACCGAGATGAGACCCTCAGACCTCTTGTGAGACCATATGCTGGTGTGATTGGCCCTGGGTTCCTCCTAATGCAAGACAATGCTAGACCTCATGTGGTGGCTGGAGTGTGTCAGCAGTTCCTGCAAGACGAAGGCATTGATGTTCCCTAGACCTGAATCCAATTGAGCACATCTGGGACATCATGTCTCGCTCCATCCACCAATGCCACGTTGCACCACAGACTGTCCAGGAGTTGGGGGATGCTTTAATCCAGGTGTGGGAGGAGATCCCTCCGGAGACCATCCGCCACCTCATCAGGAGCATGCCCAGGCGTTGTAGGGAGATCATACAGGCACGTGGAGGCCACACACACTACTGAGCCTCATTTTGACTTGTTTTAAGGACATTACGTCAAAGTTGGATCAGCCTGTAATGTTTTTTTCCACTTTAATTTTGAGTGTAACTCCAAATCCAGACCTCCATGGATTGCTAAATTTGATTTCCACTGATAATTTTTGTGTGATTTTGTTGTCAGCACATTCAAAGTATTTGTTCAATACTTTGTAATGAACAAAGTATTTAATAAGAATATTTCATTCAGTCAGATCTAGGATGTCTTATTTTTGTGTTCCCTTTATTTTTTTGAGCAATGTATGTATGTATGTATGTATGTATGTATGTATGTATGTATTTGTATCCTGCCTTAATTATTTTCCAAAATAACTCAAGTTTGCAAACATACTGTATATGACACACTTTTTTCCTCCTATTTTCTCCCAAAAAAACCTTACAAAGTGAGCAGAGCTAAGAGATAGTGACTGGCCCAAGGTCACCCTGCTAGCTTTCATGGCTATGGCAGGACTAGAACTCAGGGACTCCCATAGCAAACTGGTCTAGATTTTAAATAAACTATAAATAAATATAAATAGATTCAATTTATAATCGATGCAATGTCCTAAAACAAAAATCTTCAGCGATTAAAACATGTAGCGCTTACCTCCAATAACTTTAGACTGGCAATTAATAAATTCTGGCTTTTTGTCTGTAAGATACCGTTGACAAGTATGATGGAGAATTTGAAAAAATGTACATTTCTCAGAGGCTGTACTCGCCACCCATTGGTCAAAAGCATTTTCAAACAATAAATCAAATTCTGGGGAATCCTAGAAAGAAACAGATCAGATTATCAGGGAAATATTTTAATATTACGAAATCTTACTTGCTATATTAGATTTTCTTTAATAACACATTAAAACATTATGCAAAAGTTCATGACCAGCTTTTTACAATAATTGTATTATATAATAGTTTTAATTCCATGCTATTATAAAATGCTATTTGAAGACAAATAGATAATTCAATAACCGATGGAAGGCAGCTGTTCTCAATGTAACAATGGAAACAAACATTGAATCTATCTGGCTCTGAAATAATCTGTTGTCAAGTTATAAGAGTATATTTCAGAATGTATCACATGGTCATGCTGCTGGAAGACAGCATGATAAAGAGTCTTATATTATTCTGGATCCCTGAAATATTTTTGAATTAGTTTCCATAATCTCCAAACATAGATCATACTGACAAGTTATGATGAATGTTTTAGTCTTGAATTTTAGGTTGTCAACGTTAGATGCTGCTTTCGCTGATCATTTGGAACTCCAAGAATCTGCAATTGAAATGAAATATGTTTCCTGCTCAGAAATTTAGGATAGATAACAAGTCTCTTTGCCTCTTTATAAAAAGATTTGGGACATTGCCAGAGGAAGGACAGAAAGCTTTGCATGGGAGCAGAATGGAGAAAAAGTCCAGTGATCTTTCTTCTCCAGAAAGCCAGGCTTTGAAACTGGGTAAAAATGTTCCATGTTTCTCCAACAATATGGCCTCCACCAATAGGAAGGCCCAGCATGATTTCTAGGCATGAGGTGAAATTAAGCCCCATCTCCAAAATTTAGGCCTATTTAATCCATGTGTTTCCCCACCATTTCTCACATCGTTCGTTAGAACTACACGAGGTAAAGCGAAATGGGGGAAAGAAAACTTGCCTTTAGGAGTGCCCTGCAGGTAGCCTAGGCTAGGCTAGCCTAGGCTAGAATACCCCGATCTACATCAGCCTATAGAAGCTCCCCGAAGGCAGAGTCCCCAGCTGCTTCGGGGCGAGGCATGGCTGCCCATGTCCCTCGCCATTAGGCAGTGTCTTTCGGGCAATGGAAACTCCCCAAGGGCAGTCACCAGACACTTCGATTGGCCGGTAGAAGCGGCCTCGGGGCGAGCACATACACACACTCCCCTCACCACGAGGCCATTTCTATCAGCCGACGAAAGCTCCCTTGAAGGCAGAGTCCCCAGTCACTTCGGGGCGAGGTGTGGCTGCCCGTGTTCCCTCACCATTAGGCAGTGTCTTTCGGGTGATGGAAGCTCCCCAAGGGCAGTCACCAGCCACTTCAATCGGCTGGTAGAAGCTGCCCTTGGGGAGCTTCCATTGCCTGAAAGACACTGCCTAATGGCGAAGGGAGAAGGGCAGCCATGCCTCGCTCCAAAGAGGCTGGGGACTCTGCCTTCAAGGGAGCTTTCGTCGGCTGATAGAAACAGCCTTGTGGAGAGGCACATGCGTATGGGCCGCTCTAGGTGGGAGATGAAATTAAGTCAACCCCGAAAAGATGGCCTAGCCGTTTTTTCAGGGGTCAAAAAAAAAAATAAGGCCCGGCCTTATTTTGTGAGAAACATGGTTGCATCTATCTATCTTTTAGGTCAACCAATCCTTAAAAAAACTACGTTTCTAAAAGTAACTGGTATAAAGGTAAAAGTACGGGAGAGACTGCTTTCCAGATCATTTGTATCTACTTGCCTTCTGGGTATATGGTAAATGTTCATACCCAGTGCAATGAATTCTTACAGAACAAGTCTGTTCCATTGAAACCAAGGTGGGTGAATTGCAGATATTGAGAATCAGAAAGACATGTAAGCAACATGTGAAAGCTTTGTCCAATTTTCAGAATGTTAGTTTAGAGAGCCATAGAAATTATTAAGGAGAGAATTGTAGACTGGAACAAAAATGTGTGTTAAATCCAAGAAACAGAGAAAGAAACTCAGACTGGAGTTTCAATGGGGTGTAATGCCTAATCCAATGGGGTGTAAAGGTAGGAAAAGAAACAGACTGGCTTTCAAGATTCTCTTATGATAGCTGAAATAATTAAAACCTTGGAGTCAGTTTCCTGATGGTCTATTTCTAACAACCTACTAACAGATATTCCTTGTTATGGAGAATCTCTTTGGGAAATGAGGTTATCATTTCAAGGATAAAAGATGTTCCAATAAAGATGTTTGGGTATCTGCCTGCCTGCATGTGTGTGTGTGTGTGTGTGCATATGTGTGTGGTGTGTGCATGTGTGTGTGCGTGCATGCTGTATGTGCCTTGACTGCCTGGACTAGTTCCTGCAGGTTTTTTGGCAAGATTTTTTTAAGTGATTTGCCATTGCCTTTTTCCTAGACTGATAAGAGAGTGACTAGCCCAAAGTTACGCAGCTGGCTTCATGCCTTAAGTGAAACATCCTAGTTTCTAGCTTAATGCCTTAACTATAAAACTAAACTCTTTCTTCTGATAAGGGGAATCAGATATTTAGGTGATAAGCTCATTTTTGTTCATTTTCTGCTTCCAGAACATTCCTTCGGAGGCAGTGGCAGGCAATTCATCTTTTCATCAAAAACATAAATATGTAAGTTTGCAGGAGGCATGAAGATGACCCTGAAGCTTGCCTGGCTTGTGAAAAAGCTATCACACACTATATATGTAAACCTCTGGATACTGGAGAAAAATGACAATGGTCGAAAGTCCATATTGGTATCAATACCATTGTACAATATAAGTTGGCCAATCTTAGAAGCCAGAACTAGATTGCTTGTTAGCAGGCTGATGTTTGGAACTGTAAATGTAGCATTCTTAAAAATGTTCTTTGTTATAGGGCCAGCTGCAAAGATGAGAAGTTTCAGTGAGTGAGTGACAAAATTGGTAGAACAGATTTGCTAAACACTATGAATATTTGAAAACAGGCCAATCCTATATGATAGAGATGGGCTTTGTTGAACCCAAATGAAGTCAACTTGCTGGTCAAAAATGTGACAGAGCAACTTCTAAGCTATAGAAAAGATGACAAGTGGTTTCCTTTAAAAGGATTACAACTTTTAGAAAGTATAAATATTTTTGATAATACTACAAGGGATAAAAAAAAGTTTTGATGATGGTTAATAAGTGGATATGATTTTCAGAACATGAAAAGGAGACAAAGAGGATGTGAAAAAAGCTCACAGCAACATTATATGAAAAGTACTAAATATACGTGAATGCTTGAAATACATGTGAATTTCTAAAGTCTATAGGAGAATCTGAGGAGAACATATAATGGGCACAACATAATGGTTGTACAATGGAGAGAATCAATAGTAAATAGCAGAGGTGTCAAACTCAAGGCCTGTGGCCCGCATCTGTCCTGCAGGGTGCTTACATCTGGCATGTGGGGCCACACTGGAAACAGTAAAGGACCGGCCCGCAGTATCTCTGCCAGCAAAAACAGACTCCCTGATCTCTGGCGCCCCCGAGCTCTGTTTTTGCTGACAGAGGGTTGCAGGAGGCTGTCAAAGCTGAAACGGAGATCGGGAGCCCATTTTCGTTGGCATAGCACTCAGGCTGCTACAGTCCCCCCCAACATGAGTGACATCAAGCAGGCCACACCCACCTCACTCCCCGAGGTCGAACACAACCCTGATGTGGCCCGTAATGAAATTGAGTATAGTATTACTTCCTGGATACAGGCATTATTGAAATGATAAGGAAGGTGCTGTTCTTTTTATGAAGGATATATTAGTTCTGACATAGTATGAAGCAGCAAACTGAAGAACCTAAGGATGCATAGCAACATTACAGAGTAAGAACTTTTAAAAATATAGACAGAACAGAGAAGCGCCCAGGGAAATTATTAGACAACAACAAAAGGGATTTAAAGTGGCTGTGAGAATTGCAAAGAAATGAAGTTAATTTCTATATCCATCTTTTCTATAAATATATAGGACAGATATCAGAGTTTATATTGATTTTCTCAGTGAGGTAATTGGAACAACTAAAGCAAACTGAGGGAATAGTTCTAGGACATCTTGAAAGACAGTTACAAACCACCAGGTTCTGATTGCACTCGACGGAGGTTTTTAAAGAACTTAAATGTGAAACTATTGATCTTCTAACAGTCAACTTGTACCTTAAATCAAGTCTCAGTACCAGGATAGAAAATCAGTGTAGCAGCAATTTCTAAAGTGACCAGTTAAAATCTTTCAAGCTATAGACCAGTCATTTTAATATCAATTCTAGACAAATATGTAGAAATGATAATCAAATTAAAAATAACTAAGCATTTGGAGAATAAAAAATTACTAAAGGAAAATTAGCATGGATTTTGCAAAGGCAAACTGTCTCGTTAATATACTTTAGTGCCATTTGTCATTAAATGGAGTAGACATTCTTGAATGTTCAAAAACCTTTCAAAAATTCTTTGCCAAGGATCTTGAGTAAACTGGACAGTCAAAGGATTAGAGGATGTGTCCTTTTATGGATTACTAACTGGTTAAAAACAGCAAAGAGTAGAAATGTGTATTATTAGCTTCTATCCAAATGGTCCATTAGATTAATTGCTTGCTGGATATTGTAAAGTGGTAAAATCTACAACGATTTAGAGAAAAAAACAAGAATATCTGGAATCATTACTCAGGATCTTGAAGATTTAGGGCTATCATCTTAAAATATATATTATAACACCTATTTTTAAAAAAGTAAAATCAAAGCAACTGCCCCACTCCCACATATACTAATGACTGAATTGTTCCCAAAAAAGAAAGGATGAAGGCAGTCTGAGTAATCACAAGAAACAACAGACAAGTCAAAGGACCTTGTTAAATTATCATTTACTTACCCGATGAGAATCTAAACCATTAACCTGGTGAAGCTGTTCAAGCATCCATTGTGACCTTCGTACAAAAGATGTAGAACCTTCAAATTGTTTAACTTTTGTAATATATGCTTGTGCAGGTCTCTTGTTTGTCACTGTAAACATAAAACAAAAAGGATTGTATAAAAGCATTGCAAACGTCTTTGAGAACTGCATACAAGCTTAAAATAGTCTTGCTTAGAGAAGCAACATTTTATCAGTTCAGTTAATCATGACAAATACAGCTAAAAATATAACAATGTAATTTTTATTTGGGGGAACGGATAGAAGTTGGACATAAGTGTTATATTTGTGCATATATTAAATAATTAAATACTATTCTATCTGAATGAACTAATTATGTTTACATAAAATATTTTTCATAGTGCTTTTTATTGTATTTGACTCTTTTATTTTCTGGATTATAAAGTGTTATTTATTGTCTTTATAATTTTAAAACAACTTATAATTAATCACAAATTCATAAAAAAGCTAGTAACATCTTTCATTCTTAACCTCTGTAAGTTAATAACATGAGGGGAATAAAAAAATTAAAAATCTGAATGTTAATGTCTAATGAGTCTCACTATAGAGTCTTCTATAATGAATTATCATTTCTAAGCTAAAGAAAGAAAACAAAAACACCATTATATTATTTACCTGCATTCGCAATTCTTTGGAAAGCAAAATGTGAGTTCACATTGCAAAATTGTGCCTTTGTGCAAAACCTTAATTGGATTTTTCTAATGCATGCAGAATTGGAGAAAGTCTTAGATTCCACCTGTACCCAGAAGCTCAATTAGTCTCCTGCCAAATTCCTTCAACTGCTAAGATTGCTAAAGTACATTTGTACAAAGAGTAAGGTCATTTGAGACTAAGAAGAAGAAAAGGATGGGTTGTGTGAACATCACCATTTGAAAAACTGCAGTTACAGGGAAATAACCAGGTCTTCACCATTGTCTCTTCGACTCACACACTAGCAAGTATGTAGTGAGCTTTATCCTTTTTACAAGGATGGCTGCTTGTCATAATCAGACTCAAGAAAGGACCCCACTTCCAAATGTTACTTTCTTTGGAAGCACTGGCCAATGGCTGCAGCACTTGTAAATGTTGTGGGCTGAACCCCTGTTGCTATATGACAAAGGTCTGAGAGGGCACTACTCCCGATAAAATTTGTTAAAGTTGTAGTTGTTAAAGTGTGATAAGTACAGATTGGAAGTGGGTGTGAAGGTTTGACCAGCGCATAGCAAAACATGTTGCTTGTCACCATCCATTTGGAGAAATACTGGCAACATCAGCAGACACTCAAAGAGTAAAGCCATGTTTTCAATGATGTTAAGGGGCTAGGGAAAACAGTATGATGTTCTGATTCAAGTAGAACATTGAAATCGATTCTGGAAAGAAGGGCATATCCGGGCATAGGATTATTTGACTCCTATGAAAAAAACAAAGGAGGTTTTCTTTGTAAGGCACACAAATCTCCAAAGTCATGGTCATGAAGTACTTTCCATAAACAATAAATTAGGGAAGTAGTCATAGGTTCAAAAAGCATTAACCGAAAGAGCAATGGAGAAGCTCAAGGGCAGAAGCAGCAAGGGCACTAGGGCAGGGGTGGGATTCAAATTTTTTAACAACCAGTTCTGTGGGCATAGCTTAGCTGATGGGTGTGGCTTGGTGGTCATGTGACTGGCTGGGCGTGGCCAACTCAATATCACTCACATCGAGGCACACATCTCCTCGCCTGGCCTCTCATGACTGTGGGGATGCTGCAACAGTCATAAGTGTGAAAAATGATAAGTCACTTTTTTCAGTGCCATTGTAACTTTGAATGGTCACTCCACATAAGCAAAGTACCAGCAAAAGAGGGAAAGAAAACTCCAGAGAAGTTCCTGAGACAGGAAGTCTTATCCTGCCAAGAATGTAATAAGGGTTAATGGAGAGGCAGTTTCTGTAAGCAACTCCAGAATGTTTCTTTCCTTCCTTCCTTACAGGATTAGGCCAGTAATTTCTTCTAACAACCGGTTCTCCAAATTGCTTAGAATGTTAACAATCGGTTCTTCCGAATAGGTGCGAACTGGTAGAATCCCACCCCTGCACTAGGAGATAAAACTCTACTGGTCTTTTTTTAAAAAAAAAACTCCATTAGTAAGTTAGAAGAAAAAAAAAGTATACCATTATAAAAGAAGAAAAAAAAAGATATGCTGCCTCACTTACTACAAAATGTGAAATAATTGTTATCTCTTACAGATTATTTTCATGTTTCTTGTCGTTGTGCAGGATTCCTGAGAAGCCTACCTAACCTTGAAGGGCAGTGGAATTCTCCAAGATGTAATGCTATAAGTAAAAGTCTTTTCTCTGATGGATGGAAAGGATATTGAAACTGAGAATAGGGTGAACTATAGCTCCTGATGTTTCTAAAGTGTGCTGAGTTGGTTAGACTGACAATGAACAGCCAAGAGGAGAATGGTTCTACTAAAAGAAAAAAGGAAAGTATCACCAAGAGATGGATAGTTTGTCTCGCTCTTGCTACAAAATGGGTATTATCTGTTGGCATGATATTAAAAGATAGATCTTGTGATCTGTCGAGGATCATTGCTGAAAGAGGGAGCTCCCATTTATTGGTATTCAACCTGGTATGGCGGAGCTGGTTAGAAAGCATGCAGCTGCTTTCAGATATAAGGATTTCTAAGATGAAAATGAAATGACAGATACAATAATGCCATATTTGTAATGTAAATTGCAAAAGAAGGATGGCCTTTGGTCTGACTTTTTGTTTATATATCAGATTATGTTTATAACTTCCAATATTACTTTGGTAATCTGACCATGAAGAGAATCTATTCAAGAGAAAGGCTTGAAATACTTTCAAATTGCAAGAAACTTGAGTTTATTAATATGTCTTGATGCTTTATGCTTGAACAGGTACATCAGATGCAGAGAGATTGAACTGAACTTCCCATCTGGATATGTCTGCTTTAGTTGTGAGGACAAGCATCATGTAAGAAGGCATGAACTGAATACCTTACACAAGATTATCTGAAAACATATATATACATACATACACACCATATCTATCTATCTATCTATCTATCTATCTATCTATCTATCTATCTATCTATCTATCTGGAACAGAAAAAAAACTATATTATTTGTGTTGCAGCATATCTGAAATATATGAAACAATTCAAGTCATAGTCAACCCTGTGTGTGAGATCTATCTAACTATCTGTCTATCTGTCCATCTTTCCCTTCATCTACCTACCTACCTTCCTACCTTACCTATCAAGGGCAGAAGAAAGGCCAGATACTAACACAAGCCATTTTTGGAGAGAAAAGATGAGCAAGATGCCATGACAAGGATGATAGACAATATTTGGGTCCACTGATTGGACAATAAAAAAACTCTTGATATGTATTGATCTAATGATTTCATGCTAGAAAAAAAGGGTGGCCTGATAACTTCCAGCCCAAATTTACCTTTGGATCTAGTGTAGTAGGCATGAGCTGATAAATTTTTGATTTGGAGATGATTGATATTTAGCACTACTGAGAATGAGTTTTCCCCAGTGTGGTGCTCGCAGCAAATTGTGAGAGCTGTAGTCTAATACCATTGACAACCCAAAAAGACTACTTGTAATAAAAGGCCTGTTAAAAATTAAGAGCCAGTATAGTATTGAGAAAATTTAAAACCCTTTTCATCATCATAACTCTTCTGACAAACAGCTTGATTGCTTTCCTGGAAAAGCCTTCTATATATTTATAAACTGCTGATGGCATAAAAAAAATGAACTGACGCACATAAGTATTTCATGCCTAAGTTGTTAAAAAAGGAATGATGACTATAATTGTTTACATTTTATTCCCCAAAAGACCTTTAGGTTGAACTGTAAAATCAGAAAAAGTTCCCATGGTATGTTCTGCATTTAGCTTTTTATTTTTCCCTATTGGCTATCAAGGGAACGAAAAATCATGAATGCTTTGCTTAATAAATGCCGAATACTGACATTTCTACAAACACCCCACAACTTGTTAGTTGAAATCTTAAAAAAAAAAAGCTTCCATTACTTCATGCAAGAAAGAAATTTTAAAAATGCTCTATTTTGCAATTTTAAACAGTGCTGCAGAGACTAAAAAAGGCACGTCCTTAATTGAAAAGGGGGAGCATATTTTTGCCTATTTAAATCTTTTTTAATTTGTAAAGACCAGAACGAAAGGATATAGGAGAAACATTAGTGCATTGAAAAATGGTTATAATAAAGCCTTCTATATTAAGAATCTCACCAAACCTTATAATTATGACAGCACATATATCTTCTTAGTTGCATTTTTATTCCTCTCACCTGGTCCTGAGTAATGAATGTAATGCTAGACTGAAACAGTTGTGTGCTGAAATAATGTCATTTAAAAAGTATAGTTAAGCAACTTCATGTTCTTTAGATTCTTTACATTTCAATTGCCATCTCAACCATCTTCAATTGCCATCTCTAAACAAGAAGAGAGTCCCAAATATGCTTTTTCAAAAGGTAACTGGATTTTCCAGAAAGTCCAGTTGTCTCTTGAAAAAGCACCTTTGGGACAACCATGAGCTGGATGACTGAGAATTTCCATAAAAATAAGAAGAGAGATTATCATGGAAAACATATGTGGGGCATCAGTTTAGTGTTAACCACAAATGCTAACTAATATGATTTCTGGGTAACATTTCTAGAATACTTCAGGTAGTCCTTGACAACGGATCCCAAAATTTCTGTGGCTAAGTGAATTTTGCCCCATGTTATGATCTTTCTTGCTGCATTTGTTAAGTGAATCACCGCAGTTGTTAAGTTAGTGACATGGTTGTTAAGTGAATCTGGCTTCTCCATTGACGATGCTTGTTAGAAGGTCACAAAAGAAGAGCACATGATCCCAGGACACTAAACTGCCCTAAATATGAGTCAGTTGCCAAGCATCTGAATTTTGATCATGTGACCATAGGGATGCTGAAACGGTCATAAGAGTGAAAAATGGTCTTAAAGTAGTTTTTTCAGCGATGTTGCAACTTTGAATGGTCACTATGCAAACTTTTGAGTTGAGGATTACCTGTATTGAAGTTACTTTCTAAGTCTGGATCTAAAGAGCTCTTACATTGAGAGAGAATAATCAACAGGCTCAAATAACTGCAAAGTTTATAAGAAATGCAAAAGAAATAAAACATGGGATGGAGAAGCTCAAAACGGACAAATGAGAGCTAAGCATATTACTTGGGCATGCATTAGTTGATGAAGAAAGCTTTGAAATGTGTACAAGAGAGAACAGAATGGAATATCTTAGAACACGATTGAGCAAAGCTGTTCAACTTGCAGACACCAGCTTTTCATATATACTGTACATAAGATCAGTTAGAATGGCTATTCAGTGGTTCCATAGCTGCAGGAGTCATTGGATGTGTGGTTGTGGAAAGAGATAAAGGATGAAATCCCCTTTGCCATTTTCCTAATGCAAACTGCATTTTCCTAATGCAAAATTTCTGCGGCTAAGCATAGTGATAGCAACGGCACTTAGACTTATATACAGCTTCACAGTCCTCTCTAAGTGACTTATAGAGTCAGCATATTGTCCCCAACAATCTGGGTCGTCATTTTACCAACCTTGGAAGGATAGAAGGTTGAGTCAACCTTGAACCTGGTGAGAATCGAACTGCCAAATTGCAGGCAACCGGCAGTCAGCAGAAGTAGCCTGCAGTACTGCATCTTAATCACTGTGCCACCATGACTTATACCTTAAAGGAGGATAGATCAGCAGTTCAGGTTGTACAAAACTAGCAAGATGATGCATACTTTGGCCACCTAATGAGAAGGAAGGATTTCACTGGAGAAGAGCCTAATGCTGGGAACGATTGAAGGCAAAAGAAGAAGGGGACGGCAAAGAATGAGATGGCTGGATAGAGTCACTGAAGTAGTTGGCATGAGCTTAAATGGACTCTGGGGGATGTTAGAGGAAGAAAGGCCTGGAGGAACCTTGTCCATGGGAGTCACGATGGGTCGGACACAACTTCGTGACTAACCACAATAAGTAAGATGCTGCATTCCTTTCTTTTCTGAACCTTTCTTTCCTATCCACTGTAAATTCTCACTTAACTGCTGAGCTTTTCTCAGGATGGATGGATAGATGGATGGACAGAAAAGTAGATATTAGTATGTTTGTTGCTTTCCTTCTCTAATGATGTCTATTTGGCTATCAGAATACAGAATACAGAATCTTGAGCAAAGACATACAGGACATCACATTTTAAAGCAAACATTCACTGTTCAGATGATCCTCCAAAGAATATAAGTCAAGTAAATCAATCAATCTATTTGCAGTTTTAATCTCCTGATAAATGCAGTTTTCTTTGAGGCAACTTAAGAGAAAGTACAGTGACTGAAATTTTAACATTCAAATTCCCAAAGCCATACCAAATCAAATCTGACTAAGGGATCACAGACTGTAAAGCTTTCTCAAATCCCAGTACAAATTCTCACTGAACTGTTGAGCTATTCTCAGGATGGATGGATGGACAGAAAAGTAGATATTAGTATGTTGTGGCTTTCCTTCTCTAATGATGTCTATTTGCCTATCAGAGTACAGAATCTTGAGCAAAGACATACAGGACATCACATTTAAAAGCAAGCAAAGTTTATTTACTCAATTTTTATTTAAGCCCAGAAGGTGTTATATATTGATATCCAAATCTATTAATTAAACCAATAAACCTTATTGTTCCATCGTTCCTTTCCTTAATTAAATTTACAGCTTTACTTAGAAAAACTAGCTCTGAATCAGAAGGTAGAACCTGGGAGTTAATCCCTTTATTTGATCATTATTCTGCATTTGTCCAAAAATTCAGCTTAAAGTTTTCAACAGTTGCCTCTGCCTCCCCTTTTAATAATAATTGGACAGTACAAACAACAAATTTGCAATGCTAAATTGAAACGTTAAAGTGGCAAATATGATTATGCTGGACAGCCTTCACATTTTCAGCAGAATGCCAAGACATATCCATCTTTCATTTTGTTTTCAAAATTCTATAATTACATTAATAAATCAATGTCCCCGCATTTCATCATTTTTCTCTACCACTTAAACTATTAAAGAGTTAAATAGTAATTTCCAAATTCATATTCTAATAGATGACAAAAATACCATCAGAAATACTCAGGCATAGTTACGTGTATCAGTTTGCATACCATTAGTAAATCCTAACTCTGAGAAATACCATGCCTGTGAGAAAATGATGATTATACAAACTTTGCAGCTGAAGTAAATGTGCTGCTGAAGATCTCCCTCTATCCCCCTACAATTGATGATTAAATAAGGAAGAGTTTTGTTTAAATGAAAATTGAATTGTAAATTGTGGTGAATAAAGCCCACTTAAATTCAGACCCTTTGCTGATTTGGTGGCTACTAATGAAATTTGCTGAAAATGTTTAATACAGAACACTATGCCAATTATCATATTCCTATGAGAGGTTAAATAGAAAATGAATAGCTAAGCATTTAGGGAGGGAAAATTATGTAATGACCACTTCAGTAACTTTTAGTCCCCACCCTGAAATTCTGTACATTCCTAACATTCAAATTAGGAAACACAACAGTTACAATGGAGTTTAGCTGAGTGTAAAATCAAGCAAATCAGCAGCATTTATAGAAATAAAAAAATTCTAGTATAAAAATTCTAGTATACTATACAATTTTTAAATTAACAAGGTGTTTATGTTTTCATACAGCTGTTCCAGTGTGGTAACCAATATTTTTTTTAGGAAAAATGGAATTGTAGAAAGTACTAAAAAGTAGTAGCAGCAAAGGAGGGAGGAAATTCCATGTAATGCTTAGAATGTCTGCCAAAAACAACCTTCAGCAAAATAGATGAAAACAACTCTCCTATTAATCTTTGTCCTCATTGGCCCTTTGGCTTTTCTATTCTTCCCTTGCAAGTTTTATTTTCCATGTCCACAGCATTCAGTTCTAAGTATACACAAATCTCTTTAAGGTCCGCAAAAGCTGTATTTTATAGAGGTCATGTTTGGATACTTAAACAACAGGTTTTGGTTTCTTTTTCAAGTCAAAACTTATATTTATAATAATAATCATATATATGCATGTGTCTGCATATACATATAACATTTTATGCATGCCTCCCTCTCCTTCTCCCTCTGTGTATTCACCTGAAAGGCCCAAATGAGTTTAATTTAAACTAAAATATTATTATCATTTGTCCAAAGAAACCCATCTAAGGCTTTCTTCATGTATGGCAACTAATATCATTAGAGCATCAGTTCTGGAAAAGATCTACTTGATAGTTTACATTGTAACAAGAAACTATTACAAGAGGATAAATTTTATTGCATAGAGTATGAAGCTATGCAGCCTGGAAAAAAAAAAAAACCAAGTCTAATGATTTGCAGATAAAGTTTCATTCATTTTTCATTTGTATAGCTCAACAATTTTACATAAAATGATATGATTAATAAAGACATATCCCACAGTATGTGGACTTCTCAAATAGCCTCTTTCTGTTTTAAAAACAGAGTGGGGGGTAAGAAAGAAGAAATATGGAATATTTTCATCTCACAGTTGTGGAGAGGACTGAACACAAATGCTACTTTTGGGACTGTAGTATAGATCTTGGGTTGAATTAAAGTAGGAAAAAATATTTTGTTTGCTTTTTAGTACACATCTACTTTATTGATGACTTCTCAAGAAGTAGCATTCAGCTGACCTTGTCTCAGATTGGAAACCAAGCAAGTTTAGGGGTCATCAGTAGTTAGATAGAAGAATACTGGGCTAGGGGCTAGACTGGGAAACCATTTATTTAAAGAAAAATGTTTGTCACCAATTTCAGTTGACTCATGGTAGCTTAACAAGTAAAAATAAGTAAATAAGAAATCTATAATAAATGTAAAGCATTAAGGCATATACTGTATGATCAGCAATGAAACAATAAAACATCTATGCAAAAAGGAAAAAAAAGAAACCAGAAAATATCCATGAATGAAGGCAAATATATATGTGTCCAAGGATAATGTTGCAGGATCCAATCTGGATCGGTCATTGGGACCAGAGGTTTTGTCTTCTGAGGTTTCAGACTTAGAGCCCATTGTTAGGGAATGGGCTCTAGCTTTTAGCAAACACTCTGAAGATGGCCTTCAGCACACGTCTGAAAGCTAAGTAAACCTCTAGTCTTGATGACTAATCTAGATTGGATCCAGCAATAAAAATATCCATGATAAATAATAAGACACTAAAATGGCATGGTACAATAAAACAAACACAGTAAAATCTTAGTATCATAAAACATTAATAATCCATATTGCATTATATCCAAGAAGATCACAGCTAATAGAACATCAATAAGAGAACATTTAGTTCCAAAAGACTCTCGGGAGTAGTTTAGATTTTTAATGCTTTTCGGAAAGAATGTCCAAAGAGAGGCTATTCCATAAAACTTTCCCAAAGAAGGCAAAGGAAAACCATGTTTGTATATTGCCAAAAAAGCTGTATGAAAGTATCTGAGAAGTCACCAGGAGTTGAGATAGATTTGAAAAAGATTTTGCTGTTTAATTTTATTTACAGCTCCCAAAATATTTTACAAATTAATTGTCACTCATTTTACACACTTCTTCAAATTTTATTTTTCATACAAAATGTCCAATATAGGAAAATAGATGTTCATTTTCAAAGAAACTCATCCAAAATTTCATGCAGACTTTTGACTAAAATGTTTAAACTGATGCGTTTATGGGAAGAATTAGTGTTGTCTGTTGTATTTGTGTATTCTGTAAAGTTAACTTCACTGATAAATAGATCTTTGCTGTAATTTTGGATATTTACAATGTAAGCTGTAATTGTTTGGAATAATTGTTAACTATTATTTGCTTGAATTTTATTTATCAGATGTTCTGTCATTTGAACAAATATTGCTATTAAATCAATTCAAAATTTGTAATTTCTATACAACTGTAGAGCTCCTATGTTGTACAAACTTTGGAGAATCCAGAGGGAAAAAAATAACTGATGGATGGAAGTTTGACAACAAAAAAATAATATTAGAACATTTTATTCTCATGACCACTCTATTACAGATCTCAAAGTAATGTAGCTATTTTGGAAAAAAAAGGAAAAGTTACCAGCACAATTGAGTAAGAGACTGCCAAAATAACATATGTCAACAGTTCTATCTGAACTTTTTTACATTTTTTTAATTTAAAAATATAAGCCTTTCAATAAAATGTGTTAATCTGAAAATGGTGCTATCAAACTCCCTTTGCTTTTTGTCTACATAGAATGCACCCCTTCTAAGTGAAACTGCATTTGACTTATTCTCCAAAATAAGGATATATCAAGAAGCAATGGGTAGAAGCTTGTCAAAGAGATATAATCTGGAACTAAGGACAACACTTCCTAACAGTGAGAACAATTCCTCAATGGAACAGCTTGCCTCCCAGAGTTATGGATGCTCCATTGTTGAAGGTTTTCAAGAAAAGATTGGACAACCATTTGTCCAGGATGATATAAGACAGGGGTATCAAACACGATTTCATTGAGGGCCAAATCAGGATTGTGTTTGACCTTGGGGCTTGGATGGGTGTGACCAGGGTGGGAGTGGCCAGCTCGACGTCACTTGTGTCAGTGGTGCCTGTGCCAACAAAAATGGGTTCCAAAGCTCCATTTCCGGCTGCGACAGCCTCCTGGAACCCTCTGCCAGCAAAAACAGAGCTCAAGAGGATTGCATGCAGCCCACCTGAGCTGTGTTTTTGCTGGCAGAGGCACCGCAAGCTGGTCCCTTGCTATTTCTATGGTGGGCCCGCTGGCCAGATCTAAGGACCTTGAGTTTGACACCCCTGGTTAAAGGTCTTCTGCCTTGGGCTATGGGACTAGACGAGAAGACCTCCAAGGTCCCTTCCAGGTCCATGATTCTATTCTATTTTAAGATATAAAAGGTCTCAGTTAATAGCGCACAATATTTAAAATAAAATCTTTTTATTTTGCTGAGTCAAGCAAAATTGACTGTTATATTTAAAATATGATTTTCTTCCTACCAATCTTTTTTTTTTAAACATTTGAACAAATTTTAAAACATACATCAATATATTTTCTATGTAGGGCGAGAAACAGCATTTCATGCCATGTGAAGCAGGAGGATGGGAATACAGGCAGTCCTTGACTTACATCAGTTCATTTAGTGACCGTTAAAAGTAACAACAGCATTGAAAAGAGTGACTTATGACCATTTTTCAGACTTATGACTATTGCAGCATCCTCATTGTCACATGATCAAAATTCAGACACTTTGCAATTGGCTCATATTTATGACAGTTGCAGTGTCTGAGATCACACAATCATGTTTTGTGACCTTCTGACCAGCAAAGTCAATGGGGAAGCCTGACTCACTTAGCAGTCATGTTGATAACTGAACAGCTGCAATGATTCATTTAACAACTGTAGCAAGAAAGGTTGTAAAATGGGGCAAAAGTCACGTAATGAATGTCTCACTTAGCAACAGAAATTTCGAGCTCGATTGTGGTTGCAAGTCAAGGAATACCTAGTTGCTCTGTGGGATTGTATTATAGGCCGATGCGCTGTTGGTCCCATATTCCAGAGTTGCAGTAGTCACAAGACTGGCCCTTTGGTCATCCTGGAACAGTTCATCCATGGCAGGCTGGTGCACAGGCCAGTCCTGTGACTACTGCAGCTCTGGAATATGGGACTGACTTTCCCACCTGTCAGCAAGCCACCATCAGTCAAAATTCATATGAGTGGTCCACGAGATTTGAAATTATGAGTTTGGTAGTCCCAGAGGTCCAAAACGTTGGTGACCCCTGCACTGTTGGATATGTGTATATATCCATTCTATAGTTTTATTTTACTGTTTCTATTGCTAGTCAGAGTTGAGGCTGGACAGCCCTTCTGTATTACATAACATAGCTCTCTACCTAGGTCAGGCCTAGGGATTTGCTTTTTTCCTATCAGAAGGCTGCAGCGTGACTGTTTTTTCTAAGTCAAGAATGGGTGTTAGTAAATTTACCTGAGAATGCGCTATACTGCTAGAGAGCCTAGGAGATCTATACTGCTAGTGAGCCTAGGATGGATATGACTCCTCCTGATGACATCATCAAGCTGACTTTGTCTAGTATAAAAATAGCAGCCTGTGGGAGAAACCCCCTAGCTTTGGCGAAGATACTTGACAGACTTTAGTGAGTGTCTCTGAAAGCCAAAAAATATCGTGAACCATAACATACCTTACCACAATCCAGATGCAACAAGGGAGGGGCTGGGCTCTCTAGCAGCATAGATAGAAAGGGCGTTCTCAGGTAAATTTACCAATGCCCATTCTCCTCCATACTGGTGCGAGAGCCCAGGATGGGACATATCAAAGCCTGCATGTCCTCGGAAGGGTCCTCGTCCGGTCTCTCACTCTGAAGTAGGCACCACTCGCTGAAGAACCCGTCTGCCAAAAGCCGCGCTTGCGGAGGCATAGGAATCCAGGTGGTAGTGTCTGATGAATGGAGACAGGGATGTCCATGGAGCTGCTCTGCAAATCTCCTTTAGGGGAGCCTGGGTGGCCCAGGCAGCCAAAGTTATAGCACTTCTAGTGGAGTATGCTGTCAAGCCATGTGGTACTGGCAGAGCTTTGGCTTGGTAGACCTGTGCGATGCAAGCCCTGATCCACCTGCTTAAGGTGGCAGGAGGGGCCTTGTTCCCCCAGTGGGAAGGGGAAAAGGATACAAACATAGCCTCTGTCTTCCTAAACGTTGAAGTGCATTTGATATAAATTCTAAGAACCCTTCTAACATCTAAGGTGTGCCACTTGCGTTCTAAGGCATGGTGTGGATGGGAACAAAAATCAGGAACCACTATGTCTTGGGATCTGTGGAATAAAGAATTTATTTTGGGAACAAAGGTAGGATCTAAATGAAGAACAACTCTATTGTCGTGAAAAGTGCAGAGGTCCTGCCATATAGGTAGAGCAGCCAACTCTGACACCCTTGTAGCTGAAGTGATGGCTATTAAGAAAACCACCTTGAAGGTCAAGAATTGAAGGGACACTTTTCTGAGGGGTTCGAAGGGAGGTTCTGCTAGGACCTGGAGGACCTTGTGAAGGTCCCAATATGGGAACCTGTGAACCACAGGAGGGGGGAGATTGGAAGCCTTTTTAAGAATCTCTGAACTGAAGGATGATGGGACAAGGAAGGAAAGGAATCCCAGGAGATGACTGAAGCAAGAGCTGCTACTTGATGGCATAAAGTGTTAGGAGCCAGACTTTTGTCAAGGCCATCCTGGAGGAAACAGAGGACCTGTGGTACCCCCGCTACTGTAGGAGAGAGACCTTCCCTGTGACACCAATGACAAAAAACCCTCCAGGTGGCATTGTACATATGCGTTGTAGAAGATTTACGAGATGCCTGGAGAGTAAGGATGACCTAGTCTGGGAGATTGGCTTCTCTTAACAGTTGCCACTCAAGCTCCACACAGTCAATTTGAACCACTGGGGATCTGGGTGGAGCAGTGTCCCCTGATGTAGTGAAATCATGTGGTCTGGAATCCTATAGACAGGTTCACCAGATCTGCAAACCAGGGTCTCCTGGGCCAATGGGGGGCTAGGAGAATCAGCTCTGCCCGTTCCTCCAACATCTTCCGAATGACCACTGGAATGATGGGAAGAGGGGGAAAGGTGAAGAGACCGGTGGGCCATCTGCTCCGAAGTGCATTGGTCCCCTCCACTCCCTAACAAGGAAACCTGGTGAAAAATCTATTTACTTGAACGTTTTGGGGAGAGGTGAAGAGGTCTAGGTCCAGTGTCCTGAACCTGAGGGAGAGATCCCTGAAAATGGACCGGGGAAGGGACCATTCTGCGTGGTTGACTGGGCTCCTGTTCAGCCAATCGGCTTGGGAGTTGTCAACTCCTGAGATGTGGTCTGCTGTGATGGACAGCAGATGTTTCTTTGCCCACCTCACCAACCTTATGGCTTCCCTCATGAGGGCTCTGGACCTTGTGCCCCCCTGCCAGTTGATGTGTGCCTTTGCAGCCATGTTGTCTGTCAAGACTAGTACACGGGACCCCACTATTCTGTCCCTGAAATATTTCAGGGCTAGATAAATGGCTCTGAGTTCTAGCCAGTTTATGGGCCCAGTCCTGTCTAACTGGGACTAGATCCCTTGGGCCATGAGACCCTCCATGTGGGCTCCTCAACCCAGGAGACTTGCATCAATGGTGATGATCAGTCTGTCTGGTTCCTTGAATGGGAGACCCTTCGAAAGGGCTGGGGCAAGCCACCACTTGAAGGAACAACGGACCTTTGGAGAGAGCAGAACCTTCGCAGATATGTGGCTGGTTCCTGCTCATTGAAAGGGGAGCAGGAACCATTGTAGAGCCCGTGAGTATAGCCGTACCCACGGAACTATGCCTATGCATGAGATCATTTTGCCCAAAAGTTTGGACAACAGCAACAGGGAGACAGTGTGTTGATGGTGGACCTGTCGAATGATCTCGATAAGGCTCTGCCCTTGGGGTGGAGACAAAAACTTGGCACAGAGTTGTGTCAATAATGGCTCCCTAGATGGAGCAATCTGGTTGTTGGGAAGAGATGGCTTTTCTTGGAGTTGATGGAAAAAACGTGGTACTGGAGTCAATGGAGAGTGGTTTGAAGATCTTGATGGGCAGAGAGGGTCAAGATGTCATCCAAGTAGCATTGGATTCTCAATGGAACAGACCGGAGCAAAGCCACCAATACCGCCAGTAACTTTGTGAAGACTCTTGGGGCAGATGAGAGCCCGAAAGGAAGGGTCTGATACTGGAAGTGGGAATTCTGGTTACAGAAACGGAGAAACTCCCGAACGCTCTCCAGAATAGAATGCAGAGTCTGCATTTTGAAACGCCTATAAACTCATTCAGAAATTTTAGGTAGAGAATGGCTCACCAACCCAAGGCCTTAGGGACCATGAAAAGCCGAGAATAAAGCTCACGTCCATGTTGTAATTCAGGGACTGGTTGAATGGCCCTTATATCGACCAGGTGACTAATGGTCGATTCCATAAGTGCCCTTCATGAACCGGGAAATGGGGCAGAGTAGAAATTTTTCTGGGAGTGGTGATAAAAATTCTAATTGTAACCCTGACCTTACTGTATTGAGTACCCAGGCATCTGTCGTTGACTCCTCCCATCTGGAAGCAAAGGAGGCCAAATGACCTTCGATGTGAGAGGAGAACGAGAGATTTAGAGCGATGGAAGGAGCGGCCCCCTCTCCCACGAAAGGGCTGTTTACCTGCAGCTTGATGTCTGCCAGTAGCCTCATGACGTTGATCTTGACACTGAGAACATGCTCTCTGAGGTCTGGAAAAGTGAGAAGTGTTTTCAGGCCTTAATAAGGGAGGCCGGTATGGGGTAGGACAGAACTATGCTCTCTTTCCTGTTGATGAAAGGATTTTCCTTTTGTTTTTTGTTTCAACAACAAATGGGTCAAGGGCATCTCCAAACAGCTTCTCACTGGTACATGGGGCAGAAGTTAATTTCCACTTCCGTTGAGGCTCCGCTTGCCAATTTCATAGCCATAGCAGTCTCCTAGCTGCTACTGATGATGCCATGGCCCTGAAAAGAACTTGGTAGCATTGAGGGTGGCATCCACTGAGAACTCTGCTGCTGCAATGATCATATTGAGGTCTTGATGCAATCTACAGTCTGCTGGAGATATGCGGCCTTGAAGTTGGCATAGCCGGTGGATGGAAGACCTTGTAAAAAATGATGCAGCAATTGAGGCCCGGATGGTTACTGTTGTGTATCCAATATAATTAATAAAGTGTGAGCTTGGAGTAAGTGCAGGGTTCTGGCCCTACACTTCTGATTGGCTGTTAGGTGGCCGGACCGGATTGGCCCGTTCTGGGGAATCCGATTGGCCCTTAACAGAGAGTTCTTATTGGTTATAAAAGCTAGTGTTCCTAGCTTGTTATTGGTTAAACGTTACAAGGTTTGCCTATATAAGGCGGGTTTTACTGATATTAAGAGAGCAAGTCATGATGTAAATAAAGAGCTGAAGTTCACTGTTCAGAAACTTGTCTCCATTCTTTCTCGCCCATGTTCGAACTTAACACTGGCGACGAGGATGGGATGTGGAGACATCTGAACCAACAAAACTTCAAAGAACACTGAGCACATGACAGACAACGCCAACAATGAAACCATGTCCAGCGGCATCGTACCACCCGCTCCGTTCGATCCATCACAAGAAGACTGGGAGTCTTACATGGATCGTTTCCAAATGTTCCTAGAGATGAACAACTTAAGGGATGCCACAGCCGGGAAGAAATGGGCGGTGTTCCTGACGCATTGCGGTCCAACCGTATTTAAGATGGCTAAGGCACTAGCCAAACCCCGAGAAGTGAAGGCCATGGATTGGGATGACCTTGAACCTATCTTGCGAGACCACTACGACCCGACCGTGCCTACGCTCGTGAGACGCCATGAGTTTTACCAAAGAAGCCAGCGAAAGGGAGAGAGCATAGCTGACTTCATAGCAGACCTCCGAAATTTGGGAGGCCTCTGCGGATTCACCGATCTAGAAGAAGCACTAAGAGATCACATAGTTCTGGGATTAGATGCACCAGGCGTTCAAAGCAAGCTGATGGAGAAAGGCAACATCAGCCTTGCTGACGCCATTGCCGATGCTACCGCAGCGGAAGCAACCAAGAAGTCGGCTGCACAACTACGCCGAAACCGCACTCCGGTACCACCACCAGCCAGCGAAATCTCACCTAGTTCAGAAGGGCAGCTCGCGACAACACACCACGAGGACCTCTCTTCGTCGTCAGACAGCGACGAAGAAGGGGTCCATTGACTGCGGTCCGAATGGGGCCGAAGCCCTTACACCCTTGCGTTGGCTGTGGAGCCAACCATGCCAGATCCAAATGCAGATTCCGTGATGCACTCTGCCATGAGTGTGGGAAACGAGGCCACATAGGACGGGTCTGCTGCAGCTTGCCAGGACCCAGCCAGGCCTCAAAAGGGGCTAATTATCGCCAATCGACAGGAAACCGTCCTGTAAGGCAAGAGCCAGTAAACCACTCCTACAGAAATCGAGCTTTGCAGAGAGAAGAGGCTCACCATTCTATCACTATCGGTCACGCCTCAGCCTTGGACACTAAGAAAATCTGAGTCACAGTAGCCATCGAGAACCAGCCTTGCCACATGGAGGTCGACTCGGGATCGTCCCTCTTGATGGTGTCGGGATCGTCCCTCTTGGGATCGTCCCTCTCAATGGCAACTCATCCCCACAATTCAATGCCAAGATCTCCGTTTCCAACGCCACATCCTCAAGGACTACCAGGGGAATTGAATCCCCGTCGTCGGGTCCTGCCGAATCTGAGTCTCTTTCAAGGAGCACACAGCATACTTACCTTTAACAGTCATTGATAGAGATCAGCCTAGCCTACTGGGCCTCCAATGGTTCGCGCCACTCGGCATTGAAGTGGCCGGAGTAAACCGAGTTGGTGGCTGTGACTGGGAGGAAGACCTTATCTCTGAGTTCAGGGACGTCTTCGCGGACAGCTTAGGCGAGTACAAGGGGACCCCGATCTCATTCAGCTTAGATCCAAAAATAGCTCCCATTCACCGAAAGCCCCGTCGAGTTCCGTTTGCCTTAAAATCGAAAATCGACGAACAACTCGACAAACTGATAGCTCAGGGGGTGTTGGAGCCCATCGATCACTTCCCGTGGGAAACCCCTATTGTAACACCCATTAAGCCAGACGGGTCAATCCGAATTTGTGGGGACTACCGGGCCACTTTGAACCACGCCCTGCAGCAGAATGCATATCCAGTTCTGGTGGTGCAGCACCTCCTCCATTCCCTGGGGGAGCGGGAAAGTTTTCGCTAAATTGGATTTAGCTCAGGCATATCAGCAATTACCAGTAGATGAAAAAACGGCACAGGCCCAAACTACTGTGACGCACCGAGGTGCCTTTAAATGCACCCGGCTGCAATTCGGAGTAAGTGTAGCCCTGGGGATTTTTCAGAGCCTTATGGAAAGGTTATTGCAAGGGATTAAGGGCGTGGTCCCCTATTTTGACGATGTATTAATTGCAGCCCCTACAAAAAAAATCTTACAGGACCGGTTAAAATTAGTCCTAAAAAAATTCCAAGAGGCTGGTCTTAAGGTTAAAAAAAACAAATGTAAATTGTGTACTGACAGTGTTGAGTTTTTAGGGTACCTGATTGATAGCCAGGGCATTCACCCTTCCAAAAGTAAATTAAAAGCGATCAAAAACGCTCCCAGGCCAAGAAACAAGGCCGATCTCCAGGCATTCCTAGGCCTCATCAATTTTTATAATGTATTTTTACCACACAAAGCAACCATCGCTGAACCGTTGCACCGATTGTTAGATAAAAAAGCAATTTGGTTATGGGGTTACCGTGAAGAACAGGCGTTCCGAAATGTTAAAAAACTGCTCACTTCTGACTCTGTACTCATGCAGTATAACGAGACTATGCCGTTAGTTATAACCTGTGATGCATCGCCATTTGGGGTGGGCGCTATTTTGAGCCACATACTGCCTAATGGGAACAAAGCCCCTGTTGCATATTTTTCAAAGACTCTGTCAAAAATGGAGCGGAACTATGGACAAATTGATAAAGAAGCCCTCGCAATTGTCTCAGCTGTGAAAAGATTTCACAAATACGTGTATGGTAGGGTTTTTACTATTGTGACTGACTACAAGCCATTATTGGGGATAATAGCCGGAGATAAGCCAACTCCCTACATATTATCCCCTAGGATGACCCGATGGTCAGAATTCTTAGCTGCTTATAACTATCGGCTGCAATACCGCCGGGGGAAAGCCATTCCTCATGCTGACGCATTGAGCCGACCACCGCTTCGAGACTCTTGACGATCCGGCACCAACGGTAACCACGTTGCAAATCGAAGCGCTCAACTTGACGCCACTGACCGTTTGAGATATCGCGAGAGAAACCAAACGCGACCACACCCTAGCATGCGTCCTAGGCTGGGTAGAATGCGGATGGCCATTGGACCAGTTATCAGATGACTTCACACCATTCAAAACTCGACAGACCGAACTCTTCTCCCAAAAAGGCTGTGTCATCTGGGGCAATAGAGTCATTATTCCAGAACGGCTCCAAAAAGCGCTGCTGAGAACTTTGCACGATGGCCATCCCGGCATCGTGCGAATGAAAGCCCTTGCACGAAGCTATGCATGGTGGCCGGGCATTGATAAGCAAATCGAACAGTGGGTTAAAGCTTGTCCCAAATGCCAAGAAGTCAGCAACACCCCACCAAAAGCCATGCCTACTGAATGGGAGACACCACGTGGACCCTGGTCCCAAATTCACCTGGACTTCGCGGGGCCAACCAAGGGCCACACCTTCCTGCTTACCATCGATGCCTACTCCAATTGGCTCGAAATTCATCGCATGACGACTACGACCTCCGAGGCGGTCATCAAGATTCTAAACAGACTCTTTGGAACCCACGGATTACCAGATGTCCTGGTATCTGATAACGGCCCACAATTTACTGCACTAGCGTTCGAGCAGTACCTCGCTGACTGCGGCATCCGCCATGCACTCACCTCGCCTGCACACCCTGCGAGCAATGGCCGAGCAGAACGCATGGTTCAATTTGTGAAGAAAACCTTGCAAAAGGTAGACTACGACAACATTGATGACAAGGTCAACCAAATCCTCTTTTTGCAACACATCACCCCACATAGCGTCACCAACAAAACTCCCGCTGAACTGCTAATGGGATGAAAGCTCCACTTCCACCTTGACCGGTTGCACCCTGCGTATGAACCAGAGAAACCACTAGGATCCAGCGGCCGCTGTCGCACCTTCCAGGTAGGAGACCTGGTTTATGCATAAAACCTATCGGGCAACCCGTTGTGGGTGGAAGTGACAGTAGTACGTGCAACCGGCCCTAGATCCTACCTCGTGCAATGCCTTGACGATAAATGTTGGAAACGGCATATCGACCAATTAAGGTCGCGACTTGCATCAGCCAATTCGCAACTCCCCTATGACCAAACTGAGGGGGGGGAGGTACGGAAGAAGATGAAGCCCTAGGAAACCCGTTCGAAGGAAACGATGATTTAATTGAAACTCAGGAAGTGGAGCCGGAGGGAGAAACGTTTGCACCTCAGGGAATCGAGGAAAATGTGGGCAACGACGTAGAAGTGAACTCTGAACCAGAGACAGCCCCATTGCCAGACAACGATCTACCTCAGCGAGATTGCAACCAGCCGATACAATGAAAATCAAAGAGACTAAAAAGAAACCGTCCTATTTAAGGGACTGTGTAACTGCACCCTGAACTAAGGAACCAGGGGGAAGGGGTGTTGTGTATGCAATATAATTAATAAAGTGTGAGCTTGGAGTAAGTGCAGGGTTCTGGCCCTGTACTTCTGATTGGCTGTTAGGTGGCCGGACCGGATTGGCCCATTCCGAGGAATCCGATTGGCCCTTAACAGAGAGTTCTTATTGGTTATAAAAGCTAGCGTTCCTAGCTTGTTATTGGTTAAACGTTACAAGGTTTGCCTATATAAGGCGGGTTTTACTGATGTTAAAAGAGCAAGTCACGATGTAACTAAAGAGCTGAAGTTCACCGTTCATAAACCTGTCTCCATTCTTTCTCGCCTATGCTCAAACTTAACAGTTACACTTCAGTGTTTGTTCAGAGCATTTGTCCTCTGCCTTTAGTACGTCTTCAGGCTCAGTTGGAGTGCTTGAGGAGAAGGAGGCTACAAATGGGGCATCTACTGGGGGAACTGCCAGAGCCGTAGGTAAGGAAGGACCCACGTTGTAGAACCACCTATCTTGGGATGATGGGTGGGGGCCTGCAGTGGAGAAGGCAAATTGTTCCTTGACTAAGTCAAGAAAGATGATGGGGGAAGGAAGGACCTCCGAATGAACAATGGGTTTAGAGAAGAGGGAATCCCCATGTCCTGATTGTACCACTTGATGCTTGGGGGCAATTTCCTCCACTGACAACTGGGCTGTTACCAGTGCCTTGTGTAGGAGAGGTTTGAATAAAGTGGATTTGAATACAGAAGCTGAAGGAGGCTGATCAGGCCTCAGATCTTCCTCTCCCTCCGAGAGATTGGGGTCCCAGATTTCTCCCTCTTCCAGATCAGAATTAAGGGAGGGGCTGCACTCAGACGATTCCTTATACTCTCCCTGAGTGAGGTCCATTCCTTCCGCATAGGTAAGATGAACCCTTTATTCTACATGGCGAGGTAGTCCCCTTTGGGGAATCTGAGCTAGAGGAAAAGCCGGGAAGGAAGGCTGAGGTCTGTCTGAAGGCCTGAAGATGTGTTGAAGATCTTCTGCCACACCCTGTTTGATAGCTAAGGAGACTACTTCATTGATGTCAGAAGATTGGCCACTCAATGGAGGATCTGGGGGGCGAAGACCTGCTGCTGTTGGAGTCAAAGTAGCCTCTGGTCTTGATTGAGAGCTGCTTCAGGCCACGGATGGGATAGATGAAAGATAGAAGAAAGATCCCAAGGAGACTGGGCAAAGTTGGGACCTGACCTGCTCAAGTCTTGAAGTTCTGGTTGGATTTCAGGTCACTCTGGGGACCAGGATTGGAGGTGGCTAAGAGGAGCTGAGGTATCTTCCCTCTCCCTAGAAGTAGATGGCTGAACCACTAGAGGATTGGCTGGTTGGGAAGCCTGTTGTAGTTGACCCCTCATTTGTTCAATAGTTTTGTTGAACTGCCTTTTTAAGGCTGCATGCCTTCATTTCTCTGCCTTTAAGTCATCCTGGGATGTTTTCTTAGGGCCCAAAGCTTTGGCCCCAATCTTGGCTGCTACCTCCCTTTGAACAGATTGGGAGTATTGTCTCCTTCTCTTTCTTTTGCCAGCTTGGAGCCCTTGAGAGATCAGGCCTAAAGGCTCTGTGTGGACCTTGTCTTGATCCATAGTATGCATAAACAGACACAAAGGTGCTGGAAGCGATCCTCACTATGTGTTGTCTATGCAGTAGCCTGAATAGGAGCTTATGAATAGTAAGAGCTGGCCTTTGGGGGATGATGCCACCTAATATGTCCACTCGCTACTTTCTTTAGAAAAAGAGGCTTTCAAAATGGCCACTCGCCACCTGCGGTTGAAGAAGAAGCCTCCAAATTGGCCACTCACAAGAGCAACAGGCTACTCAGGGGTTAAATTGCTCCTTAGGCTATAAACAGCCCCGAATGGCGAAATCGGCAATAAAGTGAAAACTGCAGTTTTAACGATCAGCTGAGAGGTGCTGTTATCATTGATGTGATCTTAATGATCCTGGATGCCGAAATCGCTAAGGGAAGATTGTGGATGATTAACGGTTGCTCCCTACTTATAGCAGGGAGGATCAAGGGTTGCTCCCTACTTACAGTCTCCCTTGGATGAGAAATGTCAAGTCAAGTGTTGTAGGAAAATGGAGCCCCACTCTCCTGAAGGTACAGCTGCACCGGTTCCCGGGAGCTATGCCAATGATGAAGATAGCTTTCACTTTCCCTTTTGCTGCTAACTAAACTGCTTTCTGAGACACTCGTTTATGGTCATCGAAAGAAGCTGAGTCAAAGCTGGGGAGTTTCTCCAACAGGCTGCTATTTTTATACTAGACGGACTCAGCTTGATGATGTCATCAGGAGGAGTCATACCCATCCTGGGCTCTCGCAGCAGCATGGAGGAGAAAAGAACAATACCAGACAAGGAGGCTTGACACAATTCTTTCTAGCCTTAAATAGCATCCTCCTCCACTTGCTAGTTTATTCCAAGGTTTCTTTTCTCCCACTTAAAAAAAAAGGAGTAAAGTGCAATTTAAAAAAATAGGTAATTTTCAAAGCTGGGCTATTATGATTTCACCTCAAAGCAAATGTATTAAACTGAACTGCATTATTTAGTATTCTAATACTTAAATATATGCA
Source organism: Hydrophis major (assembly GCA_033807585.1). NCBI lineage: Eukaryota > Metazoa > Chordata > Lepidosauria > Squamata > Elapidae > Hydrophis > Hydrophis major. Next base: position 72,395,897 of record CM066328.1, on the reverse strand, counting down.
TGCACTCTACATATATGCTAGAACTGGGGTGGTGGTTTAAGAGCTTTTAAATAATTTAGTCCATTGAAAACATGAAAAGGAAACACTAAAGAAATAGTCTTCCTACTGGGATAATGTGAAGCAGACTTAATTTTCGATGAAATGATTATGTATGGTTTTACAATGAAGACTTTATTAACAAGAAAAACCTAGCTTGTGTGGAAGGTGGGAGTGCTTTTCAACAAAGAACAAGATAAGATAAGCTTTTTAAACAAATAAAAATAAAGGTACACAAACATACAAAAAGGTGATTAGAAATAAACCCTGGTCTTTCAAACCTACTCATCCTATCAAATGATTTACTTTCTATGCTTTACCAAATTGCAAGAACCTTTCTAGATAGTTTTTGGATTGCACACATCTGAAATATAATTCAAACAAGCTTGTTTTTACCATCAAATAACCAATGTAAGGATGATTGACATAAAATGCAGTACCTATGAATCACTGAGGTCTCATTATTTATCCAATCACAACAAAACACATTGTTGTTATCTTACTACAGGTAATCCTCAACTTATGACCATAATTGACCTAACATTTCTGTTGCTAAGCAAAACATTTATTAAGTGAATTTGCACCATTTTACCACCTTTCTTGTCACAGTTGTTAAGTGAATCACTGAAGTAAAGATAATAATACAGTTGTTAAGGGAACCCCATTGACTTTGCTTTATGAGGTTACAAAAGTGTTCATGTGACCCCCAAGACACTGCAACCATCATAAATATGAGTCATTTTCCAAGTGTCTAAATTTTGATGATGTGACCATAGAGATGCTGCAGCGGTTATAAGTGTAAAAAATGCTCATAAGTCATTTTTTTCAGGGCTGTTGTATCTTTGAATGGTCACTAAGTTAAGGAGCACCTGTATTATACTGTGATGTTTGGAGTTTTCAGTGTTCAATCTTTCATTTTTATTTAACCTTTTGTCCACAAAATGTGAGGAGTATATAGAGTTATTCTCTGTTCCATTTTATTCAAACACATCCTTTTGAAGTTTCTAAGGCTAATAATTTGGCTAAAGTCATCCAATGAATGCCAAAGCTCAGTATTAGATATCCCCAACCTAATTCAGCACATCAACAATTGCTACCTACATTACCCCACATAATGGCATTAATGTCTAATACATTTCAAAAACTTCATCAAGAATGTTTCTGGTTATGTAGAGTCTTGGTGTATCAGAATTTTTTAATTCTATGGCAACTAATTCAGATGGAAAAAAAAATCTTCTGCACTTTACTGAACTGAAAATCTTATCTCCTGGAACTCTTATAAGACTGCAAATGTGATATTTGTTAAGTCCTGAGCATGGGCGCAAGGAACGGAGACAAGACATCAAACTGTGACTTCAACTCTTTATTCGTGACTTCAGAACAGAGCAAAATACTTGGGCAGCAGCAACTCTTTTATAGAGCTGGCTGCTGTCAAAACAACCAATGATTTGAGTTTACCGCTCTAACAAGCGTCCAATCAGAGAGACCCGCTAACAGCCAATCAGATTGGCCAGAAACGACCAATCACGACTCGCTGTTCACGGGCCAATGAGAAGTGCAGGATTACGAGCCTGCTGTTAAAGTAAAGCTAACAGGGTTGTTACTGATGCGTTGGCTTAGTCCATAACACTCCTCCCCCCTAGGTTCCGTCTGAGGGGTGGGGTGACTTATTCTTGTAAGTAGGCAGGTCGCTTCACCTGTCTGCTTGATCTGCGCTGTTCCACTGGTTTCTGTCCTGGCTCCGGTTCCGGTGGGCTGCTTGCTGAGCTGGGTGGCGAAGATGGTCCCGCTGTTTCGTTGAATGGCTCTGGGCTGTCCTCTCTGCTCTCGCCAATGCTGTCCTCCGGGTTCCCTGGATCTGTTTCCATCACGGTGCTGTCACGCGGCAAGGCCACTCCCCAGCTCGGTTCTCCTTCTGGCGGTGAGTATCCCATGGTTGGTTGTGTAGACTGCTGGGTTTCGATTGTTAAATCATCTGTTATTTCTTTTTCGGCCCCCTCGATGTCCCTTCCCCCCCCAGTTGGAGATTCGGGAATGAGATGGGAGTAGGTGCTAGTCTGGATCGAGGCTGGTCTATGTGGTGCTTCCACATTTTGCCATCTGCAGTTTGTAGACGATAGGATCGGGGTCCCGTAAGTTGCGTTATGGTAGCGGGGACCCACAATGGGTCACCCGAGAAGTTTTTCCCAAAAACGGGGTCACCTTCCTGGAATGATCGACACTTGCTGCTGGATCCCAGGGGTTGTTCAGGTGTGTAAGCAGGGTGGAGGCGATCGAGATGTGAGTGAAGTTTCCGGTCCATCAGGAGTTCAGCTGGGGTTCTGTTTGTGGTGCTGCTTGGGGTAATATGTTGGAGGAGAAGCATCCGGGTTATCTTGTCGTCAATGTCACCGTGGTCCATTTTATGTAAAGTCTTCTTTACAAATTGAACCATTCGCTCAGCCCTACCATTGGCCGCAGGGTGAGCTGGTGATGTTAAGGCATGGCGGATGCCCCGGTCTGCTAGGTACTGCTCGAATGCCAGAGCAGTGAATTGGGTGCCATTATCGGAGACCAGGACATCCGGCAATCTGTGGGTAGCAAATAGCTTATTCAGTTTTTTAATGACCGCCTCCGTGGTGGTGCTTTTCATTTTGTGGACCTCGAGCCAGTTAGAATAGGCATCCACGGTTAGAAGGAAAGTGTGTCCTCTTGTGGGTCCCGCAAAATCGATGTGGATGCGGGACCAGGGACCTCGAGGTGTTTCCCACTGAGTTGGGGGTGTTTTTGGAGGAGCAGATCGAGTCTCCTGGCATTTGCTGCATGTCGCCCCCCAAGTCTCTATCTGCTTGTCTAAACCTGGCCACCATGCGTAACTCCTTGCCAATGCCTTCATCCACACGATGCCTGGATGTCCATCGTGCAACATTTTTAAAACTTTATGTTGCAATTTCTCTGGGATGACAACTATGTCTCCCCACAAGATGCAGCCCTTTTGGGAGAATAGTTCTGTCTGTCAATTCCTGAACAGCCTGAAAGTGTCGTTGAGTGCGCCGTCCAGCCAACCCCGTTCCACCCAGCTGAGGACATGGCAAAGAAGGGTCCTTTTTCATTTCTGAGGCGATGTCTCGAGCGGTCAGCGGTGGTGATTTAAGAGTTTCGATTTGCAATACGGCTAGGATTGGAACTGGGTCATCTATGACGTCTGGTAGTGGAGAGCGGCTCAAAGTGTCAGCGTGGGGAATGGTTTTCCCCGGGCGGTGTTGCAGTTGGTAATCATATGAGGCTAAAAACTCTGACCAACGTGTCATTCTTGGTGATAAGATGTGGGGAGTTGGTTTGTTTCCCGCTAAAATGCCAAGTAGCGGCTTGTGGTCTGTAATTATGGCAAAGGGTCTCCCATACACATATTCATGGAAACGTTTAATTGCGGATACAATGGTGAGAGCCTCTTTATCAAGTTGGCTATAGTTCCTTTCAGTTTTAGACAAAGTTCTCGAAAAGAACGCAATAGGTGCCTCATTACCGTTTGGCAGGACATGGCTTAAAATGGCTCCCACTCCGAACGGGTAGGCGTTACAGGTAACTGTTAAAGGTAGAGTCTCGTTGTATTGTATCAATACAGCATCAGAAGTTAAGAGGTCTTTTACTTGTTGAAATGCTTGTTCTTAACACCGTCCCCAGACCCAGGAAGCCTTTTTGTCGAAAAGTCTATGTAGGGGCTCAGCTACGGTCGCCTTCTGGGGCAAGAAGATGTTATAAAAGTTAATGAGTCCCAGGAAGGCTTGGAGGTCTGTCTTATTTCTAGGTCTTGGGGCGTTTTTGATTGCAGTTAGTTTTTTTTTGGTGGGGTGGATTCCCTGTCTCTCGAGAAGGTATCCCAGGAACTCCACTCTCTCCGTACAAAGTTGACACTTGTCCCTTATTACCTTCAGGCCAGCGTGTTTAAATTTTTGAAGAACCCTTCTGAGTCGTTGTACTAATAACTCTTTAGTAGGGGCAGCTATTAAGACATTGTCGAAATAAGGCACGACGCCTTTTATGCCTTGTAATAGCCTCTCCATCAAACTTTGGAAAATGCCTGGCGCCACGCTTACTCCGAATTGGAGTCTATTGCACTTAAAGGCACCTCTGTGTGTGACTATAGTCTGGGCTTCTGCAGTCTTCACATCTATGGGTAGCTGTTGGTACGCCTGAGCTAAGTCCAATTTCGCAAATATTTTTCCGCCACCCAGGGAGTGAAGAAGGTGTTGGACCACCGGTACTGGGTAAGCGCTCTGCTGAAGCGCATGATTTAGGGTGGCCCGGTAATCCCCACAAATTCTTAATGAGCCATCTGGCTTTATGGGTGTTACTATTGGAGTTTCCCATCGGCATGGTCAATCGGTTCCAACACCCACCCTGGGCTATCAATTTGTCTAGTTGCTCATCGATCTTTGGCTTGAGGGCAAAAGGCACCCGACGAGGCTTAAGGCGAATGGGAGCTACATCGGGACTGAGATTAAATGATATAGGGGTCCCCTTGTACTTGCCTAATGTTCCTGTGAACACATCCTGGAATTCCTGGATGAGGGCCTCTTCCCAGTTGTCGCTTCCGGTTTGGTGTATGCCAGCTAGTTCAATTCCGAGTGGAGCGAACCACTGTAGCCCTGATAAACTGGGCCGGTCACGATCGATGACACTCAGGGGAAGCATCGCGGTGCGGTCCTTGAAGGAGACTTGGACATGGCTGGAACCAACATCCGGAATTCTGTTTCCCTGGTAGTCTTTTAGGACGATTCTTTGAGTGCTGAGGTCCTGGCGACAGATAGCAGGGATCAGCTGTTTGAGGGTTTTCCAGGAGACCATCGATAGGGATGACCCCAAGTCGACTTCCATCACGCATGGTCGATTCTCAATAGTGACCCTTACGCGGATCTTTCTTGCATCTAGCGATGAAGCGTGGCTGATAGTAATAGTCTGATGTGCCTCTTCTCGTCTCGTTGAAGCGTCAGGTACTCGATTTCTGTAGTAGTGGTTGTTCCATTGGTGGTTCAGGCGGTCCCAATTTCCAGGTGATTTGCCTGTCTCCCGGCGGAGGTTATTCTCCCTCCGGCTTAGACTGGACTCTCGCTTGCTTCTGCAGACCTTCGCGATGTGGCCTCTTTTCCCACAGGAACGGCAGAGTGCGCCGAGGAATTTGCAGTCCGATCGCAGGTGGTTTGCCCCGCAACCAGCACATTGGCACGGAAGTCTCTGGTTCCTTTGCTCTCATTCCGAGCAGAGCCGGTTGACCTCCTCTTCCTCACTGTCTGAGGATGACTCGAGGTCTTCATGATGGGCAGTAATAGCGTGCCTCTCAGAGCAGAGCGGACTATCGCTAGCGAGTTGGTGGTGCAGTGCGTTCGCTCAGCGCATTCGAGCGGCTGACTTCCTGGTTGCTTCTGTGGCAATAGCATTGGCAATGACATCTGCAAGGCTGATGTCTTCTTTCGCCATGATTTTACTCTGTGAAGTGTGGTCATCTAATCCCAGAACTATACGGTCTCTGAGGGCTTCCTCGAGGTTTGCAAAACCACAGAGTTTTCCCAGGTTCCGGAGATCGGCTACGAAGTCCCCAACGCTCTCGTTCTTCCATTGGTCCCTCTGGTAAAACTCATGTCTTCATATCAGTGTAGGTACTGCGGGTGCGTAATGGGCCCGGAGGATCGGCGCGAGGTTATCCCAATCCATGGTCTTCACTTCCTCCGTTTTGGCAAGTGCTTTAGCCATTTTAAAAACGGCAGGGCCGCAGTGGGTCAGGAACACCGCTCATTTCTTGCCAGGCATAGCATCTTTCAGATTGTTGGTCTCCAGGAACATCTGGAAACGGTCTATATACGAGTCCCAGTCTTCGTTTGCCAGGTCAAATGGAGCAGGTGGTATGGCGCCGCTGGTCATTCTGCCGTTTGTTGCGTGTGCTCTCAGCCACGTGCTTTGTCTTGTTCGATGAGTATTTAGTCAGCTCTATCATCTCCACATCCCACCTTCATCGCCATTGTTAAGTCCTGAGCATGGCGCAAGGAACGGAGACAAGACATCGAACTGTGACTTCAATTCTTTGTTCGTGACTTCAGAACAGAGCAAAATACTTGGGCAGCAGCAGCTCTTTTATAGAGCTGGCTGCTGTCAAAACAACCAATGATTTGAGTTTACCGCTCTAACAAGCGTCCAATCAGAGAGACCCGCTAACAGCCAATCAGACTGGCCAGAAACAACCAATCATGACTCGCTGTTCGCAGGCCAATGAGAAGTGCAGGATTATGAGCCTGCTGTTAAAGTAAACCTATTAGGGTTGTTACCGATGCGTTGGCTTAGTCCATAACAATATTAACATTCTTTCAGAAAAGTTTTAGAAAGGTCTACGAATACAGCCACTATTTTTTTCTATGATAACAATTTCTAACATGTCATTAAGTTGTTGAACACAATCCAACACTATACCAACAATAAAGCAGCTTGTTCCTTATTGAAAAACTATTAAAGAAACAGAAAGAATAGGCTGACCAAATTTTCATCTTAAATCAAATATCTGTTCCAGACAAAGATCATCTGCATACCTACTCAAAAGACTAAATATTATTATCACTTGATTCCACATATATCCAACAGACTGATTTTTCACTAAACAACATTCCCCTTTATTCCAATCCATCTAGGTTTCCACACATCTTGCTGTTTTAATTTAAAAATAACTATAGCGCTAAAGTTCTAGTAAAGAAATAGTCTTCTTTTTCCATATAATTTGTAGTGTTTTGTCCAGATGAAATTTATTTTAATTAGTAGGTCCACAAACAAAGGCAAATAATGCAGTATTGTTACTGTAGAGAGACTTTAGCATCCTTTGTGAGATAATAATCACCTTTAAGCTTTGGTATTTTTATTAACTAATGCTGGATATGCATTATGGGAAAAAGGGAAATAATTTCAATTAGTCCTTGCATCCAGGGAAGCAATAAATCTCTCTTAAATACTGTCAAACTTTTTACAAGGATGCCAGAAAAAATGAGCAGCAATAATTTCCTAAAAGAGAGCCAACTTTGTCCTCTCCTGCTGTCCTATTACAAAATACAATTTAAAAGCCTTTTCAAGCAGAGAGGCCATTAATAAAGCTATTAAAAATAATGCTGAACTATAATTAATTATCATAATGATCCTGATCATATGATTTCACAGGATCTCAAACAGAATTGGAGTAATAATATTATGGTTAAACTAAAGGGTACTATTTTTTTTTCTGCACAGATTTTTTTTTTAAAGTTCATTTCTCCATTATTTCTTATAATTTAATATGGGGCATAAATGTTATAAAATTCCAGAGCTGTATATAGCTATTCGCATTTTGCAGGGAAGTGCATTTTAGTTCACCAGATTTTTACTTCATTGTTGCAGATTCTTTCAGGCAGATTCCAGAATTGCAAGTAATAAAGAAAAAAATACAGGTAGTCCTTGACTTACAACCACATTTGGCACCAGAATTTGCACTGCTAACCAAGGTATTTAAATGAGTTGCACCTGATTGTATGACCTTTTTGCCACAGCTGTTAAGCATATCCAGCTGCCCCCATTGACTTTGCTTGTCAGAATCCAGTTTGAAAAGTTGCAAATGTGATCACATGACTCTGGAATGCTGCAACCATCATAATACATGCTGATTGCCATGCACCCAAATTTTGACCATGTAACCATGGGAATGCTCTAATGGTTGTAAGTCTGAGGACCAATAAGTCACTTTTTTTCAGTGCCCCTGGAAATTTGAATGACTGTTAAACAAATAGTTGTTTAGCTAAAGACCACATATAGACCACATATAGCATTATGAATTATGTAGGATGGAACTCTAGGGATTTAAAAAAATAAAGCCCAACTGCATAGAAACAAGTATTAAAACATTGTAAACTTATTTTTCTTGAGAATCATCTGGTCCTTAATAATTTTTTATTTATTTATATCATGTTTAATTCAACCTTTAACTCAAAAGCCTTCCAAAATATCTACCTTTAGATGTTGCGGGTGCTTCATTATAGTGTTTTAAAAAGAGACAGCACAGTCATTTGTCTGAAAAGATATAGGAGCTGGACTAGAGGACCTCCAAGGGTCCTTCCAGCTCTATTCTGATTCTGAAAATTGTTTATTACACATAGATTCACTGGGTTTAATTCTACGGTATACATATCTAGTTGCTTGCTTTCTGGATCTTATATAATTTCAGCAATAAGTCAAACTCAGAATGCATTATTTTGATGCACAGAAATTTCTTCATAAATTAAACATTACATTTGTTGATGTTTTCACTATGGTTTAGGCATTACCTATTGGGGTACCTATTTACAATTACAAAGCCATATTAGTATTAATCTCTGTTTAAAGAGTATTTCAAATGCATAACATATTTTTTATAAATCCCAAAGCTTTGAAATGTACAGTTTGAAAAGAAAAGTAGAATACATTTTTAATTTTATCAAGTTATTAAGAGCCTATTCAGTGCATGTAAAATATGCTTTTATTTAGTGTGTATATTTTTTTTACTGAAAATAATTCACAGCAAATAAATTGACATACTTTATATTACAGAAGTTCCTGTTTGAATCCTTGAAATTCATAATCTACAGCTTTTATTATTTCTTTCGCTATTGCCATAGGTAGTAAGGCATTTGTACAAAAATTAAAGGTTACTAAGCTGTCTACTAAAATTTTTTCCTACTTAAGCATACTTTCTTTCAGCTTCCATCTATTTGGAATGCTATTTCCCTTGCTTTTTAAGAAAGATTTTGACAAACCATAGAAGTTTTTAATATTGGCTGCAAGAAATATTATAAATTGCAAAACTCTACAGAAGAAGTGGCATTTTTATTGCTGGGAACCTGAACCTATACTCGGGGGGAATAAGGCAGCAAGATAATTTTAGCTCAGAACCCACATTTTAGAATGAAAAAATTGGATTTCTTTATATTTAATTTTAGTTCCATTTTTTCACTGTGCTCTTTGTTTTGGTACTATGGCTTGCAGATCCTTTGCATTTTCAGCTTTCAAATAGTGTTATCAGCATAGTGCAGATTATTGAAGTTTCTTTCTCCAATTTCAATTTCAATTATCTTTTTCTAATCAATCTTCCCTTAATATATATTCTGCATATACATTCAATAAATAAAGGGAGAATATGTAGCCTTTTCTCACTTTTTTACCAACCTAGAGCCAGTCTGCACAAGGATATTCCATGTTAATTTGCATATTCTATAAGACTCTGTTTTTAATATTGGAATGTAGATTTCCGATCGGTTGGTTACTATGTCATTCTCCAAAATTGCTGGCATAAGTTGATTGGAATCTTGACTGATTTTTCTTCTGTTGCTTGTCAAACATAAGTGGGTATTCCATTAGTTCGTATAGTTCTCTGAACTGGCAATGGAGTGGTGATGTAACTTCATTTTCTAATACTAGAGGTTCTTATTAGGAATATCTTGTTAAGGCAGGGCTGTCAAACTCCCGGATATGTCACGTGCTAACCACACCCTTGCCTGGTTGAGTGAAGGGGCAAAAAGTTGCAGTATGTCATGTGACTCTGCTGTAACAACACAAGTTTGACACCCTTGTTCTACAGTAAGGTATTTTGGATATTGACATCTCTATTACATAGTGTTGCAGTATACTCCTTGCATCTTCCTTTGAATTGGTTACTCTCCAACAGTTGGCATCATTAATATTCCAATTCAAGGATGGAACTTCCGGACTTCCAGTTTGCAAGGCTTCGGCAGCGGCAGGGATTCGCGATACTGCACGATCCCTGCTGCTCTCACTGCCAAGGTTCCCCCGATCCGCTTGGATTTGGGGGATATAGCTGCCCCGTAGAGGCAGCTGAAGATAGGGGGGATCTGGATAGGGTTTTGGGGGGTGTTGCAGACCCCCTCCCCAGCCAGCAAAACCCCCTTTTCCCAAGGCGGAGGAGTGGCGGTCAGCAATGGCCGCCACAAAGAAACCTGCAACCGGACAAGATTGTGCAGGAGGAAGAAAGTCGGAAGAGTCGTGAAAGTGGTTTTTGACCGGTATAAAGCAAGAGAAAGTAACCTAGAATTTGAAAGTTGTTAAAGATAAATTGTTTCCAGAGAGAGTTACAAGCGGCGAATGGAATTCTAAAAGGGAAATTTTTTTTTTCTTTTTTCACTCTCCTTCCTAATGTGACAGCGGACAGAACTATAAGAGAAATCAGAAAATCTGCATTGGAGGTAATTAAATGCTGAAGGAATAAGGATTTCTGAACATTTTATATATATAAAAATAATTTTTTTGCTGTGAGTGGGAAAGGAGAGGAAAAAAAAATTGGAGCATAATTTGAAAATAAGGAGAAGATTGCCTAGAATTCTAAATTCTAGAATTATTAACCATTAATAAGACTTCTATAAGATATATCCTAAATGGAACTTTGTGATTAAACTTTAACCCCAGAAAGAGAAAGTGAAGAAGGAGAAGGTATTTAAAAGAAACAGCTTGCTTGGATTGTTTGATGATTTTGGAACTTCTGAGAATTATCTCTGATTAAAAGCACTTGGGTGGTTGTTTGGAAAAACTTTCTCTTTCTACAATGGCATCACTTGTGGATGGATTGAAACTTGTATACCAAAAATATGAAAAAGAAAAGCAAGAAGGGAAGGATGCTCTTGGCACTCTTTTTCAATTTTTAGAAATGGCGGTTTGTACTTATGTAAAGCTGAATGAGCAACAGGATGACTGGGACAAAGAAGAAGCCATTTTTGATGAACAAGTGACTTTGGTCGGGGAAGGAAAGGAGAAAGAGAAAAAGGAAAAGAAGACTTTAAGACTTTGAAAAACAACCAAAAAAGAGAAGAATAAGGTGAAAAGGGAATACTATGTTAGAAAACAACAGAAAGGAGGAAAGCAGAATAAAAGGGAGGTAGAGAGACAAGGGAGTAAAGAGGACAAGGAGAAGAATAAGCAAGGGAGAAAGGAAGGGACGAGAAACTTTAATGGTGGGGAGCAAGATGCAAAGAAACAAAAGTCTTTTAGAGATAATGGGTAAACGTTATTGAAAAAGGGATTCTGGAAAGGTACATTAGATTGTATTTTTACATTTGTACTTAGAAATAACCTGAGAAAATTGGAAACAATATGCAATTTAAAATGTGATAAAATATTTAGTATAATTTAGTGAAATTTTTGTCAAGATAAAAGTATGTGATTTAATGAAAAGTAGTGCTAAGTGTTTAAGATACAAATGAATATTAATATTAATGAATAGATTTGTATTGGTATTTATAATATTGTAAAATTTTAGAATGTACCAAACAGAATCCCAATGTAAGCTATGTATTCTATATTAAGTATTATAAATATAGGGGAAAGAGATAAAGGCGTCATACTCCAATTAGTGTACAGGAGAAGTTTTCTTTAAAGAAGAAAGATAAATGGATAGCTGAAAATAGAACAGACAAAGAATAATAAATACTATGATTCGAATTGAGATGAGATAAATAAAATAAAATTAAGAAAATTTAAAAGAGAGGAGAAGCTATATAGAAAATTGAAATGCTAATAAGATATGGAATGATATACAAATGAATATGAATTTGAATTTGTGTCTGTACGAAGAGTTTTAACTCGGGACTAAGCAACTTTCAGAAATGAGGTTTTTTATGTTTCTATGTTTTGTGTTTTTGTGTGCTTAGGTTTGATTGAGCTAATAAAACCTTGGAGGAATGTTAGAAAAGGACAATGGAGAATAAAAGATAGAAGAGAATAAAGCAAGCCAGAAAGGAAAAATAAGTATAGTGAATAAAAACATATAAAATAGATAAATATAGAAAAGAAATATAATTGAATAAAAGTATAGGGAGAAATAATGAGGAATTTGAAAGGATATCTATGTGTTTATAAGGAGATGTGTCAATGATGTATAAAATGTTTTATTTGTTTAAAATTTACAAATAACTTTCAGAAAAGAGGTTTTATGTTTTTATGTTTTGTATGTCTTTAAAAATTAATAAAATTTGTTCAAAAAAAAAAAAAAAAAGGATGGAACTTCCTTCTGATTGCGGAGATATTTTGAAAGACTTTCCTTGTTTTTCCAGGATTGCTTCAATCCTCAATGTGTTTTTAACAGCTCTTTTACATTTCTTTTAACAGCTCTCTGAAACTCTTTGTAATGTTTTTGTTTTTAAAGGACCCGGCAAAGGTCATCTCAGAACCACTGCACTGCATCTTTCAAAAATCCTGGAGCACCGGGGAACTACCAGAAGCCTGGAAAAAGAGCTGATGTGGTTCCCATTTTCAAAAAAGGAAAAAAAAAAAACCCCAGGAAACTATAGACCAATCAGCCAAACATCAATACCCGGGAAGATACTGGAAAAGATAATAAAAAAACAGATCTGCCAATATCTAGAAACAAGTAAAATAATAACTAGCAGTCAGCAAGGGTTTTTTAAAAACAGATCATGCCAAACCAATCTTATTTCATTCTTCAACAGTGACTAAATTAGTAGACCAGCAAAATACTGTGGACCTAACATATTTAGATTTCAGCAAGGCATTCGACAAACTAGACCACAACCTACTTCTTAGTAAGCTAGAAAAAAGTGGAATTGACAGCACCACCACTAGATGGACTTGCAACTGGCTGACAAATCATACTCAATGAGTAGTCCTTAATGGATCTAAGTCTACATGGAAGTAAGTAAGCAGTGGGGTGCCACAATGTTCTGTCTTATGCCCAGTACTCTTCAATATCTTCATTAACAACTTAGACGAGGGAATAGAAGGAAAACTTACCAAATTTGCAGATAATACTAAGCTGGCAGGAATAGCTAACACCCAAGAAGATAGGCTCAAGATCCAGATGGACCTTGACAGACTAGAACACTGGGCCATATCTAACAAAATGAAATTCAATGCAGAACAAAGTAAAGTCCTACACTTAGGCAAGAAAAACCAGAAGTATACATATAGACTGGGTGAAACCAGGCTCAATAGCAGTAACTGTGAGAGGGATCTTGGAGTCTTTGTGGACAACCAGCTAAATATGAGCCAGCAGTATGCAGCAGCAGTCAAAAAAGCGAATGCAATCCTAAGTTACATTAACAGAGGGATACAATCAAGATCAAGGGAGGTACTATTACCACTCTATAAAGCCTTAGTAAGACCACATCCAGTTTTGTTCACCACATTATAAGAAAGATGCTGAGACTCCAAAAAAAGGACAGAGTCGAGCAACCAGGATGATTAGGGGACTAGAGACTAAAACATATGAAGAACGGTTACAGGAACTGGGCTTGGCTAGTCTAGTGAAGGAAAGGACCAGGGGACACATGATAGAGGTCTTCCAATATTTGAGGGGTTGCCACAGAGAGGAAGGGGTCAATCTATTTTCTAAAGCACCTGTAGGCCAGACAAGGAATAATGGATGGAAACTGAACAAGGAGATTCAACCTGGAAATAAGGAGAAACTTTCTGACAGTGAAAACAATCAACCAATGGAACACCTTGCTTTCGGAAGTTGTGGGAGCACCATCACTTGAGATCTCAAGAAGAGATTGGACTGCCATTTTTCAGAAATGGTGTAGGATCACCTGCTTGGGTGGGTGGGTGGGTTTGGACTAAATGACCTATAAGGTCCCTTCCAACTCTGATTATCTGTTATCTGTTGCTTTCTGATAATTTTGTCTTTCTTGGCATTGGCTTCCCTTCTCTTTGCAATTTGCACATGCTGTTCTGACATTAGTTTGGTTTCTTCTCTATTTTTGGTAGCCTATTTTCACATTCATTTTTAAAGACTTGATCATCTTAATGAATCCTTTGGTTGTCTAGCATTGAGCCTTAGGACTTCAAAGTGATTCCCGATGTTCTCCTTAAAAATGGTGGGTATTATGTCCAAGATCATATTGCGGAAATTGATTTTCTTCTTCTTTAGCTTAACTTGGAGCTTGCATCTGAGCAGTTTGTGGTCTGTACCATAGCCAGCACATTGCCATGTGTTTGATGCAATAATTATGGCCCTCCATCTCCTTTTATCAATAATATAGTAACCCCATGGTGAGATGGATGGCATACAAATAAAATAAAATTAATAAACAAATTTTATTCTATATACCTTATCTTGTGATGTCCATATATAGAGACTCCATTTTAGATAATTGATGATAGTGTTAGCTATGAGGAAATAACTGGAGTGGTAAAAACTGGTAAACTGGTCTTCTGTTCCACATTGTTTTCTTAAATCATAAAATCCAACTACATTTTCCTCTTTTCACATTTCTGAATTTGAAACTGGGCGTTGGTTCTTACCTGACACACCATTTCTCTTCGAGCTGCGAGGATCATCCAGAGAATGGGAGGTGCTTCAGTCTGTGCTGTTGTAGGCTGAGCTTAATTACTGAGGAACGCTCCTCCTTCCATCATGTGGCTCCATTAAAGCGTTCCCCAGTTTATGCGAAGGCGAGAGGAAAGAGAAATTCGTACTCTCATCTTACTAGACTTAAGGGTTCATTGGCCGAAACAAGACCCCACCAGACAGTGAAAGATAAGGGTGGGGCTGGATGATCCTCGCAGCTCGAAGAGAAATGGCGTGTCAGGTAAGAACCAATGCCCATTCTCCTTAGAGCTGCTCAGATCATCCAGAGAGTGGGACATACCAAAGCTTGGCTGTCCTATGGGAGGGACTCCGTCTGGTTCGGGAGCCTCTCCGGGTCCTTGAGGACCCGCTGTAGGACTCGTCCGCCAAACAAGGCCTCCGCTGAGGCAGATATGTTGATCTTGTAATGCCTAATGAAGGGAGACGGGGAGGCCCAGGTGGCAGCCCGACAAATATCAGTGATTGGGGCCTGGGTGGCCCAAGCTGCCGAGGTAGCCGCACTTCTGGTGGAATGTGCTGTTATTCTGCTGGGTACTGGCAGAGCCTGTGACAGGTAAGATCTAGAGATAGTAGCTCTGATCCAGCAGCCGATAGTTGAAGGGGATACTTTGTGGCCCAATGTCTTGGGTTGGAAGGAAAGGAATAGGGATTCGGACCTCCTAAAGGGCTGGGTGCGCTTAATGTAGATGCAAAAGGCATGTCTCACATCCAGGGTACGCCAAAGCGTCTCCCTCCCTTGCGAGGGTTTGGGGCAGAAGTTTGGGAGAGTGAGTTCCTGTGCCTGTGGAAGGCTGAGTTGTCTTTGGGCAAGAAAGTAGGGTTGGGCCGGAGAACCACCTGGTCAGCGTGGAAGATGCAGAGGTCCTTTCTCACCGGCAACGCTGCGATCTCCGAGATTCGACAGGCTGATGTAATGGCCACCAGGAACATGACTTTGAATGTTAAAAACTGGAGGGTGGATTCCCTGAGAGGCTCAAAGGGGTGTTTAGTGAGGGACACAAGGACTCTATTAAGATCCCAGGTAGGGTATCGGTGAATGGTTGGGGGACACAAATTAGTGATTCCTCTCAGGAATGTCCTAATGTGAGGGTGGTGGGAAAGGGAGCCAATGTTGTTGCAAGCGATGACAGTTGTGAGGGCTGCAACCTGCCGTCTCAAGGTGTTGGGGGAAAGCCCTTTCTTCAGACCCTCTTGGAGGAAATCCAAAATCCGAGTGATGGAGGGTGAAAGTGGGTTGACCTGGGATTTATGGCACCACTTGCAGAAACTATTCCAAGTGGCATCGTAAATTCGGGTAGTTGAGGGCCGTCTGGTGGCTAAAATGGTATCAATAACTTGGTCAGAGAACTTCTCATTTCTTAGGCAGTTCCGTTCAACCTCCAGAGGGCTAACTGGAGCCAATGGGGATGCAGAAGGGGCCCCTGAGAAAGGGAGATCCTATTTGGGGGGATTTTCCAGGGAGGGGCCACCGAGAGATTGCAGAGGTCCGCAAACCATGGCCACCAGAAGCAGTTCTAGTTTCTGGTTGACTCTGGGGACTAGGGCTAATGGGGGGAATGCGTATAGAAGCCCTGGGGGCCAGGGGCAACGGAGGGTGTTGTAGTTCTCGGCCCCGTGGGAAGGGTACCTGGAGAAAAATCTTGGAAGTTGTGTGTTGAGAGGGGATGCGAAGAGGTCTACTATCAGTAGGCTGAAGATTGTGGTCACTTCCTTGAACAAGGATGGGTGGAGGCCCCATTCAGACTTGTCCACCATGGCCCTGCTCAACCAGTGCTTGGGTGTTTGAAACTCCTGAAATGTGCTCTGCTTTGAGGGAGAGGAGATTGAGCTCTGCCCAGCGGCAGAGGCGCTCGGCTTCTCTCATCATCTGTATGGACTGTGTGCCCCCCTGTCTGTTGACATGAGCCTTGACGGTGACGTTGTCCGTGAGGATAAGGACATGATGCCCGCATACCTGAAGGAGGAAGCTGCATAGTGCCAAGTGTATGGCGTGAAGTTCCAACCAGTTTATACTGCATGCCCGTTCTGTCTCCGACCATCTGCCCTGTGCCGTGAGCGAGTGGATGTGAGCGCCCCATCCGGACAGGCTGGCGTCTGTGGTGAGGGTGAGCCGTTGGGGCTCCTTGAAGTAAAGACCCTTGTTGATGGTGGGGTTGGACCACCAGAAGAGAGATGTGAGGACCCTTGCAAGTACCTTGAGCGTGGATTTTGAATTAATTCTGCCGGATCTTTGAAATGGGAGCAGGAACCACTGTAGGGATCTGGTGTGTAAACGGGCCCAGGGAACAATGGAAATGCATGAGACCACATTACCCAGTAATTTAGACAATTCTAATAGAATTATCTTTTTTGATCGCCGGATATGTTTGATAGATTCCTGGATGCTAAGGAGTCTTTCCGAGGAAAGAAAGACCTTTCCTTTAACAATTACAGACCCCAAGTGGGTTATCCAGTTAGATAGCGACAGTTGGCTCTTTTGCCAGTTTATGAGGAATCCATGGTCTTGGAGGGCAGAGACAGTAGCTCTAGTGTCCCTCTCTGCTTGGGGTCTGGAGGGGGACAGGATGTGGATGTCATCCAGGTAACAGTGGAGACATACGGGGAGGTTCCTAAGGTGAGCTGCTAGTGCCGCGAGGACCTTAGTAAAAGTTCTAGGGGCCAATGCCAACCCAAAGGGGAGAGCCACATATTGGAAGTGGTGGTGATTGTAGCAAAACTGAGGAATTTGGAATGGAAGGGCCGGGATGTATAAATATGCTTCTGAAAGATCAGTAGAAGAGAGCCAGTCCCCTTGCCTGGTACCCAGTAGAATGGATTGTAAGGTATGCATCTTAAACCTGTGGTGGATCAGGTAACGATTAAGTCGTTTTAGGTTTAGGATTGCTCTCCATCCACCTGAGTGTTTGGGGACCACAAAGAGGTGGGAGTAAAAACCCCGCCCTTGTTGAGAGGGTGGGACAGGTTGGATAGCCTGTAAGTTGAGGAGATGTTGAATAGCGGAATCCATCAAATTGCGTTTGGTGGGATCCTTCGAGGGAGGGATGCCCTGAAAAAGTCAGAGGGCGTGCTGAAATTCCAGGGCAAGTCCGAACCTGATGGTGTCTCTGACCCAGGCATCGGAAGTAGAGGAATCCCATCGGTCGGTGAAATGTCTGAGACGTCCAGCAATGGGAAGGGAGGAACGGAATCTATCTTGGATGCTGGAAGGGCCTCCCACCTGATCCCCTGAAGGATCTCTTGTAGCTACCGCCTCTTCTGTTCCTGTCACCCGAATCGGCTCAATCCTGTTGGGATGGCCGAAAGGAGGGGGGGTCTCGGGTACCTGGGTGGGAAGGGAGACTGGTAGAAGGGTCAGGACATTCTCCAAAATGGCTGAGGGGCTCTGGGCTCTGACCTCCGAAAAAGAGAGGGAAGAAATTTTTTCTTGCTTTGGCTCTCAACTAGCAGGGGATCCAGAGCTGTGCCAAACAATTTGCCTCCCTTGATGGGAGCGGTGGCCATCAGTTTTACAGTCTGACTCACAGATGAACACTACACAGAAGCCTGATGATGGCAGATGAGATTCTGCCGAAATGTTGCTACAACTTTAAAAGCACAACTACTATGATGTGGGAAAATACCCGAACTAAGCTGAATGCCATACATGTCAGTACCCGCGAAAACTTAAGAAACACACACACACACAATTATTATATATATATAATATATTCCAGATGCCCCAAACTATACGGCCTCCCAAAAATACACAAAGAAGGCATACCTCTCAGACCCATAGTCAGCTCCAGAGGAGTACCACTACAAAACCTGGCTAAACACCTAGCAAAAGAGCTACAGCCCCATGCTGAAACAGCAGCTTCTCATGTACAAAACTCATACCACTTCTTGGAAATGATCAAAGATCTACACGTGGAGCAAGAAGATCTGCTTGTAAGTTTTGACATGGTTTCACTATTCACTCAAGTCCCGATAAAAGAGACCCTCAAAATCATCAAAAATAAATACCAACCAGCTAAACACCTCATGGAACTAACAGAACACTGCTTAACCAACACATATTTCATATACAAAGGACAAAGATACAAACAAATTGAAGGAGCCCCCATGGGATCACCACTGTCACCTGTCATTGCAAACCTGTTCATGGAAGAATTCGAATCCAGAGCCCTGGCTCATGCCATACTCAAACCCAAACTATGGTTAAGATATATCGATGACACATTCGTGATTTGGCCCCGTGGACAAGAAAACCTAAACAACTTCCTAACACACCTAAACAGCGCACACCCCAAAATCAAGTTCACCATGGAAACAGAAACAAACAAACAACTACCATTCCTAGATGTACTAATCTACAAGAAAACAGATGGCACACTAGGACACACCATATACCAGAAGAAAACACACACCAACCGCAACCTCAATGCCCAATCCCACCACCACCCAGCACAGATAAACTCCGTGGCTAAAACACTAATTACTAGAACCAAACGCCTGGCAGACAAGAAACACACATTAAGACTGAACTATGCACCCTGACTAAAATATTGACAGCCAACGGCTTCCACAAAAGCAAAATCACCAACTTGATCCACAAAAACACACTGAGACATAATAGAGACCCAGAAGATGAACAGACCCATGGAACAGCTGTCCTGCCCTACATAAGAGGCACTACAGACAAAATTAGTAAGATTCTATACAGACACCACATCAAGACTGCCTTCAAAACAGACAGAAAAATAGCAGCCATCCTCAGGAACCCCAAAGACAAAATTGACCTGGAAAACCAAGGCATATATGAAGTCCCCTGTGCATCATGCCCGGCCACATACATTGGACAGACCAATAGAAGAATAAGCACCCGCCTGGATGAACACAAAAATGCAGTCAAAAAGCTGGAACACACTTCCTCACTCGTCCAACACATGGAAGCCACAGGTCATAACATCAACTTCAATGGCACCAAAACCCTAGCCACCATAGAAAATCCCAGCCACAGAATCATCAGAGAAGCCATAGAGATTGAAAAAAGACCGGAAAGCATGAACAGAAGAGATGATTCCACCAGGCTGTCAATCATTTGGAAGCCTGCACTCACAAACAAAAAAATCTCCACACCACAAGCCAGGCAAACACCTGGGCACAAACAGATCCCCCCTGATACCTCCAGCTCAAACACACCCCAACCAGGCACCCAGATGAAACCCAGCTTTCTAACGAATGATAGCCGTCCATTTACCCGAAGCCAAGCTGCACTAAAGGCCTCCAATAAAGTAACACAATGTTGCCAGCCAATCAAGATACAAAAAGAGCCCCCCCCCAAAAAAAAAACAGACAGAAGATACTAGTAGCAGAACACAGCAAACTCCAAGACCAATAAACACAGACCAAGACTCTTAACCAATCAGGAGGAAGAAAAAAACATTCTGGCACAGCATAGGCTGCCCCAAATTTAAATCTGAAACCACTGTAAAAGTCTGACTCACAGACAAACACCGTACAGAAGCCTGATGATGGCAGATGAGATTCTGCTGAAACGTTGCTACAACTTTAAAAGCACCACGTGGGAAAATACCCGAACAAAGCTGAATGCCAGACATGTAAGTACCCGCGAAAACTTAAGAAAACACACATATATATATATATATATATATATATATATATATATATATATATATATATATATATATATTGTTTTATTTTATTTATTTATATATATGTGTGTGTGTATATATAAATGTAAATATTTATTTATTTATTTATTATTTATTTATTTTATTTTTTTTAATATAAAAATATGAAATTTAATTGAATAAATTCAGATCTTGGTTCAATGAGAGTATAAACCCAGGTGATTATTTATCCAATTAGTCAAATGAACGCCTGAGGCCAATGGCACAAGGTTGGAGAAATAAGGCCTCCAGCAGCTTTTACTCCCAGACAAAAACTGGGAAGGGTGTGTGCTGCTGTTACTTCGTCCTGAGCACAGCTGCGGAACAGCCAACAATACTTTAACAGAGGAAATATCAGGAATCCAGTTACAATGAGAGGCTCTGAACAGGCTGGTAAGGCCTGTTTTGGTGAGCTAGAAACACTCACAGCAGAGAGATGAGGCCGGAGGAAACAAGATGGTGCCCGACCACGAGGTAGCGCCCAAAATGGCGGCTGCCTACTGATCTAGCTGTCGGGGCTGCTCAGGATGGAACTAAGCCCCTCCGGCAAGCTTAAAATGCCGAGAGGGGCAGCAAGGAGAAATTCGCCCCTTCCTGGGATGATCGGTGTTCGTGGGGGGGGGGGGAACCAGCAGCACTTAGGAGCACGATAAAATCAAGCCGCTAACGAGGGAGGAGTGGAAAGCAGCAGGAAAATTCAGATCAATGATGGGGGGGTTAGCGTAAGAGCGCTGCTAAACTGCCTGCTTTTTTTCCCCTCCTGGGGGCAAGGAACACACTCCCCTGAATCTAGAGACAAAACCAATTGTGCAGAGGCTAAAGGAAAAAAATATTAAATCAAACCTTCAAGGGAAATAGAAGAGATCCTGAATCGGCCAAGGAGCTTTATCAGAAACAGCCTAACTCTCACGAGGCTGAGCATAAACTGGGGAACGCTCTAATGGAGCCACGTGATGGAAGGAGGAGCGTTTCTCAGTAATTAAGCTCAGCCTACAACAGCACAGACTGAAGCACTTCCCACTCTCTGGATGATCCTCGCAGTTCTAAGGAGAATATAGCATTCCACTCACCAACACGTACAATACCATCTTGCTTGATGTGCTATTGATTTTGAATTGAACCCGATCATAGAAGTCATCATCCTCCCCTTCTGTATTGGTGATTGGAGCATAAACGTGAATGATTGTCATATTAAAGGGTTGTCCATGAAGTCTAATCAATATTATTCAATCATTTGATAGCATTGTAGCTTCTTATATGCTTCTTAACTACAGAAGTAACCTCATTTCTTGTTTTTTCATGTCCTGAGTAATAAACATAGTGATCTCCTGACTGAAAGTATCCAATCCGGTCCACCTCAATTTGCTGATGCCTAAGATGTCAATTTGTAGTTGTTTTATTTCATCTTTCAGTGTGTTGTGCTTTCATGCTTCTTATTTCCCGCTGCAATTCTGTTTGTAGCTTTGAATTTTCTTTTTCCTGGTAGCATCAGCATTGATTATTTTAATCTAGCTACATCATAAACACCGTTAGTAATCTGAAAGTTCCTAAGCTCATCCTCAGTATGTTGAGTGCCATCGAACCAGAGGATATGAACTGCCATCCCATCATCCAGCACTATATCATCAATCATGTTATATCCATGGGTTTTTCTTGGCACAAATATAGGAATGGTTTACCATTGCCTTCTCCTTTACAGTATGAATTCACCCCTTTGTCATTGTCACTAAAGTGATATGTTTCCATCATGAAGACCCAGATTGTTAGGGGCAATATGCTGACACTGTAAACCACTTAGAGAGATCTGTATTGCACTGTGAAGTGGTATATAAGTCTAAATGCTATTGTTATTACTGTCTTTTTGAATCGCTGCTGCCTAATATAGGTGCTTGGTTGATTTAGATGGAAAGCTGGGATGACCTTAACATCTTGGGTGGTAGGAATATATATTCTTGGCTCCTGATGTTTTTTTGCTCATTCCACCCAGGAACACCTCCCACTGCCATGTTGAAATAGCAAAGCAGGACTCGGAAGGGGGGGAGGGGATTATGTTCATATAGCAAACATTTAAGATGAATTCTGATAAAACAGGAACACTGTAATGGGAGTTTTCTGTCAGTTCAGTCAATCTGGGAATGACTAGATAAAAAAGGCCCAATGTATATAGTGTGGGTGCATGTATGCATGCACACTGAATCAATTTTGATAGACATTATATAATATATTATATGTGGAATTACTTTTGCAGATTTAAACCTGGATGATTATATAATGCTGTACATCCATAACTGAAAATCACCAGCTCTGAAGCATATTCAGAGGCTGTATAATTATAACCTGTATAATATAATCTCTATAATTTTCCTGTCATACACGGCAGCAAATTATAAATCTGATTTGTTAGAATTAGAAAACAAGTTGAATTTTTTTATATATTTAGAACTAATATGCACATTAGATGAGAGTCTAAAGTGATATGCCATATTTTCTTTCTAAAGGGCCTTAAACTATAGTATAGAAAAAGATCTAACAAACAGGCAGGAAGGAGGGAAAAAGTCTAAGGCAGTTATGAAATATGAGAGGACATGTATTTAATGTTGAATATAGAATACTATTGAATCCAGTAACATTTTACAAATGATCAACCTTTCAAAAATAGCATAATCATTATAGAATTTTTTCACAATTTTATTTTTGTGTTTCATCATTTAAGTTTTAATGAAATTTCCACCTACTGTATATATAGGAAACTGAGATTTATATTGATAATGCAACTTTGGATTTGCTGATGCAGGAAGCCTTCAGGAGATTTTTCTGATAAATGGTAACACACAATTCTATTTTTAGTCTTATAAAAGTCAGACACAGGTTGATCTATTCCAATCTATTCCCAAATAATAACAAACATTCAAGAAAAGTGAGGGTGAAGGTATGTTCTCCGAGCTTGTGGGTTGTTTTTCCAAATGTTTCATTACCAGCCTAGGTAACATCTTCAAGAGAACAAACTTTCTCATCCTCATCCTATAACTGAGCTACAGATATTGCCACTATTGCAATTCAAGAAGAATGTCAGATGCAAATCTAATGTAAGCTATTAATTCTAAATCACTAATCCAAGAACTGTTGAAGCTACATTTCAAATGGATATAGTTAAAATACTGAAATAATAAATCTCACACCACTCACCACTTACCCTGCCTCTAATCATATCACATTTCTGTGAACAGGCTTCAACAAGACAACCTTCTAAATTGCTATGAATCCCTGTCTAGGATCCAAAAATGACCTTTAATAAAAGAGCAAGCCTTTTCCACATATGCTATGCCTTTTTCATTACATTACTCTGGACTCAACACAGCACTAATTTATAACTTAGGTATTTGCACATCACAAAGTAAATTCCAGAACAAAACTCATATTCCATGAACTTTTGCTAAATTATATGAGAACTATGCTGTGACTGAATGATAACAGAGAAAGGATAAAAGATATGGATCCTCAATCAACAAAACTGTTTCCTTCAGATTTGCAGAATTTCATGCACATAGTTCTGTACTTTCTATAGAATAAAACACAGGACCTATAGGATATGCACTTTGAAATCAAATATTCATTGACTGTTCAAACCTGTAGGAGAAGCATCAGTTAAAGTGTTCTGACCTAGGCTTCCTTAGAATGTATAAAACACAATGTTAGCAAAACCTCTTTTATTTCCATGGGTATGAATTACATTCATTCACAGCCTACAAGGCTTCACAAACAGTCTTTCTTATCGCACTTGGAATGCTGCCAGAAACCTAATTGCCAAATGCAGGGCAAGGCCAAACTTGACACAGAGTCTAACAGCTTGAATTGACCAGACAAACTAATTGTTTCCTGCAAAAACTCATGCCCTATTCACTCCTCTTTTATGTCCTATGGGAGAGGCCAATCATCTCTGAGGTGTGGCCTTACTCCTGAGTCGACCTTGCGTTCTCATTTGTTCTTGTCTTCTGGTAGCCCTATGCATGCGCAGGCTGGGAACTGGTTCCAGACACTCCCCCGCCTCACTGCTGTCTGAGTCTGAAGGCAGCTGATGACTGCCAGCCTGCCCTGGCCCCATCCCTGCCTCCAATGCAGAGCCCTTGTCTGGAACCTCCTCAGCCTCCAAGACTGGTCCAGGTTCCTTCCCAACCTCCTCACTACTGTCCAACTCTGCTGCCACCTCCGTCAGTTGCTGGTGGGCCACAACATAAAATTTCAACTAATATGAAACAGAGCTATGTGGCCAATACAGCAGAAAAGATTGGTGGATGTATGTATACACATTGAAAAAGGATATGCAAGGATACATATTGAAAAAGGAGATGTATATATTATGAAATCAATACACTAATTTCACACAGAGTCTTTCTTGATTGGGTTGATTCAAAGCTTCTTCTTCAACATCCAGACCACCAATGAAAAATTAGTATAGTGAATTTCTTTTCAAGGAGAAAAGAACTAGACATGGAGAAAATATGTTGAATGAATTGGATGGTTTCTTAAAAGGTAGGTAATGAATCAGGTAGCTAATACAACAATAAAAAGGGGATAGGACTCCTGCAGGCGACATAATTTTGGAGGAAGTAAAAAGGCTTGCATGAAACATATTAAGAAAAGTGAAGAATGCTTGTTGAAGAAGCCAATTAAGGGAAGCTTTTGAAAACAACTAAAGCGACGTACTGAAAAGAAACAATAGAAAATCAATCTGTCAACTGAGAGAAGCCAATTCATGGTAAATGCTTGAAGGATATAGAAAGAAGCTGATAAAAACTTCGTATGAAGCTGATTAAGATCAAAAATGTTAAAGAAACTGAAGACTCCAGTTTAGTGACCCAAGAACCAGCTTTGCCAACCGTATGAAAATAGACAGTCATTATGCAATCAACAATAAATGTCACCTTTGTAGTGAAAAGGATTTTGTATTTATTAAACACATTTATATGGCTGTGCAACTGGCACAGAAGGAGTACCATGGACTAATAAAAATAATTGATCAATCCTGGGACAAATAAAAACAAATATTCCCTTAAATTTTTGATCACTAAGCTCATTTACTAATATAACTGACACACATTGAATATGTGGATGTGAGCAGATGATAGATTAGGAGAAAATATGCTTGTCAAGGTGATGAAAGAGATTAAACAAATCACACAACTATTATGAAAGAAAGACCAAGATGGTAGGCACGTGTTTGTCCAGTTACTAGATGATTCTAATGAAAACATGTGACCACCACAAATGCTTCCGATCAGTGACATGAATATTACTACTTTAGATATTGTCCTTGCATAATAAACAAATTTGTGAGAACCATGAATCTAACAAAACATCTACACTACAAACCTGCTCTGTAAGGGAAATGCAAGGTTTTTTTATGTAACTGTATACCTGAAGACATCTGCATTAACAATTCCAACTTGCTGGAATCAGGTAGAAGTTTCATTCCCGCCAACTAGTCCCATAACGGGAAACCTATGGCACGTGTGCCAGAGGTGGCATGCAGAGCTCTTTCTGGGCATGCGGGCTGTCGTCCCAGCTCACTTCCACCGCGCCCCCAGCCGGCCAGCTGGTGCAAATACACAGGAGCGGGGTGCACACATGGGGCTGAGTGTATATACTTGGGGGTGGGGCATATGTCTGGGGTCATGTGCCCATGCATGCTATGTGCACGCATTACATTTTGAGGATATGCAAGTTCTTTGGTCACTTGGTGCCGAAAAGATTAGCCACCACTGATCTAGTCTTTCACAGCCTGTAGGTCCTGTGTTAAAGACTTCCAGTAGATCTTCTGTTTGACTTGGGATGATATATAATTGGGTATCATCAACATACTAATGCCATTTCAATCCAGTGTGATGGCATCTCTCCTAGCAGCTTCATAAAGGTGGCACATCACAATGAAATACTCAAAGACTTAATGTCTACTATCCTATCAACAGTGAAAAAAGGATACTACTGTGGATAGAAATGCAGAGACTTAACAGAACCACCTTCAACCAATCATCCAGAAAAGTGATCAACAAAATTTTTATCCTATGCTCAGGTGTGAATCCCAATTGGATAGGATCCAAATAATCTCACTTCATCCAATGTCCTTTGTAACTGCAGCCCTGCCACCATTGTTATTAACTTAAAAAACAAAACAAAACAAGGCAGAATGTTAAAGACAGGATTGCTTAATATAGCTGAGTCAAGTATTGACTTCTTAAAATTCCAATCATCCTTTTAAGCCATGATTACCAAGTATGTATAATATTAACATTAATATTATAATTCAGAGTAAATACAATCTCAGAAATATTGGTAATGACATAAACTACTGAAAATTAGATAATTGGTAGAAATACTGGCTGAAAAAATATTGGAGAAATTACATCAAACTATTCTTAATTTTGTCTATGAAAGGAAGGAGATTTGAGAGAAATTTTCATCTCAGATAACTGAGATTAGCTATACAACAGATTTTCAATAAATCTAAGTTTTTTACTTTATGGATAGTATTTCATGTCTTTCCATTTAAAGATTAATAGATACCAGGACAGAGGCTGATTAAGCCAAGTCCTAGGTTTAGATTCTTTACATCTAAAACTTGAACTATACAAAACGTAAATAGTACAGACCATGAATTAACAAATGGAATGAATGAAAGAAAACATATACTCTGTGATTGTGAAGCTAAAATAAAACAGCACGCTATAATAAAACTGAATGGAAATGGCCTGATCTTCAGGAGGGTAATTGTGGAAGACATACATGAACTAAAGCTATAGATTTAATTCTGAATAACTAAACTATATGTCAGAAGTTATTAAACTATGTCACTTAGGCTGTTCTTGGTGTGTGTAAAAATGGTTATAGTTACATGTTATGCTTCAGTGAATGGTGATAATGGAAAAAACAGGCCTGAGTATGAGGGACATTTGAAAAGGGAGGGAGGGAGGAAGGAAGGAAGGATATATGGGAATTTATTTATAGTACAGATAGTCCTCTTTTAGCAATCACAATTGTGATAGGCAATTCAGTCATTAAACAAAATATTTACTAAGTGAAAATCACTATTATAAAGAAAATGGTAGTCAGAGCAAATGCAAGCTTTCAAGAGAAATGGATTTTTAAACGAACCTGGGAAGGCTTTTTACAGAACTCTGATGAAACATTGTGATGAAAAGGCCATCACAATTAACGTGAGCCTGATATTAAAAACAAGGTTATCCCATACATTCAGAGCCATATATGCTATCTAGGATCCAAATTGGGATCCATCCTAGTTATTGAATATCAAACAAAGGGGTATTAAATTTTTGGTCACAAGAAATAACCATATAAAGTCCAATTTATACAGGGTCTACAAATAAAATAGCCTCTGTACTGGCTTGAAAAGCATAACTGTTTCAGGTGTAGTGGATAGCACTTTGCTTTCTTCCAAGTCAAGGGATGTGGCCAAATTCCTTGACAATTAGTTATAGGTATTTGCTTCATACTTATCTGAATTAACTTATAAAAATAGTTGGACTTTAAGATGACTAACTCAGCATTTTCACAAAACTGAAACTTGAATTTCATTTTCTTTAAATTATGTGCTATTAAATCAGTTCTGACTCTTAGCAGTCACATAGTAGACCTTCTCCAGGATGATCTATCCCAAATCCAGCCCTTCAGGTCTTTCAAGTCCACTCATGACTGTCTGTTGTGGCCCCGATT
Source organism: Hydrophis major (assembly GCA_033807585.1). Classification (NCBI taxonomy): domain Eukaryota; kingdom Metazoa; phylum Chordata; class Lepidosauria; order Squamata; family Elapidae; genus Hydrophis; species Hydrophis major. Next base: position 72,368,105 of record CM066328.1, on the reverse strand, counting down.
CCCGAGCCTATGCTGTCAGAGGAAGAGGACCTGGAAGATGAGGAGGAGGAACTGTGAATGCCTTCTTCCCCAGGACCTTCCTCTCTGGCAATGCCTTCCTTCCCAGGACCTAAATGCCTCAGGTTCCATCAGACAACCGAGAGGAACAGCCTGAGATTAATCAGGAGGAAGGTATATCGGAGCAGCCCCTGACAGGGAGTAAAGAGGAAGAGTGTTGGCTCGATCCTAAGCAGCATCATAGGGAGAAACGTGAGCATGGTAACGTAGGAGAAACGTAGGAGACATGGTAGGGTCAGAGAGTGAGCTGAGTCATTGAGCCACACCCCACAGAGGATAAAAGGGGGAGTGTTTTCTCCTTAAACTTTGTACGGGACAAAGTTTAACCTTACTTCAGATTTTCTTTGTGGACTGCCTTGTGATTTACTGTGAGTAAAATTTCATTTGCTATCAGTTCGGACTTGGCAGGCAGGACGTGTTGGAATGCCAAGAATATTATCAGTTCCAAAGAATTAACTCTGTGAAATCCGAGCCAGCTTACATGCCTGTGTTTGGGTGAGTTTGTACTCTTTCATCTTTTGGGAAAGAGGAAAGGCGAGGCAGAACAACTGTCCATCCACCTTCCTGCTCAATATCCTGCTCAATTTTTCCAGTTTTCTCAGTACCATAGACTTCTCCAAAGAACTAGATCTTTGCAAAATGTGTCCAAAAGTTATGAGAGCCTTTGTGCCTTGGCTGGAAATTCTGGACTTGGCTGGGAATTCTCGGAACCATCTGTTTGTTTTTTTAATTATTGATGATATTCTCCTGAATTTTCTATTTGTCCTTTTTTTTTCAAAGTTTAACTTTCACTTCCCTAGATTGTCCCAAGAAAAAAACATTCCCTACATAATCCTGATCTTTGTAGATGTAGATTTCTTTTCCTCTAATAAGCATGACAAATGGGAAGTAGAAAATTAAATTTCACAGTCAGGACAAATTAAGAATAGGCATATTTAAACAGTGAATGAATATCCTGCTGCTAATCAGCTGTGAGAGTGGATGATGATGACAGAAAACATTTTGGCAAGTGCTACAGGTTTTGACTGACATACCTCCAAGCAGCAATCAGTCTCTTTCTGCTGTTCTTAAATCCACCTCTACTGAACTAGATACTGCTCACAGCATGAATAGAATACTGCTAGTTTTTCATGACTTATGTTATGACTGAAACCAATTAATAGGTGAGAGACAGCTAAGTTTTTGCATTAAAAAAAGCTACTCTACTGATTTGATAACTAACAAATTATATATACATAATTGTGGGCACCATTTCAAAATGGCAAAACAAAATCTAATTTTTTTTTTCCACCATGTAGCGGTGATTTCTAAAGCAAACTCTATGTCCAAAATAAATTTATAAAAATATTTAAAAGGCAATGTTCAACTGCAGAATATGAATTTATAACTTAAAAAGTAAAGCTTTAGTCTTCTCTGGTTTTCCAAATTTCTTTCCTAGAAAGTGATAAGATTTCACAATTGCAGATCCAGAGCTTCCCAGTCTTTTTCCAGAATCAGCCACGATCAAGATAAAAAAATGGCTTAGTAACTTTTCTCCCTCCTCATATATTTTTTTTCTCCTTGATCATAAACTTTCCTCTTTTATCCTACTACTGTTTACTTTCCATGAGAAAAACTACAACTAAAATATTGGAAGGTCACCAAAACTGGTTTGGGGGACAACCTAGAAGCTGCAGCTGATATAAAACATGGGAAACGAGATCATAGGTAGGACAGCTCTGTCGATTAAAGAATTATCACTAATATTAAAGCTGTGGCATTAGTGGCATTGCCACTAGGTGTCAGCCTTCAAGATTTTCTCCTTTTGCTTTGCATCTTTTGGCTGTCATAAGTAACGGGGGGGGGAGGGGGAGAATGGTTATGGGAAGTGAGCTGAAGGTGTTACAAACTAGAACTGTATAAACTGGGGGGGGGTACATTCTTGCTTAGGTTTCTATTCTATGCTATGTGCAGCTGCAACTCTTTATCAAACTATGTCAAGGTCAACGGACAGAAGCCTCATCACCACCTGGAGATGCCCACATGATGATATACACAACTTTTAATTGGATGTACCATTTGAACTATTGGGGGTGGGAACATTGCCATGACTTTGTATATGTGATTTACACGCCTATTTTCTCAGTTTCAGAATTCTTTTGTTGCTACCACTTGATTTCCAGTAAAAGATACCTTTTCTCTGATCAAAGGAGTCTAAGTATTTCTTTCTTGGATTTTGAATGGAGCACTAGCTGACACTAGGCTTCTAAGACCAAGTGCTGGCTATTATTTTTAATGCCCTAAACAGAATAGCATCAGGATACATCAGGCAATGCCGTGCTAGAATTGAATTGGCATGTCTATTCTGATCATTGAGAGCACATCTGCTGAAAATTCCCTCTAATCTTTAAGGTCCCAGAGCATGAATGAAACGGCAGGTCTTCTGTACAAAAGCACACTCTTTCCAGAAGAAAGTACAGCTCACATTTTGTTGCAATCCCAGAAACCTATTGAAATAGTTTTATTTAAAAGCACTTTCAGTCCTAGCTGACTAACTGTGGCTATCTATCTTGGCTTTTATTTGGCTTTTATATTTGATGTTTTTGTTTCCAAGATTATTCTGACTGCCTTCTTTGTTATTATGTCTTTGAGTTTCTGTTTGTTGATGCTGTATATCATTCAAAGTACTTCATAACTGGGGAAGATTATGAACACTATAAAATAAAGTAAAAGAATTTATGTAACAGATTGCACCACTATATTTTTTTGTGGAAAACATACACATTAAATACAGAGACCTTTGGCAACTTGTTCTTTTTTAGGGTTAATCTCCTGTCTTAGAACTGGGTACACAATCTGTAAATCTATATAATTTGAAACAATTAGCATACTAAGTAGTCAATATCTGGAATCCTCTACCTAACTTTGTGGTTTCTTCCCCAAACTCCCCCAAACCCCAAAAACTTTAACCTTAGACTGTCTACTATTGACTTCACCCCTTTCCTAAGAGGTCTGTAGGGGGCATGCATAAGTGCACCATCGTGCCTACCGTCCCTGTCCTACTGATTCTTTTTATTTTTCTTATATGTATCCATTTCATGAATTGTTTATACTTATACTATTATTTTTACATTTAAGGTATTTCTTTTCTCTTCAAGTGAGTCTACAAAGGAGCTTATAAAAATGAAGTGTCATTTAAAAAAAGATCATAACATAAACTGGGTGAAAAATAAGTCAAGAGCCAGAGTTCTTAGAGCAGAGCAGATTCTATCAAAGAATTATAGAACTGGAAATGACCTTGCTGTTATTTAAGTTCCCCAATCAGTTTAGGATTTACCAGAATATATCTAACAAATGACATGCAGTTTCTGTTTGAAGATCTTCAGCAAAAGAGAACTCACCACCACTCTGTCCAGAAGTCAATTCCTCTGACTGACAATTCATACATTAAGAAGTTCCTTTAGACCTGTAATCTAACCCTCTTTGTAGTTACAATCCACTTATTCTAGTCCTGCCTTTCAGGACAATAGAAAATCATTTCTTTATGACTGCCCTTTAGATAACTAAAGATTGTTATCATATTTTGTAGGTTAGATACATCCACCAGATCTTTTAACTGGTTCTCATTGGCTTTGTTTCCAGACTCCTCACCTTGGGGAGTGACTTCTCTAATTCTCCTTTCTGAATGGTGGTGGCATCTAGAAATGAACACAATATTACAAGTAGGATCTGACCTGAAGACAGAGTAAAGTGGAACAATTAATGCATAACAATACTGGCTCTTGGTTAATATGTGGGCAACAAGAACTCCAAAGTCCCTTTAACATATGCATCTGCCAAGGCAGGTACTCTCCATCCTTTAATTCCATCGTATACATATATTCTTCCTTGCCTGATGTAGAACATTATATTTCTTCTTGTTAAATTCTATCCCTGTTAATTTCAGTCCATTGCTGAAGCCTATCTAGATTTTTCTGTTCTTGCTGTGTAATCCGCAAATTTGTTAAATATTTCCTCCACAGTCTCATCAAAATCATTGCTAAAATGACTTCTACTTGTTATGTCCCATTGTGCTGAAAAGAAACCATTAACAAGCTTTATTTGGAATAGTCATTCAGCCAACTGTAAGTTCATCTAGTATCAGGCATGTATTCTTTTGTTTTGCTAAGGATGATATCACGTTACACAAGATACCTCCAAGACTTTTCTGAGATACAGTTACACTGTCTATCTCATTCCCTTGATATATTAAATTAATCTGAAGAAAATAAAGTTGGTTCTGCATCATTTGTTTGCAAATCACTCTTATTGGCTCTTTTTAATTGAAGCAACTACATCTGAGAGTTTCCAGAAGTGCTGAAAAATAATACGAGGACTTGCCTGGTACACAGATGTCAAGCTGACAGGTATACAAGTAGATAAGGTAACTTTGATTTTGTTTTGCTTTGGTAGCCAAGTCTCCCAAAAACATTTAGCAGCCCCAAGCTTTTGAAAGATTAAATACAAATCAATTAGGAAAAAGCAATGAGGCTTAAACTACAAGCAACGTAAGCACTGATGCAATGGAATGAAGTGATATTCATCAGAGCAGCAAATGCATGAAATGTTATTAACTACCTAAATGTATGCTTAGATATAAATTTTACAGTTTTCAATACTACTGGTATAGAAAAGTAGAGGAGAATCTTCTACCATTATAGTTTTACAAGTTAGCGAGCTTTAACAACTTCAATACATACATATTTCAACAATAGCAAAGGGGCCAGTGGAGAAAATTCCATCTTTAAGGTAGGAAAATATCCTTGATATGGACAATTCTGTAAACCTCACAGCTTAGAAATATATGGAAAAATCAGAGTAAACTGCCTGCACTCTTTTTGAATTAGGATAAGCAATATTCTTTCTTTGCTTTTTCCAAAAGTGATAATTTCATCTATTGTCAGCTACTCTTAACTTGAAAATCTACCTAAAAAAACCCAGTTATCAACAACAAAAAAGACCATGTAGAAACCATGTACAACACATACATACTAAAGCTCAACAAGCCAACAAAACCAATACAATAGAGTACTCTATGTATTTAAATATACTCTGGAACATACTGTAATGGTCCGGTTCCTTAAAGGTTGCACACTAACACAGACACAAACAAAATCAATAATACAATGTTGGAATTTATCATTTATAATCTGGAAATCTCAACAGCACATTGCATTTGCCTACTATACAATCTACAAACTCAATCCCTTTTGATGCCTTTGCGGTGCCTTGTGGTCAGATGATCACAATTTACAACACAATTTTTGCCAGAAACTGTTCCTTACTTCCAGTTTCCAGCAAAACATGTCCCAAAGCAAACAATGAATTCGCTTAATGGCTATGGCATTTGCTTAACAAGTGCCACAAAAGAGATGCCTATCCAATCACATGATGGACTGCTTTATAACCATTATGACTTATGATGGAAATTTTGGGCTCAATTATGGTTGTAGGTTGAGGAATACCTGTGCCATCTATTCATGCAGATAAGATGAACTCATTTTTTTTGTCTATTTAGGCACCCAAAATTCTTGGTTGATCTACAGGTATTATGTATGATAATGTCTCCTTTAAGAACACAGGAAATATACATACAGAAATTTCTTTATGCAATACCAAAAATCTAGGTCCATTCTTTCACTGGCACATTAGCAATGACAATTGGCCTTATATATAGCCTCATAGTGCTTTATACCATATTGCCCCCCAACAATCTGGCTCTTCGTTTTACCAACCTTGGAAGGATGGAAGACTGAGTCAACCTTGAGCCCTGTCAGTATTGACCTTCAGACTGTGGGCAAATTTGCTTGCAATACTACACTTTTAACCACTGTGGTTCCAGGGCTTTTCAGACCACATTAATGCCTGAAAGAATAGATCTTGTGAAGAATATGGCCAAATATTGAGAAATATTTTAAAGTCTATAAATATATTACTGACTCCATCACATGACATAACTCTGTCCATACGTTCCCTTTATAATTTAAACACAGGAATACTGAAAGTTTATGCTCTGATTTTTCATCTAATTGTCTAATTAAAATTCAAGATGCCACATTATTTTTATCCAGACAACATCAATCAATTTTTACAAACAAACTGAAAGCATAGCTGGATTTCAAAATGATTTGCATACCTGACAAGCAAATGTAGGTTAAATATTCACCCTGACCCCCAGTTGCCAGGAAAGGAATCTTTTTCTTCGTTCTCCTTTTTACTTGGACTGCACCCAGCATCCTTTCATCATGTGGTGCAAAAATCTCTTTATTGATAGCAGATTTGGCACTCATTATAAATCAGATACAGATGGAAGATGTTCCTAAAATGAATTTGTACAGCAAGTATTACATTTTTGAAGAAATATTTATATAACAAATTGGCTTTCTGTCCCTCCCCCTAATAAAAGTACATACTTGCATTCACACATAGAACCAAAATAGCAAATAACTTATTTAAGTCTATAATAATCTGCCATTTTAAACAACAGAAAGAGCTTCAGAGTCAGCTTGAACAACTTGCCTGGATGGTTATTATCTTCAATATGAAAGGATGAAACTAAGTGCTAATATTGAAGGGAAGGGCCTTTTAAAAAAATAATAGTTTACAGTAAAAGATGAAGCAATAAGGGTTTTCAATTCAATGATATGAGAAATTAGCAAATTAGAGGGCCAGATATTAGCAATAAATGTTGAACATTCACACATGGCATAAATCCCTCCAGAGTATCTAAACATGAAGTGAATTCAGATATAATACCTTTGAACAATTATAACTGAGCAACTTCATAGAAATCTTGATAGGCTGATCCACTGGTAAAAAGCATCAAATTTCATTTCAGGCTACTCTGCGTATTTAGTAAAAATATTAATTAGAAGCACAAAGTGCAAAATAGGTCTACAAGAAGAACAGAAAAAGAGGTAGATCTATTTTGATAACCATGTCCATGCATAGATAATGGTGCTCCAAGTATAGCATGTTGCTCAGCCTCCCTTCCAAAATGTTTGAAAGTAAAGCACTAAAGATTGTCAGTGGAGGCACTTCTTATGGGCAACAGAGAAAATAATGGAAAACCAGAAAGAGCTACAGAAGCTTTCATAATAATTTCATACCTTGGACCTGTCTTTCTGTAGATCCAGCTCAAGGACTCTTGAGCTCTACCATATGCATTTTTCTGATCCAATCAATAGCAGAGATTGACTGAAGGGAAGACATCCAACAATATTCTTTTCTGCGGAGGAGGTAAAATTGTTGGGAGGACTACTTGGATCTTTGACATTAGCCTTTTCCAATATTTCAGGAGTCAAATTCTCATGTGAGCCTGATGAGACTCAGTGTCATGGCCCGGGATGCAAATCCCCCGCAAGATCCTGATACAACTAACCTAGTGGAATGTCCACCTCAAGAGATATCAAATCATGAATCACTTGAGAGTAATCTAACACAGGCACTATCAGAACAGCTGGAGCAGTCAGATGATGAGATAAGGCCTCCAAACCCTTGTATCCAGTGAATAGATCAAAGATACTCAATGAAGCTCCTTGCCAAGTAAAGAAGTAGCTCTCTTGATTAAAGGCAGCTGGCTGCAGCCTGATTTAAAAAGCAGCCTGGAGCTATGCTTCTTTATTGAAAGCAACTGTTTCCTGCTTTGGGGTGTGGCATTCCTGCAGAACTCTGATCTGTGACTTGCTGACAAACCTGACTCTGAACTTTGGACTGAAGTTTGATTACTCTTCTGCCTGTCCTGTTGAAAGTGAAATCAATCAAGACAGCTTTCTTTCCAAGAGATGTTTGTTAATTTGCATTTCTTTCCTTCTTTCCAAGAGATGTTTGTTAATTTGCATTTCTTTCCTTCTCTGCTTTCTTCCTTCCTGTCCCTGTTCCTTTCATGTTGAGCTGAATACACGAAAGGAACTCTTAAACAGGGGTTTTGTTATTTGGTATTAATATTCTCAGAACAATTTGTACACTTCGAAATACCTCTGGTTCTGTGAAACTATACTTTGATTTTCTATTGTAATACAATGACAAATCTAGGACCTAGCAAAAACCACAATTATTGATTTTTACTGATGTATTAATCTATGTGTCTTAGGAAACATGAGCATTAAGCCAAAAGGATTCATGATGAAAGAGTGGTGACTTTTCTAATGCTTTAAAACATTTAACCTAAAAGACTAAATTGGTCATTATGACCCAAGATGGTTATATGTGCCAATCTGTTTACAACTCACTGAGGTATAGTGCCATGTATTCCCATATCTTTATCGCCATTTCTTGATGGTTATTTGAAATAGATTTTAAAGAACTATACTGAAAAATGTTCAACATGATTCATAAAGTTGAAAACTCAAACCATCACCTAGATTATTTGTAGATTTTCAAGAAAGCTGAAATACTTAATATACAGAAGAATGTTCCATTGCTTACAATATGGATCTTCAGAATCAGTTTGATATATTGGCACCAGGCTAGAATTCTAGTCTAGGCATGAAAACTGGCTGAGTAATCTTGGGCCACTGAGCCAGTCACACTCTCTCAACCCAAGCCACCTCATAGGATTGTTGTTATAGGGAAAACGGGATGAAGAAATATTAGGTATATTGTCTATCTTGGATTATTTACAAAATTATTTATAAAAAATAATAAAAAGGGATAAAATAAACTAATAAACAAGTATTCAATATTCAAAGGTTCTTTGCACTACTCTTGCCCCATATATAGGTACATTTGTTGGGGAACAGTGAGGAGAATTTTTAGGGCTGGCTTCAACTGGAATGAACAATTCCTGACAAGATGAGGAGGTTGATTATGGCACAACAAATTTCTTTTTTTAATTGTCTTTTAATTTTTAATTAAATTCAGGTCTTTCTCAGCACAAAACATCAATTACAGAAGTTTTCATAAACATTTCCTTCCAGCAAGTTTGCTTCTACACTTAGAGCTTCAGAATAGGGTAATTTAAAAAATAGCCCCATATTAAAGTTTTCTATGACCAAGAAATCAGAATTATCAAAATTGCAATCACCAGCATGAGGTAATGGCTATGGTACCAGAGAAAAGTGTGTGAACTATTCCATTCTATGTACAAGCATTGCAAGAAGCATGGTACAGCTGTTACCATGAATAAATAGTTGAGGAAGCAGGGTAATCAATGGAATACAGTGCTGCCCAACTCTTAGAACTGATTCAGAAGGATAAGATCACTAATGGTATCAAAGGCTCTGAGAGGTCAGAAAGAATAAGGATGAATGGCATCACTCCTAGACAGCTCCCACCAGAATGCATCTAAAAATGAAATCAATGTTGCTGTCTTCCCATAATACATCTTAAATCCTGATTGAAAGAGTCCAGATAATTTGCTTCATTCAGGGTTTTTTGAAGCTAGGAAGTCATTACTTTTTCCACAACTTTCCTTAAGAAGGGAAGGTTGGAGATCAGATAAAAACTGTCCTGATTAGATAGGTCAAGGAGAGGTAGGTCAAGTTCCTTGAGGAGAGGGTTCATCAAGGCCTCCTTAAGAGCCAGTAAGACCACTTTCTCCCTCAGAAAGAATTAATCACTAACCAGACCCAATCATGCAGGCAGGAAGAGCAGAAATCTAACACAGATGTGGCTGAGCTAGCAGTTGCAACTGCTTGTTCATTTCTTTAGGTCTAACAAGATCAAACTCCCCTCAAAGTATGGCAGCCTTAGCTCCCATAACCTCTACCGATTCTGCCTCAAGGCCAAAGTTCAATCTAGACCAAATATGAGCAACTTTATCTGCTAGATGGACAGCATAAACCTTACAGAGACACCCCCCCCCCCCAATCTCAGTATAATTTCTTTCAAGGAAGAATCAAGTCATCTGAAACATTCATTGAGTCACTATCTGTGGAGGCACAATTACATTTTGCCCCCTTATCATCATGAGGCAGGCTCTAATAGCAGTTTTACTAATATGTTGGGTCATTCTTTCATTTGTTACCAACATTTAAATAGATGTGCCTAGCAATGAAACCATTGATCACCTTGAAATGTAACAGCACTCAAATCATAAGTATTATTAGATAGCTAGGTTAACCAAATGCATTGTCAGGGTTCCGATGGATGCCCTAATTAATTCATGAACCTCGAGCCAAGTTTAAAAAGAAATCCAATTATTTATTAGGAGCAACATGTTGGCACTTTCCCAAGTACAGTTCGCTCTGCCCCACATAATTTACTGCCCACCTATGACCTTGTTCCCCCCCCCTCCTCTCAGGGTGTGTCATAAATCACATTTGCCAATGGAGCACTTTCTCAGGTTGTAGAAAACACACCTCTCCGGCTTGCTCTAGTAACCTGGGATACGTGCAGTATGCATGGAATGTGCTTCTGGTCATAGCAACTGAGCTTCTCCATCAGTTCTGTCCCCTCCTGCCTATGGCAATTCAAGAACTGGCTAGGAATGCTTTACGAGTTGACATACATCTTTTAGGACAGGGGTCTCCAACCTTGGCAACTTTAAGCCTGGTACACTTCAACTCCCAGAATTCCCCAAAGCTGGCTGGGAAATTCTGGGAGCTGAAGTCTGCCAGGCTTAAAGTGGCCAAGGTTGGAGACCCCTTTTAGAAAGCTTGCAAAGTGCCATAGGATATGAAAATAATCATAAAAAGTTTATTAATTTGATAATTAATAATTAATTTAAAGTTTATTTATTATGAATCTGTTTATTTTTTGATACAGCAGCACAAAAAAACAGTTTATTGCTACTCAGGTGCTTCTTGTTCTAGACATAATACTTTGTTGCCCAAAATGGCTTTATCAAAAGTGGGTCCTCCATTTATTTATTTATTTATTTATTTATTTATTTATTTATTTATTTATTTTTCTTCTTTCCTTTCTTTCATTCATTCATTCACCACTGATTTGTTTCAAATGACTCTTTTTGGAAGTACATCACATGCTGATGGAAAAGATACAGTTCTACCTAATTACAATAGCAACCTTAATACGGCATGGCATTTCTCAGCAAGAAACATACAAATATACAAGAAGTAAGCTACACTTCCAGTGGTATCAAAAAAGTATTCAACTGGTTTTAAATACATTGCTCTTTTTTCCTCTTATCTCTTGATATCTTTCCAGGAAAGCCCAGATGTTTGCATTTCAGCCAAACCTTTTTTTTTTCCATTGGAAAGTAAACACAATGCATTCAAAACCATGGGTATGTAAACATCCAGATATTTTAAGCATTTCAGGAAACAATTGCTTAAGTACATATGTTTTAAGGCATTACATATGTCATAAGTACCAAAGAGACCAACAATTGAGGGGGTTGGGAGGAGGGAGGGAATTAAAAAAAAAGATGCATTAAATCTATGAAAAGCGGTTTTACTCACTAAGTCTATAATAAAGCACATCATATAAATGTTGGCCTCATGTTGCAATCCTATATATACTTGCTTGCAAATAATTTCCCTTAAACTCTTACTTATGAGAAATTATAGAACACAAAAAGTAGAATATGAAGTCATCCTTGGTTCTTAGTGGTACCTGTAGTTTTCTGGGCAACTAAATGGAAATGGTTGCTATACCTTCAGGATCTTTTTTTTTTTTTTTTTACTTGTAGCCCTGGGATGATTTTCTTATTTTCTTATTTTTATTCTGTTACTGTTGCTATTATGGGTTTTTGAAAAATACAAATGATGCAACAACTCAGATATATAATATATTTAAAGTTCCTTGTAATCCAGTATTTGAGGACATAATGTGACAATTATGGCACGTGCAGAAAGTCTTCAATGCAATGTTTAAATTAGGGTTCTTTTAATTGCTCAATGTCTCACTTGAACTTGGATAAGATTTTAACTTTTTATCTGCTTTATACCTAATAGCCAAGGAATATCTCCTTCCAAGTACTAACCAAGTCTGACCCTACTTAGGTTTTTTTTAAGACAACAATATTTAATTATCAGTTACCTGCCATGATAAAGAAACCTGTATGGATCTACAAATGTTTCAACCACAAGTTTGAAACAAAATACACAAGTTCTAGGAATTTAGCATTAAAATCAGAACAAAAATACAGCGATTTCATCTTGAAAACTTCACCTGGTTCTAAGATCTGCCATTGAGCTGTTCTGTGGTTTGTGGTTAGGCCATGATTTATTGCAACTTTTTCTCACCCTAGTCAACAGGGACATGTCATTGCAGGTGTGCACAACCTTCAAGGGAGACTTTTTTCCCTATCTCCCCACCCACTGAGGATCAAAGTGTTCAGCAGCCACATTCTCTCAAAGTTTTAGAGCAGCTACTTTGGGAACTTCTGTTTGGCATCTGTGTATTCAGATATACCTGGCCAATGTGCCAAACTGCTCAAAACGATTTTTCCAAGTCTTTATTAGACAGAGATTCTAAACTTTAAACATGTTCAGAGGAGCACTTTACCTGCTTCATAAATCCTTATGAATAGTTTTGCACAGTCCAATTGACCATGGCATATGCTGTTTTTAGATTCAATTGGATGGGTGACATGGGATATAAAGTGCTGGATTAAAGCAGCATGAATAGATACAGTTCACTGAGTGCAGTTTGTCATCACCAACTGCACTACTTTCAGCTGGACATATCCCAGCATGCCCTGAAGTTGCCACCTTTACTATAATGGACAATATAGTAAGTGATTATCATCTCCATAAAAGATTTCTAAGTGAGCTTCTGTGGCTGGATTGAAACCTGACTCTCCCAGATCATACACCATTATTTTATCTACATCCACAATGGATTTGCTAAGAGGGTTTCAAAGAGAATTTATAAGATTGCAGTTTTCATAATACAAAGCAATAATTCACCACTGTATAAAACTGCATTTTTTACTAGCTGGTCTTACAAAATGCAGGAAAAGGTGAAATACTATTTATTGTGGTACTCTTGCATTATTATGCAAGAAAAGTAATTAACACAATGTAAGGAAAGTTGCTGTAATCCATGGTTTTGAACTTAAACAGGAAATAAATGTATTCACAGTGCAAGGTTAACCATTAAAACCTTGGAAAATGTTTCATCAGCAGCTCCATCAGCATTTCACACACAAAAACTATTTACATACTGTATTTCTTGTCTTATATAAACATTCTCACTATGTTAAAAATCACAAAGATGCCAGTTCATTGTTGCTTTTGCAAACTGATAACAAGGCAATTCACAGAAACATTATAGTTTCAATTACACAGCAGTATAGTTGTTTTAATTGTTACTAGTTGTTCAACGCCCAGAGTCATGTCCAGTGAGTTAAACGGCCATATAAATTTTCTAAATACATTTTTTTTTAGAAAAGCACATCCCTCACCTTGTTGTAACACTGCCACATCACCAGCCATTCCATTAAAGCAGGGGTCTTCAAACTTGACAGCTTTAAGACTTGTGGACTTCAATTCCCAGAATTCTTACTCCAGTCATGTTAGCTCAGAAATTCTGGAGTTGAAGTCCACAACTCTTAAACTTGCCAAATTTGAAGACCCTTGCATTAAATTATGATTTAAATCACTAGTAAAAAGGCTTGATTTAAATCATAATTTTTAAAGAGCAACTATCATCTCTGTCCCACAGTGGTTCCTCCTCTGATTTGCAGTTTACCAATAGTCCCATTCACTTTGATGGGATAGCTGGTGATGCAGCAGTGACACAACAAGGTGAGGGACGTGGCAGGCAGCAGATGAGTGGATGCCCACTAATAGGCGCTTCCATTATGGATCTGAAATGAAAGGTGCTTTTTGATATTTTATTTATAAGCTGCTTAGAAGGTTTCACTTTCATTTTTACTGCTTGCCCTTCCTCCTCACAGTTAGAGCCTGGTGGTACAGATGCATCTCTCTTCAAACAATCATACAGTTTGTCATGTATATAGATTTGCAAAACAATGGGATAAAGGAATATTCCTGAACTTTGTTTTATGATTTATCTCATGATTACTGTGAAATTGTGTGAATGCATCAATTCATTGCATGTTATCTCAGCTTGCAGAGCTTGGATTCACTGAATGAGTTTACCAAAAATGTAAATATTGCAGCCACATAACTAAGCTCCATTTCATGCTGAATAAACTAAATTATCAATGTATCTTAAATAGAAAACTATCTTTATTAAAATAAAATTTGATAAAAATAAAGTTTAAATTTTAAAAAAATCTGATATATTTTTTTTTAATCATCATTTTTATCCACCCTGGTTAACAGCTTTACCAAAAATTTGTTTTCAAGTAGTGCAGGATGTCAATTGTTCAACTGTATGTTAATAGTATAAACAAAGTAGGCCATCATAACTTTTGCAGTAAGCTTTGATTTAAAAACCCTGATATTTTTGTGTGAGCATAATAAGGAAGAACATAGTGGAATAAGAGCAGTTTCCAAAATAAGAGGCAATGTTAAATACAATCAAGAACAATTATTAACAGTGTAAGATTTTTGCATTAAAGAAAAACTATTCTACATTTATCAGAAATTGAATTATGTAGCAAATAAGATTCCATGTTGCTTGTAGATTTTATTTCAGGCATGAGAAATTTCTCTCGTTAAGATAGTCAATAGTGGCTAGATATAACCTTAACTCTTTTACAATAAAACTTTATGAAATGTAATTCATATCATGAAATGTGCAACACAATTATAAGAATATTGAAACATGTATACATACCCATCTCTGCTTTATGAGCTAGGCTACTTCTTTCACACAATGCAATAAGGAATGAATAGCCAAAGGAATTTTAACTGCTTCATGAGAACCATCTGACACTATAATAAAATGTGTTTTTTCATGTATCTGGATTTTTATTTATGCCTTTATGGGTGTTTTGTAAGGCTAATACATTTAAAGAAGTAACAAGAGTAAAGGTAGCAGCTATTTCTTTTTTATCGATCTAGTCATATCCAAGCTCAGTTTCAGATAAAGGTATTTCAAGACAAACTAAGAGGATCAGGACATAAACGTAGAATGTAAAGTTACTAAAAAGAGGACTTATAGAATCATCTATAAATCATTCAATTACTTAAACAGATAATGTGCAAAAAAAGGAATAATTGTTCACATATGTAATAAAGACCATTTCATATTACAGATATTATTCCTATAATGTGAAAGATTCTTCACTGCAGAATGAATAACGAGCAAGTACCTTTTCTACTACTGCTTTGTGAGATGCTACTAAAGCATCACAGCCATGGCATTTACTTGGCTTTCTCCCAACATTCCAAGCATGAAACTGAGATAAAACACCAATATCTCAGTTTCTAGAAATGGCAGGAAGCCAAACATGGGGGGAAAACCCAACTGCAACACAGAATTCAAGCATCTCCTTATTCTGAAGGATGAGGGTAGGAAACTGTTTAAAGAAACTCAATGAGCATGGGAAGACAATATTCTTATTTCATTCCATGAATTTATAGTGACAGCAATCGACATTAAACTTATTCATTTTTAAATAAAGGGCTCAGAATGTCTTTTATTTACAGTGCTGTTAATAAATCCTTCTAAAGAAAATGAAGTTGGAATGGAAGCCTGACCATACAATACTTAGATTTAGCTGCTGTTAACTTACACATTGTTCACAGAATATTTGGTCATTCTGTTGCATCAGTCATGAGGTAGATGTATTTTGCTTACAGCATATTTTGATGAGTAATGAATATGATTTCATGAAGATAAAATGCATCCAGCTATTTCTCAAGTCACATACAGTGTATGACACAGAAGCTGAATTCAGTAGGTCAGAAGTAATAGTTCATACAAACAATTGAGAAAGACTAATAAATGATGACAGATTAGCACATGAGCATAATTCATTAAGTAAATATTAGAAGCATGAAGCCATCATCTTGCTTTATTATCCAAAGCAGTTGTTGCTGTGACTTCTTAAAACTCTTTCCAAAATGGTCCTACATTAGAATGCAAACTGCAATAAACAAGAAGCCAATCGACCTAAGAAAATTTGATATCACTTTTTTAAAAAACTAAGGTTTTATTGGCTTACGATAATCCTCAGATTACAACAGCAATTGTTACAAGGATTGCTGTCGCTAAGTGATGCTATCATAAAGCACAATATCATATGAATGCATCACTTAGAAATAACAATCCCAACAGTTCTGTCATTGTAACATGTTATTAAATAGTAAGAGGCAGAAGTCCCAGGTTAAAGAGCTTGGGGGCAGGGATGGGAGGGTACTACAGGTAGGCAGGCTGGTGGGAAGAATGGATTGGCTGGAAAGGGAAGTGAGCATGTGAAGGGGTTGCTGCAATACTATATGAGTATAGCTGGATGGATGGACACTATGGAGTACTGAGGGCAGGTTCACACTATGGAGTATGAGATATTTGCAACAGACTTAGAGGTGCAGACTTGTGACTTTCCGTCTTGTCAACCTTGTCATTGACTTTGCTTGTGGGAAGCTGACAAGGAAGGTTGCAATGGCATAAATGGCAATCACATGATTGCAATTCACTGTGACATTGCAATCACAAGCCAGGTGCCTGAGCATCCAGATCAGAACCAGGTGTGGGGAGACTGTGCCAGCTGCAACTTCACAGATCAGTTACCTCTGGGCCACTAGCTACTACCAGGCCATGGACTATTCAGAATATTGGCCCATGTGAGTGGCTGGCTGGAACATGCATGCATGTGCATGAAGCTCAACTTTCATGAGCGGTGCGGTAGTGGGCACTTCACACACCAGCCCACTGCTTGTACAAATTGAGCTGGGTGCATGCACGTCAACCCACCCCTCGTGCAAAAGCTGTATCACATGCATGCATCAGCCCACCACTCGCAGAGCCCAATTCCTCTCCTCCCCCGCCCCAGCTGGGCTTCCAAGCTGCAAAAGTTGTGCATCACTGAAGTAAAATATGAATTTTCAATAATCATGCGTAACTGATCTTGAATAAGAGCACGAACATAGTGACTACTATAAGATGCTTCCCAAATGCCTAAAAGAATAGCAGAAGCATTACATGATTTGCTAACTGCAAAGGAAGAAAATTATTTTAATTCCTTTTTATCTTAGTACTATATATATATATATTAAATGAATAGGCACAGAAATCTCGAAGCAGAAGGCAGAAAGATCCATTGTCGGAAAAAAAATCAATGTCTCAGTGTGTAACAACATCTTTTGAAAAGAATCTTTTGGGAAGATATACTTTATTGTCCAAAACTTCATATGAATTAAGTGTGAGGTCATACTTTGGAAGACATCCAACTGGTGTCTAGTACTGGCTGTGTATGTGTCTGTGAGAGAGGAAAAGAAGGAGAAATTTAATGGTTTACAGATTCAAATAAAAAATTAAAGAATTTCAACATATTTGCTCAACATAGAAGTTGTCTGAAGCTACAACGGTTTTCTTGTTTGTATTGGATTATTTTGTTGTTAAATTACACTGATTTGTATTTGGTATTATGCTTTATGCAAGGCACTGAGAGACACTGGATTGCGGCAAGGAAGATATCTGGTTAATACATAAATAATGTGCCAACTGTGACATTTCATGGAGATGTCAGATACAGACACTGACATTTCATGGATATATCAGATGCAGCTACTGTGACATATAGCTTCCTCATATTCAACTTAGATGTCTCTGAATAAAATATAGGCTTGTTTTTAAAAACCAATTAAATACTAAAGCTGAAACAACAAATAGAGAACATGTTAAATAATTCTGTTTTCTAAAGGAGGATGTGTGAACTGCAAAAAGAGAAACAGATACAAATGTAATAATCTTACAAGTTGTAATTCTCAGTTTTGTTATACCTGTATGCAATAACTGCATATTTTCAGTATCACTAAACACTGTTAATGCACACAAATCTTTTTTATTTTGAAAATGAGTTCTTAATGACCAAAGAATTCAAAATACGTTCAGTATCCCACTTGATTGAAAATCTAATTCAAGCTGCTATACAGTTCTTCATTACTCTCAGTAAGGGTAACTTCATCTGATTTAAGCCCAAAAATCCAATCTCAGAAAGCAATCACATACTAATTAAATCATATTTATTTAGAAACAATATATAAGGCACCTGTCAAATTCTAAATAGTAAGCAGTTGCAAAAAAACAATGTCTAGTTATCCCATCTTAACATACATAGGTGTTAAAATGAAAAATGAGCCAGGCTGCTGTAGAGATCAGCTACTTCTGCAGAAAAATATTGCACAATTAGCTAAATCAGGAAATGTTTCTTAATATTATCGAGTGTAATATGAACTGCTAGAAGGAATGTTTTCTCTATCAGCTCTCCTTTTCATTTCCAAAAGGCAAACTGTACAATGGAAGCTAAGCAGAAAGAAAAGAAGGAAGACAATTGACATTGTCAAGTTTTTCTTGGTGAGACTGTGACAAGTTTCCTTTTATGAGGAAATATACTCCACATATTGGAACAAAATATTGGTGTAATTTCTTCTTTTTGTTTTCACATGTACAGCTTAGTTGTTGTTGGAAAAAAACAGAAGTCTGAGGAATCCATTCTGTTCTTTGTTTTATTCTTAAAGTAGGCTATTAAATTAAGTAGAACCTTGTGAATAATTATATACTAGGTTTTCCTTACCTCATGTGGTGAAACATTAAACTATAAGCATGCTAACAGATGAAACATAAATCAACATCCTTGTATTTTCCCCCCACCTCTCCTCTCCACAACTAGTTCGATGATGTTGTAAAAAAATGTTCTAGGAAATAATACATCAATCAACTTGATTTTTAAGATGCTGTTTTCTTAACTACTTAGAGCCTTTTTGAACTAACATTTAGATTGTTCAAAAGAAAGGCTAAAGGATTCTGCCAGTCCCCAAAAGAATTTCAAAACCTTCATATAATCTCTGGATTCACATATTGACTTAAGACTGTGCTAGCATTCTAGAAGAAAGAAACACAGTAGTCTAAATTTAAGCACTTGCAGAAGTAAAGATTTCAATTCTACTGCAATGAAGTCTCTAATGCATTGGCTTGCCTGGGTCCCATTGAATAAAGATGAGTTATCTTTAACATTATTACTACACACACACACACACACACACACACACACACACACATAGAGAGAGAGAATATGTGTGTGTGTGTGTGTGTATAATTCTTTCCCTAGCTTGAAAAGTTACAAAGGGTATTTTTAAAAATTATAAAAATAAATATGAGATCATACGGTTATTCTTTTAAGAATATTTGTGCTCAACAGCATTTCTTGACACATAACTAGATTTATTAGAAAGCTTATTTTGGAATATGAAATTATTAACAAATTCCTGTAAAGGTAACAATTATATGGTGAAGCAACATGAAGGTGAATGGGTATTATTAAAGAACTTAAGTCAAAAGTTTTGATTACATAATAGTAAGTCCTGTCTTTCAGAACCAAGGATTGAACTGCCATTTACTTTTCATTAAAAGATATGTACCTTGACAAAATGAACAAAAAGCAGCCAAGCTGATCTAACATAGTTAGATGATTACTACAAAACTTCAAAACTGTAGTTGATTACTACAAAACTTCAAATCTTACTAGGTTCTATTACTGTTATACACTGTACTTATAAAGTATATTATTCATTTCTTTAAAACTTTATCCATGTTAGCCTACTTTCCCTTTTAGCCTACTTTCTCTTATAGCTTCAGAGCAAGGAGATATGGATATTGCATTATGTCATGTATACAGGGTTTTATGACCTTCAGCACCCTATTCTCGAGGAGAATTTCTCTATTTTACACAAGTATTTTGGGTTATACCACCAGAAAGCACTATATGAATTGGGATTTCTCAGATTTGGATAGCTAGATATTAGTTTATGGATTCAAACTCTCTAATGGGAATTGAACTTATTGATCCTTGGACTTTAGATGAATACATACAGTGCTAGAATTCTTGATCTTAAGGGAAAATAAAACTGAATATTGTATAGTCAAATATGTATCTTAAACTTCAAAGAACTTATTTCAATAACCTTAGACCAACAATTACGTTCGTCTAACAAATAAAATTGATCAGATCTGTTCTTAGTTGGAGACCAAGCATGTTGCAGGTCCTTCAAGGGTGTCTGGAGAACAGAACTTACCCAGTTATCTGGGAACATTTTGATCCTGTTGGACCCAAGCAAGTGTGAACAGAGTCAAGGCACGTAGGAAGTGGCATGTGGTGGGTCCTAGTAATGGTCAATTGATCTTGAGAGAGGGGGTATTTCTAGCACTATTTAAAGAGGTACTGGTGTGACCTTTTCTCAAGAAGTCATTTCTGGACTCCACTGTTCTGGATAATTTTCATCCAGTCACCTATCTCCCCTTTCTAGAAGTGAGATAAGTCATTCTATGGTTCTAGAGTAGCAGTCCCTAACCTTCCTAGCTTGGTGGCTCAGCATGCCGGTGTGTGTGTGTGTAAGAGAGAGAGAGAGAGAGAATGGCAGGCGGGTGCATAGTTCCATTTGTGCAAGCTACTGGCAAGTACATCCTCTGCTTGCACGAATAACACTTCATGCATGCTTGCCGCTCATGCAAGTAGCACTTTGTAAATGTGGCCATGGCCAGAGATTGGGGGACCCCTACTCTACTGAATCCTGGATAACGTAATTATCTGGACTCCTTCCACTCAGATTTCAGGCAGGAATATGGGATAAAAACAGCATTGATGACGCTTTTGAATTACCTCTGAGAAGAGTGAGGTGGAGATAACACATCATATTCTTTTGTCTTGTCTTCAGGAGCTGGGTGGTATGGTTTTGTGATCAATCACGGTTGATTGGGGCAAAGAGGTCCATTCTGTGGCCCCTGCTTTGTGGTACCATAGGGTTCAGTGTTTTCTCTGCTTCTTTTTGGCATCTACATGAAGCCAGGGGTAAGATCCAGAATGGACAAAAAGATTTATAGTATAGAACAAAGTAACAATTTGAAGTACAATTGTACATTCATGATGAACATACAATTGCTAAAATGTTGCTAACTTTTTTTGTTTTAGCTAAAAATGCTAACTTTGTTTGAAATTTGAAACAGAAAGAATTTGTTAAAGAATCTACGATAAAGTAGGCTAAGAGGGGTTTTTTTTGGTTATAATATACAGATGGATTAATGAGAAAAATATGGCTAAAAGTGTTGAAATTTAATTTTTGTTACCTCAAAGATAATTATTATAAAACAATATATTATTGGTCCATGTGCTAGAGAATTATCTGGAATGTATAAAGGCAATTCAAATGTATATTGGAAATGTGAACCAGGAAATTTTTGGTATGCCAGGTAGAGCAACTAGAAAAATTTAGATTCAAATAATACATTGATACAGAAGATTTTAAAGATGAATATTCAATTGAAGTCAGACTTTTTCTTATAGAATAAAAATATATAATCATAACAAATACAAAATAATCATAGATTATTTCAATATATGATTACTGTGGCCGGACTATATGCACAAAAGGAAATTTGGCACTATATACTATGGAGGAATGGTTGGTGAAATTGACAGATCTTGCCAGGATGAATAAAATAATTTTGTTGATTAGGAAAAAAACTCTCATAATTTACATTTATTGGAACCATTAACCCCTTACAGCTTTTGTGTAAAATTTAAAAAATGAATATGATTTTGATGATTAGATAAGACAGATTATACAAACAGGAGCATGAAATTAAGAGGTGGTTAAAATATAATTATACTTATAACTCCGCAGAAGAATATTGGAAGTCACTTCTTTGTTTTTTCTTTTTCTTTAGTGTTTTTTCCTTGCACTTTTTGCTTTCTTTGCTTTCCCTTTTTCATCTTTCTTCCTTCGTGTATATTCCTTTGTTTTAATTTTTATCTTTCTCTTTAAAAGTTTTAATAAAAGTCATATATTAATAAAGAATATATCAGATCTCCAAAAACATTTAGGTAACCCGTTATTACTAAGATAATTGGAAAAACTAAGCTCTTCACAAAGAGCCTGTATTATCCCAGGCAACTGTAAAGAGCTGGATAAAGCAGCAAGGACTATAGTCTAAGGTAATAGAAGCAAATTTTTGGAATACTTACTCTGAATGAATTTAAATATCCAGGGCCAGATGAACTAAATCCTAGGAAACTATAATGCTATGTGAGAAAGACCTTGGGAGATGGGATAAAGAAATACTGCCAGAGAAAAGTCAGATAAAAGAAGGCATGGCCCAGAGCTGGATAATGGAGAAAGAGGTTCAGAAAGGACTCTCCTTAGCTTCTCTAATTGTAAAGGATCTCAGAGGATTATTATTATTAAATATTAGTAATTAGTTCGAAGGTTTGAATCCCTAGCACTGTGTAATAGAGTGAGCTGTTACTTGTCCCAGCTTCTGTCAACCTAGCAGTTCGAAAACATGTAAAAATGCAAGTAGAAAAATAGGGACCATTTCCTTTGGTGGAAAGGTAACAACGTTCCATGAGCCTTCTGCATTTAGTCATGCTGGCCACATGATCACAAAGACATCTTCAGACAGCATGGGTTCTTTGGCTTTGTAAAGGAGATGAGCACCACTTCCTAGAGCTGGAAATGACAAGCATGTATGTGCAAGGGAAACTATCTTTGTTAAATAATTAAGTTATTTAATTTATCATTAAATAAATTTAGTATTGCCAAAACTTGGAAGATTCTGTTAATGTAGCTTTACAATAAAGTAGAATTTGCTTATCTGGTTATATTGCTTGTCTGGTCTACCTGATAAGGGGACAGATACTAAAGGAATTCATGGATATTCTGCCTAGATCTTTATACAATACTTTGGGAGCTTCTGCAGAAAAGCAAGAAAGAATAATTGGCTACACTTAAATTTTCCAAGATGTAAGAGAAATACAAACTTAACAACTTTTTGCTTCAAAATTAGAAGTTTTATTGTACTGAATTAGGCAATATTAATAAAAAAGAAAAGGTTAAAAATATCAATGACTTTTAGGCTGAAAAAAATAATACCACTATTCAGTCTAATTGAAAGTTACCCATACAGCATATTATGACCATGTATCACATCAGAAATACCATAGAAAATTAAATATTTTTATTTAATAGTAAAAAAGTAAGCATCATAAGTATGAATAGAGACTTCACACTATTGGCTGTCTAAGATATTAGCACATTCAATAAGCTTTTTTCCCTATAACTCAGAATGAAGGCTTTCCATACTGTAAGAGAAAAGTTATCAAAAAGATTAAAGTGAAGACTAAGAATTTGTATCTTGCATAAATCAAGAAGCTGACTTCATTTAAAAATTAGTTATTTGCTAGTGTCAAATTAAATACTGTGCAAATCTTTTTTCTTTCTTTTTGCTCAGGTGCATGATGGGAGTATTGAGACAGTGACTGAATACCATGAGATTTTATAAAACAAGGAAATTAAAAGTAATTAACATTCCTTGCAATCCTTTGAGGACAGGAAATCACGTGTTCATCTATCCTGCTGCAGCATAATGTTGGAGCTTCTGACATCACAACATAGCAAATTATTCTGATTTTGTCCTGTTTAAGTGGTGACTGCTTTATATCCAAAATACCTTTTCTTTGTCTGATCAAAAGGCATGGATTTGCAGATTTACTAGAAGCATAAACCTACTATCAATAACATCCGAATTAAATTAAATTAGATAACATTCAGGAGATATTAAGTGGGATTTATAAAGTCTTCCAAGATACCAGCTTGCTCCAAATGTTATGATTTATATGAATTAAAATAGTTTCTCTTATCAAAAGCATGAAAACCGTTGAAATGTACAACTTGATATAAGGTTTCAAACTGAGTTTACACAACATACTAATCCAGACTGACAGCATAAAACAATTTGTTTTTATAGTTGTGGCTGATATATTGTAAACTGCTTTGAGATGTATTAACACAAAAGCCATTACAAGACTACGCCATACAAATAATTCCTTCCAAGCAACAAAAAAGTTCCCAAATCTAACACTTCAAAAGGAAATTTGATCAGTCCAGAAACATGGTATGTATGATACTATATTTCACACACATAAAGATAGAAATGGAGGAAGGGAGGGAGGGGGAAATTCATTCCAGGAACAACCTAAAATGGAAGAAGCTATTGCTGTCTAGGAGCTCCTGTCTGCTCCTACCCTTGAAATGCTCAAGAATTAGAATCGTATAGAACTCTAGGACTTTCTAACTACAAAGGAGAATATGCCAGGAGGATACAACAAAATATATTTTAAAAGGTGCGCATGTTATTCTTCTCTTTCACTACCTCTCAACAGTGCTTCTATTGTTCTTGCCCTAGGATGGTTCTAAAGTGTGTGTGTGTGTGTGTGTGTGTTTAAGAGTTGCTTATCAATTGTCTGCAACAAATACAGTACAGTGTACCTATAATTTGGCAGATGATTTTATAGTGCTGATTTGGTTAGCTCAGCTTATGGGACTTCAGAGGCCTATGCATTGCTTCAAACTTGTTATGTAATTATTTTAAAAATAATTATGACAAGTATTGGTTTCACATTATCACACATTCCAAAGCATATTTTCGGAATTGAATATGGAACATAGCATAGTTATAATACTAAACTGTAAGAATATTGTCAAATGGCTAGTTTCAGAAGGCAGATTAACTGAAATGCAAACAAATAAACTTTTTTAAAAAAAATACTTAAACAATGTTAGGATTGGTTTGAATGGAGGATAAACAAAACACAACAGAAAGAGTCTGATGCAACTTTTATGCTAGAACAGCCATTATCTAGAATAAACTCACAGCACTCCTAAAGGTCTGATCAAGGAAAATGCACCATTATTCAAATCACTTTAAAAATGTCAACTATACCTTATGCATACAGCCTTCTAGGTATTCACTTATTTCTTAAACGTTCAAATGTTTCTCAACCACGTGAAAAATCAATAGTCACATTCAACTAGAACTATTCTATCTGAAGAACCAAATACAGACTAAAATCTAACCATATTGGACAGATGTCTGCCCATGCAGAGGACTTTTCCCTTCCTTTATTTCCCAGATGTGCTCTGGATGATTTCTCAGCAGGATCTGGATAGTAAATTGTTCCTGCACCTACTGATACAATACTAACTGGATGTAATTCACAAAGTTTACATCATGAGATATTCATAGAACCTTTAGGGCTCCTAAAATTACTAAATAATATTGATGTAGAAATATAGGCCATAGACATTCCACCAACTATTGGTTCTTTTTTGTATTAAAATAAACATTGCCTGAGAATAGGAAAATACAAAGTTTTCCTGCAAAAGGTTTGCACAGTTTAGGCTAAATTCCAACTGTATTAACAATTGAATGCATTGAAAAGAGGCCTTTTCCTGTACTTTAACTGGAACTTTTTTTGATCTTTTAGAGGCTACCTTCCTAAAATGTGTACTTGTTTTTTTTCTTAAGAAGCTTGTAAATTTAAAAACAGATAACAGCCTTTTTTAAAGCAATGGTTTCCAAGCTAAGATGCTGACAAGAAATATGAAATACAATCATAAGGGTGGAATAGATTAGGGGTACAAAACTGATTTGCCTGTTTAAGCAATAGAAAACAATACACAGAAAATTAGGGAAAAAATGATAGCAATTGGTAATTACATCAAATGGCAATCAATTGCTGAAATTATTTTCAAGAATCTACAGGTAATAGATCTGAAACTTGTCAGACAAGAAAAGAAAATCATTAAAAAGTTCAAGACTTTAATCTGTTATCCTTTTATTGATGGATCGAAATCATTGGGTATGATTTTTACTGTTAACTTCAAGATACTCATTGCAACTCTTGCATGTTGATAGAGCTTAAATATTCTAAAGTTCTATCTAAATATATATTTAACATTATTAAAACAAATTACTTTTATAGTTGCTGACTAGGCTTTGATAAGAAAAACAGATACACACACACACACAATTTTAGGGAGATCCAATCTTCATACTAAAGCAAAGAAACTATATGTCTGAAAATATTCTCAGGATTATTCTCGCACTTCAACTAGAATTCTTGGGAAAATTTTAAGAAATATATATTTGAATAAAAAATTATAAAATAATAGGAACTTGTTACTGAGGGAAGTAAAATAATTAAATTGTAAAAAAACTGAAAATTTAAGACTGAGAGATTCATGATGATAAATTATTTTGATAGGAAAGCTACCAGAGCTTTTCTGCTTTTCAATGTATATGCTTTTATTTTTAAATCTTTGAAAAAATATTGAAGTGCAATCTATGGCCAAATTACTCTTCTTGACTGTTAACTGTGCCATGATGGGATATATTTAAAAAACAGACATTTATAGTTAACACATTAGGATATATCTGCTAGCACTAATTACAACTGCAGTCATTAGAGGAATTGAAGCATAGGCTTTGGAGTACTACAATTACTGATGGATTTCTACCCCATCTTGATTATTATTTCAAAACAAATTCTACTGCTTCCATCAAGTTAAGTGTGTTTTGATCTCGGGCTTAAAATAAAACATTACAAGAATGAAAAATCTAGCCACTAGAGGAGCGAGTGGGTGCAAGGAGCATCTATTTCTGGACTGCATAAGAACGCTTGGACCATTTCCCACTATACAGGCTTTTAAACCCCACAAGTCCAGCATCAGGCAAACTGGCTAATAGATTTTTGGAGAAGGACAAAAGAGAGAGCCAGGAGATAGAAACAATGCTGACAAGACAGAAAGGTGTGCAACTTCTCCCATTAAACTGAATGAAGCTCGCGTGGCCAAACTCTTCAATTCAGCAGCGCTCTGCAATAAACGAAGAAGTCGGAAGGGAAGGAGAAGAGGCGAAGCGCCAAGAGGCGCGTCCAGGGCATGAGCTGCCCCGTTTTCCAACCCGGCTCGCTCTGTTTAGTCTTTCCGAAGGCAGCCTCCGCTGAGTTTGCGCTTAATAAAATGGAGGCGATTCAAGCTTCAGTCCCGGAGTTCTCTCTTTTTTTTTAACCTTCTCCTCCTCCATCGCCGTGCAACTCATATTTTACGCAGTACGGAACCGAACATCTCTCCGGCCATTTGAAAGCTATTTAATGAATGTGTACCAGCCCGGTGAACTTTTTTTTTTTTTTTCTTCTCCCCCAACGCAAAATGTATTGAGATTCCGATGCAGCACAGATGCGTGTATGGATGTCTTTATGCACCAGTGTCATAAGCAAACCCGGGAAAACGATTAGATCTCTCCCTCCTCCAGAGTATCATCCCGTGCAGGTCTCTCCTTCTCAGGAGGCGACGGGACGAGCTTTCGCGCCAGGCTCCAGACGCAAGACACTCCCCTCCCTTTCTTCGCGCGTCGACAGCCCACGGTCGGTCTTAACTCCAAACCCCGCGCTCTCTTCACTCGCTCCACGAGAGAACCGGCCCAGGACAAGCGAACGGAAAAGTCGCCGAAGGAGACGCGGGCACGTCTCGCCCACCTAATGCTCGCAGTTCCCCGCCTCGGCGAACCTAGCCCGGTTCTTTCGGCATCAGCTCCCAACTTGGGGGCGAGTTGCGCGGGAAAAGAACAGAAAGGCTCCACCAGCGGGGGAAGAGGATTGCCGAGTCCCGGCGCTTTGGAAAAAGAGAAACCGCCGTACGTCGAAACTACCTTCAGCGAGACCTACCTTCCCAACGCCCCGTTCCGCAGCTCCGGACTCTTGCCTTCTATGGTTCCAAGGGAAACGACGAGACCAGCACGCGAGGGGCTCGCCCACAAAACAAACAGTTATTTTTAATCAGTCAGACCCATGAGCCCAAGGCGGGGGAAAAAAACAAAAAACCTCTTTGCCGCCGCCTTCCTCTTCCTCCTCTTCTTCTTCAACGCTCCTCTTAAGGCACTTTAGCGGGAGCGGCTTCTTACTGCTCTTTCCCTGCCAGCAGAGTGGGGCTACCCAGCTGTGAGCCAGCGGTGGGAAGAGGAGCGCCACGTGCCTGAGCGGAGCCAATGGAAAGAGGCAGCCGCGGAACCATCCTAGCTCTGCCCTTCCCTTCTTCTGCCGTCCCATGTGATCAACCTCGACAGCTTAAGTTAAGGTTTGGGCACCGACCTGGAGGAGGAGGAGGAGGAGGAAGAAGTGTGAGATGAGTTAGCAATATCCGCGGGAGTTGTTGCGGGTGGTTGGTTCTCTTCGCGAGTGAGAAGGACCCTTGGAACAAGAAAGGAGGTGGAAGAGGAGGTGAATGGAGGGTGGGTTAAGAAAAGGAGGGAAGAAGCGGAACAGGTCGTCCATTTATGTGATTTCCAATGTATGATCAAAGGTCTGGGAATTAAGAGAAGTTGCGGTCCGCCCCACCTGAGGAGCACTAGGTTGTTTGTGAACGCCAAAATCTTTTGGCATATTATCATATTCAAATTGTAGGAGTTTGCTGCAATGCTGGCTTTATGCCTCATTATGTATTTTTAATTTACTTAAAATATAGGGGTGCGTGAAGATTGGAGTTCCACTACTGCAAGCCTCCTTGAAATACTACTACTTCCCTATCAAGTGTGTGTTGAAATGAGTAGGTGAGGAGAAAGCTCTTCAAAAAGTTGCAAATGGGGCAGCTCCTTACTCTGTCCACAAACCGGATTTGCAAGATTCTTCTCTGATAGGGGGAAGTTGGGCAATTTTAATTGTAGGTGAAAAGAAGGCATAAGAATAAAAATTACCTGACTTTTATACAGGTGTAGCTGTTGTTGAGCCCAACATTTATGTTACTAAGTGAAACATTTGTTAAATCAATTTTGGTCCATTTTATGACTTTTCTTGCCACAGTTTTTAAGTGAAAAACTGCAGTTATTAAGTAACACAGTTGAGTGAACCCAGCTTCCCCATTGACTCTGCTTGTAAAAAGGTCGCAAAAGGTGATCACATAGCCCTGGAACACTGCAACTGTCATCAATACTAATCCGTTGCCAAGCAGCTGAATTTTGATCATGTCATAAGGATGCTTACAACAGTTGTGTGAAAAGCGGTCATAAATCACTTTTTTCAATGCTGTTGTAACTTTGAATGGTCACTAAATGAATTATTGTAAGTCGAGGACTACCTGTGCATTTAAGTCACTCACTTTAAATAAAACCTTCTAACACAATTTACACAATATAACTTAGTGTATATTTCTGTTAACAATTAGATTTCAAATTCTGCTTGGTACTGATAGCGACTGGTTGCTGTTCCAGGTTTGTGTAAAAAGTGTCAGGTTTCCAAGTGGACTTGACACAAAGCTTATGTAACCAACAATAGTAATATTAAAGGCAATTGGGCAGACTTAATATGGTGATCTTGTTAATCATTCACTACTTGGCATGTCACATAAACCTGCACAACATTAAGAGTTTTTCAGAAAACTTTGAAAATATTGTTTATTAATAACAGACCTGCTCAGTTCTCAAATGCTTGATGCTTATTGTGGCTAAGTAGTTTTTCTAGTCTCATGTATCTAGTTTGTGTATTTAGTTTTATTCATAAAAATATAGCTTGTGAAAAGTATTCCAGGCTTTGAGATATGAAATAAATTATTAAATAATTGATTAACTGAAGAACAATGTTTCATGTAAGGGTTATAAAATACAAAGATAAAATAAAATCTAGCAATAATTCAGAAAATCTTATAATGAATACAAATTATAAAGGAAGAAAGTTAAAACAGCATTAAATGGTACTATTCTAAAATGGATTAAAAATCAATTTGTAGAGGAAAATAAACCCCTGCAAGACAGGATAAAAGTGATATACATAGGTAAAATATGTCAAAAGACTGGGAAAACTTAAGAAATTGCTTGCACAACTTCCAAGGAACACATTTATAGTTAGGATACCAAACCGAGTTAGCTAAAATCTGCCAGACTTTAGCTTCTGCAAATCTGTTTAGTTAGATGCTATGCATGCAAGTATAGATACGTAGGGAAATATCCTTTTAAATATAATAGTCATCCAACTATAACTATGTGATAACTCTTTATAGCTTTAGACTATGGTCCAGGGATTTCTCTCAAAAATTCACTCTACTAAACAAATAATTCCCTCAACATTGTTCAACTATTTACAAAGTGTACACTATTATTACTGTTAATCTTCTTATCACTTCTTATCACCCATCCCCTCCCACTTGTGATTGTAGGACTGTAACTTTGTGCTTGTATCCATACAATTTATATTGACTGTTTCCTAGTATGTTTTGATTGTTGATTGTACCCTATGACTCTCATTAAGTATTGTACATTATGATTCTTGATTCTTAATGAATGTACCTTTTCTTTATGTAAACTGAGAGTATTTACACCAAGACAAATTCCTTGTGTGTCCAATCACACTTGGCCAATAAAGTTATTCTATTCTATTCTTTGCTAAGCAAGACAGTTTCCCCAGCTTACAACCTTTGTCACCATAGTTCTGAAATGAATCACAGCAGTTAAGTTAGTGAAATCGTTTAGTCAGGGGTATCAAACTCAATCGTGTCACATGCCAGATTGTGACATATCTGAAGATTTTTGCCTTCGTGAAGCGGGTTGGGCATGGTCTGCCTGGGCCCTATATGGCCCGTGGGCTGCCAGTTTGATAGGCCTAGGTTAAGTAAATCTGGCTTCCCCATTGACTTGGCTTTATATATGTTTTGTTTTTAAGATAGCCGTATAGTGAAAATGTAGTAATTTGCAGATAAAAGCTAATAAGCTAAATAATATTTCTTAGAAAGAATATCCCAAACTGTGATTTAGATAGGAATTAAGATTAAGTAAATCTGGCTTCCCCATTGACTTGGCTATATATATGTTTTGTTTTTAAGATAGCCGTATAGTAAAAATGTAGTAATTTGCAGATAAAAGCTAATAAGCTAAATAATATTTCTTAGAAAGAACATCCCAAACTGTGATTTAGATAGGAATTAAGATTATTGTTCATATATTGCCTACATGTTACATCTTAAAATGTAACTAATATTGAGTAATGAGAAAAAGAGGATTATTTTCAAGATTTTATAGAGATTTGACTTTACTAACTTATCATTTGTACAATTACAAAAATAGAATTATTGTACACACTGAAAAACTATAACTGTTTTGTTGTTTGTTTTTATTCAAAGGCATGGCATTTCAGTATTACAAGAGATTCCTTTTCTTTTTTGCTAGATTTACTGTTATTTAGAATGCAGGTAGTCATCAACTTATAATCATTTATTTAATGACCATTCAAAGTTAAAACAGCTCTGAAAAAAGAATTGCAGTATCCTTATGGTCATGTGATCATAGCTTGGGTGCTTGGCAACTGGCATGTACTTATGACACTTGCATTATCCCAGACTCATGTGATTACCATTTTTAACCTTCCCAGCCAGCTTTCAACAAGCAAAGTCAATGGGGGAAAACAGATTCATTTAATGAGCACAAGATTCACTTAACTACAATGATTCATTTAACAACTGTGGCAAAAAACATTGTAAAATGAGGCACAACTCACTTGACAGCTGCCTTGATTAGCAACAGAATTTGGGGCTCTGTTGTCATAAGTGGAGAACTACCTGTAAGTGAGACAAGGCTACCTTAATATTATTTACTTGCTTGTTTTGAAATAGAATAGAATAGAATTCTTTATTGGCAAAGTATGATTGGACACACAAAGAATTTGTCTTGGTGCAAATGCTCAGTATACATAAAAGAAAAGATACATTTGTCAAGAGTCAAGAATCATAAGGTACAACACTTAATAAGAGTATAGCGTACAATAAGCAATCATCATACTAGAAAAAGGTCAATATAAATTCTAAGGATACAAGCGACAAACTTACAGTCATACAGTCACAAGTGGGAGAGGGTGGGTGATAAGGAGTGATGAGAAGATTAATAGTAATAGTAGTGCAGACTTTGTAAATAGTTGAATAGTGTTGAAAGAATTATTTGTTTAGCAGAGTGATGGCTTTTGGGGAAAACTTATTGTGTCTAGTTGTTCTGATGTGCAGTGCTCTAGCATCGTTTTAAGGGAAGGAGTTGAAACAGTTTATATCTGGGATATGAGGGATCTGTAAATATTATCACAGCCCTCTTTTTGACTTGTGCAGTATACAGGTCCTCGACTGAAGGCAGGTAGTAATTGTTTTTTCTGCAGTCCTAATTATCCTCTGAAGTCTGGGTCTGTCCTGTTGGGTTGCAGAACCAAACCAGACAGTTATAGAGGTACAGATGACAGACTAAATAATTCCTCTGTAGATCTGTATCAGCAGCTCCTTGGGTGGTTTGAGCTTCCTAAGTTGGCACAGAAAGAACATTCTTTGTTGTGCTTTTTTGATGACGTTTTTGATGTTAGGTGTCCATTTTAAGTCATGTGATACAGTAGAACCTAGAAATTTGAAGATCTCTACTGTTGATAATGTGTTGTCTAATATTGTAAGAGGTGGTATTATGGGACGGTTTCTTCTAAAGTCTACCACCATTTCTACGCTTGTGAGTGTGTTCAGTTCCAGATTGTTCCACGAGGCAAGTGGTGTGTCTATGCAGATTTGTTGTCTCGAATGAGCAATCATTGTTGTGTCATCTGCAAACTTCAGTATTTTAACAGATGGATCGTTTGAGATACAGTCATTGGTATATAGGGAGAAGAGAAGTGGAGAAATCACACAGCCTGAGGGGGGGGGGGCTGTGCTAATTGTACAGGTATCAGATGTGATTCTGCCTACCTTCACCTGCTGCTTCCTGTCTGTTAGGAAGCTTATGATCCACTTATAAGTGTGTTCAGGTACTGCTAATTGGTTTAATTTAGTTAGAAAAATGTCTGGAATGATGGTATTGAATGCTGAACTGAAGTCTACCAAGAGGACCCTTACGTAGGTATTTGGACATTCAAGGTGTTGTACGATGTAATGCAGAGCCATATTAACAACATCATCTGTCGATCTATTTGCTCGGTATGCAAACTGCATGGGATCTAATAGCGGATCCGTGATGGTTTTCAGGTGGAACAGCACTAGTCTTTCAAAGGTTTTCATAACTACAGATGTTAGAGCAACTGGTTGGTAGTCATTCAGTTCCTTAATGGAGGGCTTCTTTGGCATTGGGATGATGGTAGAACATTTGAAGCAGGAAGGAACATAGCACATCTCTAGTGATCTATTGAAGATTCGGGTGAAGATGGGGGCCAATTGGTCAGCACAGACTTTTATGCAAGAAGGAGTTATCTTCTTTGGCCCTGGTGCTAAGATCAACGTTTAGTAATACAACAGATTCTTTTTATTCAGAATACTTGTTACTGACTTCGAAATTTAAATGTCATAGTAATGAATATTCAAAGACATGCTATTTTTTTCAAAGGTAAGC
The DNA here is from genome assembly GCA_033807585.1 of Hydrophis major. NCBI lineage: Eukaryota > Metazoa > Chordata > Lepidosauria > Squamata > Elapidae > Hydrophis > Hydrophis major. The sequence continues at coordinate 72,334,823 of CM066328.1, read as the reverse complement.
TGAAAGGATCCTGTTCTAGTTTTAACCTTATCTTTACTGGGCTTTATAGTTCCAACATTGTATACTGTTCATTTGCAAGGGTAGGAAGTGCATATCAAAAGTTATGCTTCAGCACTCATGTGGCTTGCACTAAATCCCAACTAAAACCAATAATATATCATTGCACAAATACATCGCTATAGCTGCATCATATCTATTCTGCAGAGAAGTTTAATAAATTTCTCAGATTATTTCTATGCAAATGCACTGCAGCCTTATCCTCTCAGTTTTATTATTTCAGGAAGTGACACCTAAAGGAGACATATTCACAAACATGTTATAGTATAACAAAAGGCATTTTGTTCAGTTCTGAATCAGAGTCAGTAACCAATAAACAGCCATGTAAAACAAGACTCTTGTTCATGAGGGAATCTAGCATGACAGCATAATAAAACAGAAGCTTAAAGTAATTTTCAGTCTCAACAAGTTTAATATACCTAAGAACATTTGAGATACAACTGGTTTTTTTCCTAAGGTATTCATGGAGCATATAAAGAAATACAATTATAACTCAAATGTTTATTTGTTTTGTCTTTTCGTGATGGTAAATCACTGCCACAATATCTTTCCTCCCAGTACACCTAAAAAGTCTCTTGTGTGTTTAGAAACTGAGATACTCTTGGCTGGCGGTTTAAACATTTTCAAAAAGAAACAGTGGACCGATGACGGAACTTAAAAATAGAGCTTTTCCTAAATTATTTTTTTGAAATGAAGGAAACTATTTTTCTTTTGGGTTTTCTTTGGGGGTATTTTGGTGTTTTGTTTTTTTTTAATTTGTACTCTCATACAAAAATATTATGGAGCAGAGATTCATCTTTCCCTCAGGTATGTAACATTATGACGTCTCCTTGGTTGGACAGTTGTCCTTTTCTTGACTGAATATGTGACTGAATATTTTTCAGGGTTGACCAGGTAGCCCAGGAAGAAAATAGTGCTGAATTTGTAGACTCTCACCTAGCAAGGGAGTGATTTTCTCTTTTATCGTTACTGCTACCGATATTCCACTTCTAGTGGTCTTTCCGTGGTTATACAAACTACTACAAAAGTGAGATAAAATACAAAAATATTACGTCTTGAAATAAAAAAAATGCTTTCCAATTTAAATATTCAGCAGGAAAAGACAGAACCAACTCAATTTTCAATGCAGCAAGTAGGTGATATACTGAGACATCTGGATATTGGTTGCAGATGCACACTTTATCCTTTGTTTTAGAGTGATGTAGTTCCTTATAAACTGCTGACATGGCGATATAAAACTCTTTATAAGTCTTTGACAGTCTTACAGATGAAAACTCTGAAAATAAAACTTCCATAGGGGTATGGACCTGGGAGAATTGTGGCAAATAGCTGGCAGCTGGATGTAATCAAGTTTTGTTTTATAATTTCTTTGCTGTTCAAAAAACCAGCAAAGCAAATTGCTCAGTTATATTTCATTCCAACCATTTGATACTTGAAAATTATTTTGAAGAAGTGATTTGGATTTTGTGTAAACACAGCACATCTCTGCTATTTATTAACGTGTGGGTAGTACTCAATTTATAGCAGTTGCTTTAGTGTTCAAAGTTACAATGGCACTGAAAAAAAATGATTTATGACCGTTTTTCACATGACTGCTGCAGCATCCCCGTGATCATGTGATCAAAATTCAGATGCTTGGCAATTGGTTCATATTTATGGTGGTTGCAGTGTCCCAGGGTCACGTAATCATCTTTTGCAACCTTCTAACAAGCAAAGTCCATGAGGAAGCCATATTCACTTAACAACCATGTTACTAACTGAACAACTGCAGTGATTCATTTAACAATTATGGCAAGAAAGGTCATAACGTGGGGCAAATTTCACTTAACAACTGCCTCATTTAGCAAGATAAATTTGGGTTCAGTTGTGATCATAAGTCGAGGACTATAGATTGATTTTTTTTTCAGATGTGTCTGCAGAAGCCTGAAAAAAGTGTGACTGCTTTCAAAAGCAGTAATGCTTTTAATGATGGGATTTCTTAAACCAGCAGAAATATTTTTCATATCCATGCGGAGCCTAAATTTTTTAGATTTCTTCAATGGACAGGGGAGGCATATTCAGAGGATGCTTGAAGTGCTTCTTCAGTCCAAGTCAGATCCAAAGTCTGTTTAGGTGTTAAATACCTAAACGGAATTTAATACCTAGATATTAAATTCCATACCCTTTGTTATGGTTTTTCAGCATTTTTTTTTTTTTGAAACAAGTTTTTATTAATTTTAAAGATAAAACAACACATCATTAACCATTAAATACATAAACACATAAAACCTCTTAACATTGTAAATCCTTACAAGTCAAACAAAACATTATTTTTATACAGCATAATTCCAATTTATCCCATCTCCATATGGACACACAAACATCTTTCAGCAAGTTTCACATTTTTTCTCTTTACTCCTATTCAATTTCATTTCTCTTCCATATTTATCCATTTTATAGTCATCATATTCTTTTCTTTCTGGCTTGTATAAATTATTCTCGTCTAGCATTCCTCCAAGGTTTTATTGATTCTTTCCTTTTTTTTTTTTTATAAAAAACAAATTTTGTTAGTTTTATCATAAGCACAGTACACAAACATACAAACACAAAACATAAACAAAACTAAAAGATCTTTTCTGAAGGTTGTCTGTTCCCGGGTTAAAACTCTTTACACAGACACAAATTCAAACATCATATTCAACCCATATCTCCTTCCAAATCTTATTATCATTTTCTTTTTTATATATATATATAAAAACCATTTTTATCAGTTTTATAAAAACAATGCACAAAAAATCAAGGCATAGCAGCTTATAAATTCTTTTCTAAGAAAAAATAATAATAATAGACCAATAAAGCATAACATTTCCAGATTATAATATCAATATTTCATATAATATTAACTTCATATCTTGTCCCTACTTCTCTTTTCCATCCAAATTATTTATTAATTAAAATTTTATTGCCTTTTATCAATACACAAAATCCAAAAAAAAAAAGCATATATATCCTTCCATATCTTATTACCATTTTCAATAACATTCTTTGTCTGTTCTATTTCCAATTATCCATTCATCTTTTTTTTCTTTTACTATACTTCTCCTGTACACCAATTGGAGTAACATCTATAACTCATTACCCTAACTTAGAAATACTACATATAGCAATCTTTCTTGGGATTCTGTTTAAAAAAAAAAATTCTAAAATTACATAATAAATTTTATATTCTAAATATACATATAAAAACACACTCTTATATACCCTCCAGAATCCCTCTTTTAATCTAAATTAAATTCACCCATTATCTCTAAATAAACTTTTTTTCCTTAGGTCTTGCTTCCCCACATTAAGGCTTCTCCTCCCCCCCTTTCTCTCTTGCTTATTCTTCTCCTTGCCCTTTCTACCCCTTTGTTTTTTCTCTTCGCTTTTCTTGCTCCTTTTCCTTTGCTTTCTAACCTTGCCTCCATCTTTTCGCTCATTTTTCTCTCTTTTGGTTGTTTTTATAATTCTTAAAATCCCCTTTTTCTTATCCTTTTTGTCCTCCTTTCCAGAAGGGACCCATTGTTCATCAAAGATGGCTTCTTCTTCCTCTTCTTCCTTGTCCCAGTCCTTCTGCTGCGTAATCAACTTTTCAAAGGAACATAACGCCATTTCTAAGAATTGAAACAAAGCGCCCAAAGTATCTTCTTTTTTATATTTTTGATATTCAATCTCTAGTTCATCCACAGACGATGTCATTATGAAAAGGGAAACTTTTTCCAAAACAACCACAAGAATTTTTAATCAAAGACAATCAAAAGCAATTAAAAAAAGAAAAAAAGTTCCAAAAGTTAATACTTTTCTTCCTTCTTCTCTTTCTCTTTCTGAATTAATTTTTAATCAAAGAGGTCCAATTACCATATATCTTCTTTTGGGATCCACAAAGGCGTTCTAATCAATCTCCTCCTTTTTCAGCTTCTGCTCCAATTTTTTTTTTCTCCCTTCCCACTTGCAATGAGAATTTTAATAATCAAAAATCCATACCTCCAGCAGAGATTTTCCAATTTCTCACATTTTTCAATGTCCAAAAATCCCTTTGTCTCTTATCTTAGCTTTCAAAACAATCCACTTTCAATGTCTAATATATCCAAATATTTCTGCTTTTTCCGTGGGGTGGGAGAGTAAAAAAAAAAAAAAAAATTCCCTTTAACAGCTTCTCCGCCGCTTTTCGCTCTTCTTAGGGATACAATGTATCCTCCAGCAACAAACAGCTCAATTCCAGGCAATTTAAAAGGTGTTACTTGACCTGGCTCAGACAGAACTTTCACTCTTCACACTTCCTCCAGCACAGTTCTTACCCGGTTGCTGGCTTCTTCGTGGCGGCCATTGCTGACCGCCGCTCCACCGCCTTGGGAAAAAGGGGTTTTCCCGGAGAAAGGGGGGGTCTGCGATGCCCCCACCTCCCTTTCCGACTCCCCTCTATCTTCAGCTGTCCCTACAGGGCAGCCATATCCCCCTGACCCATCTGGATCGGGGGTACCTCGACGGCTAGCCCAGCAGGAATCGCGAGCTGTCGCGAATTCCTGCTGCCCCGAAGCCACGCAAACCGGAAGTTTCGGTTTTTCAGCATTTTATTACTGCAGTGACAATTTCACCTTCTTAAGATCAAGCCATATTTTTTAACCATTGAAGGAATGTGGTGTGTTAGCAGCAAATGAGGCTTAATAAGTTTGGTTTTACTTCCTGCCTGGCATTACAGAATTAAAAATGCAGGGTGAAGGAACATTTGTTCTGTAATTGAAAAGATCACAATTCATAGCTGAAGGGGCTGCATTTACTTTGGGTGTGACTAATGCCAACCTGACCTGACCACATAAATTCAAATGTGATCCGTAATAAAACAAGGAAGCACAACATAAAACATCATGTGCTATTTGTCCATCTACATTGTTAATTACAGCCAGTTATATTAGAATTAATAGTTCTTATATTAGTCATATAAATAAGGAAACTATCAGTTCATGCTTAAAAGGTAAGCATATTGTGTAATAAATTATATATCATTACCTGTTAAATTAGCTTGAAGTCCTAAAAACAGCCCTGATAGGTAAAATCTCAAAGAACTATAAAACTTTAAGTGGGAAGAAAAGGGGGAAAATGTTCATTTAACTCTCTGCCGAGTCCTCTACTGATGTGTTGGAATATAATTCCCAGAATTCCCAGTGAGAACAGCCATAGTGGTGGGAATTTTGGGGACCTACTAGCTAGATAATACTACAAGTTGGGTTTGACTGATCTAACATATGGAGTAAAGTTATCAGATAAATTTCCAGATTATTATGAAATATATTTTAAAGAGAATTGGAAAATGGTGTTTTTGAACTGTAATAACTTTAAAAGCTTCATATATAATAGATGTTTTGCCATAGTTGTCATCTATTCATTATGTCGCATTAGGAGATGTAACTTCTCTTTCAAAAAGGCTGTTTTAGTTACATAAGAGCTTATAGAGAACTACACTGCTCAAAATAAATAAATAAAGGGAACCCTTAAACAACACAATGTAACTCCAAGTCAATCACATTTCTGTGAAATCAAACTGTCCACTTAGTTAGCAACACTGATTGACAATCAATTTCACATGCTGTTGTGCAAATGGAATAGACAACAGGTGGAAAGCATAGGCAGTTAGCAAGACATCCCCAATAAAGGAGTGGTTCTGTCGTGACCACAGACCACTTCTCAGTTCCTATGCTTTCTGGCTGATGGTTTGGTCACTTTTGAATGCTGGCAGTGCTTTCACTCTCGTGGTAGCATGAGACGGCGTCTACAACCCACACAAGTGGCTTATGTAGTGCAGCTTATCCAAGATGGCACATCAATACGAGCTGTGGCAAGGTTTTCTGTGTCTGTCAGCATAGTGTCCAGAGCATGGAGGCGCTACCAGGAGACAGGCCAGTACATCAGGAGACGTGGAGGAGGCCATAGGAGGGCAACAACCCAGCATCAGGAAAGCTACCTCCGCCTTTGTGCAAGGAGGGACAGGAGGAGCACTGCCAGAGCACTGCAAAATGACCTCCAACGGGCCACAAATGTGCATGTGGCTGCTCAAACGGTCAGAAACAGACTCCATGAGGGTGGTATGGGGGCCCAACCTCCACAGTTGGGGGTTGTGCTTACAGCCCAACACTGTGCAGGACGTTTGGCATTTGCCAGAGAACACCAAGATTGGCAAATTTGCCACTGGCGCCCTGTACTCTTCACAGATGAAAGCAGATTCACACTAAGCACATGTGACAGACATGACAGGGTCTGGAGATGCCATGGAGAACGTTCTGTGGCCTGCAACATCCTCCAGCATCAATGCCTTCATCATGCAGGAACTGCTGACACACTCCAGCCACTTGAGGTCTAGCATTGTCTTGCATTACTCACAAGAAGTCTGAGAATCTCATCTCGGTTTTGGCAGTGGGTCAGTGGAATGGCATTTCTTTAGGGGGCCGCACAGTCCTCCATATGCTCGCCAGAGGTAGCCTGACTACCATTAGGTACCGAGATGAGATTCTCAGACTCCTTGTGAGTAATGCAAGACAATGCTAGACCTCAAGTGGCTGGAGTGTGTCAGCAGTTCCTGCATGATGAAGGCATTGATGCTATGGACTGGCCCGCCCATTCCCCAGACCTGAATCCAACTGAGCACATCTGGGACATCATCTCTCCATCCATCCACCAACGTCACATTGTACCACAGACTGTCCAGGAATTGGGGGGTGCTTTAATCCTGTTGTGGGAGGAGATCCCTCAGGAGACAGTCCACCACCTCATCAGGAGCATACCCAGGTGTTGTAGGGAAGTCATACAGGCACGTGGAGGCCACACGTACTACTGAGACTCATTTTGACTTGTTTTAAGGATATTACATCAAAGTTGGATCAGCTTGTAGTGCTGTTTTCCACTTTAATTTTGAGTGTAACTCCAAATCCAGACCTCCATGGGTTGCTAAATTTGATTTCCATTAACAATTTTTGTGTGAATTTGTTGTCAGCACATTCAACTATGTAATGAACAAAGTATTTAATAAGAATATTTCATTCATTCAGATCTAGGATGCCTTATTTTTGTGTTCTCTTTATTTATTTTTTTGAGCAGTGTATATAAAATGCAATTATCTTGTGTTTAAGGAAAAGCTTAAAACTAGGTCAGACAATTTACAAAGGTTGGCTTAAATGGAATGGAAATGTATTTCTGACATGCAGTAATAGTCTCCAATTAGTGATGTAGAAAGAAGGACGATGGAGAGATTGTCGCATAATTGAAAGGACATCTGTAGTAAGTTAAAATGAACTACATAATATTCTGCTTTTCCCTTGTGGGATTATAAAGTGGGAAGTTTCAGACTTCTAATAGTGAATAGTACAATTTGCCTGGGTCATCAGTTACATAGGCCTTAGTGGAGTGAGTTCCCATTTTTGCTTAGATATGTGTAAATGCTTTTTTTTTTAAGTCCCAAACCAATATAGTGACAATGGGCTGAAATTTCTCCCTGAGGTCCAGAAGTTCTGCAAAAAAGGATTCTATTTTGTGTCACTTATCCAAGGGTTTCAGACTTTTATTTTCAAGCTTTTACATAGCTTGATAAGTTGTTCTTTGAACAGAAGATAATATATGTAGCTCAGGGTAAAAATGAGAAGTCCTTGGTGCTCTCTGAGATTGGTTATTTTCCTGTACATATTTCATTACCCAGCCAGGTAACATCTACAGTGCTAAAAGAGAATGGGGCTTGCTCTCTGTTTCTATACCATGGTTTTCCTGGTCACTGTCATTGGTAGTTTACTGTTTGATTGAACTATATTGCATAATTGGATTCCTGGGTTCAGTATTAGCAGGAAAAAATAATTGCAAACTCATTAGACTTGACAAGTTATATGTATAGTCTGAAATCTGGAAACATCAAAGTCATTTATATATCAGAATTCCAAGAATTCCCCTGGGTATCTATCTTTTTAGATGATCAAAGACTTTCCTGGCCAGATTATGCTTAAATTACATGACCATAATTTCTAAAGTTTCTTTTTTTGCAGTCCTTTGTAACAAAGATGAATAGCTGAAAAATATTGCCATTTACACTCAGGGACTGCTAAGGGCTCATTAATTTTCTCTCCAGGGTTCTGTCTTAGAGGCAAGACCTTTTGCTCACAAAAAGTATGAATTAGTGAAAAAAAAAAGGCAGTTCTATCCACAATTTTCTTTTAACTAATTTCAGCTGGGAGCCATCGTTAATAGATTTTTCAACTTTTCAGAAAGTTCTATGTTTGCATGTTAAAGGCAGCAGGGAACAAACTACCGAATTGGAAATAGAAATCTTCCATCCATCCACAGAAGTGGTAGGAAAGTAGATAAATGTCAAAGAAGTTGAAATATTTAATTAGTTCTTTGCATGTTTATTCAGGTGTAAATTGAATTTGTTCCTTTATAACAGCCTATAGCAACCTTCTCCAATCAGCATACTGCAGGTGTGCTGGGACTGTGTATCCCAGACAGTGTGATTAGTGGCTACAATGACAGGAAGTCCCAGACATCTGGAGGATGCCAGCTAAGAAAAAGATAAAGTAGCATTTCAGTATATCATTAGGTTATTCTAAATAGTGTTCAGTTAAACCTGTGTGCCTAAAAGAAGGGATACATACAAAATTAAACTATGGTTTTACTAAAACTATGGTTGCAAATATTTGAAATCAAGTTAAACTTTCTATCCAATTCTTCAATGCAAGTTTGAAAAAAGGAATTATAGGATTATCACTGTCCTGCCAGGTTTTGCTCTGTAGGAGCCAGTACTCTGTGGGAGCTCAGGATTTAAGAGGTTTGTAAGACTTAAACCTAATTGCAATAAAAACCCAATAAACACATCTTTTATGAAACTGAATCAATTTATTAGCCCCACAAATGTACAATTTTCCTTGATAGACTTTTGAAAAGCACATAAAGAAGGCACTGATTAAACCTCTGGAATTGTGACATTCCGCAGCATTGGGGCTGTCACAGAATAGATTGTTTCCTGGTCCACATTCCTCTGACTTCTCTCATGACACTGGAATAACTTCAGAAGAGATGTTATGCAAAGGGACCAAGGATATAAAAAACTTTGTGTGTCAGAACCAGGCTTGGTTGGACCTGGAAATGTACTTATTTCCTATTTTTATTTTATTTTATTTTTGTATATTACCAATTCCCTGAGAGTCTCAAGGTGTGGTTCATTATTAAAATAAAACAAAGTAATCCAAAATACAAAGTATTCTAAAAAAATAAATATGTTAAATTGAAGAATGCAAATTGTCAAGCAACTGTGAATCTTATCTTAAGTAATAGGAACCTTCTTTGCCAAGTCTTCAACATTTTCCTGAAGTCCAAAGTAGGTAAAACTTATCAGGTCTCTACTGACAGTGGGTTCCAAAGGCGGAGGGCAGCTACTGAAAATGCTTATTTTTGAAGCTCTGTCAGGTGAGAATCCCATAGACACAGAAATTGGAAAGAATTGACGCTACTTGATTTCATTGGATGAACAGAGGTAGCAAAGGCTACCCCACAGATAACCAGATCCAGAGCTATGCAGAGACATAAAAATGATGATCTTGAATATACAGGTTGAATTGCAACCAGGAACCAAGTGTCATGGCTCCATCAGATCCCAATTCAGAGGAGGAAGAGTTGAACTCTAGAACTATCTGATAGAAATTGGCACATCTCTCCTGAAATGTTCAGAGAGCCCAGGGGCTGAGGAAACGATGCTGTCCCAGACCTCTATGGCATTGGAGAAAGTAGTCAGCCGGACAGGGAGCCTTGTGCCTTCACAGATGCAGGGGAAGATTGGCTGCAGATGGGCAGCTGTGATGAGAGGTAACAGATTGGGTTTCGGTAGAAGTTACCATGAACACCCTTTCTATCTATGCTGCAAGAGAGCCCAGGATGGGTTGACTCCTTCCTATGATGTCATGTAACTGAGTCTGTACTAAGATATAAAAGCCAGCCCCCAGGAGAGACCCCAGCTTTGGCGAAGATACTTGACAGACTGAAAGGTGTCTTTGAAAACCCCAAATGAATACAGAAATATGTCTTACCCTCTCTGGACGAATAAAGGGAGGGGCTGGGCTCTCTTGCAGCATAGATAGAAAGGGTGTTTATGGTAACTTCTACCAATGCCCATTCTCCTCCATGCTGCATCGAGAGCCCAGGATGGGACATACCAAAGCTTGCATATCCACGGGTGGGTCCTCATCCGGCTCATCACACCAACTGTGGAACAACTTGTTGAAGGCTGCAGTCGCCGAGGCAAAGGCATCCAGACGGTAGTGTCTGATGAAAGGAGACAGGGATGTCCACGTGGCTGCATGACAAATCTCTTCCTAGGATGCTTGGGTCACCCAGGCAGCAGAAGTGGCCGCGCTTCTGGTAGAGTGTGCCATCAGACCTCGGGGAACTGGAAGGGCCACAGCTTTATAGGCCTGCTCAATGCAAGACCTGACCGACCTGCTAATAGTAGGAGAAGAGGCCTTGTGCCCCAAGTGAGAAGGGAAAAAGGAAACAAACATGGCTTCCAACTTCCTGAAGGAGGAAGTCTGCTTAATGTATATTCTAAGAGCCCTTCTTATGTCTAGAGTGTGCCACTGCCTCTCAAAGTCATGGTGCGGGAGAGGACAGAAGTCAGCCAAAACAATGTCCTGGGACCTGTGAAACCAGGTGTTAACCTTCAGAATAAATGAGGGGTCCAGACGAAGAACAACCCTATCATCGTGAAAGGAACAAAGGTCCTGTCTGATGGAAAGAGCAGCAAGCTCGGAAACCCTCCTGGCAGAAGTGATGGCAACAAGGAACACTACCTTCAGAGTCAGGAAATGGAGAGACACTATTCTAAGGGGTTCAAAGAGGGGCTTTGTAAGGGCATTAAGGACCATATGAAGGTCCCAGGAAGGATACCTGTGAACCACCGGAGGATGCAAGTTGGAAGCCCCTTTCAAAAACCTCCTGACTGAAGGGTGATGGCATAAGGAAGGAAGCGAACCCCATGAAAGGACAGAGGAGAGGCCCGCAACCTGCCTGCGTAAGGTGTTGGGGGCCAAACCTTTCTCCAACCCATGCTGAAGGAAGCTAAGAACTTCTGCCAACTGGGCTGAAGCAGAAGAAAGACCCTCCCTGAGGCACCATCGGGAAAAAGCCTTCCAGGTGGCATCATAGATGCACCTTGTAGAAGGTTTGCAAGAAGCCAGAATAGTGAGGATGACCCTTTCTGGAAAATCAGCCTCCTCTAGCCGCTGCTGCTCAAGTGCCACACGATCAGCTTGAACCACTGGGGCTCTGGGTGGAGCAGGGCCCCTTGGCGAAGGAAGATTAGATGGGCTGGGATCCTCCAAGGAGAAGCCACCAATAGGTTGACCAGGTCCGCAAACCAGGGCCTCCTTGGCTAATAGGGTGCCAGGAGGAGGAGCTCCGTTCATTCCTCCAACATCTTCCGAATTACTGCCAGAATGATGGGAAGTGGGGGAAAGGCGTAGAGGAGACCCTTGGGCCATCTGCACCGAAGAGCACTGGTCCCCTCTGCTCCTTGGCAAGGAAATCTGGTGAAGAATCTGGTGACTTGGGCATTTTGAGGAGTGGAGAAGAGATCCACCTCCGGTGTTCCGAATCTGAGGGAAAGGTCCCTGAATAGAGACGGAGGAATGGACCATTCTGCCTGGTCAACTAGGCTCCTGCTGAGCCAGTCGGCCAGGGAGTTGTTGACCCCGGAGATGTGATCCGCTGAGATCAACAACAGGTGTGCCCATAACCCCAACCGTAGAGCCTCTCTCATGAGGGCTTTGGACCTCGTCCCCCCTTGATGGTTGACATGAGCCTTTGCAGCCATGTTGTCTCTAAGGACTAGAACATGAGAACCGGTCACTGATTGCCTGAAATGCTTGAGAGCCAGAAAAATGGCTCCGAGCTCAAGCCAATTTATGGGAACGGTCTGCTCTGATCTGGACCAAACGCCATGCATATGGGAACCCCAACCCAGGAGGCTGGCATCAGTGGTTATCACTAGCCTGTCTGGGTCCCTGAACAGGAGTCCCCTCCAGATAGATGGGGAATGCCACCAATTGAGAGATCTCTGGATTTGTGGCAGGACGGGACCTTGATGGATGAGTGGCTGGTTCCTGCTCATTGGTAGGGAAGCAGGAACCATTGGAGGGGTCGGGAGTGGACCAAGCCCATGGGACGATGCCAATACAGGAGACTGTCTTCCCCAGAGGCTTGGACAACAGTGACAGGGGAACAATTTGATGTTTTTGGACCTGGCTGATGATCTCTGCCAGGCTCTTTCCACAAGCTGGGGACAGGAAAACCTGGCACGATGTGATATCGATGACTGCTCCCAAGTGTTGCAATTTGGTTGTGGAAGAGAGCTGGCTCTTTTCGGTGTTGATGGAAAATCTGTGGCTCTGGAGATATGACAGGGTAATTTGCAGATCCCGATGGGTCGCATGGATGGAAGAGGACAGAATCAAAATGTCATCCAAGTAGCATTGGATCCTCACAGAATAGAATGCAGAGATGCCATCAGTGCTGCCAGAACCTTTGTGAAGACCCTTAGAGCTGATGAAAGGCCGAAGGGGAATGCTCGATTCTGGTAATGGGTATTCTGACAACAGAAACAGAGAAACTGGCGATGATGAGGCCAAATTGGGAGGTGGAGGTAAGCCTCAGTGAGATCAACGGAAGAGAGGAGGTCGCCCTCCCGAACGCTCTCTAAAATAGAATGCAGATTCTGCATTTTAAATCGCTGGTATTTTACAAATTGGTTGAGAAATTTTAGATGAAGGATGGCTCGCCACCCCCTGAGGCTTTGGGAATGATGAAAAGGTGAGAGTAAAACCCACGTCCCTGTTGAGAAGGGCGAACAGGTTGAATAGCCCTGATTTCAAGAAGGTGCTGAATGGCCTGATTCATGAGGGCTTGCCTTGAAATGTCCCGAGAGACAGACAGATCAAAAAAATTTGGGGGGGTCACGTTAGGAAGTCCAATTGTAACCCTGACCTAATAGTGCTGGGCACCCAGGCATCCGTCGTTGACTTCTCCCATTTGGAGGCAAAGAAGGCTAGGTGACCTCCGATGGGTGGGGAGAACGAGGGATTACTTAGAGCGATGGAAGGAACAACCCCTTCCCCCCCCGAAAGGGCCATTTACCAGTAGAAGGTTGTTGCCTGCCAGATGCTTCTGCCCATTGGTCTTGGCATTGGGAGTATGGCCTTTGAGAGCAGGGGAAGCGAGATGAGGTCTCCACTTGGAAGGCAGGAGGGCAATAATGAGCAGGGCGATAATCGGCTTTCTTCCCAGAAGAAGAGAGAATTTTACATTTATCTCTGGTTTCAATGAGATAAGGTTCCAGAGCATCGCCAAAAAGCTTATCGCCTGCAAATGGGACTGACGCCAACTTCCATTTTTGGCATGACTCCGCCTGCCAATTTCGGAGCCATAAAAGTCTTCTTGCTGCTACAGAAGATGCAATGGCCTTGGATACAAATTTGGCGGAATTGCGAGTGGCATCCGCAGTGAATTCCGCCACTGCAATAATCTTATTAAGGTCTTGGTGAGACTGAAGGTCAGAAGCAGGAAATCTATTCTGGAGTTGGCGCAGCCACCGTATGGATGCCCTCGTGAAGAAGGATGCTGCTGTTGAAGCCCAAGCAGCCCAAGCAGCAGCCTGGTGATTGCGCTTGAGGGTCTGTTCAGAACATTTATCATCCGGTTTCAGGATATCTTCTGGCTCTGTGGGAGTGCCAGAAGATGAGAACGAGGCCAGAACCGGAATGTCAACAGAAGGCACTGCCAGGGCATTGTCCAGAGCTGCACTGACATTGTAGAAATGCTTATCCAGAGAAGATGGGCAAGGACCTGCCGAAGGAGAAGTGCACTGTTCCTTGACCATGTCCAGGAACAAAATGGGAGAAGGCAAAACCTCTGCATGCACTACAGGCTTGGAGAAGAGCGAATCCCCTTGGCTAGAGGGATTTCCTTGTGGCTCAGGAGCCACTTCCTCTGGCGACAGCTTGGCAGTGACCAAGGCCTTGCTGAGTAATGGCCTGAAGAGAGTAGGTTTGAAGACCAATGCAGAGGATGTCTGCTCTGGGTGAGAATCCTCTTCCTCTGAAAGATTTTGGTCAAAAATCTCACCTTCTTCACACTCTGAATGAGAAGAGTAACTGTATTCAGATGGTGAAGCCCTTCCTTCCTCATCAACCTTCTCCCATTCTGGTAGAGAAGAATGGACCCTGAGGCCCTGGGGCCTGTGTAAATCAGGGTGATGAGGCAAGGAACCAATAGATTGAGAAGGGAGAAGGGCCTGAACCCTTTCCAGAGGTTGAAGAATTTGCTTGAAGCCTTCAGCCAATCCCTGCCTTATGGCCAATGAGATAACATCTTGGATATCTCCTGGTCTATGCTCAAAGGTAGAGGCCGAAGGCCGAAGGCCCACTGCTGTGGGAGTGAAGGTGGCTTCAGGCCCAGATTGAGGAGAGGTTCGAGGCCTGGAGGGAGGGGGAGGAGCATAGGGCCCAGAAGCCTGTTGGAAATAAGGCCCAAATCTGCTTAGATCCTGAGGATCTGATTGTACTGCAAGAGCCTCAGGAGACCAGGATGGAGGATGGAAAGGCTCATAGATAACTTCTCCTCCCCTGGGAGGGCTTGGTTGGGGCCCACGAGTATCACCTGAAACATGCTGTAGTTGCACTCTCTTCTGTTGAATAGTTCTGTTGAACTGCCTCTCTAGGGCTGCATGTCTGTGCTTCTCTGCCCTCAACTCAGCCTGAGTTGCCTTCTTAGGGGCTAGAGCCTTAGCTTTGATTTTAGCAGCCATCTCCCTCTTGACTGATTGGGTGTGTTGCCTACGTCTTTATCTCTTATTGGGCTTAAGAGAATGTTCCACCGGGGGGAGGGGGAGCTTTGCCTGAGCCTTATCTTGCTCCATTTGTAGAATAAAGGCTCTTGCGTTGGAAGGAAGCTGTTTAGAAATTTTTCTATTAAATCCCTTAGGGTATAAATGGCCCCCAGGCTTACAAAATGGCCACTCACCTCATGGTGGAAGGCTTCAATCCAAGATGACCACTGACTAGAGGAAACAGGCACCAAGATCGAAGAATTGCTCTTTAGGCTATACAGATCCCCGAGCAAAGTCACAAGGGAAAAATGCAGCAACCAGCCACACGATCATCTGACTTGTGCTCTTATCAGTTTGCCGATTGCTTTAAGATCACTCCAAAACGCAGGCATGGGGGAGGTCTACAGATGCTGCCCAGCTTGCCTGCACAGAGTTCTGGTAATGCTACTCCCAACGTTGCAGGAGAGAGAGCCCTGCTCTCCTGGAAGAGCAACTGCCCAGATCCCTGGGAGCTGCTTGAAGCGATACTAAAATACTAAAGATCGCTGGTGAGTGCAATCTAACAGAATGCTTTCAGAGACACAGCTACGGACTGAAAGGAGCTGAGTCAAAAGCTGGTGTCTCTCCCAGGGGCTGGCTTTTACATCTTAGTACAGACTTAGCTAAATGACATCATAGGAAGGAGTCAACCCATCCTGGGCTCTCGATGCAGCATGGAGGAGAATTCCCCTGATGAGAAACATTTGCCTCCCCCATCCAATCCATGGGCGCAGAAGGAAACACAGAGGATGACTATGAAGCTGCTTGCAAGGAGCTGCCTCACCCCTTCTCATAAGGAACACCTGGTTCAGGGTGATTTAACCAGAAATTGGAGAGGGTGTTCATTAGGAACAACCATTTGTCTTGGCCAGTGGCCCCCAACCTTTTTTGTGCCATGGCCCGGTACCAGCATCACAAAATTATCCGCGGCCCAGTACCAGCATCAGCACTCATGACAAGGCATTTCCTCTCCCCCCACCTCCCCTCCAGGTCTTCCCCAGCGACCCCTCCCTGCACGGAAGCCTCAGCTAGTGCTTTTGGGCTCTTCCTCGCCCCCCCTGCATGAGTTCCTCCGAGCTGCTAGCTAAAGGTGGCAGGGCTCCTCTGGGCTGATCGCGCAGGCACCTGACAGCTGGGGGGGAGAAGAGACCCGGGGCATGATGTGGGTCCACTTTCCTCTCCACGGAGAACTTTTTTGCATCTGGCGCGAGGCAGTGGCTCTATAACCCCAAAGGCAGCTCTTGCCTGGCATCAGTGTGCGCGCACGCCCACACACAGAACACCCATTCAAACACCCACTCACTATCCCCACAGTGCGAGAATAACAGGAATAATAGTCTTCTTCCCCCCCCCACTCCACCCGCCACTAGCCTTGCGGTTGCGACTTGTGTCTCCGCTCCTTGGCTCAGTTTTTCCTGCAACTGACTCCCGCCTCACACTTTTGAAAGAGCGAGAGCGGCCTGAGGAGTTGTTGAAGCGCGACCCATTGGGGGGTGGGGGGAGAGAAAAAGGTGTATTATTACATGAGCCTTTTAAACTCGTGAGAATGGGCTTCCCGGGCAAAAACCGTTTATTTACATCTGGGCGGCCAGGAATTGTTTGCAAAACCACTTCACCTTCGCCAGTCCTCTTTACAAAGCGCCGCCGCGGCTCTTCCTTTTTGCCTTTCCCTTCCCGAGGCAACGCGGGAAGGGAGCCACTTGGAGCCACGCCGGGCAGTAGCAACTCCTGATTCAGGGGGCCTCCGAGGGGAGGGGAAGGAGGAGAAGAAAGGGGGGAAGGGTGGGCGGGGCTGATTCCCCCCAAAAATCAGAATTCTGAAGAATATCATGTCTGTCGAAACAAGATGGCAGTGCCAAGCAAACCAGCGGCCCGGTAGAAAATGATCCATGGACCGGCACCGGTCTGGGGCCCGGTGGTTGGGGACCCCTGGTCTTGGCAATGCTTCCCTGACTTTTGGAAAACTTGTGGACTTTGACTTGAATTTCAGCCTTTGGATTTGCATACTTTGCTTTGCAGTTTCCGGCTATGGATTTTGGCTTACAGACCTTGTTTTGCAAACTCTGCATCTGGTTTGTGGACTTAGACTTTCTTTCTGTTTGGGGGAGTTGGTTATGGTGACTAGTGGACCAGCTGGTGCTGGGTTACATTGACTGTGAGTGGTTGTTTTGTGGGGAAAGGTGGAGTGGGGGTTTACCAACGCATTTATGGTTTAGCAATGCAATAAAACACTTTATTGGTGCCTGCATATGCCTATGTGACCTGCGTCAGAACAGCAAGTGGTAATAAATATGTAATGTTAAAGTAATGTGTAATTGATACATTACTTACACAATTGATACATGTGCCCACAACTCCATTTTCTTTTTACTTCCTTAATTGAAAACTTGCAGTTTTGGTAAACTAGGTTGTTTTGCTATGCCATTTAAGCTAATTGATGCATTTTCTGTAAACCAGGATCTCAAATCTTGAGAAGGCAGTGCTTGAACCTGAATTCGTATTCCAGGGTTGCCCATTATATATGAGTGGGTAGGGAAGCCAAAATGCACAAGGCTTACTGTTAATATACATACTGTTATATGCATACTAAAGAGAATGTGGGGTTGCCTCCCAACCCAGTCTTTCTAGAGAGTCATGGAAAAATTGAAACAGAGATTGGAAAGAGATTTGGTGAATGCAGTTTAAATCATTCATTAACAATATAAATTGTATGGAAAAATGTATTCCATCAAACAGTCAGATTCTATTTTTACCTCAAAAGTCTGAGTCCTGGAGTCGAATTTGGTACTGATTATGTAATGTTTTCAAAGAAAAGATTGTTATAGATGTTTATCTATTGAAATAAACCGTAAGTAAGAAAACAGTTTGCATTTGTTACAAAAGATATCACAATGTGCCACACTTTTTTTTTCATACATTTTGTTGAACTTAATTCTAATCTTCATTAGTATTTTAAAATATGTACTGTATAACCATAGTCCAATATAACTAATGTTATAACTAAATATAATATAACTAAATATATAACTAAATATAACTAAAGTTAAGTTCAATAATAGTTAAGTAATACCTCAATTTTAAATGATTAGAATTCACATACACAGTCTCCAGATATTAAATGGCATTTGTGCCCTTTAGAATTGTAAAGAAAACAAATGGCTGAAAGATTTTTGTCTTTGTTTAAGCTTCTGCATGTTTGCAGTTCATTAACACTCCATGCTGCAGTCAGCAGGAGAAAGGAAGGAAGGAAAAACAGACAACATAGGTTCAAGAGATCCTGCTAATTGAGTGACAGCTCAAGAAAATCATGTGTCACAATCCAAACACATATTTTATTCTGTTGAATTTAAAAAGAACGGGTCAGGTCCCTACTTATTTTTAAAAGCAAAATTAATAATTGAGAACAATCTGTTAGGAAGATCTCCAGTACAAACACTGTTGAAATTAAATGTATATTTGCAAGGAACATGTTTTTTTAAAAATGCAAGTAACATCCACTGGAAAGATAAAGTAATAATTATCAGAATGGCAAAAGTAAATTTCAACTCTAGTAGCCATGAAATAAATGTTTTTTGTTCTTTAGAAACCTTTTGCTTTCTAGGAGAATCTTTATTAGTGACAAATTATACTTTTTTTCTGGGAAAGTTTTTATTAAATTTCCTGCTTATACCTACCGGACTCCGAATAATCACCAACTCACAGTATTGTAATTATACTATTTGTAAAATTAAAATCTGCACATTAAATATAACTACATTGAACAACATGCATAAAAACTAAGCAAGATATGAGTAAATTCAGTTGTTAGATGGGATATCCCAGAATTATAGGCTAGACTGAAAAATAGGGGAAAAAAAACTACTGCAAAGAATGCAATGGAACATCATTGCTATGCTGTGGCAAACTACATGATTTACCAAGAATCAAACTTACATTATGTTTAATATCCTTCCAGTAGTAAGCACCCTTTTTTCACTTTTGAGATGATATTCTTTTGAATGTTTCATATCCATCAGCAAGACTATTTATTATATTGTTTATATTGTGATAACAGTCCAGCTTGATCATGTATACATCGGTCTGCCCTTAGTTATTTTTAAAGTAAGATGAAAAAAGCTACACAAGTGAAGACATCAGCTAAAATAGGCTAGTTCAGATGAAATATTCAAATTCAAACAATGTTTTGAGCATTTGACCATAAAACCATTATTTGTGAATACTTATAATTTGAAACACTATAATCAAAATCTATTTTATCAATTACAGGCTACTACATGCCATGATGGTGGGATGATTGAAATTTTTATATTTCTTTACTCATTCAGCTAAAGCAATGCTACTCCAGTCTTGGCAATGTTTGGCTCACTATAGAGAGAGAAAATCAATTTCTTAAAAGTCATGCTCGTAGGACAGCTCTTAAAATTAGTTAATGGTTGGCAATAAAGAAGTGTCCTTTATAACCTGAAAAACAAAAGTGTTCCCAGGGAAGGTGTAAACAAAAGCCCCATGATCTGTCATTCAATATTACCATTCAATATTGGTTGCAATCTCATAATTATGCATTTTAATTTTGAGAAAAGATGCATTGAGTTGCTCTGCTATGCTGGAAATGCTATTTCATACTCTCTGCATGAAATACAATTCAGGAATGCTGCTTCCTTAGTAAGACCACACTTAGAATATTGCACCCACTTTTATTTGCCACTATAAAAAATGTTGAGACTCTGGAAAGAGTACACAGAAGAGCAACAAAGATGACTATGGGATTGGAGCTAAAACATATGAAGAATGTTTGCAGGAATTAGGTTGTCTAGTTTAATAAAAAGAAGGATTGGGAGTGATATGATAGCAGTGTTCCATTATCTGTGGGGGTGACACAAAGAAGAGGAGGTCAACCTATTCTCCATGCTGCAGCGAGAGGATGGGTAGACTCCTTCTTATGACGTTATTAAGCTGGGTCTGTTCTTGTATATAAAAGCCAGCCCCCGGGAGTATCCCCAGCTTTGACTCAGCTTCATTAAGTCACAAGCTGGGTCTCTGAAAGCGTTAGTGATTAGTTTCAGCAATTTTCAAACAAAGCTATCCTTGCTTCAGTCGGCTCCTGGGGATCCGGGTAGCTGCATCTTCAGGAGAGCGGGACTCTGTTCTCCTGCAATGTTGGGATCAACGTTGCCCACATGCTGTGAAGGCAAGCTGGGAAGTGTCTGAGCTACCTTCCCCATAGCCTGTGGTTTGCGCTATCGTAAATCCGATCAGCAAACCGATAACAGTGCCAGCCAGGTGATCATTCAGGCTGCAGCTTGTTACCTTCTCCAACTGATATTATCATTCAGGGCTCGCAATAGCCTAAGGAACGACATCGCCTTTTGGAGCCCTCAATGAACGCAGTGGCCATTTTGGAGTGCAGATTCTTCAGACCACGAGGTGAGCGGCCATTATAAGTGGCCCGGCAGCCATTTCAGGCCAAAAAAAAATAATTGGACTCTCTGCCAGCCTTAAGCTCACTTTGATAGCCATTCTTACTACGCTTGAGCCTTGCATATATTAATATGGATCTGGACAAGGCTCATGCAGAGCTTTCCCCCCCAGTGGAACAGACCCTCCAACCCACTAAAAGGAAAGGATGCAGACAGCGTACTACTCAGAGGGAAGTGGCTGCAAAACTCAGAGCTAAGGCTCTAGTCCCAAAGAAGACAACTCAGGCTGAGTTGAGGACAGAAAAACGCAGACATGCGGCTCTAGAGAAACAATTTAACAAAACAGTTCAACAAATGAGAGGGAAACTGCAACAAGCTTCCTAGCTAGGTGAACATCAGGGTTCCCAGGGAAGGCCCCCCCCAGGGGGAGGGGAAGTTATTCATGGAGTCTTTGGACCCCCCTCACCCAGTCTCCTGAGGAATTTGAGGAAGATCTGGGCCCTATTTCCAGCAAGCCTCTGGGCCCTATGCCCCCTCTCTTCCCTCTAGAGTTCAGGCCTCCTCCCAAATCAGGCCGGAAGCTACCTTCACACCCACGGCAGCTGGCCTTCAGCCCTCCAACCCTACCTTTGCTAACAGGCCCAGGGAGATCTTATATGTCATTTCCTTGGCCATTAGACAGGGATTGGCTGAAGGGTTTCAACAGATTCTTCAGCCTCTGGAAAGGGTTCAGGCCTTTCTCCTTCCTCAGTCCATAGGCTCCTTACCTCCTCAGTGAGATTGTCACAGGCCTCAGGACCTCAGGGCCCATTCTTCACAGGCTGAATGGGAGGATTATGAAGGGAAAGAGGGTGCCTCCCCATCTGAACACAGTTGCTCCTCATTCAGAGCATGAAGAGGGCAAAATCTGGGATTGCAATCTTTCAGAGGAAGAAGACTCTCATCCAGATCAGCCTTCCTCTGCACTGGTCTTTAAACCAGCCCTCTTTAAACCCTTACTCAGTAAGGCCCTGGTCACTGCCAAGCTGTCACCCAAGGAAGTGGCTCTTGAACCAGTGACTCCCTCTTCTCCAAGCCTGTAGTACACACGGAGGTTTTACCTTCCCTCCTTTTGTTTCTTGACATGATCAAGGAGCAGTGCTCCTCCCCCTTTGGCAGGTCCTTGCCCATCTTCTCTGGACAGGCGGTTCTACAATGTCAGCACATCCGTAGCCAATGCCCTTGCAGTGCCCTCTGTAGACACTCCGGTTGTGACCTCATTCTCCTCTTCTGGCACTCCCACCAAGCCAGAAGATGTACTTAAAGCAGAAGATAAGCATTCCGAACAGACCCTCAAACGCAACCACCAAGCAGCTGTGTGGGCTATCTGGGTTTTGACCGCTGCATTGTTTTTCATGAGGGCATCTCTACAATGGCTGCACTAACTGCAGGACCAATTGCCAGCCTCTGACCTCAGGTCTCATCAGGACCTTAACAAAATTATAGCAGCTGCGGAATTCACTGCGGATTCCAATTCTGCCAAATTTCATCAAAGGCCATGGCATTTTTGGTGGTGGTGAGAAGGCTTTTGTGACACTGAAAATAGAGCTGGCTTCTGCCCCTGCGCAGAAGACAAGCTTTTCAGCGAGGCTCTAGAGCTGTATCTCATTGAGACCAGAGATAAACGGAAAATTCTTTCCTCCTCGGGGAAAAAAGTGACTATCTCCCAGCTCCTTATTGCCCACCTGCTTTCCGGGCAGAGACCACCTCCCACTTTACTCGGCCACAGAGGGTGTATTTTCAATGGCAAGAACAATGCCCAGAAGCACCTGGCAAACAACACCCTTCTGCTGGTAAATGGCCCTTTTGGGAGGGAGGGGGTTGTTCTTTCCGTTGCTCTAAGTAATATCTCGTTCTCCCCACCCATCGTAGGTTGTTTAACCTTCTTCAACTCCAAATGGGAGGCGTCAATGACAGGCGCCTGGATGCTCAACACTGTAAGGTCAGGTCTACAATTGGAATTTCTATCGTCACTCCCAGAAAATTTTTTGATTTGCCCCTTCAAAGAGAGGCCTTATGAATTTGGCCATTCAACACCTAGTCGACATAAGGGTTATTCAACCAGTCCCCACCTTACAATGGGGACATGGATTTTACTCTCAACTTTTCATTGTTCTCAAAGCCTCAGGGGGTGTTTTAAAATGCAGACACTGCATTCTATTCTAGAGAGCATTCGGGAGGATGACCTCCTCTCTTCCATTGATCTCACAGAGGCTTACCTCCACATCCCCATCTGGCCTCATCATTGCCAGTTTCTCCATTTTATCAGAATGCCTGCTACCAGTATTGAGCCCTTCCCTTCGGCCTCTCCTTGGCTCCAAGGGTCTTCACAAAGATTCTAGCAGCATTGGTGGCTTCGCTATGTTCTGTTCCAGTGAGGATCCAATGCTACTTGGACGACATGTTAATACTGTCCTCCTACATCCACTCTGCCCATCGAGACCTACAGTTTACCCTGTCCTGCCTCCAAAGCCACGGCTTTTCCATCAACACCAAGAGCCATCTCTCACCCATGACCAAATTGCTGCACTTGGGAACAGTTATCAATACAACTTTGTGCCAGGTTTTCCTTCTCCAGATCGTGGAAAAAGCCTTGCAGAGATCATCAACCAGATTCAACAGCAACAAACTGTTCCCCTGTTGCTGCTGTCCATATTATTGGGAAAGATGGTCTCCTGTATCAGCATCATCCCGTGGGCACGGCTTCACTCCCAATCGCTCCAATGGTTCCTGCTCCCCTTTCAATGAGCAGGAACCAGCCACTCGTCAATCAGGGTCCTGCTCTCTTCACAGGCCTGGTGGTCCCTCAATTGGTGGGTCTCTCCATCCCTCTGGAAGGGGCTCCAGTTCAAGAAACCAGACAGGCTGGTCATCACAGATGCCAGCCTTCTGGGGGTTGGGGTTCCCATATGGAGGGTCAGATAGCTCAAGGGGTTTGGTCCAAATTAGACAGAACCCATCCCATAAATTGGTTAGAGCTCAGAGCTATATCCCTGGCTCTCAGGCATTTCAGAGCCTCGGTGACCATCTCCCATGTTCTCGTGTTGATTGACAATATGTCCGCAAAGGCACACGTCAACAGGCAGAGATTCAAGGCACTTATGAGGAGGCAGAATGTGTGGGGCTATGGGCAGAGAAACACGTTGTTGATCTCAGCAGATCACATCTCTGGAGTCGACAACTCCCAAGCCAACTGGCTAAGCAGGAGTTCAGTTGACCAGGCAGAATGGTCCATTCCCCCATCCCTATTCAGGAGTCTTTCCCTCGGATTTGGAACTCCGGAGGTAGATCTCTTCTCCACCCCTCAAAATGCCCAAGTCAACAGATTTTTCACCGGGTTTTCTTGCCAGGGAGCAGAGGGGACCAGTGGTGTTTGGTGCAGATGGCCCACAGGTCTCCTCTATGTCTTTTCCCCTCTTCCCATCATTCTGACTGTCATACGGAAGTTGTTGGAGGAACAAGTAGAGCTGATTCTCCTGACACCCTATTGGCCACGGAGACCCGTGGTTTGCAGACCTGGTCAATCTGTGGCCACTCCTTGGAGGATCCCAGCCCATCTGATCTCCCTGCATCAGGGGGCCCTGATCCATTCAGATCCCCAGTGGCTCAAGCTGACCATGTGGTGCTTGAGTGGCAACGGCTAGGGGAGGCTAATCTCCCAGAGAGGGTTATTCTCACTATCCAGGTGTCTTGTAAACCATTGACGAGGTGCACCTATGATGCCACCTGGAGGGTTTTCTGCCAATGGTGCATCAAGGAGGGTCTCTCTCCTTCCTCAGCCCAGTTGGCAGAGGTTCTTAGATTCCTTCAGGATGGCTTGGAGAAAGATTTGG
Source organism: Hydrophis major (assembly GCA_033807585.1). NCBI lineage: Eukaryota > Metazoa > Chordata > Lepidosauria > Squamata > Elapidae > Hydrophis > Hydrophis major. The sequence goes on along the minus strand of CM066328.1, from coordinate 72,310,575 downwards.
CCCCCAACACCTTATGTCGCCAGGTGGTAGCTCTCTCAGTTCTTTCATGGGGATCGTTTCTGTCCTTGTTTCATCACCCTTCAATCAGGAGTTTTTGAAAGGGGCTTCCAACCTACACCCACCTGTGGTACACAGGTATCCTTCATGGGACCTTCATGGGACCTTACGAAGCCCCCTTTGAACCCCTTAGAACAGTGTCTAAAGGTAGTTTTTCTTGTTTCTATCACTTCTGCCGGAAGGGTGTCAGAGCTGGCCACTCTTTCAATCAGGCAAGATCTCTGCACCTTTCACGATGATAGGGTAGTTTTCCCTTTTGACCCCTCCTTTATCCCAAAGGTTAACACCTGGTTCCACCGATCCCAGGACATTGTGTTGCCAGATTTCTGTCCCCTTCCACACCATGATTTAGAGTGCAAGTAGCACACTCTAGATATCAGAAGGGCTCTTAGAATTTACATCAAGCGCATTTCCTCTTTTAGAAAGAAGCCATGTTTGTCTCCTTTTCCCCTTCTCACTTGGGGAGCAAGGCCTCTTCCCCTACTATTAGCAGATGGGTCAGGATGTGCATCGCACAAGCCTATAAAGTGGTGGCTCTTCTGGTACCCCATGGTCTAATGGTGCGCTCTATCAGAAGTGCAGCCACTTCAGCTTCCTGGGCCACCCAGGCATCCTTGGAAGAGATTTGCAGAGCGGCCACATGAACATCCCTGTCTCCCTTCATCAGACACTACCATCTGGATTCCTTTGCCTCGGCGACTACGGCCTTTGGCAGATGGGTGCTTCAGTGAGTGGTTCCACAGCCAGATGATTGGCCGGATGAGGACCCATTGACATGCAAGCTTTGGTATGTCCTATCCTGGGCTCTCGCTGCAGCATGGAGGAGAATGGGTGTTGGTAAATTTACCTGTGAACACCCTTTCTAGCTATGCTGCGAGAGAGCCCAGTGCCTCCCTTGGTTCATCCGGAGATGGTAAGACATGTTAATGTAATAGATTGTTTGCTTTCAGAGACACTTCTTCAGTCTGTCAAGTATCTTCGCCAAAGCTGGGGATACTCCCGGGGGTAGCTTCTATATACAAGAACAGGCTCAGCTTAATGATTTCATAAGAGCCCATCCTGGGCTCTCTTGCACATAGATAGAAAGGGCGTTCACAGGTAAATTTACCAACACCCATTCTCCAAAGCATCAGATGGCAAGACAAGCAATGGATAGAAACTAATAAAGGAGAGAAGTGAGAACAATTAATCAATGGAACAACTTGCCTCCAGAAGTTGTGGGTACTCCAACACTAGAGGTTTTTAAAGAAGAGATTGAACAACCATTTGTCTGAAATTGTATAGGGTCTCTTGCTTGAGCAGCGGGTTGGACGAGAAGGTCCCTTCCAACTCTCTTACTCTGTTATTCAATTAGAAACCAATGCCATCTGTTAACAAATGTTTAAAGCATAATTCTTAACTATTAATTAAAGTAATATGTACAATAATATTAAGCAAATGTCAAATTTAATTTCCTGTTTATTAGATTTCTATCAAACAAAATTGATACATTGGTTGTATTTTTTTTATGGAAGCGGTGTACTTCTCAAATTCAGTTATGATTGGAACAGCCTCAAAACCCATGATGGCGAATCTATGCCATGTGTGCTAGAAGTGGCACACAGAGCCATTTCTGCTGGCACATGAGCCGTCATCCCAGATCAGATTCACTGCACATGTGAACATGCCTCCTGCCAGCCAGCTGATTGTCGGGCATCTGCCGCATATGCACAGGGGGGGGGCATGCGGGGGAGAGTTGTGCACATGCATAGAGGCATGGGACGCACAGGGTTGCGTGTGCGTGTGCTGGGGAGTGTGGGGAGGTTGTGCATTCATGCGGAGGGGAGAGGATGCATGCACATTGTATTATGGGTGCAGGCACATGTGTGCACTTTCAGTACTCGACAAGGTTAACCATCACTGCTCTAAACCTTGTGAGTAAATAGCATATGCCACCTTTCCTTCAGGAATTTAGAGTGACTTAAAAGAGAATTTTTTAAAATTAACACCTCAACAAAACCCATCTGAAATAGATTGACCAAAAATACATACGCTTTGCAGGACACCATAATATTGCCCTATGAAGCATGTTGAATTTATTGAAATACTCAGGATGCTGTTTGTTTGCAAACATAAAAGATCTAATTTAAGCTTTTGAAGGCAAGAGCTGACAGTCGGATGTAGCTAGTGTTGTTCAACCTATTCACTTCATGAAAAACTTAACTCACAGAGAAATAGATTATTTTTGATCAAGTTTATCCTTAACTATTTTTTTTTGCTATTCCAAAGAATATAGTGTTTCTGTCCAGTTCAATCAAAAAGATACTTAAATGAAGGGGAAAGATAATTCATTTACTACAGCTGTACATTTGCTTTAATACATTTCAGTACTCTGGATTTTCTGTTGTTTCCTGTTCTTTCAGCATCACCTAATATTAAAGGCCAGTAATTTCCCTTAGAATCAGGCCTCTTTGGGGAAACAGTCATGCATTAGAAGATACCCACATATCTCTAATTCTTCAAAAGTGTTCCTATGCAGCTACAATCCGTTATTCAAACCAGAATTGCAATATATAGCAAACACAATTTTGAAATGGATGTTTTCTGGTTAATATGAATAGAGGTATGAATGGACATCATTTGCACTAGGAAACTGACTGGCAGGTCATTTGTCTGCTCTATGGCATTCATTCTTACTGTAATTCACTTTACAAAATCATTCTATATTGTATTGTATAGATTTGTTTGGGTGTTATTGTATTTTGATTTTACTTAATGTACAAATATTGGGATGTACATTGCTGAGAATACAAGAAGAGTACTACACTCCTCTGTTCACAACTGAATACTCTACATTACCAGACTTGAGATTCTAGGCTTAGACAACCTTGGACTATGCCGGCTAAGATTGGATTTAAGCATAGTACATAAAATTATCTGTTACATCTTACCAGTTAATGAATATTTCAGCTTTAACCAGAGCACAAGAGCAGACAACAGATATAAATTTAATGTAAACCACTCCAAACTTGATTGCAGGAAGTACGATTTCAGCAACAAAGTGGTCAATGTCTAGACTCTGTTGTGACATGCTTAAACCCTCACTCCCATTCTCTCAAACTAACCTCTATTGATCTCACCCCGTTCCTAAGAGGTCTGTAAGGATTAGCTGTATTCATTTATATGCAACATCAGTGAAAATTCCAGAATCAAGAACTCAACACACAAAGTCAACTTCAGTGTTTATTTTGTGCTTATATAATTTCAAATTAATTTTTATACTGTTTCCATTTATATTCACATTTCATAGTTCATTACTTCTGCATTTGGCTTAGATAGTTACATTTACACCCCACTTTTATGGAGTGTCTCTCAGTGTGTCTTAACTCCTTTGTACCTTTTTTCCTATAGGTATATTGTAGACTCACATTTGTCACAGCTAGCAATATAATCAATAAAATGTAAATATCATGCTGTCCAATAAAACTACCTCAGACAATAATCAGAGAAGGGTTTTTTCTGTTTAGGCAAAGAAGCAAGCAGGGTAGAGTAATATATAAATAGGTATAATGAGAGCAATCACAACATTTTGATATAACCAGAGGGTAGTTTTCTGTATATTAAATATGGAAATCACACTTTACCTAATTACTTTCTCTCCCAAATTAGCAGACATTTTACTTCAACTTGATTAAGTCCTTGTGTTCAAAAATTCACCTAATTATACCAGTATTTGAGTATCCCATTTTCCCTTTTTAGTCAGGATGAGACTGTGGTTCTGGGTTTTCTTCACGTCAGAGAATCCTGGTACATACAATATATTGTGGCCTGTGTGATACTTTCTACAGATTGCCAAGCAGAAAGGACCAGATAGAAATTAGGGATTGATCTTACTTGATAACACTCAATCCCAATTACTATGAAATAATGTTCTTTTAAACATTATTTCTCTTTCCTTGTATTTAATTTTAATGATATGGCATGTTAATCAACATATTTTTTTCCATCACAGACAGTATTACTCTTTTAAAGCAAACTAATACATTAGACTATAAAGTTGAGAATTGTCTTATTTGAATGTGGCTCATTGAATCTCACAGAAAGTAATAGATAATGTCACATAGTCATTTGAGAAAATAACTCTGTTATGTATCAAAATGGACTACTCGAAATCCCTGCGCCTTGATTGGCTAAGGCGCAGGGATTTCTGATTGGCCAGGCGAGCCGCGCCGATTGGCCCGATTGAAGTCTCCCGCGATTGGTTCAAACCAAGAGCGGGAGACTTGAATCGCTGCCATTGGCCGCGGCTGCCGCGGCAAAAGGTATAAAAGCCGGAGGCTTTTTGCCTTTTGCCGGTTCGGTTCAATGATTGAAATAAAGAGCTATTAATGATAAGTCACCGACTCAGAACCCTTTTTTCGCGGACACGACACTGGCGACGAGGATGGGATCTCGCCCCTGAACCGAACCCCGTGTCCATAAACGAACTAGCGACAACATAATGGCGAAAATAGCACCGCCTGCCCCCTTCAACCCTGCCGCCGAAGACTGGGAATCATACTCAGACAGATTCCGTATGTACCTAGAATGCGCCGGCATGAAGGACGCCCCGGGCCCGCTAAAGCGCGCCGTCTTCCTGACGCATTGTGGACCAGAGGTTTTCCAGATGGCCAAGGCATTGGCCAAACCGGCAGACGCGATTGCCATGGATTGGGACGTCCTCGAACCCATATTGAGGCGCCATTACGCCCCCGAGGTCCCCATCCTAATACGGCAAAATGAATTTTACCGAAGAAGCCAGAGACCAGACGAAAAGCTGAGCGACTTCGTCGCTGAATTAAGGCGCCTAGGCGGACTCTGTGAGTTTGAAGGATTGAACAGTCTCATAAGAGACCGTTTCGTGCTCGGACTATGGGATCCGACACTCCAGAGCCGACTTATGGCCAAAGGCGACATCAGCCTGGCCGACACCCTCACCGCAGCCGCAGCCGCAGAAGCAACCCGCACGTCAGCAGACACCATGCGAAGATCCGAGGCAAAGAGCGCAAACAACAACCCTGCGAGGTCGGCCGACGCACGAAACGAAGCGACCGCACACTACGGCGACTACCAGTCAACCTCCAGCACGTCAGATGATGAGGAGGACATACATCGCGTGCAGACGGGACGAGGAAACCAACGAGGCCAGTATAGTCGTAGGTCGAGGACTAATTGCGCCGGGTGCGGCGGCGACCACCCCAGGTCGGAATGCCGTTTCTTCGACGCTGTCTGTAGGCATTGTGACCGAAGGGGCCACATCGCCCGAGTTTGCCGCCAAAAAAAAGACCCGCAGCCCGCCAAAATGGGAACAGCAGGATAGAAGGAGAGAGAACTCCCCGCCCAGAGCCAGAGAGCGCCAGCCAACAGGCAGATGGGACCAGAAGCAACGACCCCAAAGAAGCGGCGACGGTCGGCGGAAAGAAGAAACCCACCAGACGGTGACAATCGGCCACGCCATCTCCGACGGCGCCAGAAAGGTCCACGTAGAAGTCCACATCGAAGGCCGGCCATGCAAAATGGAAGTGGACTCCGGGTCCTACCTTTCCATGATTGCATGGCACGAAATAAAAAAACTAGTGCCTACTCTGCAAAGAAAAGACGTGGCCGCCCAGAGAATCATCATAAAAGACTACCAAGGTAATCGCGTTCCAGTAGTGGGCACCAAGAACTTTAACATAACCTACAAAGGCCACACCGAACAACTACCACTCACAATAGTCGATCGTAACCGCCCGAGCCTGTTGGGACTGCAATGGTTCGCCCCGCTAAACATCGCACTGACAGGTGTCAACCAAGTCTCCATTGAAGCCTGGGAACAGCGGCTAGCCCAGGAGTTCCAGGAAGTCTTCGATGGAGGATTGGGCAAGTACAAGCCCCCTATTTCATTTGACTTAGACCCAAGGGTTTCCCCCAAGCGGCTTAAACCTAGGAGGGTGCCCTTTGCTTTAAAACCAAAAATTGACGAGCAGATCAACAAACTCGTCAAACAAGGGGTATTAAAACCGATAGACCACGCCAGATGGGAGACCCCGATAGTGACCCCAGTAAAGCCAGACGGGTGCGTGAGAATTTGCGGGGACTACAAGGCCACCCTAAACAGCGCGCTACAGCAAAGCGCCTACCCAGTGCCTATAGTGCAACATTTACTGCACTCATTAGGAGGGGGAAAAATTTTTGCCAAGCTCGACCTCGCCCAGGCATACCAGCAATTGCCTGTGGACGAAGAAACGGCAGAAGCCCAGACAATTGTAACACACCGGGGGGCTTTCAAGTGTAACAGACTCCAATTTGGAGTCAGCGTGGCACCAGGCATTTTCCAGAGCCTGATGGAACGTTTACTACAGGGCATCAAGGGGGTGGTGCCCTATTTCGATGACGTATTAATAGCGGCGCCAAACGAAGCCGAATTAGAGAACCGTTTAAGACAAGTCTTAACAAAATTTAAAGAAACAGGACTTAAAGTCAAACGCGAAAAATGCCAACTTTGTACAAAACAAATAGAATTTCTGGGTTACCTCCTAGACAGACAGGGCATCCACCCTACAACTAAAAAAGTTAAAGCCATCAAGGAAGCCCCCACCCCGAAGTCCAAAACAGAACTACAAGCATTCCTAGGCTTACTAAATTTTTATAATGTCTTCCTACCTCAGAAGGCAACGGCGGCGGAGCCCTTGCATAGACTCCTAGATAAGAAGGCAGCATGGACTTGGGTTCGGTTCAGGGGCGAGATCCCATCCTCGTCGCCAGTGTCGTGTCCGCGAAAAAAGGGTTCTGAGTCGGTGATTTATCATTAATAGCTCTTTATTTCAATCATTGAACCAAAGAAGGAAATTCACCTCCAGATATACTTCAGTGCATAGTGAGATAATTGGGCTTTGAGCTTCCTTTCTTTTACACACACACACACAGACAGAGAGAGAGAGAGAGAGAGAGAGTGGCATATAAATGGAATAAAATAATAAACTCCCTAAGCATTTAGCATCAGGCAAGCTCTGTTAACAGAATAGAATGTGCCTTTATTGGCATTGAAAGGATGTGCATGGAACTATGTTGCTATCTAGAGTGTTATGTAAAGCTTTTATAACCTCTCTTGTGATACTGGCACAAAATGCACTTCAAAATATGAGAAGCAAAGTTAACTGCAACTCCTGAAGGGTAACATATTCCCTCAGCTACAGAAAATGTTCTTAGCCATAAATTAAGCTTCCCTATCATTGAACAACACCTTTTAGCGATCTGACAGTCCTGAATATGAATCGTATTAAGATCTTTGAAGTTATATCAATATCCTTCATTAATAGGGCTCACTTGGATAGCAGCTGCTTCTCCTTTGGTGCATGGTGTGACACGACAAGATAGTAATTAATCCTGCTCTTCATGTACTAATTAATGCCGTGTTCATGGCCAATTACTTGTTATTAGTACTCAGTTTAAACTTCATTACAGCACATAATATAGGACATTGATTTAAAGCCACAGTATTGGCCCAAGGCAGCATGACTTCATAAGAAAATTTGCACACAAATTTAGATATTTTTGTCCAGTTTTGGCTGTGAAGATTCATATTCCAAAATCCCAAACCGATAATGAATAATTTATTGAGAAGCTACATTATAATAGGAAGTGTTTATTATTCTAGTCCAGTGTCTTTTAAAAATTAGAACATTTTGCTTATTTGTGCATAAATAGTCCAAGTATCTCTTGGAATTACCTTCATTTCTAATACAATCCTGTGGTTTGCAGATAGAGAAGTCAGTTCCCTTCAGCGAAAACCAGTATTTAACAATGTACTTTTTTTTCTTTTAAATTTAAATCATCAGTGTTTGTGTCTTCAGTGATTGCTGCTTTTTTAAGTGTTCAATTCTACTGGATGTATCTAAAGAAACATGCAGTGAATTTTCTCTGTTTAAAGGAACCAAGTCAGCAAGCCTCACAGTTTTTTCAGGACATACTGGTAATCCTAAAAGTGTCATAGAAATAACTTAATTATCCCAAGCTTAAGCAAGCCTTTGATTCAAAACCAAGGTTTCTGTGTCATTTTGAAGCTATGTTTATCCTTGTAGGGGTTTTTGTAAACCAAGGGATTGCCTTATCAGACTCTTGCTTGATATTTTGAAAGAGCAGCTGATAAGTCCCAATCTGAAAATAACCCACTACAGAAAGATGGAATCTCCCTTTGTGTATCAGACTCTCAATTGAACCTCTGGGTGGTAGTCTAGAGGTCTCAAACCTCTTTTCAAGAAATTCTGATTTCTTTTGAGGACAAAGTCCTCTTTCCCGCCTTGGGTGGCAGCTTGATCGTTCTTGCTGACACTACCTACCTTCCAGGGGACGCATCTGGTGCAGAGAAATACAGTAAGGCCATCATGACTTATGTTACTTTTCTGGCTCTTAAAAGTTAACTATCACAGAGAGCAGGAATGAAATAATTTCACAACTTATTCATGAAGGTTAGAGATGTATGGCTAAAGAGTTCAACCCTCTTGTGTAATAGGTCAATTTCACAAGAAAAACAAAATTAAACTTTAGGGGTTTGGGGTTTTTTTTGAAGATACACTTTAAAGTAGATGTGTTTCAGCCAGACCACAAGATGCTATCAGTGAGTGTTTTCTCCCACTGAGAAGGGAGACTGCATTTTGATATGACATAGATTCCCCCAAAAGCATAAATAAAAGTAATTTCTTCCTGCCCAATCTGAACAATGGAAATCAAGGCTGAAGTACAGGATATACTTAATACATAATTTGTACAGAAAAAAAAAAAAGAATCTTATATGACATCAGATCAAGAATCTAGTGGATAGTTCCTGGCTATCTTTGCAAAATAACAACAACCACCATCAGTTTTCTGAAGCAAAAATTTGGTTCATTTATCTGGAATGCTGGGGGGGGGGGTGGCATTTCACTTTAATTGGGTTGCTGAGGACATAGGAATACACTACTATTGTCTGGACTCCTTCTCCCCCCTTCTTCTCAATGCAGCTGTGCTTTGTTCTCAAAAGACCAGCCTCTTTTTCTCTAGTAGAGAAAGGCACTGGGGATATTTATGTGACTAAGAATAAAGCCCTCTGGTGGATGTTTATTGGAGATATCTGAGCCTGTGGAATGTAAAAAAACAAAATAGCCTGGTTTAGCACTTCAGCTTTCTCTCTTCCTCAGGCTCGTAGCACATCTTTAACGTAATACAAATCAATATACATTTTGGTAATGTCAGTGTTTTGCACATTATGGCTTACCAAAAAATGAAATAGTGGTAGAATGTGTGAAAGCCGCCTATTTGGTATATTTTTCTTAGCTGCATCCAGATAACTGGAACTGTTGGGTTTTGTAACACACAGAAAATACATTTAACTTTAGGGTGAAATTTCAAAAGAAAATATATATGGTGCCATCGCTAATTGAGAAATGTTGTTTCTCTTCAAGGACCATTTTTCCATGGCAGATTCAGTTAATGAAACATGTTTCAGCCAACAACTGGTTTAGCCGGTCCTTTGATATGCTGACCCATTTGTTACCCAAGTATGTTTTTTAAAAACATATCAGCAATAGAAATGGACAAAAATGCTCCTCTTGATAATGCCACCCAGACTCCATTACACTTCTCAGATCATATTACATGAATTCCCAAATGAACAGAATCTACAGTAGTGGTTCCCAAAGTGGATGGTACCGCCCCCTGGGGGGCAGTGGGATGCCTTAGGAAGGCACTAAGAGGCAAGGGCACTGGCAGGGGGGTGCTAAGAGACGAGGGGGGGTGTTCGAGGCCCTGGCCCTACAGGTTCACCCATTGACTAGCAGTGCTCTGGAGCCGGAGCCTCCAATGCAAAAGCAGTGACATGTTACATGCCACTGCTTTTCTTAGCGCCACCCCTCTGATGCGCCACCCCCTTCTTAGCACCCATCTGCTGGCCCTTTGGGGACACTAAGAGGTAGCAGGGGGGCATTCGAGGCGCTGGCCCTGCAGGTTCACCCATTGACTGTAGCACCACTCTGGAGCCAGCACCTCCAATGCGAAAGTGGTGGCACATTACGTGCCACCACGGCTGCATTTGATGCGCTTCCCCCTGTTGCCTCTTAGTGCCCCTATGCTGGCCCCCTTGGGGACACTAAGAGGTGGCGGGGGGCATTTGAGGTGCCAGCCCTACAGGTTCACCCACTGACTGTCATAACACTCCGGAGCCAGTGCCTCCAATGCGGAAGCGGTGGCATGTTATGTGCAGCTGCATTCGATGTGCCACCCCCTGCCACCTCTTAGCATCCCCAAGGGGGCCGGCAGAGGGGCGCAAAGAGGCAGCAGGGGGCATTTGAGGCACCAGCCAGCCCTGCAGGCTTACCCATTGAGGCACTGGCTCTGGAGTCTATGTTTCCCGACCTGCCTGCGGGGGCAGCACCTTGAACACAGCAGCGGTGGCATGGCTTTGCTCTACTTTTCCAACACTGCACCGCTGCCTGCCCTGGGCTTCCTCAACCCTTCCCTGTACTGGCTCCAGGAAACAGGGAACAGCATTGCCCTCTACGACGTGAGTGCCCTGGAAGGTGGGGCTCGGGAGGCTGATTCCTGGCAGGAGGGGCAGCCTATGAACTTGCTGTCAGGCACAGCAACTAGAAAGAGGGGCGGGCTTGGCTGAGTGGGATCCTGGATATTGGTCATGTGGTCAAAGCCTTCCTACCTAGCTACCAATCTATCCATTCACCCATCCATCAAAAGGTCTGTCTGTCTGTCTACCCATCCATCCATTCATCCATCCATCCATCCATCCAACTATCTATCAATCTACCTATCTACCTACCCAGCCATCCATACATCCATACATCAATCCATCTATCTATCTTCCTACCTACCTACCTACCCATCCATCCAAAAGTTATGTCTGTCTGTCTTCCTGCCTGCCTGCTTACCTACTCATCAATATATCTACCTACCTACCTATCAATATAGGTACCTACCTACCTATCTGTCTCTCTGTCTCTATCCATCCATCCATCCATCCATCCATGTTTGAGATGCCAGCTCCACAGGCACATCAGGAAAGTAGAGCAAAGCCAGTCTGCGAGGGAGGGAGAGAGAGAGGGAGGGAGAGACCTGATGCATCAGATTGAAATGAGGCCTACTTTAGACTGAGGACCTTTTCCACATTGAAACATCTTTGCCAGCCCACTGAAACACCTGTGGCTTCTATTGAAGATTTTGTGGACGAAAATAATTTTCCCCAATGAATTATAGTGCCAATTCTGAAGAAGGCAAAACCAAAATGTACTGGTAAATTACAAGTAGGAACACACACACACACACACACACACACACACACACACACACCCTTCTAACCCTACTGGAACAGGTGATTGGACTAGAATAGATATCTCATTATCTTTCTCTTCCCTCCCTCCCTCCCTCCCTCCCTCCCTCCCTCCTTTATTTCTTTTTCTTTTTGTCCCTTCCTTCCATCCCCCCTCTTTATTTGTCCCTTTTTTTTTCTTTCCCTTTTCTCTTTCTTTTCTTCCTTCTCTCTTTCTCTCTCTCTTTTCTCTCTTTCTCTCTTTCCCTCTCTCAGGCTCACCCCATTGACTTGGTGCACTGCTCCGCTCAGACTTGCTTGGACAGGTCCCTCTGGTGCAGTGGGCTCAATGGGGTGTACCTGCAGGGCTGGCACCTAGAACGCGGCAGTGCCGGCATGTTTGAAAAGTCAAGCAAAGCCAGAAGTCAGTAATTTTTGCTGCAAAGAATTACAAAAGCTTCTGGGTTGTGCACAAGAAGGGACACACGTCAATGCAATTCAGCAACATAAAATAAAGAAATACAAATAAAACAAATCAACAAGAATCAGCAAAGCATCTCTGATTAGATTCTATTCGCTACTAGAATCTAATTAGAGATGCTTTGCCAGTTCTAGTCCAATGACCTGCTCCAGCAGGGTTGGAAGGGAGTGTGTATGTGTGTGCATGGCTGTCAAAACTCCCCAAACAGGTCAAATAGCTCTGGGGAGGCCAGTCATAAATTAGAACACTTGCTAAACAACCGGCCATTAAGTGAGGACCACTTATATTTGGTTTGCCAGTCACCAAACCACACCCACCCAGTCACATGCCCACCAAACCACACCTATCTGGTCATATGACCACCAAGCCACATCCAACCAGTCATGTGACCAGCAAGTGACACCCTCAAATTAGGCCACACCTATAGAAATTTGAATCCCACCCCTGGGTGGGGGGCACTGAGTTTGTAACAGCAAGGGGGCGGTGGACTGAAAAAGTTTGTGAACCACTGATCTACAGAGTAGAAAGCTATTTTCTTCTCCAAAAATTTCATATTTTGTATCTGCAAACAGCTGCAATAAATAGTAAGAATGTATTCAAAGAGACAGTATTTATACCAGATAGAGGTAATATTCTATTTGTTTAGAGATTCATTGGAATGTACAATTTGTCTAACAGTGCCTACATTTGTGCATATAACTTGGTATGATTGCATTAATCTTTTATCTCATCTAAAGCTTTGGCATGAACTATAGTATTGGAATGCATATAAGAAAGATTTGAAAACTATTTTATTAAATGAAATTGACCAATTAGTAGAAGTGATTGTGAGCAGTTGCTGAATGGATATTTTCTAATTCTTATTGGCAAAATTAAATGATAAGTAGATTTAGGATTTTATAAATGTATAAGTATTCTTCTTGTGATTGTAACTATGTATGGTATACATTGATTGTATTGCTTTTGCATTTTAAGTATATTTGTAATATTGCTTCTTGTTCCTTCTAACAGCTACCAGAAATTCTTGATTAAGAATCTCTTCACATTTTTTGTCTTTCTTGGCTGTGGCTCCTCTTTTCTTCTTAGCAATTTTCACTGTTTGTTATGACATCCAATTTGCTTTCTTCCATTTCTTGATCTTTGGCTGTCTCTTTTCACATTCATTCTTAACAGTTTGTTGGATTTCTTTCCACAGTTCCTCTGACCTATGTCAATGAAGTGCAGGACTTAAAATTGATACAGATCTTGAAAATGCTATATATATGTGTAAGATCGCATTGAGGAAACTGATTGGCTTTGTTCTTTTGCTTTAGCTTGATTAAGAGTATGAACTGTCCCGTATTTAGTCCCTAGTTATATTTTTGCTGTTATAACTGAGTTCATCCACTTCCTTATAGCAATAATATGTCTGTATCTTCCATTTGGTGATGTCCATATACAGTATATATTAGAGATTTTGATTTGAAGATTGTTGGCAATAATACGATTGTAATGGCAGAAAAGTATAAGTCATTCTCCTACTTCATTTTTACGCTCTGGGCCATACAAAGCACTTATATTTTTATCTGTGCTGTTTCCAATTTTAGCATTCCATTTCCCAACCACAAGCAGTCCATCTTGTTTGTTGATTAGAGACTGAACTTAACTGAAAAACTCATCAACCTCCATATCTTCATCGCTTAATAGAAAATAAATTTGGATAACTGCCATATTAAAGAGTTGTTTTGTATTTAAATCTGTATTTAAGGTATTTGGATAGTACATTTGAACTTAGCAAAAAAAAAAAAAACCTGGTAAAATAGAGGCATAGTTAGATATCCGTTTTGTACTTTTTCTTTATTTTCTGGTGAATGCTCTTACTGTAATTGGATTGAATTTTGATGAGTTTGTAGTTGAATAGTTTTAAGCTATGTTGGATTCCTCCATCTTGAAAAAAGATTAATTATACCTAATCTTTATCGAGAAGACAAAAAAGTATCATATGATGTTCCTTATAAAAGAACTAATTCAGTCTGCTAAGTTTCTAAAGGAAAATGATGTTTCTGCAGCAGACATTTTTGATACCCAGTTGGAAAAATCTGAGAAAATATTCAAGTGGATTCTACTAAGGAGCAGTTTGTAATCCAGATGGTGGTGAAATTGCAATCTTTGTGTAATCTAATTGAGCCAAAGTCATGGCTAAATTTGAGGAAAGATTGTTATTATTCATAAAGAAATGGGTAATATATTGGATAAGAACATAATTAGTGTGGATAGCAATTTGAAATCCCTTTGTGATAATTCAGATCTGAATTGCTAAGTTTTCAGAAGATCTGGAACATCTGAAAACATTACATCTCACACTCATGGGCCCAGAATAAAACCATCTAACTCTAAAATTCAAATGTCTACTAATCTTAATTAAGCAAGAGAGAGCTCATAAGAATACAAGATGCAACATGCAGGCATTTGAAAATAATTGATTTACTTGCAGATATAAAATGATTCCTTGCCTGCTGTTTTAGAACTATTCCTATGGAGTTTCCTCTGCCCCACTTTGTCTTCAGGTTTTACTTTGGAGGTCTAGATGTTTATTGCTTATGCAACATTCCAAAAAAAAGGGCAGCTCCAATTATTATTAACTTTGCAAGAATGGCACCTTATCTGCTGAAGGGAGTTTGCCAGGCCAGGCTGAGGAGAAGTCAGTGGAACAGCAAGGCATAGTGTTCTCAGTCACTGAGTGAGGGGAGAGAGTTAATGGCAACTCCTTAGGCAAAGGTAGCTGTTGAGTAAGAGCCATTGTTTGGAATGACAGCAGAACTAGAGGAAATGGAAAGACACGATCTTCCTAGAGGCACAGTGTATACTCTATAGCTGGTACTAAAAGCATTCCTAGAAAAACAGCCTATCTCCAGGCCCTCTGTTTATTTTCAGCTCAACCTGCAAAACATCACAAACAGTCAGTTGCTTCCAACATGAACTGCAAAACATGCATCAGAGAATTGGAAAACTGTTTCACAAACTTCAGCATGCTGGCAATTGCCAGCCCTTTACAAGGAAAAAGACTGAGACCACATCACTTAGAAACAGAATCCCTGTCCCAATTGCTATAATAGAACAACTTGTACTACGATGTCTTATTAACTAAGTGTTGCATATTTTATTATTTTATTGCAGTTCTGTTTGTGTTTATTTATTGCAATTTGCCCAGATTCATCTGATTTTGATAGCAGAGAAATAGTATATTAAAACAAAAGAAACATTGTCCTTTCACTTGTTCCAGTTTACACTGCAGCTTTATAATTACATTTACTACCTAAAAAAGGCTTGTGAACTTCAAAACTCCTGAAAGACCAAATATTTAATCTTAAGTCAGTCTGTGCAGTGATGATAGTTCTAAGGGAATTAATTAAACATGTCCCCTCTAAATCATAGACATAGTCAAGGTTGAATTAAAAGAGAATTTCTAAAAGGGAGAGTTCTTGTGCTGCTATTAATATTGGTAAAACTTTTAAAGAGTTGCAAAATATCTTCTTTGACTCTAATGTTCCTTTACAGGTTACAGAAAATGTACTGTAGAGGTCTGGATTTTGGTTTGTGCATCTTCAAAGGAAAGCTATATGAATGCAAATACTTAAGGTACCGGAGCATTAGAGTTCAAAAGACAGAACTTTTAGCAGATTACTTTCTTGGTCAACATAAGGAAAGAATCTGGAGTTTATTTATTTATTGGCAATAATCTAAGGGAAAAATCACATATAAAGAGTGGCATTATGCGTGATACAGGCTGCTGTTAAAAATGGAATCAGCACTCTTTGTCTTTACTGCTACACAAAGCATTCTTCTGTTACTGTAACATAATATTTATGCTAATACCTGCTAATGTAATAATGTGCAAATACTGTACATAATGTGTTGACAATGTGTTATTTTTTTATGTTGTGGTAGAGACTGTATGCAATTAAAATATTACTCTATATTACTTATTGCACATTGTTTAAATCACAAAAGATGAAGCCATTGCTTTTTCTCCAGACCACCAGTGGCTATTCACCACTATAAAATCTACTTAGACCTGCAACCCAGAATTATGTAATGAGATATTAAGTTATTCCATGAGTAAATACAGACAGAAAATTACTAACTAGAGATTTACTATCTGATAAATGGTTTATCAGGCATCCTTTCTCCTGTATTGGCATCGTGCCGTGGGCTTGGCTCCATTCCCGACCCCTCCAATGGTTCCTGCTTCCCTACCAACGAGCAGGAACCAGCCACTCATCCATCAAGGTGCCACTCCCGCCACAAATCCGGAGACACCATCAAAATACATCTGAATAGAGAGTCAGTATATCCAAGTCCTCTGTTGCAGGGGGAAAAAACTTATTGAAAAGCCTATTTTCTGTAGTACCCTGTCAATAAGCTTTTAAAATATTTTTCCTTAAGAGTAGCAAAAGCATTTCTATATAATTTAAATTTTAGGCTTTGAATGTTTTCTTTTGCGTGTGTCTGCTCAAGATATGGACAAAAATGTAAGCTTCTCTAAAGCTTAAAGCCTACTCTAAAGTAGTTGATGTCAAAAGAACTTTGTGTGCATTTTCCACTTATTGTAAAGTTTGGTTAGTTAGTGAAAGACCAAAACTGTAAATTTAAGGGAAAATATATTTTCTATGTGGCAATAAATTGGAACCCTGTTGAACAAGTGTATTACTTTGCCCTCCAACCTGGCTGGGTTACAAGTATTTTTGGATCTAGAAGTAGTGATCACATCAAAATGAGTACTTAAGGCTTTATTCCAAGGTTCTATGAAAGAATAGCAGAATAACATTCAGAAGCATTAAAAATAATATAGCATTCAGAAACACTGAAGAATAAAAGTAAGAAAAAGAAAAAGACTTTATAACCTTCTGCTAAAGTCACATTTGATGGTAAGCACACCACTTTAAAGACAATAGGCTGGGTCTGCATTAAAATCCCATCTCATGGGGTTGTCTAACCAGCTTAATTAAACGCCACCCATATAATTAATCTCACCTCTTTCCAATGACTTCATCTCACTTGGTTTCACCAAGGACAAAGAGAAGTTTATCTTTTCATGCTCTTGGGATGTTTCACCTACTCATGCCAAAGTTGAGAGTCTTCCACAACTGAGGAGCATTTGTTTATCATGATGAGACCATCCCAAGGTTAAGGGATATTGAAAATGTGAACAATTATTCTACACAAGTGTTATTTTACTAAGACAAGGAGAAAACATTATAACCTTTAAGCTACTAAAATAAATGCCTAATGCTGTATTAACAATATAAAGATCTATAAAGGTAGTTTTTGTTTCACGACCACAGTTGGGGCTGACAACTTCAACACCAGAATAATAGGCAATAAGAGAATTAATGCTTGCATTAATTCATTGGAGATAGAATGTAAAAAGCAACGTGGCAGTACTTGCAACTCGTGTGTTACACAAACAGTCTGGTGCATTCCTCATTGACTGCCTGCTTATTCTCTATTAATCCCTTCCACTCCAATCTCTATGGTCAATGGGGGCATAGGGGGAGAAAAACTGAATCATATACAGAGGAGTTTGTTACTGAAGTTACTTGATTTTTTTCTCCCTCCCACAGAGAGATTGGAAAGGAGGAATTACAAGAGAGTAAAGAAACATATAATGAGAAATGCACCTGACTGTTAGCATAGTGTGCTCATGGCTGCCAGTTCAGTTCATTGCTTTTAATGTGCATTCCTCATTGTGTTCCAGGTTACTTTTTGTAATCCTTTCCTCTCCAATTTCTCTGCAAGGAGAGGAAAAGAAACAGGTAAGGCACTGTACAATGCATACTGACTATAATGCAGTACAGCCCAAATCTTGGGGGAAAAGACAAGTTTTTAATGCTTTAGAAAATGCCATCAAAGTTAGGGTCATACAAATCTTGGGTGATATTTCACGGGAATGGGGTATAGAGGTAACACTACTTTTAAAAAGAAAAAAGCCTACTTTTGGTAAAATCTAGGGTTTTCTTTTTTCCAATCTAGTGCCAAATCTCATTCTTTTACCAGTAGATTTGGCCTCATTCATACTGGAAGGAGAATGTGGGGAAATTATATCAGTTCTATGGTTTGTCTCTCCAGTACATTGTCACACAGTTTAATACAAAGTTAACTGTATACATTAAACTCCAGTACATTATCACACAGTTTAATACAAATTTAATTGCAACATGGATTTACTAACAGATACAAGTTTGTCCCACAGCTATTTTTTATGCAGTGTGTTAAAATTTAACAATTGCTTGCATACTTTTATAATATGGCAGCATTGGAACAATTCCAAGCTTTCATGTTGGCCCTGTAAAATATCTCTCCTTCAGCACTGCTGATGGGCAGATTATCATAACTTCTCAGTTGTCCAACATTGCTGCTTTTGTGGGATGTGAAATATAGAAGCAGTGAGTCATGTCCTCCTACTCTATCCCTTTTATAGGGATAACTGTGCAGTTTTAAGTAGACCATTGTTACAATATTGGCTAGGCAAGGCATTTGAGTTTGCAAGGCATTTGCATTTTAGCTTTGCTGCCCATTTTCAGCAGCTGTAGGTATGCTTAGTGCTGTCACTTGTTCTCCATCTTATTTTCTGATAAATGTAACTTAATGTTTTATTTATTTATTTTATTTAATTTTATTTGTCAATTGTTTACAAGATAATAGGTATAAGTAAAAACATAGTTATGAATACATGGATACATATAAGAAAAATAAAATAAAAGAAACAGTAGGACAGGGACGGTAGGCATGTTGGTGTGCTTATGCACACCCCCTGCAGACCTCTTAGGAAAGGGGTGAGGTCAATAATAGAAAGTCTAAGGTTAAAGGTTTGGGGGTTGGGGGAAAAAACCACGGAGTCAGATAGAGTATTCCAGACATTGACCACTCTGTTGCTGAAGTCGTATTTCCTGCAGTCAAGTTTGGTGCAATTAACCTTGAGTTTGTACCTATTGTTTGCTCTAGTGTTGTTATGGTTGAAGTTGAAGTATTCATTGACAGGCAGGACATTGCAGTGTATGATTTTATATACTATACTTAGATTGGACCAATCTAATGTGTCTAAATTAGCATTTACCAGCATAGAAACCTGGATGTTTTAAAGATATTCTCAGAATAACTTGCTTTTATAATGATGAGAAAGTTGACCACATTTCTGTATGCGAACCTGTACATTTCTATCCATCTATCTAGCCAATAAATAGTACATCATGCTATTTTCTTTGGGCAAGCAACTTTATGCAGATCAAAAAAGAAGAAGGAATAGGAAGCCAAAGAACTTAAATGTATGAAATAAAAAAAAACAAACAAACCAGGAAACATAACTAAAACTAAGTTATACCAATACCATTCATTGTTCTTCTTTAAGTAGCTGCTTCACATTCTGTTCATTCTATTGC
This sequence comes from Hydrophis major, assembly GCA_033807585.1. Classification (NCBI taxonomy): domain Eukaryota; kingdom Metazoa; phylum Chordata; class Lepidosauria; order Squamata; family Elapidae; genus Hydrophis; species Hydrophis major. Next base: position 72,291,326 of record CM066328.1, on the reverse strand, counting down.
AGTAATAATTTCTTCTTTCCATTTCTTCCATGTTCATTTTCACCCAAGGTGAAGCTCTGACCATTGTAAAACGTGATATATGCCACCTCTGGGACCTCTTGTTCCCCTTATGACCTTCAATAATACTTTCAGTCAACTGACAGGCATGCTCTTTATTTGTTGAACCCTAGATAAAGATCATCCTTCAGTTAACCAAGGCAACCTGGACCACAAAACGTATCTGAACTATGTTTGGAATAGAACAAGATAATCTGCTTCCCCCAGGACCAGCTGCAGTTGTGAAGCCACCAATGGCCCATACAACTCTCCATCTCTGAAGCATCCAACAATGTTATTTCATCTTACAATGTACTTCTCTAAATATTTATGATATGAAGTTATTTGTGACATTAAGATGTTTCTGATAACCTACCCACTTTGAAGCAGTGGTTAAGGCATCAGGCTAGAAACGGGGGTATAGTTTGGCAAAAAGCTAATGGGTGATCAGCCTTTCTCAATCCCAGGAAGAAAGCAATGGCAAGCTACTTCAGAGGTCTTGCCAAGAAAAACTGGGAATGTCAGCATAGCAGAGCAAATCTGATGAGAATCACAACCAGATGAGATAATTCTACTTTATTGTAAGACTACTTTGACAAAATCTTCTGAGTCCTTGCCCTGCCCAGTATCCAACAGCATGCTATGATGTCTTTTACCTAACAGTTCCCATAGTCAGGTCTTTTGGCCCAGTCTCCCAGGTCTTTCCAACATACCATTACAGGCAATTGCTAGCAGTCAAGACTAAAATGGACCATCCATCCCCCCAAATATCCCTACCTAGAAATTACAAGGCAAATTAGGTGCTGATGAAATAGCCAAATGGTAGAACATATCACTTCAAGCAACCTTTGAATGAGAAATCAAAAACAGTCCTTGGGGAAAATCTTGTGTGTGTGTGTGTGTGTGTGTGTGTATGTATGATTGATTGATTGATTGATTGATTGATTGATTGATTGATTTATCTAACTTTTATGTTGCCCATCTCCTCCACATGGTGATGGGGGGGAGATAAGGAATGTCAGTGGCTTTTGAGTGGTATCAAAATAAGAAAGCAACAGTAATGGTCAAGATAAAAACATTTTTTAATTTAAATTAAAAATCAAATCAAATATAATAGATTTTTATCAAGATTGGTAATCATTTTTCTTCACTGCCAAGTGCAAAATTCAGTCCTTGCTTTCTGAATCATGCAGAAGTTTGCAATTGTTGTGTGTTGGGCTGTTTATTTGGGCTTTTAAAAATGTGCCCCTTCATGTTCAGAACTGACATTGAAGGACCAAAATTATCAACTGTTGCATACACAAACATCCATTTAAAGAGAATGCTTTTCAGAGGGTTCTAATATAGAACAAATTGTTCTACTAATCCCAAGAGAAACAAAACAAAATCTCCAAAAAACAATTGCAGTTACCATGTAAAGCACTCAGAACAGTGCTTCTGGGTTACAGTAGTCTTAATTAGATGCCAAAAAAGATAGATAATATTCATGCTATAAATGGCAAAACTTTCAATAATTAACTCTACCCTACAGCTTCATTATTATATCATTGTCAATTGCTATTAATTATTAATTAATTGCAATGGCAATTAAATGTGTTTATTTGATGTTTCTGAATTTTGCTTACAGACCATTTATAAGCATGCTGCCAAAAATTACTGATAATATGCAATAATATTGCTTATTTTAAAGAACATTTCTTTAGTCAGCAATCAGAACTGAGTAAAGGAAATTACAAGAATGACTTCTTGACAAGTAATTTTTTTCATTTAGCACAAAGAACAATTATAGATGGAACTTCCAATCCAATAAGGGATTTGAATAATTTTTTCCATAGAAAATCAACATGTATCAAAATATTTGGCATGATCAATTTCATTCCATTCTTGGATCAATAGAACTGATGAACTACTTTACATGTAAATTAGCAAAGATTCAATCGCTTGTTTCGTGGTATGTTCAATGTTTTTGACTTATTTCAGTGCACTTACTTATATTCCTCTGTCTTTGTACTAAAGAGCTGTTTCAATAGTAGGGAATATATATGTCGCTCGGGGTTGACTGTCAGGTTCTTCATTGCATTGCATTGATGTTACCTAGCCTGGCAATGAAAGCTCTGCAAGAAAATGACTAAGCTCAACATCAAGAACTCAACAAGGGTTGGGTGTTCAAAAAATAAAGCTTATAAGGACAATAAATACAAGAGTTTTCTTTTAAAATTTCTGAGAATGAAAACATAGATGCTGCTGCCCTATTATATTGCTCCCTGTGCCTATAATGTATTAGTAAAGGAAATGCCCGATTTCAGAAACAAATTCTTGATCTGTGGCTGTCTGATATTCTTTGCCTCTGGATTCCATGATTCTTAAAGATATCTTAGGATGTTGGCGAAAAAGTGGTGATCATCACTTCATTTTGACCTGCTTTCCACTGCTGTTCAACAGGGAGAAGGAAGGAAATGGTAAGATCTGCCTAATATGTGAAGAGCTGATGTAGCTAGACGAGGGCAATGTGGAGAAAATGGAAAACTGAGAAATTATGCCTGAAATAAGAACTAGGGTCAGTCAATTAAATTAAAGCAGGCAGAGCAGAAAAACTGGTCTTGTGCCCCAAAAGGACAGTGCCAAATAGTATTAAAGCAGCGAGGGAAGACCTCCCTCCCCAAATAGGAAAAGAAACCATGAGGCAAGAAAAAATTCAAACACAATACAAATAATTAAAATCACAACAGTAGCTGTTGCTTGTTGGAGCTCAATAAGGAAAATTATCCCATCAATTAACACAGGATTAAACTTCATCAAGCACAGAATTAACCTTCACCAAAAAACAGTTTTAGACCAAAACTCAGAAAGAATATGTAAACTCACATTTGAATGTCAATCCCTCTAGCTAGCCAAGTAGCCTTGCTGAATGTCACTCTTCTTGATTCCCTGTCACTAAAAGCTTTGCTTCATTATTCAATTCAATTCAATTATTCAAAGTGCTGATTGTCCAAGGAAGTATTTCCTCCCAACAGCAGTGTAAAAATCTTAAAACAACCCTTCCCCTTTAAGAAAGTCTCAGAAGCTCCAGAGACAGGAAGTCTAGACTGTCTGCCAAGAATGTAATGGGAGGGGGGGCACAAAGGGAGATTGCTTCTAACTACCAGTTCTCTGAACCACTTAGAAAGTTAACAAGGGTTTCTATAGAACTGGATAGAACTGGTAGAATCCCACCCCTGCACTATCCCCATTATTAAGAGTGCATTTCAATGATTTTATTATTCCAAATCTATATCCTACAATAAAGCTTAAAATTAACAAAAATTAAACAAATGAAGCCCTAATCCATGTTGCTTTAATCTGTGTAAGAATGCATTCCTGGTCAGGACAATATTGAAGGGTTGATATCTTAGCACTCATTCATAAAATAACAAAATTGTTAGACCAAAGAAATTCCAATCTGCTGCATGGTTCAACACAAGTTGTCCTCTAAAATCATAACCTTCATTAGAAAATAGTTGAGGATTTATCTTATTTTTTTAAAATTAGTCTTGTAATATGCTATCAGTTCCTTTAAAAAGAAAGGAAGGGGCAAGGGGGTGAATGGACAAAATGGTTCTTCGATTATGTTTTCCAAAAGTGATTAATTTTTTACTTTTTAATTATGTATCACCATGGGAGTATAATTATTACACAGATAAAAACTGTAATTATTATACAGATAAAAACCATGGGAGTGCAATTATTACACAGATAAAAACTGTAGCTATATTTTTCACTGACTTTCCCAATGGAAACATTACTCAAGTTGGTACAGTTATATTATTTTAAAAGCATAAATTACTGTATCCTGTATTGTAAGAAAAGAATATCCTTCACCAGAACCAATATAAAATGATGTGTTTTTATGTATGTATGAGATAGAAAGGTGGAACTATTTTTAAAAATGTCACTGCAGACTGTTATGAACTTCTGTATTCTTCTCTTTTCCAATCTTCTTGGCTTTTCTACCTCTCCTAATATATAGTATCAATTTGTAGTTGCAGACATAGGAAGTAATAGTAGCAATGAAAAGTTTCAAGTAGTCATCCGTTGATTACATTGATTAAAGAAATGATCCTAAATCAAGGACTACCTGTACCTTTGAGAAATCTGAAAGAATTTGACCTAAAAAAGGGAAAATGTGCCTATCATTTTAAGCACTTTAAAAACATGATGGTTATTACATTACTTGGCTTACATTTCTTAGACACAAAAGTCTTATTAGATTAACTGTATCACAAGTTTTAAATCCATGATCTTACAGTAGGCTGTGGGAATATACTGTATAATAGCTTGATAAATGTGTTAATTTTAGCAAATAAAATATTCTGTAACTTCAGTCCTAGTGTCAGCAGAAAGTCCATAAAGGATTATCAGAACTAACAACATAATTTGGATCATATAAACCAACTTTCTTTTTGTTCCTTTTAGTTCTAAGTTTTTATCTTTAATTCACTCAAGTATTCTCATGGGATTTGATTTCCCCTCTTTCCCCCCATTTCTCATCATACAGAGTTGTTCAAGGCTTTTAGAAACCTCTTTTGTAAATCTATTAGGAAAAAAGTATCCAGGTCACTCTCTTAGGATGCTATTTGTATTTCCTGTTTAATTTTAAAATCTCAGCCAGTTCCTTTTTGCAGCTCCAATGAAACATTTTTTCTAAATCATTATTTTACACTGTCAATTGTAAATCCACATTGAATACCATCTCTATTTTGTTAAATAAAATTTATTCTATATTTGTCATTTCTTCAATAACTTTTTTGGGACACAATCTATCAATGGAAGCAGACATAATTACTGGGATTGTTGATATTATTGCTACTGTTTCCTGATTCCATTCTCCAAAAGTCTCAGGGTCTCCTTTTTATTGTCATAATACTTTGCAACATTTTACAGGCTTATAAATCTTTCCTCTTCTTAAACATTCTATTCCTTTTTAGTGTTCAGTTTGGAATCAGGCAATTCCTTAACTTTTGTCTTTTAAAAACCAAAAAAAGTCTATTTCCCATGAGAAACTGTTGTACTTTATAATTCATTCCATTATTGTAAAAGTTTTAATATTCCAATTTTATCAGGATCATTTACTTTATAAGATTTACATCCAGTTTAGCTTTTTGCTATTTTGCTGTCCAGATACTTTTAAATTTTAGGCTTATTAATAAAATTTTCTTTCATTTCAGGATTATAGGCAGACCCATCCAGCATTTTCAAACTTGTCAGTCTGAAGGAGTGCAATAAGTTAGAAATAGTTAATCAGCAATTTCCAAAGTGATAGAAAGTGAGGTTGCTAAACGTATTGTCTAACTTGTCTCCACTTAGTTCTAATTTAGGCTCCACAACCATGAGCAAGTTGGCTAATCTTGTCATTTCACAGCTCTCAAACCTGAGGGAAAACTGTTGTCTTACATTCTTCTCATGACAAGCAGCTATCTGGAGCACATCTGGGATCCATTCTCTTATCTGTAGAGGTTCCAAGGAACTGGTCTAGTCACTACTTCCTTGGTCTGTGCTGCAGTCATCACCTCCACTTTCGCAGAGCCACTTTCAATTTGTCATACCATTAGATGGTCATTTCTAGAGAAATGGGCCAAGGGTGCCTCTTAAGTCAGGTGATAGCTGGTTATCTTTAATTAGGATGATTACTCCTTTGCTTAGCAAGAATCCTCACCGAGCTTTACTCTCTGCAATACCAAGTCCAAGGGTGAAGGCTGGGACTGCTCCAACTGTTCTGATAGTGCCTGTGTATGACCATTCTTGAGTGATTACTGGCTTGGTGTCTGCTGCAGCTGATATTTCACTGATTCAGCTGAGCCAATATCAGAAGATCAGAAAAATCTGACAGAGCTTTTATGTATGTTTGGCAAAAGGCAGAAGTATTTGTTCATAGATATCCTAATTAGATGAGGTATCTTGATGCTTGCATGACATTTTGTATGACACTGAAAATAGAAAAATCTTATTCCTTATTTAGGGTGTATAGTTTTTAAATCATGGTGAATATGTTCTGCATCTATTAGATCCTCACCTTAAGTATTATGCCCAATTCTGGAAATCATCCTTTTAGGAAGACTGAGACAAAATGTAATTTTTTAAAAAGGCCAATAAATGTACTTATGAAGTCTTATGAAAAGAAAAACAGAAGGATCTATGAATATTTATTTCTGAGAAAAGAAAATGAATGGGATATTTGATAGAATGGTTCATATATCTGAATGGATATAACAAAGAAGATTGCTCTGGAGTCCATTATGCAGACTAATCGATTTAAGTTGTAAGAAAGTAGATTCTGACAGATTGTTCAGAAAAACTTCCTAGTATTAACAGTGGTTTATCAGTAGAATTAATTATATAGAGAAATGGTAGGCTTCTCATCACCAGCTGTTGGAAGCTAGATACTTTTATCTAGACATCTGCACTGAGGAGGGGGTGTCTCTTGATAGCTCAAATAGCAAATCTCTTTATTTCATTCAATATCAGCATAACTGAATATTAAGAATAAAATCACAGCTGTCCCACTGTGGTAATAGTCTAGCCATCAGTGTAGATTATAAAATGATTAAAATATTGATAATTAACACAAACATTAATATTGCAAAACCAAAATCACTTAAGATTGGAAGTTTAAGGTTTTAAAACCAAAGTAAATGTAAAAATGATTTTTACAATTTGAGCGAAACTATAGAATAGTAACTGAAAATAAATAAAAATAGCTAAAATAAAATATGAAATCATATATCATCAAAATCTACTGCTAAACTATATTCAATATCAATATTCTACTTATAAGAACTATAAGGCCAGAGTATAAAATAGGAGAGAATATAAGGAATGACAATAATTTTAAAGGTTTAAGAGTTAAAAATGACCCATTGCAATAAGTGGATTTCTGCATTATTAAGGGGGTTTCTAGGAATTAATAATAATAAAAAGCAATAAATCAACAAAAGTGTGTGCAAGTATAATGTAGAGATATAAACAAACTCCTGCATAAACAATTGGCCTAGATAGCTTTTAAATCTATTATATTCCTAAGATCATATCTTAAAGCAAAGAGGCTTTCGTGTTTGGGACTTTGTGAATTAGAGAGTTGTACAAAGTAGGATATATGAAAACAGAACTGTCTAGTTATTTTTAAGAATCAAAATGCATCACAACCAATACAGTATTGAAAAAATACCGGTAAATCATTACAACCATATATGTATGAAGCACCACACAAGTGCAATTAAGTTTCTTCTTATGTTTCAAAGTCAGTTAAAGACCATGATTCATACAAGAGAAATGTATTTAGGCATTAATGTTTATGACATTATCATAACTTTGCATGGCTTCTGCATAGGAATTAGACACTGAGCTACCAAAATCTCCTTTAATGCAGTTTTTATTAATTGCTATTCAGTAACAGGAATTGAAAAAGATGAAATGTATTTTAGCATTCTGTTAGTGGTGCTTATTCTGTTCTTATCATATATACAGTGCTTAGCCTAGCCTTGTTTAGGATAATCCCTGCCAGTCTCTGTCAAAATTTAGATGTCCTTGACTTCCTTCTGGGAATGCAGAATTGCAATATAAAGCAATATTAATGGAGGAAGGCAGGTTTATCTGTCTGAATAAGGATCCTATACATGCTTAATCTAGAAGTGAACTTGGGATTGCAAGTAAGCTTGAGAAACAAAGGCACTGCACTCTAACCAGGATGGTTATTATAAATGGATACTTGGGGAGGGAGGAATAATAGCTTACTAAGCAATTGTTCCTAAAGGAAAACCTTCTGACACTATGTCCACACACCCTGGTTCACCGCTGATTCCCTTGCTAGGTTATGGGTGGGCTATATCACATTCTTAAAACCAAGCTGCATTGTCTGGATCTAGGAATTTTTCCAGTTCTGGAAATCAGCCCTTAAGCCAGGATTTCAAAATATGTGTTCTGTCCTGGAGAGTGGGTGGAATAACGGGGACGAGACATCGAATAGTGACTCTAACTCTTTATTTGTGACTTCAGGAAAACAGAGCAAAGAGCCTGACAGCAGCAGCTCCTTTTATAGAGCTGGCTGCTGTCATAGCATCCAATGGTTTAAGTTTGCCGCACTTGGAGCGTCCAATCACGGCAGCCTGTTAATTAGCCAATCAGATTAGTCCGGAATGACCAATCACGACTCACTGTTCATGGACCAATCAAATATGCAGGATTACGAGCCTGCTGTGTAAAGGGGCCAGTCAGGTTTGCAGGCTTACAAGCCTGCTAGTTCGGAATACCCCACCCCTCTAGGTTTCGTCTCAGGGGTGGGGTGATATTTTCCCACAGGTAGGCAGGTCTTCGCACCTGTCTACCTGATTTGCATTGTTCCACTTGTTCTTGCTCGGCCCCTGGCTCTGGTGGACTGCTTGCTGTGTTCCGCTGCAAAGGTGACTTGGCTTCTGTGCTGGGTAACCTCGGGGGTGATTTGGGGATACCTTCAACATTTCCTTCACTTCTGTCATCTGGGCTCGCTGACCCTGCCCGGCTGCTGCTGCCTGGAGAGACGATCATCTGCCACGGCTCCTCTTCAGCTGGTGAATATGCTGGGCTTGATTGTGCGGACTGTGGGTTTGCGTGTCTAGGACCAGGTGTTAGTTCGTTTTCAAAATCCTTGGTCCCCCCGCCCCCGGTTCTGAGTTCAGAGTTTGTGGAGGGAGTAGTTGTCAGCCTAGAATGCAGCTGGTCTATGTGGCGTTTCCACAATCTTCCATCTGTGGTTTCTAATCGGTAGGAACGGGGACCCATAATTTGTGTTATTTTGGCAGGGACCCACAATGGGTCACCAGTAAAGTTCTTTGCGAATACAAGGTCTCCTACCTTAAATGTGCGATTTCTGCTGCTGGAACCCAAGGGCTTTTCTGGGGTGTAGGACCCATAATTTGTGTTATTTTGGCAGGGACCCACAATGGGTCACCAGTAAAGTTCTTTGCGAATACGAGGTCTCCTACCTTAAATGTGTGATGTCTGCTGCTGGAACCCAAGGGCTTTTCTGGGGTGTAGGCAGGGTGTAGACGGTCCAAATGTGATCTAAGTTTCCTGCCCATCAGGAGTTCAGCTGGGCTTTTGCTTGTGATGCTGTTCGGTGTAATATGTTGGAGGAGGAGCATCATGGTGACTCTGTTGTGGATGTTCCCTTGGTCCATTTTGTGTAAAGTTGTTTTAGTGAACTGAACCATTCGTTCAGCCCTGCCATTGGCTGCCGGGTGAGCAGGTGATGTTAAGGTGTGACATATCCCTCGGTCCGCTAGGTATTGTTCAAATGCCAAGGCAGTAAATTGCGGGCCATTGTTGGAAACCAAGACATCTGGGAATCCGTGTGTTGCAAACAGTCTGTTCAATTTTTTGATGACTGCTTCTGTGGTGGTGGTCTTCATCTTGTTCACCTTGAGCCAGTTCGAGTAGGCGTCTACTGTTATTAGAAGTGTGTCCTTTTGTAGGTCCCGCAAAATCAATGTGGATACGGGACCATGGACCCCTGGGTGTTTCCCATTCCATTGGTGGTGCTTTTGGTGGAGCCGAACATGTTTCTTGGCATTTGCTACAGGTGGCAACCCAGGCTTCGATTTGTCTGTCTATACCTGGCCACCAGGCGTAGCTCCTTGCCAGTGCTTTCATTCTCACGATGCCCGGGTGTCCATCATGCAGCACTTTCAGGACTTTCTTTTGTAGTTTTCCTGGAATGGCTACTCAGTCTCCCCACAACACGCACCCTTTTTGTGAGAAAAGTTCTGTTTGTTTGTTTTTAAAGGGTTTGAACATGTCGTTGAGTTCAATTTCTGGCCATCCCCTCTCCACCCAGCTGAGGACTCGCGCCAAACAAGGGTCTTTTTTTGTTTCTAATGCGATATCCTGTGCAGTTAGTGGAGGTGAGGGAAGCGTCTCGATTTGTAGCGTGGATAGTGTAGGAACTGGATCGTCTAGGAACTCAGGTAATGGCGAACGGCTTAAGGCATGGGGAATGGCTTTCCCCGGTCGATGTCTTAACTGGTAGTCATAGGCGGCTAGGAACTTCGACCATCATGTCATTCTTGGCGATAGGATGTGGGGAGTTGGTTTATCCCCTGCCAAAATGCCAAGCAATGGCTTGTGGTCTGTGATTATGGAAAAGTATCTTCCATACACATATTCGTGGAACCTTTTAATTGTGGATACAATAGCAAGGGCTTCTTTATCTAACTGACTATAGTTCCTTTTAGTTTTAGATAAAGTTCTTGAAAAGAATGCGATAGGCGCCTCCTTGGTAGAATGTGGCTCAGGATGGCTCCTACTCCAAAAGGTGAGGTGTCACAAGTCACAATCAAGGGTAGTGTTTTGTTATATTGGATTAACACTGCATCTGACGTTAAAAGGTCTTTGACTTGCTGGAAAGCCTGCTCCTCTCGACGTCCCCAAAACCAGGAAGCCTTCTTGTCGAGGAGCCAATGCAGGGGTTCAGCAACAGTCACCTTCTAGGGTAGGAAGATGTTATAAAAATTAATGAGACCCAGGAAGGCTTGGAGGTCTGTCTTGTTTCTAGGTCTTGGAGCATTTTTAATAGCAGCCAATTTCTAGAAATTCAACCCTCTCAGTGCATAATTGGCACTTTTCCTTCTTGACTTTGAGTCCTGCATCCTGGAATTTTTGTAGGACAGTTCTTAGGCATTTTTCTCACTGACTTCTTGTAGGAGCAGCTATCAACACATCATCGAAGTAGGGTACAACTCCTTTTATACCCTGCAACAACCTTTCCATCAAGCTTTGAAAAATGCCAGGCGCTACGCTTACTCCGAACTGGAGTCTATTACATTTGAACGCACCCCTGTACGTGACTATGGTTTTGGCTTCTGCGGTCTTTGCGTCTACTGGCAGCTGCTGATATGGCCAGGTCAAGCTTCGCGAATACTTTTCCACCCCCAAGCGAGTGAAGAAGGTGTTGGACCACGGGAACTGGATAGGCACTCTGTTGAAGCGCGTGATTCAGGGTGGCCTTGTAATCCCCACAGATTCTCAAAGATCCATCAGGTTTTATGGGGGTTACAATTGGGGTCTCCCATTGGGCGTGATCGATGGTTTCTAACATGCCTTGTGCTATTAATTTGTCCAATTGTTCATCAATTTTTGGTTTGAGGGCAAAGGGAACTCGGCGTGGCTTTAGATGAATGGGTGCGATATCAGGGCAGAGATTAAACGAAATGGGGGACCCCTTGTACTTGCCTAGTTGCTCGGTGAAAACTTCTTGAAAGTCCCAGATGAGGGCTGCCTCCCAGTCTTTGCTTATGGTCTGGTTGATGCCTGCTAATTCGATTTCTAACAGAGCGAACCACTGCAATCCCAATAAACTGGGTTGGTCTCTGTCGATGATGGTGAGAGGTAAAGTTGCGGTGTGGTCTTTAAACAAGACCTGAACGTGACTGGAACCAGCAACCGGGATTCAATTGCCTTGGTAGTCCTTTAATATGAGTCTCTGAGTGCTGAGATCCTGGCGGCGGATGTCAGGGATCAGCTGCTTGAGGGTTTTCCAGGAGACCATTGATAGGAAAGACCCGGAGTCGACTTCCATGATGCACGGTTTATTTTCAATGGTGACCTTTACCTGGATTTTTTTTGCATCCACTGATGAAGCGTGGCCGATGGTGATGGTCTGGTGTGCCTCCTCTCGTCTGGTAGTGGTAGCAAGCATTCAGTTTCTGTTGTACTGGCTCCATTGGTGGTTTGGGCAGTCCCTGTTTGATGGGTGGGTGCCTGATGTCTGCCAGAAACTATTTTCGTTTCTCTTGGGGCTGGATCCTCCTGCACACTTTGGCGATGTGGCCCCTTTTATCACAGGAATGGCAGATGGCATCTAGGAACCTGCAGTCTGCTTGTGGGTGGTTTCCCCCGCATCCGGCGCATTGAAAATTGGTTTTATGACCTCGCTGGTCTCACTGATCACGCTCTGATCTGAGTCTGTTGACTTTTCACTTTCTGATGAGAACTCGATGTCTTCGTGGTGGGCTGTTGTTGTGTGTCTCTCTGTGAGTATTGTTGTGTCGCTGGTAAGTTGGCAGTTGGCCCCATTCGCTCGGCACATTCGGGCTGCTGACTTCCTGGTTGCTTCTGCTGCAGTAGCATCCGCTATGGCATCTGCGAGGGCGATGTCTCCTTTTGCCATAATCTTACTTTGGATGGTGAGGTCTCTTAGACCTAGGACAATCCGATCTCTCATGGCTTCTTCCAGATTTGCGAAACCACATAGTCCACCCAAATTTCTTAGATCAGCTACAAAGTCCCCGATGCTCTCGCTTTTCCGTTGGTCCCTCTGGTAAAACTCGTGTCTTCTGATGAGGGTTGGGACTGCTGGGGCGTAATGAGCCCTGAGGATGGGAGCAAGAGTGTCCCAATCCATGGTTTTGACTTCAGCCGGTTTTGCTAGCGCCTTAGCCATTTTGAAAACGGCAGGTCCGCAATGCATTAGGAAAACCACGCGTTTCTTGCCAGGCATAGCATTCTTCAGATTGTTAGTTTCCAGGAACATTTGAAACCTGTCCATATATGAGTCCCAATCTTCATTAGCTGGATCAAATGGAGCGGGTGGTATAGTGCTGCTGGTCATTCTGCCGCTATCTGTGTAATGTCAGCCATGTGCTCTGTCAATACTTTGTGAGTGCTCAGTCAGCTCTATCGTCTCCGTATCCCACCTTCGTCGCCAGTGTTCTGTCCTGGAGAGTGGGCGCAATAATGGAGACGAGACATTGAATAGTGACTCCAACTCTTTATTTGTAACTTTAGGAAAACAGAGCAAAGAGCCTGAGAGCAGCAGCTCCTTTTATAGAGCTGGCTGCTGTCATAGCATCCAATGGTTTAAGTTTGCCGCGCTTGGAGCGTCCAATCACGGCAGCCCATTAACTAGCCAATTAGATTAGTCCGGAATGACCAATCACGACTCACTGTTCACGGACCAATCAAATATGCAGGATTACAAGCCTGCTGTGTAAAGGGGCCAGTCAGGTTTGCAGGCTTACGAGCCTGCTAATTCGGAACAATATGCTTATTTTTTTATGGCTTCGAATCACTGCAGTTTTTTTTAACCAAAGTTCAGAAATGGTTTGCCATTGCCGGTATCCCAGGGTTGAGAGTGACTGACTGAATAAAGGGCACCCAGCTGGTTTTGTGCCTAAAGTGGGAATAGAACTCCCACTCCTAGTTTCTAGCCAGATGTTTTAATCATTACTTCAAACTGGCTGTCTCAAGAAAGATAATATCATAATATCTCTAGTATTTTGCTTCTTCCTATATAATTCCCTCATCCTTAGAATTTATGCAGTAGATTCTCTCAGCCCAAGGTCTTCATCTTCCATTCTCATCACACACTTTCTAAAATGTGTGTGAACATTTCTTTTTTTTTTTTTGAAATTTTTTTTTATTGATTTTAACAACAAACAAAAACACATAAAACATAAGACATAAAACATAAAAACATTATCCTCCCTCATAAATTTACATACAGTGTATCGGTTGGTTTGCCACTCCTTTTTGTGCATCCATTTCATAGTCTCCATTGTAATTGTATTACATAATAGCTCATATTATCAAACAACAATTATATAACCTGATATCATTATTAAACAATCATTTGACTACAATTTTATTAATTCATGCTTTAACGAGATAACTATAGTTTACTTAGTTTATTTTATAACCAATCATAAAGTCATACCAAGTCTATCTTAATAAAATTTTATAAAGATACTATCAAAGAAAAAAAAGGTTTAAATTGATTATTTCCTTAGTTTCTAAATATTCTATTATTATGTTTTATTATCTAGCCATTGATAAAAAAGGTCCCAAACTTCATAGAATTGTTTATCTTCTTGTTCTCTAATTTCAAATGTCAATCTACTCATTTCAGCACATTCCAATATTTTCTTAATAATTTCTTCCTCTGATGGTATTTTCTCACTCTTCCAATTTTTAGCAAATACAATCCTAGCCGCTGTTAATACATTTACAATCAAATACTTCAAATTTTTATTATATGTATCAGGTAAGATTCCCAATTAAAAAATCTCTGGCTTCAAAGCTACCGTATATACTCGAGTATAAGTCGACCCGAATATAAGCCGAGGCACCCAATTTTACCACAAAAAACTGGAAAAACTTATTGACTTGAGTATAAGTCGAGGGTGGGAAATGCAACAGCTACTGGTAAATTTCAAAAATAAAAATAGATACTAATAAAATTACATTAATTGAGGCATCAGTAGATTAAATGTTTTTGAATATTTATTTCAAAGAAAAACAGATTAATCAATTTGGGAAACGATCTCACTATCATGAAAGGTTTAATTGATTCACTAACCCAAAAGAAGATGACGATGACAGTGGGAGGCAGGAGTCACTCTCTCCCTTGCAAGAAAAAAGCAATAGCCGTTCTTATGATCTCTCTCTCTCTCTCTCTCCCCATAATACAGTCAAGCCCTTTCCAGCACGCGCGATCTGCCGCCGCCGCTGCTTTGCACCCTGAAAATGCAAAATCCCGCAAAGCGGCGGGATTGACTCCTGCCTCCCACTGTCATTGACATCTTCTTTTGGGTTAGTGAATCAATTAATTTGGGAAATGATCTCACTATTATGAAAGTCAGTGTTCTCTGCCAGTGGGGCATTTGGAAGAAAATGCCCCGCGGCATATCCACGCGCGTGTAAGGGGAATCAGAAATCCTCGCGTTCAATGCCTAGCACAGCAGAAGAGAAAACGCAGCTGTGAGCAAATACTAGGAAAACCTGATTGATCAGAAGGAAGGAGGCAAAAGAGGGAGGGGGGGTGGACGGAGGTCCCACTGGTATTTGTGAAACACTTGGTCGGCAGCGCTTAAAGTCAACGTCCTTGCTCCCACCTACCCAAAGCCACGAAGTCCCCCAATTGCGCAGCCCAGAATCGCCCTCCCCTCGGGGCAGCAACGACGCCCGGTATTTCCCGAGATGAAGCTCCGCTGTGCAATGAAAGCGCCCTGGCTCTAGGCTCGCGGGTTCAGAAAACAACGCGAGGCGAGGTCGCTTCGGCTCTACTCAGCTTCGTTTCCTAGCTGCTTTCAGTCCGCTCGGGAGGAGGGAGAGGAGGTGGTGGCGGCAGCTTGTGTTGTTTTCTGAGCTCAGCGGAGCCGAAGCGACCTTGCCTCGCGTTGTTTTCTGAGCTCTAGGCTCTGCTCAGCTTCGTTTCCAAGCTGCTTTCAGTCCGCTCAGGAGGAGGGGGAGGAGGTGGTGGCGGCAGCTTGTGTTGTTTTCTGAGCTCTAGTTCCAGTGTCCTTGAGGAAGAATTTTTCACAGTCCTCTCAACTTCAAATAAAGTATTTTCAAGCCTCTAGTTGGCAGTGTTACAAAGTTTCCTTAATCCACTCCCCCTTCTTCCCAAAAAAAGCCCAATAGAAAAAGAAAATATACATGTATATATATGTATATATATTTAAAAAAAAAATTACTAAAGGGAGCCTCTGTTCTAAAAAATATAAGCAGTCAAAAAGGAGAAAGAAAATAAGTAAATATAGAAGAAAAATCCAGTCTGGTTACAGTTACTAAGTCGCAATAGAAGTTCAGTGAAGAAAAAAAAGTAAAAGTAAAAAGCCAAGCCTCACTTTGACATTTCTCTTTAAAAAATCGCCGCTAGATCCATTTTATCAATTTTTGTCAGAAATCTTACAGGTTTCTTCTCATTCTAGAGTGTCCTTAAGTCCCAAATATTTTTTTTTAAAAAAAAAATCCTCACCAGCCGATACACTTTGTCTTTCTGTCTCTTCCTTCCGGAGCTGTCCCTGCTTCAGCAGCTTAATGGCTGCCTCTCCGCCGATGGTAGAAGGGCTTCTCCTGGATCAACCAGGGACTTGAGATGTCCCTGGGATCAACGGAATGCACCCCTTACTGTCACCGTCTCTACGGGGCGGTTTAGGTCCGTCAGGACCGATCAGGGGCGAAGATATCAGCTGTGATCTCGGAGTCCTGAGATTGCAGCTGTATCGCGGCGAAGTGGCTCTGCCTTCTCCTACATTTCTTTGCCTCTATAAAGTAAGTGGGGAAAAAAAAATCATATGCTAGATCCAGGAAAGTATAAAATGAACTGAATGAAAGATCACAGCATCAAAAGGCTAAATCATATTCGCTATACCTAACTGTTAACTATGAAGACATTTGATGTTTGATGTTCAAATTGTCTCTGGCTATGCACGGACAGATGGCACATTATTGTTTGTTAAATACCAAGATTTTAAGGTTTAGCACATTTGTTATGGTTCTTTTCTATCTCTGTTTCCAAGATCTGTTGCTGTCTTCACAAATCCTCCCTTAGTCATATTCAGTTGCACTATAATATTCCAACCTCTGAGGCACTATATAATGAATGTTTGGTAACAAAATATCTCATTAATTAAACTGGGTTTTTGACAATGTCAGTTCTACAGAAATTTTCAATTGAATGACGAGGAGAAAAGAATGCTGTTCCTATAAGTTCCAGTCGTCTCCTCCTCTGCTTCTCCCTCCCTCTCCTTCTCCCCTCCCCCCTCCTCCAGTTGCCTTTAGCTCTTTTCTGGAGTCTTTCTTTGTCCTTCTGTGTTTCTCAGCCTGTTGTTCATCTTCTCCTAGTTTATTCTGCTTCCCTTCCTCAGCTCTTCTTGATGCCACCATTCTTCTTTGTTTCATCACTACAGTTTTTTCTTCAATGAGACCTTTAAAAGAAAAAGGATGACATGCCAAACAAGAGAAGGTCAGGACTTTTAAAAGGCAATGGGAGAAGAAGGATGAAAGCATTATCTTCGCTATGCATCTTTTTTCCCATAATACAATTAGAGCAATGAGTTTAATTGTTTGACATAATAGATAGAGAATATAAAAGGTCCTGTATTTATACATAGTTTAAATTTTTTAGATCACCTTTCATAAAATTGATGGTTTTTGGAACTTTAAGTACATAAGATGATCTTCATCTGACCAGAAGACTTTGGGTGGTTATGTTTTCAAAACCAGATTTATATGAACAATTTTAAGGGTGTTCAGAGACAATAACATTCTGCACTAAGGATGCTTATAGATCTTTTTCAGATATTTACACTGAATTTAAAAATGAATGCAGTCTTGAATACTGACAACAGCCTAGTTATATAACATTAATACAGGATCAGAAGTTTAGGAAATGCTCAGTTAAGTGTTTGAGGATTTAGGGGAATAGAAAATAAAAGACCCAAACTATTTGGTACATGAACTCCAGTGCAAGAGTTTTCTGGAATTTACATCACAATTTAAAATTACAATTAATTCAGCTAAAATATTTCTATATGTATTTGACATCTTTTAAAGAGAGAAATTGGTGGCTACATTTAATTTTTTCAAATATATTTTCAAAGTACAGTATTGGTTCCTATTATGTGGCCTTATTCCACAATAGCTACCTTTTGGGTGGAAGTTATTTTACTTAGTGCTTTTGTGATAGAGGACACACTGATTTTTATAGATCTGTATACTCTTGAATTATAGTTTGATCCTTTGGAAATGAATAGGAAGTCAATAGAATACAGCTAGTCTTCGACTTACAATTACAACTGAGTACAGAATTTATGTTGTTAAGTGAGTTTTGCCCTATTTTACGACTTTTCTTGCCACAGTTGTTAAGTGAATCATTGCAATTAAGTTAGTAACATGGTTGTTAAGTGAATCTGGCTGCCCCTTTGACTTTGCGTGCCAGAAAGTTGTAAAAGAGGCACTGCTTGTCATTTCTGCTTGTCATTTTGCTTGTCATCCAAGAAGCTTCTTTAGCTCTTGAAAAAAGTCCCATCAAGTTACAGAAATGCTGAACTTGATTAACTTCCAAACTGATACTATCTTTGTCAGGCTTTTTACACATTTAAAAGGTTATCTTCTTGGTTGTTCTTCAATGAATTTAGCTCAAGAGGGGCGCTAGCAAAAAATATTTCTCAAAGTGATTGAAAAATATCTTTAAGTATTTGTGGAGACCAATAACCTTCAGGTATACTGCTGTTGAATTACAAAGATTCCATTTTTAGCAATCTGAAGCAACTTATCTTTTGATTAAAGTGAAAATATGTTATGAATATTAAAATGGAATCCTCAGAGGGTGTATTATTTTCCTTTTCTTCATTCTCTGAATTTGGAAGTTAATTTACATAACTAATCAAGGTGGCATAATACCGCTGATGCTGATCTGTTGTTGAAAAAAAATAACGCAAGGTGCTTAGAGAGAAAAAATAACCACTAGAGCCAATTAGACAATTTAGCAAATAAACCCATGTATTTTTCAATATTTTTAAAATACAACATTACCATGATTAAATATTAACAAAAATTATATTAGGAGCTTGAGTTTCCTTTTTAAATTTAACATGTAATACATGAAGTGTTCTTTTATTCTTCTATTCTAAATTGTTGGGGCATGAAACATTTTTTGGGAGCGTGAAATTTTTCAGTATTTTAAACTACACTAATGGTCCTAATGATTAAATATTAATCGAAATTATATGTGGAGCTTTGTCTGCTTTTTAAATTTAACACATAATAAATGAAGCCTTTTAGTCTTCTATTCTTAATTGTTGGACCATGAAAATTATAAATTTTTTCATGCTGTGCCGCACTAAACATCAAATATTTAATACCTCCTTTTATATTTGAAATGTTTAATTGGCTACCCTTTAAATGGTTAGATGCCATATTTATTTTTCACCATCGGAAGAGCATCATTTATTTATATGCACATTTCAGATTGTTTGCTTTTTAAATAATGGCCAATCCTATGCCGATTTTTCAGGCACGAACATTATTTATTTATTTTTAGTTTCTTGTAAAATCAGAAAAATAAAAAAGAACAAAACACAAAAATATAAACTAAATATATATAATAAATGCTTATAAAAGTTATATATGCAGGGAAAAAACAAAAAACAAAATAAAAAGATAGACTATATGTTGTTACATCAGTAAACAGTTACAATTCTAATTAAAACATTATGCAAATAAATATTATTGCACATAAGCTGAGATTTTTCTATATGTGATGTTATGTTTAAAGGTGATGCCACATATTCAAAATTCTATCAAGCAGTTCTATCAGACAGGGGAACTTCATTCTTCAAAAATCACAAAAGGTCCTGGATAGTCCACTTGGAACTCCTTCATAATCTATCATTGTTAACAGGGCTGCCAAGAAGATTATTAAGTTCTGGAACAAGACTAATATGGCTTGGAGCACCCCCCCTGAGGGTGGTGGCACAGCCACCTCCTCAGCAGGGCTCTTCATAGCGCTGGCAAGGCCAGGCCTGGCCGGGCACATGGGGCAGGCCAGGAGCGCCCTCTTCCACAGAGAGTGGCGTGCCATAGAGATGGCAGGGCAGAGTGGCATGTGCACAGGGCAGGCTGGGAGCGCAGTTTCTCTCCTATGGAGGGGCACGCCATAGAAATGAAATTAAAATTCAATAAATTATATAAATAACTGTTCATTGAGTTTCAGATTAATAAAGGTTATGTCAAACAAGGCTGCAAGGCAGTTTTGCTATACACAAAGTATAGAGTATGATGTATGTATCCAATATTGCTTTTCTTTTTAAAAATTTTGTTTTGTAATTTTTTTTTAAAAAAAAGTTCCCCTTCATAGGCCTCCTTCGAGCTCTATGGGCCCTGAAACAATGTACCGGCTGCACCCTCCTCTACTCAGGCCTGATTGTCAATATCCAGCTTGGTAATGGCGAGGTAAAAGTAACTGAATTTCTCAGGCACCAGTTCACATTATTAAACAATGATGTTCCCAGCCCAACCCCCAGGCTTCCATATTGATCATGTAAACAAGTTCTCTTTGTTATGGGAACCATCTGCCTTCGTCTTCACACCTGTTGATATATCCTTGAAAAGTTTTCAGACTCTCACAAGCTTCAGTGGAACTATAGACGTTTTGTTTTGCCAATTAACCTATTCGTTATCAATACCTCCCCCACTGTACTCAATGACAAGTTGAAGAGGCACATAGCTGCCAATCACTCTTGACAATAATACCAGCCTGAAGAAAGACATCAGGAACATTCATTTTCTAACACTCAACTTTTGACCTAATATCATGTGTGAAGTTCCTATTACATCTCAAGGTTATATATGAGGATTAGGTAAGATTTATTCAACAAATCATGGCTTAAAAATCTCAATTTGATTTTATGTAGAAGATGCATACAGGTAGTCCTCAATTTACAATAGTTTGTTTAGCGACTGTTCAAAGTAACAACAGCACTGGAAAAAAGTGACTTATGACTGCTGTAGCATCTCCATGGTCATGTGATTTGCATTCATATGCTTGACAACTGACTCACATTTATGACAGTTGTAGTGTCCCAGAGCCATGTTATTCCCTTTTGCAACCTTCTGATAAGAAAAGTCAATGAGGAAACCAGATTCACTTAACAACCGTGTTACTAATTTAACAATTGCAGTGATCCACTTAATAAATGTGGCAAGAAATGTCGTAAAATGGGGCAAAACTCACTTAACAAATTTCTTACTTAACAACATAAATTTTGGGCTCAGTTGTGGTCATAAGGTGAGGACTACCTGTATTTTTGTCAAATAGTTCTCTATTAATTAGGGCTGTCTTCAGAGACAGAAACAAGGCATATAAATCCTCTAACTTCATTATAATTATACAACAAAAATCTAATTGTAGTATGAATTGTTAGGTAGTTTGAGTGAAGCCAGATCTGAAATGAAATCACTAATCTGTGAAAACTGCCCTGCCATCTAGTGGCTGAAGAATACTTCTTTATATGTAATTAGAAAGAATTCCTAACTACTTTAGCCTCTATAAAGAAGTAAATAACATTTGATTGAACCTTCTTGGTGTGGAGGATTATTATGTATGATGGCTTGTTCATGATATAAACATTAGAAAAAACTCTGAAATACAAAGGAGGAAAACCAAAGCTACCCATTGATCCTGGAGAGAAAGGAGACCAGTCATAGAAACAGAACCTTATCTCTTGTTTATTTGAAGGAGGACAGTGTATGGGCACAATGAATATCACTATTTATGGAATGTAGTGTAAGTATCTACAATTGGACCAAGTTAAAATCCCATTAGTACATACAAAAGAATGTAGAGTTCCTGAGATAACCATAGTAAGATTTTATAATGTTATCAGATGTTACATCTCAACTGTGAAGAATAGAATAGAATACTTTATTGGCCAAGTGTGATTGGGCACACAAGGAATTTGTCTTGGTGTAAATACTCTCAGTATTTATAAGGTTGTAGTATGATTTACACCATTCCTATGTAATATTTTTTGGAGGAAGGATTATATACGTGTATGTGTGTGTGTGTATGTATGTATGTGTATATATGTATATGTATATGTGTGTGTGTGTGTGTGTGTGTTTGTGTGTATGTATGTATGGTATTCAGCTTTGTTCTGGTATTTTCCCATGTCATTATAGTTGTGTTTTTAAAGTTGTAGCAACGTTCCAGCAGAATCTCATCTGCCATCATCAGACAGCTTGGCTCCGCAATAAAAGCCTCCAATACAGCAAACACAATGTTGCCAGCCAATCAAGAAAAAAAAGCTACAAAACAGACAGAAGATATTAGAAACACCAATCAAGCAGAACACAGCAAACTCCAAGACCAATAAACAGAGACCAAGACTCCCAACCAATCAGGATGAAGAAAAAAACATTCTGGCACAGCAATAGGCTAGCCCCAAATTTAAAACAGAAACAGCTGTGAAAGTCTGACTCACAAACGAACACAATACAGAAGCCTGATGATGGCAGATGAGATTCTGCTGAAACGTTGCTACAACTTTAAAAGCACAACTATAATGATATGGGAAAATACCTGAACAAAGCTGAATACCATACATGTAAGTACCCGCGAAAACTTAAGAAAAATATACATATACATATACATACACACACACACACACACACATATATATATATATGGCATTCAGCTTTGTTCGGGTATTTTCCCACGTCATAGTAGTGGTGCTTTTAAAGTTGTAGCAACGTTTCAGCAGAATCTCATCTGCCATCATCAGGCTTCTGTATAGTGTTCGTCTGTGAGTTAGACTTTTACAGTGGTTTCAGATTTAAATTTGGGGCAGCCTATTGCTGTGCCAGAATGGTTTTTTCTTCCTCCTGATTGGTTGAGAGTCTTGGTCTGTGTTTATTGGTCTTGGAGTTTGCTGTGTTCTGCTTCTAATATATTCTGTCTGGGTTTTTTTTTGGGGGGGGGTCTTTTTGTATCTTGATTGGCTGGCAACATTGTGTTAGTTTATTGGAGGCCTTTAGTGCAGCTTGGCTTCGGGTAAATGGACAGCTATCATTAGTTAGGAAGCTGGGTTTCATCTGGGTGCCTGGTTGGGGTGTGTTTGAGATTCTGCTGAAACGTTGCTACAACTTTAAAAGCACCACTACTATGACGTGGGAAAATACCCGAACAAAGCTGAATGCCAGCCATGTAAGTACTTGCGAAAACTTAAGAAAACATATACATATACATATACATATACATATACATATACATATACATATACATATACATATACATATACATATACATATACATATACATATACATATATATATATATATATATATATATATATATATATATATATATATATATATATATTCTGAGGTTCTCGCAGGTATTTGTGTGTGGATCTTTGGTTATTCGGGTTTTCTCCCACGTAAGATTGGAAGTATCTAGGCAACGTTTCGATGAAGTCTCATTCATCATCTTCAGGCTTGGTCTTCAGCTCTGTGCTTCTTGACTGAGGTTTAAGCCTGCTTTATTAGAGGACGAAGACTTGGACAATGGGGAAGAGGAGGTTTTGGAAATGCCTTCCTCCCCAGGACCTTCCTCTTCAGCAATGTCTTCCTCTCCCTGACTGTGCCTCAGGTGTCAGCAGATAACCGGGAGGGAAGACCTGAGGCTAATCAGGAAAAGGAGGAGGGCATATCAGAGTCTCTGACTGAGAATCAGGCAGAGGAATGCTGGCTTGATGAGAGGCAGCATCGCAGGCAAAAGTGCAAGTTGCAACGCAGAAAGAAGGGATGAATCAGAGACTGAGCTAAGGGACTGACATGCCCCACAGGGAATAAAAGTGGGTGTGTTCGCTCTGGGAACTTGTTCGGGACAACGTGTGATTTATTCAGAGGAGCTCCAGAGTATCCTTTGACAGCTTGTGTGATTTATATTCCTGCTTTCTTGTCGGACTTGGCAGACAGCGTGTGAGAGACGGCCAAGAACTTTATCGGTTCAAAGAATTTAACTCTATAATTACTGGATTTGCCTGCTTGTTTGTATTCAGTTGGAAATTTGGACTTCTCACCTCTTTTGTACAGGAGATATATATATATATACACACACACACACACACACACACATACACACACACACACACACACATACATACATATACATATACACACACATACATATATATGTGTGTATGTGTGAGAGAGATACATACATTCATACGAATATATTACTAATTTTGTTTAGTTCGGGATTCTTTTGCATTCTTTGGGCTGGGAACCAAGTGATCACTGTAATTGTACATATCAATAAAAGATATTTTGCTTCATCTATCTCCAAATGCTTTGATTCCTTATTAAAGTAAATATTCACAGGTCTTAATTGGATTTAGAGTAAATGTAAGACTCAGATTAAAACTGCCACTATTCTTACAAGAAAAGAGTGTGGACATTCTCATTACTTCTTATAGAAGTTTTACTTTCTCCCTGGAAGGTTCAAAGTATAGGAAAGATTGATAGGAGCATTTCTTAGTGGTTTTCTTGATAATTTCCATTTGAGACAAAAATAGGTTTTTTTTCAATTCTTTCTCTCTTATGAAACTTAAAAATCAAATGCGAAGTTGTTGGTTACTCAAAAATTAAAATAATTAAGAATTAGTCTCATAGCAAGCCCATAACTATAGCATTACCCTCCAAAATATCGTTATACTTTTTAAGCCAATCTTGGACACCATTTAACACTTTACATAGACACCAAAAGGGGGGAGATTAAAGAAAAATTATCCTCCCCGTAGGGTGAAAAGAATAGTTCCTCTGGAGTTGGGAAGTTCTCTTCCATCACACATGAGTTGGAGGATTGGGAGACTGAATTGAAGTCATGGGTGAACTTTGAATTTTATAAACTCAAAGCCTAACTTAATGCAGCTATACCATGTCTATTTCATAATGTTATTTTCAATGGAACCCCAGTCAGTAGCTGCTGCTGCTCAAGGATCTCTCTTTAAACCTCCCTTATTGAACTCAGGGGTTTCTCTAAGAAACTGTAATAACCACAATAGAATCACAACCTAAAATGACATCAGTTTGCACCCACAGATTGTCTCTGTTGGTTTAGGGGACTATATATCAAAATAAATAAGATATTTAAACATACTGTTTCAAACTGTCCCAGTGTGAGACTATTAGCAAAGGCTAGGAGCCTGATATATATTTTCCCCCACTTTTCTTGCCCATTAAATATTAATATACTATCTGTGAGCACTAAGTAGCCATTTGTAAAACATTTTTAATTTTAATGCCAAATGTAACAAAGCTTTATGTGTTCATTTTAATGGACATAATAAATCTTTGAAAAGAATCCAATGTTTATATCTTCCAATTACAGAAGAGATATCTAGAGCTACTGATACTTAATCAGAGTCTCTGCAGATACAACAGTTGTTCTGAATTGCCTAGAACAAGTCTATTATATTACTAACCTGTCAGGAACTTACTCCCCAGAGGGATATTAAAAGAAGTTAGAATAGAATAGAATAGAATAGAATAGAATAGAATAGAATAGAATAGAATAGAATAGAATAGAATAACAGAGTTGTTTCTGTGCATCTCCCCATCAAAATTTATTTTTAAAAAATGCTTTCAAGATTATATCCTTTCTTTCAGAAATGTGGACTGAAAATCAAGAGTGCAAAGATCTGAAACAAATGAAGCAAATAAATTTTGAATGCATCTATTTTGCCTGGTATAAAATAAAGTAATTTTGCTGGTCCTTTAAAAATATTTAGGGAATGTATGGTAGAACATTTAAATATGGCAAATTATATAAAAAACATTTTAGATATTGGTCTCCCTCTGGTTTACTGTCAAACTACCCAATATCTTTAGCAGAACTGTTAAAAATGGACATGCTGGCCATTCTTATCTTGATAGAAAAAGAACCATATGAAAACCCCAAATTTGGGTAATTAAAATTTTCATCTGTCTACATATACATCCATCCATCCCATGGGTGTCAAACTTGATTGCATAATGGGATGGATTCATGATGTATCATGATGGTTTTTTGCCTTTGTGGAGCCATGGCCTTCATGTGATATATCCAGCCCACGGGCCACCAGCTTGATCCATCCAATTCATCTACAAACAGAGATAACACACTCTTGTGACTCTTGAAAGAGCTGTGGTGGCACAGTGGTTAGAATGCAGTATTGCAGGCAAACTGCCCATTGCTAGGAGTTCAGTCCCGAACCGCTCAAGATTGACCCAGTCTTCCATCCTTTCGAAGGCTGGATCTGTAAACTGCTGAGAGGGTGCTATAAAGCACTAAGTGCTATAGCTATTTTGACTATCTGGCTGAAATGTAATGTGGATGGACTGTAGCTTATGTGGGAACACTTCATTAGAAACAGACAACTATTCCCAAGGTGGAACATAAACACTGACAGAAAGTGTCCTGGTGAGAAGGAGGAATGATGTCAACTTTTATTGCCACTGTTAACATTCCTTGAATGCTACAAGTTCCTGTGCCAAAGAGATCACTCTGGCATTAGTCCGGCGCTGTTCACCTTTCATAAGCCTCATTTCTCTGTGCATTGCCCGTAGTTCTCGCATGATGCCATCTTCTGTCAAAAAGAAATATACAGCATAATAAATTCAGCTCATTCAGTTGGCTGAGAAGTGGTAGTAAAAAGATCCCGGTAGAATAGAGCAGCATTTAATTTCATATCTCTATTTCATGCCCTGCTTTTAGGTGCACCAAATAAAGCATGGAGGCTAGTGGTTGAGGACACAGTACAAAGACTACTTCCCATTTTATATGTTGTGTGCTTTCTGCCAGTTTGTGGCTTATATGAAACCTGTATGAAAAGAAAAATGCAGGCTGCAGTGTACCTGTCTGATGGGGCCCACTGTGAATGGCTATGTGAAGCACTTGCTGTATATTTATTGGCTTGGAAAAGAGGGTATAAATGATTATTCTCCTTGAGACTCTCTTCTCCAGTAATATTGCCATAAAGATACAGCTTTCTACAGGCTCTTTGTAGTACAATTTTGCTAATTAGAGGGTTAGTAGAAGCTATGGTGGCATCGTAGTATTGTGGGCAAACGCTACCCACAGCCTGGAGTTCGATCCTGACGGGGCTCAGGGTTGACTCAACCATCCATCCTTCTAAGATTGGTAAAATGAGGACCCAAATTGTTGAGGGCAATATGCAAATAATGCTTACACTGTAAACTGCCTAGAGAGTGCTGTAAAGGACTATGGGGCATTATATAAGTCTAAGTGCCATTTCTATTGCTATTGATATATGTAGAATGTCATCCTAAATGCCTAGTTCCCCAATATACTGTAGCTTTAGAAATGTAGTTAAACATCTTCTCCAGTGATCTCTGATAAACTGGGCTAGGTTGTTTCTCCAATACAATTAGCAACAGGGAAATAGACCTATATTTTCTTGGGGAGGGTAACGTGGCTGTAAATTCATCTGTTTCCATTGATTTTCCTGTGTTGAACAGGGAATGAAAACCCTTCCTGCTCATCTTTTTCATGTGTGTTGTGAATAGATAAATCTAAAAGTATGCATGGGTAATGCATGTATAGAAATCCCTCTACTTCTGCTTATTTTTTGAGGATTCTCACAGGAGTTTGCAGGGCTCAGTGTAGCCTTTGCACCCTATTAGGAATGTAAGTCACCTAACAGTTATTTGGGTTGGAAATATATAAACTGGGATAGACATTTTAATACTATGTCTTTAAGAGAATCCTAAAACTGTAATTGAGTGTGGTTTCTTAAATGGCCATAAGATGGAGCCAGAAACCTGGGTTGTTTAGTCTCAGAAGAGGGTGAGTCTTAGTGAGTATCTGTTCCTTTCTGTTGGAGAGAGTTGCCATTCGTCCTAATGACTGTTACTGATTGTTGATGTAAGTCTGTTACTGAACTGTTTTTAGATACTGGACTTTGATATTTGGATAATCTCTGAACTGACAACTGATTGCTTTACCTGTGAATGACTTGGACTGCTTGTTCTGGACTTTGCTTAAGCGTTTATTAGAAGTAAAAACCTATGTTTACTGTACAATGTATCTATGTGCTGTGTGTGTGTGTTATTCTTCTCTACTCTCACTACGTCTCCCTGTATGCGCTCAATCTCCTAACGGGGAATTACCTCAACATAAGTCATTCACCCATTTTCTATATTTTTTTTTAGCAATTTGTGATATCTCTTTGCTCAGTGGTGGAATTCATTTTTTTTTTACTACCAGTTCTGTTGCCATGGCTTATTTGGTGGGCATGGGTTAGGGCTTGGTGGCCATGTGACTAGGATGGTCATGTGACAGGGTGGTTATGTGACTGGGTGGGTGTGGCCAACTCAATGTCACTCACCTCAAGGGGTGCCTCACCTGGCCCCTTCCCTCCCAGCCATTCCTTGTCACACCCAGCCTCAATGTATCTATAGTTCTGTAAAAATGTTGTTCACCTTTTTTTGACTTTATTATTTATCTATAGATGTACTTTCATGGACCCCTGAAAGGAGGAAATGGCTCACATGCTTTGCCCAAGAGGATGACAGGCAACAAGTTTTTATGGGGCTGCCAGAAAGAGCGGGGGGGGGGGGGGGAAATGTATTTTCCAAAGCACCAGAAGGATGGAAACTGAACAAAGAGAGAAGCAACCTAAAAGTAAGGATAAACTTCCTGACAGTGAGAACAATTAACCAGTGGAATTGCTTGCCACCAGAAGTTCTGGGTGCTCCAATACTGGAAGTTTTTAACAAAAGACTGGACAGCCATTTCTCTGAAATGGTATAGAGTTCCCCCCCCCCCCCCCCAAGATCCCTTTCTAAGTATTATTGTGTTATTCTGACACCTTTGCCAGGATCTCTATTCAGATTTTGGATTCCTCAGAGTTTTTCTGCCTGAGCAGGGGGTTGGACTAGAAGACCTCCATAGTCCCTTTCAACTCTGTTAAACCACCTGTATTTATTCTCTGGACGATTGACATGTAAACCCTGAAAAATACCTTGGCAAAAGAAAGGCAGTAAAATCACTTTAGATGTAGGGACAGTGCAAATTATTAATATATGATAAATAATGGAACAATTAGAAATAATACTACAGAGTATTCTCTCTCCCCCCTCCTTCTTTTTTTCTTTCTCTCTCTTTCTTTCTCTCCCTTCCTCTTTCTCTCTTTCTTTCTCTCTTTCTCTCCCTTTCTCTTTCTTGCTTGCCCTTTCTTTCTTTCTTTCTTTCTTTCTTTCTTTCTTTCTTTCTTTCTTTCTTTCTTTCTTTCTTTCTTTCTTTCTCTTTCCTTCTTGCCCTTTCTCCCTTTCTCTTTTTTTCTTTCTTCCTTTTTCTCTTTCTTTCTCTTTCTCTTTTCCTCTTTATTTCTTTCTCTCCCTTCCTCTTTCTTTCTTCCTCTTTCTTCCTTTCTTCTCTTTCCTTCTTGCCCTCCCTCCCTCCCTCTCTCCCTTCCCTTCCTTGTCTTTTCTGGGAAGAACTTATGAGCAGCGAACAGGGGGACAATGTGAATGTTGGTTTGGCATGCTGTGAATTGAGCCAAAATCACCTTACCAAGAGTTAGAAGACTCCTGTAGGGTCTGGGTTACTAGATGATGCAATCTGCTTGGAAATGGTCGCCTATCAACTGCATGATCATGTTACTGGATGCTTGAGGTGCTTTGCATCGAAAAGTGTAGCTGGTCTTGCTAATTCTTTGTCCCCTGTTTCAAATCCGCAAAAGCTTTCCCTTTGCTTTTCCTCTGCTTTCCCTGCTCTGCTGGGCTAGGAGGGCAGCAGACGCGCCCCGAAAGGGAGGCCAGGAATTCCTGGGGCTGCTTCCCATAGCTGCGCTGCTGCCACCGCTGGCCCCCCATCCTCTAGACTGGCCTGGAACTCCACCTTGGCCTCCTCCCACCCAGAAAGGTCCCCGGTGGTGGTGGAGAGGCACAGAAAGGCCCTGCGCAGTGGGTGAGGGCCTAGCATGACTCACAGGCTTACCTGTGAGCAGGGCAGGCAGAACAGGGCTGCTCAGTTGGGGGCGGGCGAGCGAGCAGCATGAGCAAGCACCAGGTGGGTGAGGCAACTGAGTGACCAGCAACCAGAGAACCGGTTCAGGGTCATGGCCGCCAGAAGTTACTAACGGTTCTGCGACCCACGCCCAATTACCCATACAGGTTCTCCAGAACCAGTGAGAATGGATGAATACCACCTCTGTCTTTGCTGCAAAACTTCAACAAAGCAGCAGTAGATATGGAGGGCAATTTGTGTTATATCCGATTCAATCATCTAATACTTACGTTGTTCAGTGATCCTCCCGAGGAGGCCAGCAATGTACTGACAAGTTGCAAGTGTTGAATCTTGAGTGGGTGCTGAAATGTGTATTGCTGGTTCTCCTCTTGCAGAATATTGGACCTGCTCTCCATTTGGATTTTCACCTATGGGTCCTTGGGGCAGCAAAGATTCCATGGCTGGATGTTCAGACTCTGGTCTCTGGCTTTGAGAAGAGTGAATAGACTGACTTACTTCTGATATTGTCGTGCATTCATTACAGGTGCTATGAGGCTGTCCAACCAGCTTTCTAGTGCTACCACTTTCTTCCATTTGTTGAATTGAGAGCCCTCAACCATGCACTGACACTTTAAGTAATGCAACACAATACTGTAAGATATCTATTGCAGTTAACAATGCAATAGCTATCTTACAGTATTGTGTTGGATTTTACAGCATTGGATTATTATATATATCGATCGTATTGATTTTATTAATAAGAAATATTCAAAAATTGATGCTAGGAATGATGGCTTCATTACTGCCATCTTCTGTTTGCAGTCCAGTGTTGAATTACATTTATGGGACACATGAGGCAACTTATCTATAATGGAGGAATGTTGAGCAAGTCCTTCATTTACTATCTTTACCATTTTGTATCAGTTTCTTATATTACCCTTTGTAGAACAATTTGTTAGCCGTAAAAATCTGTATTAGTTTTTGTTAGGCTTGTTTCATACCATATTTAGCCTCCAATGCATGTTGCCAAAAAACACAACACATTATACATCTTTTTCTTAATTATTGTTTAGTTACTCCTTATCTTTATTTTGTGTGTGTGGTCATTCAGATAATTAACACATTTGTTTGCAGCATAACATAGTTATTTTACTCATCTTAAAGAGCTTAAGAAAATGGAGTGATCTGATCTTAGTGTTTTCCTGCTTAAGAAAAAAATGAATGTAACTTTTCAGAATTTAAAAGTAATAACCTCCAAAATAAATATACATAGTTTTACAGTCTGACTTATTACATATTTGGGAAAGGGTTACCATATCTGGGTATAAACATGTGAATGACTATTAGAAGGTAGCAAAGTAATAGTTTTCTGTAGCTTTTTACTCATACCCAGGGGTGGGATTCTACCGGTTCTGTCCACTTCTGTAGAACCGGTTGCTCTGAAGAGCAGCAAACAGAGAGCATACATAAAACTGGTTCTATGTTTGCTGCTGTTTTGGTCCACCCGCCCGCCTGGGTTCTTACCTGACCTTTATTTCCTGCTTTTTCAACTGCAGCTGCTTTTCGCGACACAGCTGCAGTTGAAAAAGCAGGAAAAAAGGGCTTTTCCAACCACTGCGCACTTGCACGCAGCGCTGCTCAGCTGTCTGGATAGCTCAGCAGGTCGTAAATTGCACTCGTGCAACTCGCAGAGCAACAGAACTGGTAGTTATGCCGGTTGGATCCCATCACTGCTCATATCTAATGATTGTTTGAGTTAATGTAGTCTCAAAGTTGTAGACTTAATATAATACGCTACTTGGCTCATAATATTACCTCAGATGTGATATTCACATGTTGCAGTGACTGACATAATTTCTTCTTTCCTTCAACTTCAGTAATGCAGCACCATTGTTATCTAGATGAAGAGACATACTGATGTATCAGGACAGTATATGAGAACTGGATGCTTTGTGACATCAGCAGTATCTCCACCAATGAATACTCCAGCTTCTCCCATTTGATTTCCATATTTGGAACTTTTCTTTTACATCACTCTTCATGCAGGAAGGTTCATATTTATTTCTTAACCATTATTGCTCTTCAGTCCAAAGACCCGCTGGACCGGTGATACAGTTTAAAAAAATATATGATTATATAAACCATGAGAAATGCAGAATTAACTTAAAGGCAGAATAGAAACTAAACAGATCTAAAGGGTAATTTCAAGAGATATCAATGCAAGAGATGATTTAAAATATAAATTTATATTTCTAATAAAAGATGAAGAAATAGAAATTCTTAAAAAAGTGTTT
Source organism: Hydrophis major (assembly GCA_033807585.1). Lineage (NCBI taxonomy): Eukaryota > Metazoa > Chordata > Lepidosauria > Squamata > Elapidae > Hydrophis > Hydrophis major. Next base: position 72,259,694 of record CM066328.1, on the reverse strand, counting down.
TAGATAAAGAGTCTTATACATTTATAATGGATATCTTTTTTATTTTTACTTCCATGTTATCTCTCCAATCACTTTAATTGGAATAATCCGCATATTTTACAACAACAAATAAAATAATTTTAAGATCTGGATGTCTATGAAACATATATACTTTTGCTAATATCTCAGTCTGAGAAGATAAATAAATACTACGGAAGCAATTTTTTGGAAAATTAGTAAGTAGATTCCTGGATGTGATATCGAAAGGTGCTTTTCAAAAGGCACCTGAACTTACTTGTTTTTTTTTTTTCTTTGAAAAAGTTTCACTTCTTATCTAAGAAGCTTCTTCCAGTTCAGTTCAGAACTGAAGAAGTTTTTCGGATGAGAAGTGAAATGTTTTTAATGGAAAAAAACAAGAAAGTCCAGTTGCCTTTTGAAAAACACCTTTGGGGACAACCTAGATGACTGAGAATCTCCATAGACACCTAGATGTGACACTCTCTTCACTTAAGAGATGCTCAGTATAGATGCTCAGTCTTCTAGATTTTGCTTGTTGGAAGTTGACAAATTGTGATTACATGACCCCAGGACAGTACAACTGTCATAAATACTCACCAGTTGCCAGGTACCTAATTTTAATCACATGATCATGGGTTCTGTGCAATGGTCATGAGTGTAAAAACTGGTTGTAAGTCACTTTTTCCAGAGCTATTATAACTTCAACTAGTCACTAAATAAATGATTGTAAATTGAGAACTACCTATATCCATCAAAACTTCTATGCAGTGAAAGGCATCATTACTAATCTTTTTTTTAGATTCATGAAGATGAATATATGCTCGCTATAGGTTAGTGCAGGGGTGTCAAAGTCAAGGCCTGTGGGCCAGATCCAGCCTGTGAGGTGGTTAGATCTGGTCTGCAGGGCTACCCTGGAAACAGGGAAGGACTAATCCACAGTGCCTCTGCTAGCAAAAATGTTGCTCAGGAGGGTCACTTGCAGCCCTCTTGAGGTCTGTTTTCACTGGCAGAGGATTGTAGGAGGCCATCACAGCTGAAAATGGAGCATTGGAGCCCGTTTTGATGGCAAAGCACTCGGACCACCACAGGTGTCCCTGACACAAGTGAGGTTGAGCTGGCCATGCCCACCCTGGCCATGCCCCCCCCCCAAGATAAAACACAACCCTGATGCAGCCCTCAATGAAATTGAGTTTGACACCCCTGGCTTAGTGTGTTATAGAAGATAGGAGGGACTCTGGGCCTGATTCTATATAAAATTCAATTCACACTGATTTAATTATTCATAAAGCTTTTAATTTTGTTGCATTCTAGGCAATACAAGGAATATATAGAACACCTTGGTGTTTATTACCTTGCGAAAATAAATTATTAGATATCTATGATAGGTTTGTAATACTTTACCCTACAAAGATTAGGCATATTGACAATAGTGAGCTATGCAGCTAGCACAGCTTGCCTGAAACATGCCTCTACTTTAGAACAGGAAAAGCTAAGTTAACAAATTAGTGTGATCCTTATTCCATATTTTACAATATTTTAACACTTAGGAACATCAACATCATTTCCCATCAAATTAATATAAACCTAAAAAGAAATATGTATTTGTATGAAAATTCTGGAAAGTACGGTTGATTGAGTCAAAAAATTGAGTCTAATTTATCAGACAAAAGTGAGAACTAGTGCAATCCACAAGTAGATTTGTGACTGAATGCATTCCACCAACTTAGACCTTGTACAGAAATATTACCTTACATAAAGTTTCATCTGACTATAATTAAATCATCACATTCTAACAAACCAGAATGTTGCAAATATAAGTGAGTATGAAATAAATGAATGATGATACACGCTATTAGCATAGAGATTCCTCCTACCTGGAGAAAACATACAAGACCCTTCAATTAAATTAATTTTATTGAAACCAAGTACAGTGGAAATCCATGGCAGCATTTCTGTTATTCATTTTCAAATTCAGGTTCATAATTTTGTCTAGAAGATTACTTTTGTACTAGAATATTAAGTGGAATTATCAAGTCTTTGACGAAGATTAATGAGCATAGTATGGAACATAACCTGAGAAAAAGATTATCGTTACTATTCATTACATCCCACTGTTACAAATTTGAGTTGAATTTGAGTATATCTCAATATTAAAAGGTCTGTCACTATTAAAATACAATAAGCAAGAGGACAGAAATATGCTCAGCAAAAGCTAACAGAGACCAGCACAGAAATGAGTGTATGGTATAAAAATAGATTTAAAAGAATTTAAAAGAAACATAGAAGAATGCTCACTTATTCAGATTGTAACTTGTAGCATTCAAATTCATTTTGTATTACAATCTTATGCCCCATTTATGAAAATATAATATCAATAGACTCTAGCACCAACTAGTAAACAATGCAAGTGGAAGGCTGTAAAAATCAATGAATTATAAAACATAGGAAAAAAAATCTATTTTAAAAAGTAATATAGTCGTTTGAAAATAAAGGCCACAGTTTTCAATGGAGTTTATTTCTAAGTTGCGAAATACAGAAAGGAGGATCAACAGTTTGCAAATTAGTAAAATTGGTAAGCATAAATGAATTCAAAATGAATTATTTATATATCAATATACTTTCCAATATATAACAATCCAGTCTTCTTCTTTTAGTAATTACAAGTAAGAAAGATTTATTTTGAAGTCCCATCAGTACATAGATGTGGATGGACCACAACATACTGTATAGTTCTTTCTAAATGTAATAAAGCAATAATATTTTCAAATTGTCCAATGCAAATTTTCCCAGTTTTGGATCCTTCAGATATTTAGTTACATTAGGAATTGACTAATCTTCTTGTCACCCAAGCAAAGCTTGACATCATGGGCTAAGAAAGAATGACTGGCCCAAAGTGATCCGGGTGTCCTTCATGACAAAGGCAGAATTAGAACACACAATCTCCTGGTGCCTTAATTACTAGATCAAACTGTCTCTCAAATTCAAATTAAAATCATTACACTAAAATTAAATAATCATTGGAGTGGTAATTTTAATATATTTGGATGGCACTAGATTGAAAAAGAGGTGTCCAACCTATTTTTCAGTGCATTACTCAGAAATATAAATAGTCTTACTGTGATTGTTGAGTAAAAACATTTGAGCTGAGCTTTATATAGGATATATACAGTAAGTTACTCTTCAGTAAATAACAGTTAACATCAACCCATTTAGAATAAATTATTATCAATTAATGTATTTAGTTTTGCAACAAGTTTTAACAGTGAAAAGCTACTATTTATTTCCAGTTTCTTTTTTTTTTTTTGAAAAAAAGTTTTTATTAATTTTCTACAAACAAACAAGACAAACAAAACATAAAAACATCAACTCTTATATGTACATCCAGTGTGTCAGTTGGTTCATCATTTTTGTGCATTCATTCTGTAGTCTCAAATTACAATTACATTACATAACAACTCATATTGTCAATCCAAATTTATATATCCTAATATCACTAAAAAAAGAAGTTTTTGACTATATTTTTAATCATTCATGCTTAATGAGCTAACAATACTTTAAGCCAGTTTACTCTATAACAAATCATCTAGTCATATCAAATCAATCCTAAAAAATCCTTTATAAATATAATATCAAATAGCAAAATAATAGCAAAATAAAGATATTCCTTACTATCTAGCATTCTAAATATTCTATTATCGTATTTTATCATCCAGCCATTTATAAAAAAGATCCCAAATTTCATAAAATTGTTTATCCTCTTGCTCTCTAATTTCAAATGTCAATCTACTCATCTCAGCACATTCCAATATTTTCTTAATAATTTCTTCCTGTAATGGTATTTTCTCATTCTTCCAATTTTTAGCAAATACAATCCTGGCCGCTGTTAATACATTTACAATCAGGTATTTCAAATCTTTACTATATATATCAGGTAAAATTCCCAATAGGAAGATCTCTGGTTTCAAATCAATATGTTTCTTTATCATTTTTTCCAACCACATGCGAATTATAGTCCAATATTTTTTAGCATCCTCACAAGTCCACCACATATGGTAATACGAGCCGGGTATCTGATGACATTTCCAGCATTTTTCAGATTTGTTCTTAAACATTCTTGCTATTCTTGTCGGGGGAAAGTGCCACCTGTAAAACATCTTATACAAGTTTTCTTTATATGCTGTTGACATTGTCATTTTATAATTTTGAGACCACAATTTCTGCCATTTCTCCAAATCAATCCCATATCCAAAATTCTTCCCCCAAACAATCATAGTTTCTTTAACTTGTTCTTCCTCTAATTTCATTCCCAGTAAATAACCATATAATTTTTTAATCACCTTCTCATCAGTACCTATCAAAATCTTATCTAAATCAGTCTGCTTATCATAAAATCCCTCCGTTTTAGAATCTTCATCATACCTTGAGTGTATTTGTGCATATGAAAACCAATTCATCCTTATACCTTGTTCTTCTAAGTTTTGGATCGATTTAAGTTCACCCTTTTCATCCAAAAGTTCCCCATATCTAACTGTTTGTTCCCTCTTGTAAATTATAGGATAGGAAAATGCTTCAATGGTCGATAACCAAACTGGAATTTTCAAATAACATTGTCTTTTTATCTTCTCCCAATTTAACCACAAAGACTCCCGTACATAATGTCTTCTAAAATAACCCTGTGTTTTAGTTCCCTTATACCATAAGAAAGCATGCCAACCCAACAGCAAATCATGCCCTTCTAATGTCAACAACCTATGTTTCCTTAATGTTATCCATTCTTTGACCCACATCAAATTTGCAGCTTGATAATACAATTCCCAATTAGGCAGACCAAAACCTCCTCTAATTCTAGCATCTTGCAAAAGCTTTAGCTTTATTCTCGCTTTTTTACCTTGCCATATAAACTTCAACATAATTTTATTTAGATCTTCAAAATAGTCTTTTCCAAGCCTTATTGGTATTGTTTGAAACAAAAATAATATTCTAGGTAAGATATTCATCTTGATTGTTGAAATTCTCCCTATTAATGACAATTGCAAGTTTTCCCACTTCTTCAAATCTGTAGCTATCTGTTGTTTAAGTTTAATATAATTATCCTCCTTTAATGTGCTACATCTTGTTGTCAAATATATCCCCAAATACTTAACCTTATTTGTAACTTGAATTTTCAAAAGATCTGCCAATTCTTCTCTCTGTCTCAATAACATATTCTTTGTCAAAATCTTTGTTTTATCTTTGTTTATTTTCAAACCAGCCACCTCCCCATATGACTCTATCCTTTCCAGTAACTTTGGAGCTGTTTCAATCGGATTTTCCAAAATAAAAGCTAAATCATCAGCAAAAGCTTGTAGCTTATATTCTTCCTTCTTAATTTTCATTCCTTTTATGCTTTTATCATCCCTAATATTTCTATTCAAGACTTCCAAGGTCAACACAAATAGCAAGGGAGATAGGGGGCATCCTTGTCTTGTGCCTTTTCTTATATTAATAAGATCTGTAAGTTCCCCCTCCATCATTACCCTTGCTGTCTGTTTATTGTATATAGCTTCTATTGCTTGAATAAATTTTTTGGCAAAACCCATCTGCTCCAATAATAATAACATAAATCTCCAATTCACGTTGTCAAATGCTTTTTGAGCATCTAAGAATATCAAAGCCATTTGTTTTTCAGGATGAGCCTCATAATATTCCAAAGTATCCAAGATTACTCTCATATTGTCTCTAATTTGTCTCTTTGGCAGAAATCCATTTTGATCTGAATGGATAAAATTGTTTAAATATTTTTTAAGTCTTTCTGCTAAGATTGAAGCAAAGATTTTATAGTCTGCATTCAATAAAGAAATAGGTCTATAATTCTTAATTTGCAATGGGTCAGTCTCTTCCTTTGGTATAAGTGTAATATAAGCCTCTGACCATGTTTTAGGTATCATCTTTTTTAACATAACTTCATTCATAACTTCTAACAATGGGATACTCAATAGTTCTTGAAATGTTTTATAGAATTCTACTGGAAGCCCATCTGGGCCCGGAGCTTTCCCATTATTTTGTCTCTTAAATGCTTCATTTAGTTCCATCATTGTTATATTGCTTTCTAGCATTTCTTCAGTCTCTTTAGGTATCTTTGGTAGATTAGCTTCCTGTAAATACTGTTTAACTTTTCCTTCATCAATATTCTCTTGTTTATATAATTGCCCATAAAAATCTCGGATAATTTCTTTTTTCTCCTTATTCCCATAACAAACTTGGCCTTGTTCATCTATTAACTTCAATATTTTTCTTGATTCCTTCTCTTTTCTCAATTTATATGCTAGCCATCTACCTGGTTTATTTGCATCTTCAAAATAATTCTGTTTAGAGTTTCTAATTTTCTGTGCCAATTCTTTCTCTATTAAATCCATTTTATGTTTAATTATATCCAGCTTCAATTTAATATCCTTTTTCTGTGGCATTTTCTGTAATTCTTTTTCAAGAGTTTTATACTCATTTTCCAAGGCCTTAGAAGCTTGCCTTTTCCTAATGTTCTTTTTTCTTGTATAATCTATTATCAAACCTCTAACATATGCCTTCATAGTGTCCCACACATTTTGCATTGAAGTATCCTCTTTTTTATTTTCTCTAAAGAAAAAAGCCAATTCCTTCTCCATCCATTGTGTAAAATCTTTCTCCTTTAAAATAGTATTATTTAATGTCCATCTCGATCTTTTTTTTTGTCCCTTCCATTTAATTGTCATTGGGCTATGATCTGCCTAAGTACTTGTTTCAATATTTGTTTCTTGAATATTAGATATTAATTCTGTTGAGATCCAAATCATATCTAATCTGGACCATGATAAATGTCTATTTGAATAAAAAGTATATTGTTTAGCTTTAACGTTTCTTTCTCTCCAAATATCTTTTAAAGTTAATTCATCTGTCATTTTAAAAAAGGACCTTGGGAGAGCCTTTCTATTTTGCTTTGTTGTTGTTGCTATATAGTCCAGTTTATTGTCCACAATTCCATTAAAATCTCCCATCATAATTATATTAACATAGTCCAGTCCAATTATTTTCATGTGCAGTTTTTTATAAAACTCTTCTTGTTTATCATTCGGAGCATAAATTGCAATCAAGAGTATTTTTATGTTATTATCCATTATTTCTACCATTAATACCCTTCCATCTTCATCCGAGTAGATCAATTTTGCTGGAATAGCCTCTTTAATATATAAAACCACACCTCTTTTCTTACATTGAGTCAAAGAGGTAAATATTTTCCCTAATTTTGGCTGTAATAACAATTGTTCATGTTGTTTTTTAATATGAACTTCTTGTAAACAAATTATATCAAATTTTAATTTCTCTAATTTATGAAAAATTTTCCTTCTCTTAACAGCTGAATTAAGTCCGTTTATATTCATTGTAATCAGTTTTTTTTCCTCCATGATTATGCTTTATATTTAGATCTAACAGCTCTCGTGGGTCTCACTTCACGCTGTTCTTTATTATCAATCTGTCCCCCTATTGCTCCTTTCTCTTTTTCAGTCTCCAGTTGTTCATCTTGAAACACAATTAATGAAGTCTCCTTCTCTGCTTCCTCTCTTCTTCCTCCAAAAAATTCTGCTTGAAAAAGTTCTGCTTTCTCAATTGAGTCAATTCTATATCTCTGCTCTTGCCACGTAAACATTAATCCTTCTGGAATCAGCCATCTATAATTCACTTCATTTTTCAATAGTATTTTGGTCAGAAATTGATATTCTCTTCTCATCTCTCTCACTCTTCTAGGTATTTGTTTCAAAACCACAACCTCTTTACCCTTGTATTTCAGTGTTTTCTCTCTTGCTACTTGTAATATTTGCGTTTTAATGGATTTTTTGGTAAATCTAATATGAACTTCCCTGGGTAATTTGTTTCTCATCGCATATCTTGTATAGACTCGATATATCTCATCTATTCCATCCATCATCTTTTCCTGTGTAATTTCCAAAGCATCTGCCAAAATTTCTATCATTACCGCTGCCAGATTTTCTCCTTTTTCCTCCTCTATATTTTGAAATCTAAGGTAAAATTCTGACCTTTCCATCTCCCACCTCAGCATCCCACCTTTTTCTTGTTCGACCGCTGTTAATCTACTGTCAATATTTTCAATCTTCTTCTCTCTTTGTTTTCCTTCTTCCTCAATTTTTTGGAATTTCTCCTCATACTTAACCATCATTTGTTTAATATTTTCCACTTTTTCATCAGTCTTCTCTATTCTTTGTTCAATGGTGTCTGATTTTGTCTTGAGATCTTGAATTCCTTGAATAATCATCTGTAACTGTAAAGGTATTTTTTCTTGTTCCTTATCTTGCTTCAACATTGTCTGAATTAAACGTTGTCCTCCAGCTGGTGGGGAAGCAGAGGTAGAAGCAGCAATGCCAGATGGTATTAATTTCTTGCTCATTTCAATGTTTGCAAAACTTCAAATTCTTCTTAACTTTTAACCCAACTGGTAGGGCAGCCAATTATAATCCAAAATGGAGAACTCCAATAGTAAAAAACACGAAACCAAAGAGGAAACAGAAAAAAAAGAAGAGGAAAAAAAAAGGAAAAATCTTCGGGTTCTTCCAGACCCTAATCCAATTACGAAATAATCCACCATAAAAAAGGAAAAAATAGAAAGAAAAAAAACAAACAAATCCAAAAATAATAATATTGATTAAAAGCAAAAGAGAAAGGAAAATACAAAAAGTGGGAGAAGAAAAACAAAAAGCAAAAAATTCCTTCAGGTTCTTCACACCTTAATCCAATTGAGAAATCTCAATAATCCAAAAAAATAATCCAAAAGAGAAAGAAGAGAAAAAACAAAAAAAAAAAAATCAACCACAACAACAGAATAATCCAAAAAAAAAATATAAAAAGCAAAAAAATCCCAATAAAAATAAAAAAAATAAAAAAGAAAAGAGAAGAAACTCTGAGGCTTTCCCTTTAAATTAAAAGGCAAAAATAAAAATATATATAAAAAAAACTAACAAATGGGGTACATATAAAAAAAACACACTGCACTTTGTTATTTATCCAAGGCTCTTGTTATGACTCTCTTACTTTCAAGCCTCTAGTTGGCAGTGTTACAAAGTTTCTTAATGCTCTTTCTCAGCCCCAACCGGAAAAAAGAATTAATATATACAAAAAAAAAAAATGGCCAAAGGAAGCCTCTATCCTAGAAAAAATAAAAAAGTCAAAGGGAGCCTAAAAGTATATATATAAGAAAATTCAGTCCGGTTACCTAAGTCACAGTAAAATCTTTCCCAAAAAATATAGAAAAAAAAAAAAAAACACTCCAAGCCTCAATTTGACAGCACTTTAAAAACGCCGCTCAAACAATTTCAGTCAAAAAAAAAAAAAACCCACAGCTTCCTCCTCTCTTCAGAATGAACTTTCCAATCTCATCGAATTTGCAACACAAAAGAGTTTTTCTCACCCAACCGACACACTTCAATCCAGTCACTTTCTTTTCGGAGCTGTCCCGACTTCAGCAGCTATGGAAGCTGCCTCTCCGCCGCCAGCAAAAGGGCTTCTTCCGAATCTAACCAGAGACTTTGCGATGTCTCTGGGATCCTGGAACAGTGCCCTTCACGATCACCGTCTCTCCGGGACGATTTAGGTCCGTTAGGACCGACCAGGGGCGAAAATATCAGCTGCGATCTCAGAGCCCCAAGATCGCAGCTGTAACGCCGGCACGAAGCTCCGCCTTCTCCATTTCCAGTTTCTTATATTGTAGTTATAGGAAAGAGATGAACATCTAGTATGAAGAGAGATGAAGGAAGTAAGAATTTTTTAGTCTTCAGAAAAACAGCTGAGTGGGGACAAGATCGCATTCTTAAAATATCTGGAAAGATATCAAAAAAAAAAAAAAAGATCTTAAAGATTTTAAGATCTGGATGTCTATGAAACATATATACTTTTGCTAATATCTCAGTCTGAGAAGATAAATAAATACTACGGAAGCAATTTTTTGGAAAATTAGTAAGTAGATTCCTGGATGTGATATCGAAAGGTGCTTTTCAAAAGGCACCTGAACTTACTTGTTTTTTTTTTTTCTTTGAAAAAGTTTCACTTCTTATCTAAGAAGCTTCTTCCAGTTCAGTTCAGAACTGAAGAAGTTTTTCGGATGAGAAGTGAAATGTTTTTAATGGAAAAAAACAAGAAAGTCCAGTTGCCTTTTGAAAAACACCTTTGGGGACAACCTAGATGACTGAGAATCTCCATAGACACCTAGATGTGACACTCTCTTCACTTAAGAGATGCTCAGTATAGATGCTCAGTCTTCTAGATTTTGCTTGTTGGAAGTTGACAAATTGTGATTACATGACCCCAGGACAGTACAACTGTCATAAATACTCACCAGTTGCCAGGTACCTAATTTTAATCACATGATCATGGGTTCTGTGCAATGGTCATGAGTGTAAAAACTGGTTGTAAGTCACTTTTTCCAGAGCTATTATAACTTCAACTAGTCACTAAATAAATGATTGTAAATTGAGAACTACCTATATCCATCAAAACTTCTATGCAGTGAAAGGCATCATTACTAATCTTTTTTTTAGATTCATGAAGATGAATATATGCTCGCTATAGGTTAGTGCAGGGGTGTCAAAGTCAAGGCCTGTGGGCCAGATCCAGCCTGTGAGGTGGTTAGATCTGGTCTGCAGGGCTACCCTGGAAACAGGGAAGGACTAATCCACAGTGCCTCTGCTAGCAAAAATGTTGCTCAGGAGGGTCACTTGCAGCCCTCTTGAGGTCTGTTTTCACTGGCAGAGGATTGTAGGAGGCCATCACAGCTGAAAATGGAGCATTGGAGCCCGTTTTGATGGCAAAGCACTCGGACCACCACAGGTGTCCCTGACACAAGTGAGGTTGAGCTGGCCATGCCCACCCTGGCCATGCCCCCCCCCCCAAGATAAAACACAACCCTGATGCAGCCCTCAATGAAATTGAGTTTGACACCCCTGGCTTAGTGTGTTATAGAAGATAGGAGGGACTCTGGGCCTGATTCTATATAAAATTCAATTCACACTGATTTAATTATTCATAAAGCTTTTAATTTTGTTGCATTCTAGGCAATACAAGGAATATATAGAACACCTTGGTGTTTATTACCTTGCGAAAATAAATTATTAGATATCTATGATAGGTTTGTAATACTTTACCCTACAAAGATTAGGCATATTGACAATAGTGAGCTATGCAGCTAGCACAGCTTGCCTGAAACATGCCTCTACTTTAGAACAGGAAAAGCTAAGTTAACAAATTAGTGTGATCCTTATTCCATATTTTACAATATTTTAACACTTAGGAACATCAACATCATTTCCCATCAAATTAATATAAACCTAAAAAGAAATATGTATTTGTATGAAAATTCTGGAAAGTACGGTTGATTGAGTCAAAAAATTGAGTCTAATTTATCAGACAAAAGTGAGAACTAGTGCAATCCACAAGTAGATTTGTGACTGAATGCATTCCACCAACTTAGACCTTGTACAGAAATATTACCTTACATAAAGTTTCATCTGACTATAATTAAATCATCACATTCTAACAAACCAGAATGTTGCAAATATAAGTGAGTATGAAATAAATGAATGATGATACACGCTATTAGCATAGAGATTCCTCCTACCTGGAGAAAACATACAAGACCCTTCAATTAAATTAATTTTATTGAAACCAAGTACAGTGGAAATCCATGGCAGCATTTCTGTTATTCATTTTCAAATTCAGGTTCATAATTTTGTCTAGAAGATTACTTTTGTACTAGAATATTAAGTGGAATTATCAAGTCTTTGACGAAGATTAATGAGCATAGTATGGAACATAACCTGAGAAAAAGATTATCGTTACTATTCATTACATCCCACTGTTACAAATTTGAGTTGAATTTGAGTATATCTCAATATTAAAAGGTCTGTCACTATTAAAATACAATAAGCAAGAGGACAGAAATATGCTCAGCAAAAGCTAACAGAGACCAGCACAGAAATGAGTGTATGGTATAAAAATAGATTTAAAAGAATTTAAAAGAAACATAGAAGAATGCTCACTTATTCAGATTGTAACTTGTAGCATTCAAATTCATTTTGTATTACAATCTTATGCCCCATTTATGAAAATATAATATCAATAGACTCTAGCACCAACTAGTAAACAATGCAAGTGGAAGGCTATAAAAATCAATGAATTATAAAACATAGGAAAAAAAATCTATTTTAAAAAGTAATATAGTCGTTTGAAAATAAAGGCCACAGTTTTCAATGGAGTTTATTTCTAAGTTGCGAAATACAGAAAGGAGGATCAACAGTTTGCAAATTAGTAAAATTGGTAAGCATAAATGAATTCAAAATGAATTATTTATATATCAATATACTTTCCAATATATAACAATCCAGTCTTCTTCTTTTAGTAATTACAAGTAAGAAAGATTTATTTTGAAGTCCCATCAGTACATAGATGTGGATGGACCACAACATACTGTATAGTTCTTTCTAAATGTAATAAAGCAATAATATTTTCAAATTGTCCAATGCAAATTTTCCCAGTTTTGGATCCTTCAGATATTTAGTTACATTAGGAATTGACTAATCTTCTTGTCACCCAAGCAAAGCTTGACATCATGGGCTAAGAAAGAATGACTGGCCCAAAGTGATCCGGGTGTCCTTCATGACAAAGGCAGAATTAGAACACACAATCTCCTGGTGCCTTAATTACTAGATCAAACTGTCTCTCAAATTCAAATTAAAATCATTACACTAAAATTAAATAATCATTGGAGTGGTAATTTTAATATATTTGGATGGCACTAGATTGAAAAAGAGGTTTTCCAACCTATTTTTCAGTGCATTACTCAGAAATATAAATAGTCTTACTGTGATTGTTGAGTAAAAACATTTGAGCTGAGCTTTATATAGGATATATACAGTAAGTTACTCTTCAGTAAATAACAGTTAACGTCAACCCATTTAGAATAAATTATTATCAATTAATGTATTTAGTTTTGCAACAAGTTTTAACAGTGAAAAGCTACTATTTATTTCCAGTTTCTTATATTGTAGTTATAGGAAAGAGATGAACATCTAGTATGAAGAGAGATGAAGGAAGTAAGAATTTTTTAGTCTTCAGAAAAACAGCTGAGTGGGGACAAGATCGCATTCTTAAAATATCTGGAAAGATATCAAAAAAAAAAAAAAAAAAGGTCAGCACTCTTTGTTCTTCCAAAGTAAAGGATACAGAATAATGGATTTTGGTTACAAAGAGAAAAGGTTAGAAAAAAAATCTTTATAACAATGAAATTAATGTGACAGTAGTGTACTCTTCATTAGACGTGTTGAAGTGGCAGTTAGATAGCTATCTGTCTGATATATTTTAATTTGTTTTCTTTGCTGAATGGGATTAGAGTTGATAACTGAAATAGCTCCTTTCAATTCAATGATTTTTATGATATAGTAACTATTCCTGAATGGCAACTTTTTAAGATAAAGATATTGGGATGGAACAAATGGATGGTCCTTTATATTTTCCAGAAATTTGTAAATTGCACATTGAAAAAGTGATATAAGAAAGTGGCACAGAGTAGACTCCTCACAAATAGAAGTTTAATGCAATTAAGGTTTTAATTATATATTTTGTTCTTTATCAAAATGAAATCTGTGTATACATTCCTGGTTATTGGTAACTAAATGCTTTTCTGAAACATTCATTTAAACTTGAAAACAAAACAGATTTATTTTTTTCTGTGTTTATGATTATATGATCTTGTAACAATATACTTTTGTTTGGTACTATCTTATTATAAGAAATAGGCTTCGACAATTTTACAGAGTGCTTGTCTACTGAGAAATTTGGCACTCAGACAAATCAGCCATCAACAGGCACATAAAGTTAAACAACATCTACATATCATTCAAAAGCTAAAAAGGAAACAGAAAGACCAAAACACTTCCTCATGAGCAATCTACATTCAGTTGAACATATTTTGACCTCAAGATTAACATTAGACTAACAATCAAGATGCTATCAAGGAACTACCAACAGAGTCAGACAAGCTAACCAGGGGTGGAATTCAAAGTTTTTTACGACCAGTTCTGTGGCTTGGTAGACATGGGGAAGGATACTGTAAAATCTCCAGTCAGAGATGGTGTTTGTTGGTTCTCCAAACTACTCAAAATTTCCACTACCGGTTCTCCAGAACTAGTCAGAACCTGCTGAATACCACTCTGAAGCTAACAGTAAACAACAGCCTAATCAAGGAACCAATAAGATTAATATTACTAGGATATAAAATGAGAGCAAATCCTTCTGGCACTGATGATGCTACTTAGCAAGGTAATGAAATGTCTGCAAGAAAATAACCAAGCTCAGAAGATCCTACTATAGTAATAAATCTCCCTTGGTACAATCTATATACAACAATATGGGCCTAGCTCTTTTGCTATCTAGGTTATATGGGAATCCTTTGGTGTTGATTTTCCCTTGCTATGTAATGTGAAAAGAGCTGGACTTTTCTGAAGAAATCCATGCAGTATTAGTTTCATTTCTGGCATAAGCTGTCATTAGCAGAAGAGTTGATATTGGAGTGTAGAGTACCGACAAGTAAAAAAAATGCAAAGAATTTAAACCATAGAATTTTCCTAGATAGCAACTCCGGGTTACAAATATTCTCCTCCATTTACCTCTAGGTAAAATATACCTGTCATCTGAAATGTAACAGGCAAAAAAGTAAGCAATAAAAATGGTAAGCAGCAGGTATTGGAATGTAAATACTGTAATAGAATTTTGACTAGTTATTGGGAATATCTAATAAGCCATTTCAGGGGAAAGTAATTCTTTAGTACTGCAGTGTTGAATAAGCACAGCATGAAGAGGATACCAAAAAATCCTTAAAAATTCAAACTTGTCATAATTAATGAAGAATGATAAATGGTGTTAGCTGGATGGTTTCACTTGCATTAATTTAATGCAGGCTAAACTTTTTAAAGAGACAGTTTAGTACAGTGATTCACCAAACTGAAAACTGGCAGACCTTGAGTCTCCATGGGCACAAACCAGCTGGTTGACTTTGGGCCGTCATTCTCTCCCAGCCTAGGAAAGAGGCAATGGCAAACCACTTCTGAAAAACCTCCAGGGACATGTTCTGGCAGTCTCTAAGAATCGGACAGAATTTAATGTCAGCAGAAAAAAAAAACCTTTGTAGACAGGGAATTTCATTCCTAATAATGAATAGTTAATGAGGTTGCTTTTGAAACATTTTGATCAGCAAGTGAGATGTAACTTTATCAATAACTTGCCTTTTGCTTTTTAATAAGGCCCAGCTTTTTAAATGTGTGTGTGTATGTGGGCATTCTCTGCCCCATAGATTGCATGCTATTTTCTAGAGCCATTTTTTGCATCCCTCTGGCCCACCAAGCTGTTATGTTACCAAAGCTGGCAGAAAATAGCACCATATTTTCCACTTTTTCTTTCTGGGTAAAAATAAATGTTAGATATCACACATTTTATTTTGCTTAAAAAAGAAATACATACACCAATGTCATGGTTGTCATAGTAGTTATAGGTACCCTAGGTGCCATACCAAAAATGAATATGAATATGTACATGTCTGCTAAGGAAAAACTGGTATAAATCTGATAGATTGTAATCCATGAAAAAAATGTAGTACAATTAAACTATTAATCTTTAACATACGAGAAGTGCTGTGTGGATTGCATTCAATTTCAGCAACTTCAAGTACTTCCAGTTTTTTAAATTTCTATAAATTAAGAAACTTTTCTCATTCCTGAACTCTCTTTAGCCTTAATACCTACAACCACCCCAATCGTCTTTCCCCTTACATTTTATATTCTCCCTTTAGTTATTTCATATTCCATGATTTTAAAGAAATAGATATTGCATATTTTCTAGGACGAGTATCCAAGCAAGAAAAATGCTTTTATTTTTATTTTTTTTGAAACAAATTTTTATTGATTTTAAAGATAAAACAACACATCATTAACTATTAAATACATAAACACATAAAACCTCTTAACATTGTAAATCCTTACAAGTCAAACAAAACATTATTTTTATACAGCATAATTCCAATTTATCCCATCTCCATATGGACACACAAACATCTTTCAGCAAATTTCTCATTTTTTCTCTTTACTCCTATTCAATTTCATTTCTCTTCCATATTTATCCATTTTATAGTCATCATATTCTTTTCTTTCTGGCTTGTATAAATTATTCTCATCTAACATTCCTCCAAGGTTTTATTGATTCTTTCCTTTTTTTTTTTTTTTATAAAAAACAAATTTTGTTAGTTTTACCATAAGCACAATACACAAACATACAAACACAAAACATAAACAAAACTAAAAGATCTTTTCTGAAGGTTGTCTGTTCCCGGGTTAAAACTCTTTACACAGACACAAATTCAAACATCATATTCAACCCATATCTCCTTCCAAATCTTATTATCATTTTCTTTTTTATATATATATATAAAAACCATTTTTATCAGTTTTATAAAAACAATGCACAAAGAATCAAGGCATAGCAGCTTATAAATTCTTTTCTAAGAAAAAATAATAATAATAGACCAATAAGGCATAACATTTCCAGATTATAATATCAATATTTCATATAATATTAACTTCATATCTTGTCCCTACTTCTCTTTTCCATCCAAATTATTTATTAATTAAAATTTTATTGCCTTTTATCAATACACAAAATCCAAAAAAAAAAAAAAAGCATATATATCCTTCCATATCTTATTACCATTTTCAACAACATTCTTTGTCTGTTCTATTTCCAATTATCCATTCATCTTTTTTTTCTTTTACTATACTTCTCCTGTACACCAATTGGAGTAACATCTATAACTCATTACCCTAACTTAGAAATACTACATATAGCAATCTTTCTTGGGATTCTGTTTAAAAAAAATTCTAAAATTACTTAATAAATTTTATATTCTAAATATACATATAAAAAAACACTCTTATATACCCTCCAGAATCCCTCTTTTAATCTAAATTAAATTCACCCATTGTCTCTAAATAAACTTTTTTTCCTTAGGTCTTGCTTCCCCCCATTAAGGCTTCTCCTCCCCCCCTTTCTCTCTTGCTTATTCTTCTCCTTGCCCTTTCTACCCCTTTGCTTTTTCTCTTCGCTTTTCTTGCTCCTTTTCCTTTGCTTTCTAACCTTGCCTCCATCTTTTCGCTCATTTTTCTCTCTTTTGGTTGTTTTTATAATTCTTAAAATCCCCTTTTTCTTATCCTTTTTCTCCTCCTCTCCAGAAGGGACCCATTGTTCATCAAAGATGGCTTCTTCTTCCTCTTCTTCCTTGTCCCAGTCCTTCTGCTGCGTAATCAACTTTTCAAAGGAACATAACGCCATTTCTAAAAATTGAAACAAAGCGCCCAAAGTATCTTCTTTTTTATATTTTTGATATTCAATCTCTAGTTCATCCACAGACGATGCCATTATGAAAAGGGAAACTTTTTCCAAAACAACCACAAGAATTTTTAATCAAAGACAATCAAAAGCAATTAAAAAAAAGAAAAAAAGTTCCAAAAGTTAATACTTTTCTTCCTTCTTCTCTTTCTCTTTCTGAATTAATTTTTAATCAAAGAGGTCCAATTACCATATATCTTCTTTTGGGATCCACAAAGACGTTCTAATCAATCTCCTCCTTTTTCAGCTTCTGCTCCAATTTTTTTTTTTCTCCTTTCCCACTTGCAATGAGAATTTTAATAATCAAAAATCCATACCTCCAGCAGAGATTTTCCAATTTCTCACATTTTTCAATGTCCAAAAATCCCTTTGTCTCTTATCTTAGCTTTCAAAACAATCCACTTTCAATGTCTAATATATCCAAATATTTCTGCTTTTTCCGTGGGGTGGGAGAGTAAAAAAAAAAAAAATCCCTTTAACAGCTTCTCCGCCGCTTTTCGCTCTTCTTAGGGATACAATGTATCCTCCAGCAACAAACAGCTCAATTCCAGGCAATTTAAAAGGTGTTACTTGACCCGGCTCAGACAGAACTTTCACTCTTCACACTTCCTCCAGCACAGTTCTTACCCGGTTGCTGGCTTCTTCGTGGCGGCCATTGCTGACCGCCGCTCCACCGCCTTGGGAAAAAGGGGTTTTCCCGGAGAAAGGGGGAGTCTGCGATGCCCCCACCTCCCTTTCCGACTCCCCTCTGTCTTCAGCTGTCCCTACAGGGCAGCCATATCCCCCTGACCCATCTGGATCGGGGGTACCTCGACGGCTAGCACAGCAGGAATCGCGAGCTGTCGCGAATTCCTGCTGCCCCAAAGCCACGCAAACCGGAAGTTTCGAAAAATGCTTTTATTGTTGCTGATGATTAAATCATTTTGGCTAGGAAGGCAATTATTACATCAAAAGGATTAATGAGTGCAGTATTGATTTTTTTAGTCAACTGCTAAATCTTCTTGAGAACCAGTTTGGTGCAGCGGTTAAGACATTGGCCTAGAAACCAGGACACCAAGAGTTGTACTCCTGCCTTAGGTATAGAACCAGATCTGTAACCTTTGATCAGTCATTTTGACTCACAGTTAGAGAAAAGGCAAGGCCAAACCACTTTTGAAACCTTGCCAAAAAATTGCAAGGACAAGTCCAAGCAGTCACCAGAAGGCAACAGACTTGAAGCACAAAAAATAAAAATATGCAGATATCATCATCATCATCCATTACAATTAGCAGCCATAAACCTAATCACTAACTTTAATTGAACCTGACTAGACAAGCTATTCTTTCCTTGTTTGTCCTTTCTCCTTTTGTTCCACTCTCATTTCTTCGGTATCTATTTTGGAATTGTGGCCCAGTTTTTTTGGGGGGGAAGGTGGATTCTTTTATTCTTTGTCGTATATTGCATAGCGATGACAACCATCATAATATAGCAAATGTTGTCTCTTTTATTATTAATATTTCTAATGAAATATTATTTGCAACAGTGAGTAACATTGGTAAAAACTCTTTTCATCGGCTGTGCATGGACTGAATTAAATAAACTGCTGTTAGTAGCAGAACTGAGGACTTTTTAATAGTGTTTAAATTGGATTCAGCATCCATATTTCTGTCCTTTTAGTACTGAATTAAAAAATGGGAAAAGGAAAAAAGCATAGGCACAGCTGAAGTTATTTTTAGAATGTTATAGAGCTCATTTTAAGGAATAATATGCTAAAGCACCACAGAGTGTCACATACTGAATAATAATTACAACCAACCTCATGAAATTTTAACACAGAAACTGCTGCATTATTTAGGACATTAACATGGTTTCTGGAAAAAGTAATTACTAGTTATCTATTGCCAAAGACATTGTTAGCTGTCTAACTCCAGGGGTACTGTCTGAGTAAGAATCAAGTTCTTGAGTATTTGCAAGAGTCACAATCAATGCCTCTGTTTTGCTGTATAATGAGTTAATCCAATCTTTCAAAAACAGAAAAGAAAAAAAAACATGCTAAGGACAAGATACTGCTAATACTAAAACAGTTGCTTTCACATTATTCCTTATATTTGAATGAGAAAAAGAATCTGGAGGGAGGGATGGCAACACAACCTCCAGTCTGTATCTCATAGTGGCAGAATCATTCTTTGATAGCCAGCATGGCAGGCATTACTGGGTCTATCTTTTTATATAAAGTTTGTTGTCAGTTACATGTGAACGGTAATTTAGATTGTTTCTCTAACTGCAAGTTGTTTTTAAGCAGAGTTGAGAAACCAGCAACTCCTGGGCCAGATCATGTGGTCCAAAGTCTCTTTGTTCTAGGCCAAGGGTTTTTAAACTTGGCAAGTTTAAGACTTGTGGACTTCAACTCCCAGAATTCCTAAGCTAACATGACTGGAGGAGGAATTCTGGAAGTTGAAGTCCACAAGTCTTAAAGCTGTCAAATCTGAAGACCCCTGTTCTAGACTTCCTGCCAATCAGTGGAGCAGGAGGAGAGAATCTCCCCACACAAGTTACTTCTCAGTTCATAGATTTGGACAACTTTTATTTATCATTCATTCATTAAGAAAATATATATGGGAGAAGGCGGAGCTTCGTTTCGGCGATACAGCTGTGATCTCGGGGCTCTGAGATCGCAGCCGATATTTTTGCCTCTGGTCGGTCTTAACAGACCTAAACTGTCCCATAGAGATGGTGATCGTGAAGGGCAAGTCCCAGGATCTCAGAGATATTGCAAAATCTCTGGTTTGATCCAGGAGAAGCCCTTTTGCTGGCGGCGAAGAGGCAGCCTCCATAGCTGCTGAAATCGGGACAGCTGCGGAAAGAAAGTGGCTGGAAGTGAAAGTGTGTCGGCTGGGTGAGAAACTTATTTTTTTGTTGTAAATTCGCTGAGATTTGAAAGGGCACCCTGAATACAAAAGAAACCTGTGAGATTTTTTTTTGACAAAAACTGTATGAGCGGCGTTTTTTAAAGTGATGTCAAATTGAGGCTTGGATTTTTTTTTCTTTTTCTTACTTTTTTGGGGGGACTTTAGTGTGACTTTGTAGGTAACCAGATTGAATTTTCTCTTACATATACTTTTATGCTCCTTTTGATTAATTAATTTTCTTTTAGAATAGAGGCTCCCTTTGGTTATTTCTTTCTTTTTTCTTTTTGTATAAATTATCCTTTTTTTCTGGCTGGGGGGGGGGGAGAGTATTAAGAAACTTTGTAACACTGCCAACTAGAGGCTTGAAAATATTCTATTTGAATTGGAGAGAACTGTAAGAAGACTTCTTCTCAAGGACATTTTATTGTGATAAGATAGAGGGAGAGCATAGCAAAATATTATTCCAGGTGTTTTCCTGGACTCTTATCAATATTTCAACACTTGAGGCTTGGCTTTGAAGCTGGTGGAGAAGAAATTCATAATAAGAGCCTTGGACAACTAAATAAAGTGCAGTGTGCATAAGTATGTGTATATATATATATATATATTACTTGTGATACCCCTACTCACCAGCCGCTTTGTAAATTCCAATTCTAGTAATATTCTTATTTTTGCTTTTTATTTCAAAGGGAAAGCCTCAGAGCTTGTACTTTATTTTTATTTTTCTTCTTCTTATTTTTACTGGGATCCTTTTGCTTTTTCTATTCATGTTTTTGGACCACTCTGTTTTTTTCTTTTTGATTATTGAGACTTCTCAATATTTTTGTTCTTTTTTTTCTTAATCAATATTATTATTTTGGGGGTTTTTTTTCTTTCTATTTTTCATTTTTTATGGTGGACTACTTTGTAATTGGATTAGGATCTAGAAGAACCTGAAGATTTTTCTTCTTCTTTTGCTCTTTTTTCTTCTTTGGTTTTGGGCCTTTTTCCATTGGATTTTTCCATTTTGGATTATAGTTGGATTAAAAGTCAAAAAGAATTTGAAGTTTTGGAAGCATTAAAATGAGCAGGAAACCAATATCAGCTGGCGTTTCTATCTCTACCTCTGCCTCCCCACCAGCTGGAGGACAACATTTAATTCAGACAATGTTGAAGTAAGATAAAGAACAAGGAAAAGTAACTTTACAGATGATTATGCAAGGAATCCAAGATCTCAAGAAAAAATCAGACACCATTGAACAAAGAATAGAAAACATTGAACAAAGAACAGAGAAGACTGATGAAAAATTGGAAAATATTAAACAAATGATGGTGAAGTATGAGGAGAGATTCCAAAAAATTGAGGAAGAAGGTAAACAAAGAGAGGAGAAGATTGGAAATATTGACAGTAGATTAACAGTGGTTAAACAAGATAAAAGTGGGATGTTGAGGTGGGAGTTGGAAAGGTCAGAATTTTATCTCAGATTTCAAAATATAGAAGAAGAAAAAGGACAAAACTTGGCTGAGATAATGATAGAAATTTTGGTGGATGCTTTGGAAATTACAGAGGAAAAGATGATGGATGGAGTAGATGAGGTATATCGAGTTTATACAAGGTATGCGATGAGAAATAAATTACCAAAGGAAGTCCATATTAGATTTACTAAAAAATCCATTAAAACACAAATACTACAAGTGGTAAGAGAGAAGACATTAAATACAAAGGCAAAGAGATTGTGGTTTTAAAACAAATACCCAGAAGAGTGAGAGAGATGAGAAGAGAATATCGATTTCTGACCAAAATGCTACTGGAAAATGAAGTGAATTATAGATGGCTGATTCCAGAAGGATTAATGTTTACATGGCAAGAGCAGAGACATAGAATTGATTCAATTGAGAAAGCAGAACTTTTCCATGCAGAATTTTTTGGAAGAAGAGAAGAGGAGGCAGAGAAAGAGGTCTCAAAGAGTTTCAAGAGGAACAACTGGAGACTGAAAAAGAGAAAGGTGCAGTAGGTGGACAGGTGGATAGTAAAGAACAGCGTGAAGTGAGATCCATGAGAGCTGTTAGACTTAAATATGAAGCATAAACATGGAAGAAAAAAAACTGATTACAACGAATATATATGGACTCAATTCAGCTGTTAAAAGAAGGAAAACCTTTCATAAATTAGATAAATTAAAATTTGATATAATTTGTCTACAAGAAGTTCATATTAAAAAACAACATGAACAATTGTTAGTACAGCCAAAACTAGGAAAAATATTTACTTCTTTGACTCAATGTAAGAAAAGAGGAGTGGTTCTATACATTAAAGAGGCTATCCCAGCAAAACTGATATACACGGATGAAGATGGAAGAGTACTAATGGTGGAAATAATGGACAATAATATAAAAATACTCTTGATTGCAATTTATGCTCCGAATGATAAACAAGAAGAGTTCTATAAAAAACTACACATGAAAATAATTGGACTGGACTATAATTATGATGGGAGACTTTAATGGAATTGTGGACAATAAACTGGACTATATAGCAACAACAAAAAAGCAAAATAGAAAGACTCTCCCTAAATCCTTTTTTAAAATGACAGACGAATTAACTTTAAAAGATATTTGGAGAGAAAGAAATGTTAAAGCTAAACAATATACTTTTTATTCAAATAGACATTTATCATTGTCCAGATTAGATATGATCTGGATCTCAACAGAATTAATATCTAATATTCAAGAAACAAATATCGAAACAAGTACTTGGGCAGATCATGGCCCAATGACAATTAAATGGAAGGGACAAAAAAAAAGATCGAGATGGACATTAGATAATACTATCTTAAAGGAAAAAGATTTTATACAATGGATGGAGAAGGAATTGACTTTTTTCTTTAGAGAAAATAAAAAAGAAGATACTTCAATGCAGAATGTTTGGGATACAATGAAGGCATATGCTAGAGGTTTGATAATAGAGTATACAAGAAAAAAGAATATTAGGAAAAGGCAAGCTTCTAAGGCCTTGGAAGATGAGTATAAAAGACTTGAAAAAGAATTACAGAAAATGCCACAGAAAAAAGGTATTAAATTGAAGCTGGATGTAATTAAACATAAAATGGAATTAATAGAGAAAGAAGAACTGGCACAGAAAATTAGAAATTCTAAACAGAATTACTTTGAAGATGCCAATAAACCAGGCAGATGGCTAGCATATAAATTGAGAAAGGAGAAGGAATCAAGAAAAATATTGAAGCTAATAGATGATCAAGGCCAAGTTTGTTATGGTAATAAGGAGAAAAAGGAAATTATTTGAGATTTTTATTGGCAACTATATAAACAAGAGAATATTGAGGAGGAAAAAGTCAAACAGTATTTACAGAATGCTAACTTACCAAAGATACCTAAAGAGACTGAAGAAATGCTAGAAAGCAACCTAACAATGATGGAATTAAATGAAGCACTTAAGAAACAAAATAATGGGAAAGCACCAGGTCCAGATAGGCTTCCGGCAGAATTTTATAAAACATTTCAAGAATTATTGAGCATCCCATTGTTAGAAGTTATGAATGAAGTTATGTCAAAGAAGATGATACCCAAAACATGGTCAGAGGCTTATATTACACTTATTCCAAAAGGAGAGGGTGACCCATTGCAAATTAAGATCTATAGACCTATTTCATTATTGAATGCAGACTATAAAATTTTTGCTTCAATTTTAGCAGAAAGACTTAAAAAATATTTAAATAATTTTATCCATCCAGATCAAAATGGATTTCTGCCAAAGAAACAAATCAGAGATAATATGAGAGTAATCTTGGATACTTTGGAATACTATGAGACTCATCCTGAAAAGCAAATGGCTTTGATATTCCTAGATGCTCAAAAGGCATTTGATAACGTGAACTGGAGATTTATGTTATTACTATTGGAACAGATGGGTTTTGCCAGAAAATTTATTCAAGTAATAGAAGCCATATACAATAAACAGACAGCAAAGGTAATGATGGAGGGAGAATTCACGGACTTTATTAATATAAGAAAAGGCACAAGACAAGGATGTCCCCTATCTCCTTTGCTATTTGTGTTGACTTTGGAAGTGTTGAATAGAAATATTAGGGATGATAAAGGCATAAAAGAAATGAAAATTAAAAAGGAAGAATTCAAACTACAAGCTTTTGCTGATGATTTAGCTTTTATTCTGGAAGATCTGCTAGAAACAGCTCCAAAGTTATTGGAAAAGATAGAGATATATGGTGAGATGGCTGGTTTGAAAATAAATAAAGACAAAACAAAGATTTTGACAAAGAACATGTTACTGAGAGAAAGAGAAGAACTGGCAGACCTCTTGAAAATCCAAGTTATGAATAAGGTTAAGTATCTGGGGATATATTTGACAGCAAGATGTAGCACATTAAAAGATAATAATGATATTAAACTTAAACAACAGATAGCTACAGACTTGAAGAAATGGGAAAACTTGCAATTGTCATTAATAGGGAGAATTTCAACAATTAAGATGAATATTTTGCCCAGAATTCTATTTCTGTTTCAGACAATACCAATTAGGCTTGGAAAAGACTATTTTGAAGATTTAAATAAAATCATGTTGAAGTTTATATGGCAAGGTAAAAATAAAGCTAAAGCTTTTGCAAGACGCTAGTATTAGAGGAGGTTTTGGCCTGCCTAATTGGGAATTGTATTATCAAGCTGCAAGTTTGATGTGGGTCAAAGAATGGATAACATTAAGAAAGGCTAGATTGTTGACACTAGAAGGGCATGATTTGCTGTTGGGCTGGCATGCTTTTTTATGGTATAAGGGAAATAAAGCACAGGGTTATTTTAGAAGACATTATATACAGGAGTCTTTGTGGTTAAACTGGGAGAAGATAAAAAGACAATGTTATTTGAAAATTCCAGTTTGGTTATCGACCATTGAAGCATTTTCCTATCCTATAATTTATAAGAAGGAACAAACAGTTAGATATGGGGAACTTTTGGATGAAAAGGGTGAACTTAAATCGATTCAAAACTTAGAGGAACAAGGTATAAGGATGAATTGGTTTTCATATGCGCAAATACATTCAAGGTATGATGAAGATTCTAAAACGGAGGGATCCTATGATAAACAGACTGATCTAGATAAGATCTTGATGGGTACTGATGAGAAGGTGATTCAAATATTATATGGTTATTTACTGGGAATTAAATTAGAGGAAGAACAAGTTAAAGAAACTATGATTGTTTGGGGGAAGAATTTTGGATATGGGTTTGATTTAGAGAAATGGCAAAAATTGTGGTTTCAAAATTATAAAATGACAATGTCAACAGCATATCAAGAAAACTTGTATAAGATGTTTTACAGGTGGCACTTTCCCCCGACAAGAATAGCAAGAATGTTTAAGAACAAATCTGAAAAATGCTGGAAATGTCATCAGATACCTGGCTCATATTACCATATGTGGTGGACTTGTGAGGATGTTAGAAAATATTGGACTAAAATTCGCATGTGGTTGAAAAAAATGACAAAGAAACACATAGACTTGAAACCAGAGATCTTTTTATTGGGAATCTTACCTGATACATATAGTAAAGATTTGAAATACCTGATTGTAAATGTATTAACAGCGGCTAGGATTGTATTTGCTAAAAACTGGAAGAATGAGAAAATACCATTACAGGAAGAAATTATTAAGAAAATATTGGAATGTGCTGAGATGAGTAGATTGACATTTGAAATTAGAGAGCAAGAAGATAAACAATTTTATGAAATTTGGGATCTTTTTTATCAATGGCTAGATGATAAAATACGATAATAGAATATTTAGAATGTTAGCCAGTATACTATATTTATAAAGTATTTTTAGGATTGATTTGGTATGATTATATGATTTGTTACAGAATAAATTATTTAAAGTATTGTTATCTCATAAATCATGAATGATTAAAAGTATAGTCAAAAGTGTTTTTTTTTAAATAGCGATATTAGGATATATAAGTTTGGATTGACAATATGAGTTGTTATATAATATAATTGTAATTGAGACTACAAAATGAATGCACAAAACTGATGAACCAACCGACACGCTGGATGTACATATGAGAGTTGATATTTTAATGTTTTGTTTGTCTTGTTTGTCTGTAGAAAATCAATAAAATTCTTTTTTTTTAAAAAAAAGAAAATTTGTATAAGATGTTTTTCAGGCGGCACTTTTCCCCAACAAGAATAGCAAGAATGTTCAAGAATAAATCTGAAAAATGCTGGAAATGTCATCAGATACCTGGCTCATATTACCATATGTGATGGACTTGTGAGGACGCTAGAAAATACTGGACTAAAATTCGCATGTGGTTGGAAAAAATGACAAAGAAACACATAGACTTGAAACAAGAGATCTTTTTATTGGGAATCTTACCTGATACATATAGTAAAGATTTGAAATACCTGATTGTAAATGTATTAACAGCGGCTAGGATTGTATTTGCTAAAAACTGGAAGAATGAGAAAATACCATTACAGGAAGAAATTATTAAGAAAATATTGGAATGTGCTGAGATGAGTAGATTGACATTTGAAATTAGAGAGCAAGAAGATAAACAATTTTATGAAATTTGGGATCTTTTTTATCAATGGCTAGATGATAAAATACGATAATAGAATATTTAGAATGTTAGCCAGTATACTATATTTATAAAGTATTTTTAGGATTGATTTGGTATGATTATATGATTTGTTACAGAATAAATTATTTAAAGTATTGTTATCTCATAAATCATGAATGATTAAAAGTATAGTCAAAAGTGTTTTTTTTTAAATAGCGATATTAGGATATATAAGTTTGGATTGACAATATGAGTTGTTATATAATATAATTGTAATTGAGACTACAAAATGAATGCACAAAACTGATGAACCAACCGACACGCTGGATGTACATATGAGAGTTGATATTTTAATGTTTTGTTTGTCTTGTTTGTCTGTAGAAAATCAATAAAATTCTTTTTTTTTAAAAAAAAGAAAATTTGTATAAGATGTTTTTCAGGCGGCACTTTTCCCCAACAAGAATAGCAAGAATGTTCAAGAATAAATCTGAAAAATGCTGGAAATGTCATCAGATACCTGGCTCATATTACCATATGTGATGGACTTGTGAGGACGCTAGAAAATACTGGACTAAAATTCGCATGTGGTTGGAAAAAATGACAAAGAAACACATAGACTTGAAACAAGAGATCTTTTTATTGGGAATCTTACCTGATACATATAGTAAAGATTTGAAATACCTGATTGTAAATGTATTAACAGCGGCTAGGATTGTATTTGCTAAAAACTGGAAAAATGAGAAAATACCATTGCAGGAAGAAATTATCAAGAAAATATTGCTGAATATTTAGTGCTGAAATGAGTAGATTGACATTTGAAATTAGAGAACAAGAGGATAAACAATTCTATAAAATTTGGGACCTTTTCTACCAATGGTTAGATAATAAAATACAATAATAGAATATTTAGAATTTTAGAAAATAACGAATATATAAAGATTTATTTCTTTTCTTTTTTGATATTATATTTATAAAATGTTATTAGGATAGATTTGGTATGACTATATGATTTGTTATAAAATAAAGTAAGTAAACTATAGTTATCTCATAAAGTATGAATGAATAAAATCATGGTCAAATGTTTGTTTAATAGTGATACTAGGGTATATAATTTCTGATTGACAATATGAGATATTATGTAATGTAATTGTAATTGCGACCACGAAATGGATGCAGAAAAAATTGGTAAACCAACCAATACGCTGTTTGTATATTTATGAAAGAAAATTGGATGTTTTTATGTTTTGTCTGTTTTGTTTGTTTTTAAAACTCAATAAAATTGTTTTAAAAATTAAAAAAAGAAAAAAGAAAATATATATGGCCATCCAACTCACTCATGGGAACTCTGCACAGCTTCCAGAAATAAAACTCCAATGCAAAATATGATCAATTCTCATCTCTTGTTAACAACAATCAGACAAACCACTTGATCTGTTTCATATCATCCTGGCATCCTCAGGCCTCTGGCAAAATCAAGACTTCAGGGCCTTTAGAAAGGTTATTATGGTGGTGGCCAGCCTGATCTCTGTGAGGATGATTCCCACAGAAGGGAGCCACCATGGAGAAGATCCTTTTTCTTGTCTCATAAGAAGGACTTCAATTTGGGGGGGGGGGGGGGGAGAGGGAGGAACCCATAACGTATCTTGCCTTCCTGTTCTGATTGGTCAAGTAGATGTAAATGGGAAAAGGATGGTCCTTGAAATAATCTAGCCCCAAATCCTTGGCAGGAAAAGAAGGCATGGTTGTAAAATTCTGCCACTCAGATGAAAATTTTATTCCTCATTGAATCTTCCACATTAATCAGCAGAAACATCTGAGCAGTAAGAAGCAGAGAGCATTGTTTCAAATATTTTTCTGATTTTCTTGGCAGTAGTCTTCTGCTGATCTGTTGAACTGTGGAAGAATTTGCAGTAATACATGGTGGCTTATGGCAGAGGAGGAAGTTTTACATTTTGCATTCAAGGAATGGATATTAATGGAGATGGCTGTAGATCAGATTGTGTGATCACAGAGTACGGTATATGTACAGATTGGAAGGCTGGGAGAAGGAAAGACGGGGAAATATGTGGTAGAGCGAAAAATCAAAGACGGGATTCGTGGAGGAAACTTCTACCTATTTTCTTCCTGTCCTATTCTATATGGGTAGTCCTCCTTTAACTGTGAGGATTGGGACTGGAAACCCATTGTTAAGTGACATGGCTGTTAAGCAAGATATCACATGATTTCAGTGGACCTTCTGCCACAGTTATCATAATGGGACATTATATGACTGTGACTTATAATTTTACTGCCAGCTTCTCCATTGCTTATCAGAACCTGAATGTGGAATGCACAAACAGTGATCAGGTGACCACAGAACACTGGGATGGTTGTGAACACCTGTCAGTTGTAAAACACCTGAATCTTATTGCTATGGGTGTGCTGTAAAGGTCATAAGTCCTGGAACTAGTTGAAAAGTTCCTTTTTCAGCATCGTCATAACTTCAAACAGTTGCTAAACAGCTAAACAAACAATCCAATTTTTTTTAATAGCATAGCAAAAAGCAATACAATGCCCATGAATATTTCTACCGGCACACATTACAGTCTCTGCTGCCACCTGATATTATTATTTGAAGTTATTTTTAATTTACAATTAAAACATTGCAATGTTTTATCTGCAAGTATATCTCAGCGTTGAAGCCTGTATAGTTTACAGACTTATAATTTATACCAGGGATCCTCAAACCCTGGTCTGTGGCCCAGTGCTGGACTACAGCCTGTTTGGAACTGGGTTGCAGAAGTGGTGGATGAGTGTGTGCACGTGAAGCTGCATTTGTGAAATAGGTGCACACATATAAAACCATCCCCCTCCCCCCCCACAACTGTTGCTACTGCCTCCACTGGTCCCCTGAGCTGGAAAGGTTGGAGACTGCTGGTCTATGCTACTATTTGTATAGCATGTAGGAGAAATTGTTTTATAATGGAGATCAAACCCACTTTTTCACTCATGCACAAATTGTTTAATTATGGCACCAGAAGCAGGTGAGGCTAACCTAAGGAGGGGTGGGGTTGTAATCCCGTTATTAGATAGATTTGTGCTAATTACAATAATCATATAATCTGTACTGCAGACTAATCGATAGGTTATAGCAGCATAATGAGGTTGGGCTCAGGATTATAATGTGGGTGGTACTACAATAGCCTACTGATTTAAACAAAGGCTGTCTTCTCTGAGAAAGGTTGCTTCAATATGTTATTTTCTCTAGATGTTATTTTCTAGCAGCCTTTCAACATTTAACATTCCTTGTGTCTAAAAGTTTTATGGATGAACTAGCAGCATTTCCCCCCCCCCCAAGTGTATTTGGGGAGGGCAGTGATTTACTTGACACATTCAATGTGATTTTCTACAGCAGCTGATAGCAACTCCCTGAGTTTTCAGGTATCAGACAAGAGATCTTTCTGACTCCAGCATGGAGATGGCAAGGATTGTACATGTGGTCTTTTCATTAAAAAGCAAAATCTGATTCCCTCTATTGATCTTTGTCTTGTCCTTAAAAAGAGCTTTTTCCATAAATCTTTGTAAAGTAATCCAGATAGACTCCTCCAGAATGTTATTAATCGTGTAGAGAGAAGGAACTGTGTTGATATCATTTTTATAGTATTTTGATAAAGGATGAATTCTTGAAGTCAGAAAAGACACGATGAGAAATATTTCATCTTGGAGCCATTATACCTACTTCCAGCATCATCAAGACTGCTCTGGATTTAATAGATGATGCCATTAAAATATAATTGATTATATTTTATAGGATAAGCTTCCTTGATATGTACACAGGCCTCAATAATAGTGCAGGTAAATTATATCTAACTTCTTTTCTTTTATGCACTATGAAAGATTAGCCGTGAAGACTTTCTTATTGGACCAAATTGATTCTCTATTCTAATACAGAGATTCATATAGGTTTCCTATACAAATAGGAAGAAATATTATGTCAGAATTTGTTCTCTCACAAAAGTACCATATATTGACATACTAAGGAGGCTGAAGCAAAAGTATTTTTGCTCAAAAGACAGAAGGCTGGGAAAAATAATACCCAGCATTTTTTCAGATCTGTAAAGGTATGTCAAAAAGGGAGAATGAAAAGAAGCTATTGTTCGCATCTTTACTGAGGATAGGGCAAGGAGCAAAATGCTAATTCACAGGAAACCTGAAATAATTGGGAAACTCTCCTATCCAGCTAGTCTCAGTCAGAAACTGAATAGGTAATGGTGGCCAGAGGAGACCATTTTAATTTGAACATTCAGTTAAGTATAGAGTTGGACAGAATTGGAAAGCAACTAAATGTGGTATGCATTTAGGTAAAATAGGTAAAACCCATTTTCTTACAGATAAATCCTGCATCAACATGCAGCCAATACAAACGACTTGTAAAATGGAAGACTTTTTCATTTTGATCATAAACTATACAGTGGTATATTCTGTGCTGAGGGATTATCTCTTAGTTTGAGCAACTCATTGGTGATGTGGAAGTAAAAATGCTAATCTATTTTACTAAGCCTACATTCAATCACTTTAGGGTAACATAAGTGACTATTTTTCGTGATACGTACCCATTAATTTTGGAATTTGAGCTGACCTTACATTATTTAAGTCACTAAAAACAGGATTCTTGTTCAGTAAGTCTGAAAAATGAGCTCACAACATCAGATGTAACATATTAGGGCTAGTTTATTTATTGTATCATTTGATTTATTTTTACAATGGGCAGTTTATTCCTTTTGCACTGATGGATGGAATTTATCAATGTAAACTGGGATCTTTTCAATTGTAGTGGAGATAAATCCAATAAATACATAAAATAAATAAGTAAATTATGAGATAATTTAAAAATGATTCTATGTAATAGTGAATAAAATTTTCTATTCAGAAGGCAATTACTGGGAGAAATATCATGTTAATAAATGTTCATAAAAATGGCCCCAAGAAAATGTAAACTGAGCTTGATAAATGTGTATTAATGCTATTACAAAAGTAAGAACGGGCTTTTTTAGAAGATAGCTTGTGTCTCCCCTTCTTTTATCAGTAATTCCTTTGGAAAACTAAATGGAAAGAAATGGGTTTCCCTTTAGACCAATCAGAATGATATTTGTGTGTGTGTGTGTGTGTGTGTGTGTATGTGTGTGTTATGTATATCTGTATGTGGGGATGGGGTTGTATAATTAAAATTTGGCATAATACTCAGAATGGCTATATTGACTGAGAATTTTTTGAGTAGTAATCCAAACATATTTAGAAAGCATCAGGTTAGATTAACATTTCATTACTGGCTGATAAGCAACCAAATATTTAATGTTCACCCAGCACATATCCAGTTAGTTCATTAAATGCCACTCAGCTGAGTTCAATGGCTAATGACTGTATGGGTGCACACTCACTTACTCAGCCTGTCTTGTTTTCCAAATCCATCTTTATTTCTCATTCATTATCTAAGCCACTTGAAATATGTGACTCCCTGCTTTGTGTTAGTTGCCACAAGGGAGCAGTAAGTCTTGATTATAGCTATTCCACTTTCCTCAGAAGCTGCTTTGTGATCCCAGGAAAATATAGCTTTGGCAGAAAGACCTGAGTGCAGCTCTTTCCTTTGAATCAGAGGCTCTGCATAGCCTAGTCCTGGATTGATTGCCTCTTTTTGCCATCTGTGATAATCATTGTAACCACCTCCACATCTATAATTCAAAAGTATCTATTGCCTTTTCCTTGTACTTTCTGTATCCAACTGTCAAAGTGATACATTACCACTAAGGTAAAAACGAACAGTCTAATTCTATCTTTATTGTCATAGAAGTATCCTTATTTTTCATAATCTTGTCCAAATTTGTCATCCCTTCATCTCTAGGATTAATTTCTTTCTACTGTGCATCTTTACTTATTCTTGAACCAAGAAAATAAAATAATCCATCACCTTTGCTGCTTCATAATCAACTATAAATTCATTAAGCCCGTTATTTTACTATTTAAAATTAAGCTTGAGATTAAGCTTTCCATTCTTATTTTAATAAAAACTTTTACATTTCTTCATTTTCTACAAAGTATTGTTACTCGGTTTTTATTGCTGTATCTCATATTATTAATGTTTTCCTCCCATTTGAATTTACCTCTCATCTCTTACACCATCTCTTACAATTTTAATAATATGGGTATATTTGCTATATAAGGTGAGCCATAAGTTGAAGATATGGGTCAAGAAACAAATGAGGTTAAAAGACATACAGAAAATGCAAAGTGATTTTGATGGAAATAGAAACTTGTGTAAAGTTGGGAGGGCTAACAAGGGACTTCCAGCACAGTGAACGTAATTAAGAGTAAATATGAATTAATTATATGAGACAAATTAATTATTATTCTATAATAAGGGAGAATATTGGAAGAAGTATTTTAGAGATTTGTACAGTGGCAGCGAATGGAACTGAAACAATGCAATAAATGTAAGCTTGCAAGGAATGGTTGATGAACAGAAAATATGTCATAATAATTTTGAAAAATGATAAGGTTTCAGATGTCAGTGCCTAGAGGAATGTTAAAATATGGATCTGCTTTGCTAATGAAGTGCCTATGTGTGAAAACTGCATCTTGTCTAATGATTAGAAGAATCCCATAAATGTGATGACCCGTAGTGTCTCAAAAATAACACAAAAACTAAAACATGAATCAAAATCTTGTAATACCTTCAATTTAGCTTCGCTGTTTTATTAGTCACAGTTTAAATTCAATAAGTAGATAATGAAGCAAAAGGAAACCAAAAACAAACCACACTGATGAGAGTTCCAAGGCATACCAAGATAATTAATCACATATTCCAGGAAGATAACCGGGGAGAGTCCATGGGAAGAACACCAACAAAGATAAACCTCATCCAAGGAAAGCACTACTTTGACTCCAGCGTCTGTGAACATGCAGTTCCAAACTCTTATACAGAGCTCACAGTTGCAACCCATGAGGAGGATCATGGCCCTCTCCTCCCGAGTAGACTGTGCTTTTTCATTTTCTTGTTATTTTCTTCTGTTTCTTGATATTCTTAATTGTGAAGTTATAGAATACAACATTCTATGCGTTTGAAGGTCACTCAAACAATTTCCTTTTAAAAAGCTCCTTAAGCTCTTTTTTTGTGTTGTGTAGGCGCCGGAAGAAGGCTCGGGAGTCAGTGACTAGTTTTCAGTTCTTTATTGGTCCCGAGATCGACTCGGTTTGGCTAGGGTATGCGGTGGCTTATATAGAACTTCCCGGCCAAGCCGCGGCCAATGACACCGCTTTGAATCTCCCACGATCGGTTTCCTCCAATCGTGGGGGATTCACAATGGGCCAATCCATGCCGCTTGCTCAGCCAATCAGGAAGCCGTGCGTCTTAGCCAATCAGAACGGTTATCTACAAGAATGCTAATGAACAATACAGAACACCTTGCATAAGCTAAATATACTGTATATTAAATCTGTTCCTTACATTGTTCTTAAATTCTGCCTGCACATATTACTGGTCCATTTTTGGAGGCACACTTACCTTTTTTTAATTTTGTATAATTAGCTTGGGTAATTGACATAAATAATTCAGTCTTTTCCACAATCTGTAGTTAAAGTATCTTGGCTGATAGAAATATTCTTCTTTACCTTCTTTAATGTAGTATGCAGTAATTCTGATTTAAAAAAAAAAAATAGAAATATCACTGAGAGGAATTTGCTTCTATAAAGTTTGAAACAGATAATAAACAATTCTCTCTGAAAAATTTAATAACCTACATATCTCTTTCATACATAATCTGACAAAATGTTTGTGTAATTCCAGATTTCTCTGAATCTTCATGTTTTGCATTCCAAACAGCTACTAAGAGTTCTTCATCCTTTCTTGATGTTTTATCTAATACCTCTTACATTTTTCCTTCAATTCTTCAGTATATTGTTACATTTCTAATATATAAAAAACACTTGCCTATCCTTGCTGTTTAATGTAGATCAACTAATTTAAGACAATGAAATATATTATGGTGTGTTATACTTTTAAAAGTCAACGGAGTATGCATGTAACATTTGTTGTCTTGGAAACATGTGAAAAAAGATTAATGTTATTACCTAAGATAATAAAAATAATTCATTTTAATATTCAAGTTATAAACCATTCTCTCTCTTTCTCTTCTCTCTCAAATTCAATTGTTATTTTATGGCCTGTTGAACACAGCACAGTACTTATTGAGTTTATTACATCAACATTACACCAACAGATATTTTGAATATTCAGCTTTTCTGAAAAAAAACCCTTTAATAAGAATTATCAGCATAATCTCTTTAGGTATCTTTGGTAAATTAGCTTCCTGTAAATACTGTTTGACTTTTTCCTCATCAATATTCTCTTGTTTATATAGTTGCCCATAAAAATCTCGAATAATTTCTTTTTTCTCCTTATTCCCATAACAAACTTGGCCTTGTTCATCTATTAACTTCAATATTTTTCTTGATTCCTTCTCTTTTCTCAATTTATATGCTAGCCATCTACCTGGTTTATTTGCATCTTCAAAATAATTCTGTTTAGAGTTTCTGATTTTCTGTGCCAGTTCTTCTTTCTCTATTAATTCCATTTTATGTTTAATTACAACCAGCTTCAATTTAATATCCTTTTTCTGTGGCATTTTCTGTAATTCTTTTTCAAGAATTTTATACTCATCTTCCAAGGCCTTAGAAGCTTGCCTTTTCCTAATATTCTTTTTTCTTGTATAATCTATTATCAAACCTCTAGCGTATGCCTTCATTGTATCCCACACATTCTGCGTTGAAGTATCTTCTTTTTTATTTTCTCTGAAGAAAAAAGCCAATTCCTTCTCCATCCATTGTATAAAATCTTTCTCCTTTAAAATAGTATTATTTAATGTCTATCTCGATCTTTTTTTTTTCCCTTCCATTTAATTGTCATTGGGCTATGATCTGCCCAAGTACTTGTTTCAATATTTGTTTCTTGAATATTGGATATTAATTCTGTTGAGATCCAAATCATATCTAATCTGGACCATGATAAATGTCTATTTGAATAAAAAGTATATTGTTTAGCTTTAACATTTCTTTCTCTCCAAATATCTTTTAAAGTTAATTCATCTGTCATTTTAAAAAAAGACCTTGGGAGAGCCTTTCTATTTTGCTTTGTTGTTGTTGCTATATAGTCCAATTTATTGTCCACAATTCCATTAAAATCTCCCATCATAATTATATTAACATAGTCCAGTCCAATTATTTTCATGTGTAGCTTTTTATAAAACTCTTCTTGTTTATCATTTGGAGCATAAATTGCAATCAAGAGTATGTTTATATTATTGTCCATTATTTCTACCATTAATACTCTTCCATCTTCATCCGTGTAAATCAATTTTGCTGGGATAGCCTCTTTAATGTATAGAACCACTCCTCTTTTCTTACATTGAGTCAAAGAAGTAAATATTTTCCCCAATTTTGGCTGTAATAACAATAGTTCATGTTGTTTTTTAACATGAACTTTTGTAGACAAATTATATCAAATTTTAATTTCTCTAATTTATGAAAAGTTTTCCTTCTTTTAACAGCTGAATTAAGCCCATTTATATTCATTGTAATCAGTTTTTTTTATTCCATGATTATGCTTTATATTTAGGTCTAACCGCTCTCGTGGATCTCACTTCACGCTGTTCTTTGCTATCCATCTGTCCCCCTACTGCTCCTTTCTCTTTTTCAGTCTCCAGTTGTTCCTCTTGAAACTCAATTAATGAGACCTCTTTCTCTGCTTCCTCTCTTTTTCCTCCAAAAAATTCTGCATGGAAAAGTTCTGCTTTCTCAATTGAATCAATTCTATATCTCTGCTCTTGCCATGTAAACATTAGTCCTTCTGGAATCAGCCATCTATAATTCACTTCGTTTTCCAATAGCATTTTGGTCAGAAATCGATATTCTCTTCTCATCTCTCTAACTCTTCTGGGTATTTGTTTTAAAACCACAATCTCTTTTCCTTTGTATTTAATGTCTTCTCTCTTACCACTTGTAGTAAACCTAAAGATACCTAAAGAGACTGAAGAAATGCTAGAAAGCAATATAACAATGATGGAACTAAATGAAGCATTTAAGAGACAAAATAATGGGAAAGCACCGGGTCCAGATGGGCTTCCAGCAGAATTCTATAAAACATTTCAAGAATCATTAAGCATCCCATTGTTAGAAGTTATGAATGAAGTTATGTTAAAAAAGATGATACCTAAAACATGGTCAGAGGCTTATATTACACTTATACCGAAGGAAGAGACTGACCCACTGCAAATTAAGAATTATAGACCTATTTCTTTATTGAATGCAGACTATAAAATCTTTGCTTTAATCTTAGCAGAAAGACTTAAAAAATATTTAAATAATTTTATTCACTCAGATCAAAATGGATTTCTGCCAAAGAGACAAATTAGAGACAATATGAGAGTAATCTTGGACACTTTGGAATACTATGAGGCTCATCCTAAAAAGCAAATGGCTTTGATATTCCTAGATGCTCAAAAAGCATTTGACAACGTGAACTGGAGATTTATGTTATTATTATTGGAGCAGATGGGTTTTGCTAAAAAAATTATTCAAGCAATAGAAGCCATATATAATAAACAGACAGCAAGGGTAATGATGGAGGGGGAACTTACAGATTTTATTAATATAAGGAAAGGCACAAGACAAGGATGCCCCCTATCTCCTTTGCTATTTGTGTTGACCTTGGAAGTGTTGAATAGAAATATTAGGGATGATAAAAGCATAAAAGGAATGAAAATTAAGAAGGAAGAATTTAAGCTACAAGCTTTTGCTGATGATTTAGCTTTTATTTTGGAAGACCCGCTAGAAACAGCTCCAAAGTTATTGGAAAGGATAGAGACATATGGAGAGGTGGCTGGTTTGAAAATAAATAAAGATAAAACAAAGATTTTGACAAAGAATATGCTATTGAAACAGAGAGAAGAACTGGCAGATCTTTTGAAAATTCAAGTTACAAATAAGGTTAAGTATCTGGGGATATATTTGACAACAAGATGTAGCACATTAAAGGAGAATAATTATATTAAACTTAAACAACAGATAACTACAGATTTGAAGAAGTGGGAAAACTTGCAATTGTCATTAATAGGGAGAATTTCAACAATTAAGATGAATATTTTACCTAGAATTTTATTTTTGTTTCAAACAATACCGATTAGGCTTGCAAAAGACTATTTTGAAGATTTAAATAAAATTATGTTGAAGTTTATATGGCAAGGTAAAAAAGCGAGAATAAAGCTAAAGCTTTTGCAAGATGCTAGAATTAGAGGAGGTTTTGGCCTGCCTAATTGGGAATTGTATTATCAAGCTGCAAGTTTGATGTGGGTCAAAGAATGGATAACATTAAGGAAACATAGGTTGTTGACATTAGAAGGGCATGACTTGCTGTTGGGCTGGCATGCTTTTTTATGGTATAAGGGAACTAAAACACAGGGTTATTTTAGAAGACATTATGTACGGGAGTCTTTGTGGTTAAATTGGGAGAAGATAAAAAGACAATGTTATTTGAAAATTCCAGTTTGGTTATCGACCATTGAAGCATTTTCCTATCCTATAATCTACAAGAAGGAACAAACAGTTAGATATGGGGAACTTTTGGATGAAAAGGGTGAACTTAAATCGATCCAAAACTTAGAGGAACAAGGTATAAGGATGAATTGGTTTTCATATGCACAAATACATTCAAGGTATGATGAAGATTCCAAAACGGAGGGATTTTATGATAAGCAGACTGATTTAGATAAGATCTTGATGGGTACTGATGAGAAGGTGATTAAAAAATTATATGGTTATTTACTGGGAATGAAATTAGAGGAAGAACAAGTCAAAGAAACTATGATTGTTTGGGGGAAGAATTTTGGATATGGGATTGATTTAGAGAAATGGCAGAAATTGTGGTCTCAAAATTATAAAATGACAATGTCAACAGCATATCAAGAAAACTTGTATAAGATGTTTTACAGGTGGCACTTTCCTCCGACAAGAATAGCAAGAATGTTTAAGAACAAATCTGAAAAATGCTGGAAATGTCATCAGATACCCGGCTCGTATTACCATATGTGGTGGACTTGTGAGGATGCTAGAAAATATTGGACTATAATTCGCATGTGGTTGGAAAAAATGACAAAGAAACATATAGACTTGAAACCAGAGATCTTCTTATTGGGAATTTTACCTGATATATATGGTAAAGATTTGAAATACCTGATTGTAAATGTATTAACAGCAGCCAGGATTGTATTTGCTAAAAATTGGAAGAATGAGAAAATACCATTACAGGAAGAAATTATTAAGAAAATATTGGAATGTGCTGAGATGAGCAGATTGACATTTGAAATTAGAGAGCAAGAGGATAAACAATTTTATGAAATTTGGGATCTTTTTTATAAATGGCTAGATGATAAAATACGATAATAGAATATTTTAGATAGTAAGAAATATCTTTATCTTGTTATTTTGCTATTATTTTGTTATTTGATATTATATTTATAAAGGTTTTTTTTAGGATTGATTTGGTATGATTATATGATTTGTTGAATAATCTGGTTAAAGTATTGTTAGCTCATAAAGCATGAATGATTAAAAGTATAGTCAATTTTTTTTTTTTTTTAGTGATTATAGGATATATAAGTTTGGATTGATAATATGAGTTGTTATGTAACATAATTGTAACTGGGACTACAGAATGAATGCACAAAAATGATGAACCAACTGACACACTGGATGTACATACGAGAGTTGAATGTTTTAATGTTTTGTTTGTCTTGTTTGTTTGTAGAAAATTAATAAAATTTTCTTTCAAAAAAAAAAAAGAATTATCAGCATAATCTGAAAATAGAGTGCAATGGGACTTGGCTATGCTGTCTGGTGTGAAACATTAGATCCACTAGTGGAGGTTCATTTAAGCTAATTTATTGCTAATCATGCCTATACTCAGGAATCTTCTCAACTAATTGCACCTACTTGGAGTTAGATAAGGACCAACAGAATTCAAGGGAGGTTGAACTTAGTTCTCTTTTGACTATGTAGGGATTCTAGAGTTGATTCCTCTTTTGACCTCTCAGTTCTGCCACTCCTTCTCCTACATGTGCAATTGTAATAAAGACAGTGCAGTTACTTCCAGTTATTAGTTGTATATGGAAGATTAAGTTCATTGTTACCTCCTTTCTTTTCACTGCATTAATGGTTGACCTATTAACCGCATCACTAAAAAGAGGAGTTGGAAATATTTACAATTTGTGAACAATGCTTCAGAATCAGTTCTACAGCTCTGAAAAGTCTCCCACTTTAAGAACTAATAAAAAGAGGCCATGATTAGGCAATGGCACTTATTAAACAATATGTTAATTATACTATGTATGCAGAGTACCAAGGTGATGCAGAGTACCAAGGTGATTTAGGCAAGCTCATAATAAACATATAAGGTACATTCTTTACCCTAACAAGATGTGATGCCCTTTTTTTAGTGTTGCTAAAGACGAGCTAGATAGACAAATAGGTAGATAGATATTGTAGATG
Organism: Hydrophis major; assembly: GCA_033807585.1. Taxonomy (NCBI): domain Eukaryota; kingdom Metazoa; phylum Chordata; class Lepidosauria; order Squamata; family Elapidae; genus Hydrophis; species Hydrophis major. The sequence goes on along the minus strand of CM066328.1, from coordinate 72,219,218 downwards.
ATAGATAGATGGATGGATGATAGGGAATTTCTTATCCAGAATATCTATGTGGATGGGGGCGGAGGGGAGTAGATACAACTAAGTTTGTGCTACTTGCTTCTTGATTTTATAGCCACATAGTGTGATGACCCGTAGTCTCTCAAAATAACCCAAAACAAACATTAAAGTCTGGTAATGCCTTCAACTTAACTTCACTGTTTTATTAGGCACAGTTTAAAGTGACAAAAATAAATAATTAGGTAAAAATAAAACCAAAACAAACCACATTGATGAGAGTTCCGAAGCAAGCCAAGATAATTAATCATACATTCCAGGAGTTTAACCGAGGAGAGTCCATGGGAAGAACTCCAGCAAAGATAAACCTCTTTCAAAGAAAATTCTAAACTTTGACTCCAGCAATTCTGACTGCGCAGTTACAAACTTATATACATAGCTCCCAGCTGCAAGCCATGAGGAGGATCATGGTAATCTCCTCTTGAATAGACCTCGCTTTTCCCTGATCCTCTCCTCCCTGCGTGACCTAGGATGGATAGGGGATGGGCCTGTATCCTCCTCTGACTGCTCAGCCAGCCTCTGCCCTTCCCCAGCCTCCTCCACCACCTCTGGAGCTACACTCCCACTCCCTGTTGGCTGTTCCTTCTCTTCCTCAGAGTCAGTCTCCACCAGGGGCATGACACATAGAAAGTATTTATATCAACCACTTCCATTTCTGGGTCATCCCAAGTATTTATCTGGAAATTCTATCTACAACAGCATACAACATGGCAAAATTTTGTATGGTGGCATAGACAATCTGAAAGAATTTAGTTCCTCAAAAATGTTACCAATAACTGTTTTTGCTTTCCCCTCCTTTTTTTATTTCTAAGCTCCTTTGAGTCACTTTTTGGGAATAATTAATTGCTATTCACATATATGCTTTTTATTTTTGGTCAGGGATTTGCGGACTCATTTATTTCATACAGTAATATTTTTCTGTTTTATGCATTGTGTGGCATATTTTATTCATTTTATATTTCTCTAGGATTTGTCTGCCTATTATATATTCCTATAGCTTTGACTTTTTATGATTTTCATTTTTAATACCAACTGTGGCAGGTTTGACTATATCCTACCTGTGTTTGTACATTTTCCTGGGTTTTATTATCTGATTTTTATATTATATTATTCTATGCTGATCTTTGGCTATAATAAAGTTTAAGTTTCAAGTTTCATACCTAACAAATAAAACCAGAGAATTGTTATAAAGTGGTCAAGTAAGAATCAGTCACTACACTATAAAAACATATTTAAAGCAATCGACTTGCAGTTGTTACACACAATGGATTTGCGTTTACCGTGTATTTCTTCAGTCACAATAAGGATAGATTTCATAGTTTCCTGCAAAGACTGAAAGTGCAAAATGAACTCTTTTAAATGTATTGTGTCATGCAATTCTATTTGTCATCTCAGTGAACAGGATATGAATTTTGCCTCATGAAAGATAACAGAGATAAAAAAGTATAGGCTTTTCAAATTTGTCCAGGAAAACTACACTATTTTTATTTTGTGCTTTTGAGTCAAGTGAATAATTCCTGGCGAGTGCCTGGACAATTTGCAATATATTCTGGAAGCAGTTTACCATTGTCTTTTTCCTTGGGCAGAGAGAGAGAGGAAGTGGTGGTGGAGAGAGAGAGACTAGCTCAAAGTCAGCCAATTGCATTCGTGTCCAAGGCAAAACTAGAACTCACAGTCTTTTGTTTTCTAGACCAGTGCCTTTAATCAGAAACTAAATTTGTTCTCATATATACTGTTAGAATCACTCAATTTCTTTAGCTATGTTTTATGTTGAGGTCCCTGGTGACAATACAGTTGGACAAAGGGGTATGTCAGGCATCCATAGAAGAATAAGCGAATGAGCATGCAGACATAATTAATTTAGTATTCTCTGGGAACTGGATTTATTTATTAAGGTTCAACTTCAGGGGGCTTGGAACCTAGTCTCCAAAGTTATCCTTGCAGCCATTTATGTGACAGGATCAGCTTAGCTCAAAATTATAAAACAGTTTGATAAAATAATTGGAATTGAAGCTCTTTGATTTTCCCATTTCTACTTCAACAATGTAGGATAGAATTATAAAATATTACTCTTAATTTTACACTCTGTGGACTTTAATTTATGCTGCTGGAAACATTTCAAATGACATGAGTATGGCTATTTCATTATCAGATGGAACACGTTCTCTTAACAATCTTTCAAAAGCATTAGAGGAAACCTTAGGATTTGAACTTGATACATCAGCCTCAAACATTTCATGGTATGAAATTTCATTCATATTGGCTAAGCAAGAATAGAAGATTAAAAACAATTCACAGATGGTGTTAAGTTCTGCGCATGGGCGCAAAAAACGGAGACGAGATGGTGAACAGTGAACTTCAACTCTTTATTAATCATTCTGAACAGAGCAAAAACCTAGGGCAGCAGCAGCCCTTTTATAGGCAAGCTGCTGATCTAGTAACCAATGAGAAACGTGGAGCGTTAACCCCTTTAACCAATGAGAATGGCTCGTGAACAACCAATCAGATTCCCCTGAATGGACCAATCCGATATCGCCATTATCGGCCAATCAGAAGTGCAGGATTAGAACCCTGCTATTCCTAAAGGTTTGATAAAACTTTATTTAAACGTTTTATTAGTTCATAACACCTCTTCCCCCTGGGTTCCATTTAGGGGGTGCGGTGACATAATCCCTGAGGTATGAAGGTTGTTTTGACTGTCTATTGGATTTATGCTGTCCCACTGGTTCCTATCTGTAACCCGGTTTCGGTGGGACGTTTTTGGGCAAGTCAGGTGCCGGTGGTTCCTCATTGGATGACTTGGTGCCGCTAATGTTCTCGTTGTTGTCCTCTGGTCTTTGCGGGCTTGCCTCTGTTAAGGTGTTCCTCTGTGGCGAGGACACGCCTCTCCCTGATTCTTCTTCATTCGTTACGCCTGATTGCTGACTTCTTTCGCTCCTGCTTTCCACCATTTCGAATTCGGTTTCTTCGACATCCCCTCCCCCCTCAATTTGGGAGTTACTGGAGTCGCGGAAACTAGATTGTAGCCTTGAGCAAAGTTGATCTATATGGCGTTTCCATATTTTCCTGTCGCAGGTTTTCACCCAGTACGACCTGGGTCCAGTGGCTTGAATTACAGTTGCCTCGACCCACAACGGTTCGCCAGAAAGGTTTCTGGCGAAAACTAAGTCGTCTATCTTGAACTCGCGGCACTTTCCGCTAGATCCACAGGGTTTCTCTGGCTCGTAAGATGGGTGAAGCCAGTCGAGGTGAGAATGGAGTTTGCGTCCCATTAATAGTTCAGCTGGAGTCTTGTTGGTGACTCTGTGTGGAGTGATGTGTTGGAGAAGGAGTATTCTTTTTATTTTATCTTCAATGTCCCCATAGTCCATTTTGTAGAGGGTTTTTTTAACAAATTGTACCATGCGCTCGGCTCTTCCGTTAGCCGCAGGGTGAACTGGCGAAGTTAGCGCATGGCGAATACCCCGGTCCGCTAAGTATTGTTCAAAGGATAGAGCGCTAAACTGGGGTCTGTTGTCAGATACCAGAATGTCTGGCAGTCCATGCGTAGTGAATAATCTGTTCAACTTCCGGATGATGGACTCGGTTGTGGTATTCTTCATTTTGTGGATCTCGAGCCAGTTTGAATAGGCATCCACTGTTAGGAGGAACGTATGTCCCTTAGTAGGTCCCGCAAAGTCAATATGGATGCAGGACCACGGTCCCCGGGGTGTTTCCCATTCTGTTGGAGTTGCTTTAGGTGGGGCATTGCTAACTTCCTGGCACTTTAAACAAGTCTTTACCCAGGCTTCGATCTGTTTGTCGATGCCCGGCCACCACGCGTAGCTTCATGCGAGCGCTTTCATACGCACGATGCCGGGGTGACCCTCATGCAGTGTCTTTAATACTGCTCATTGTAACCTCTCTGGGACAATGACTCTATCCCCCCATAGGATGCAGCCTTTTTGCAAAAAAAGTTCTGTTTGTCAGTTTTTGAAGTCGTCAGGGGTTTGATCTACTGGCCATCCCCGTTCGACCCAGCTAAGAACTCGTGTTAAGATAGGATCATGTTTTGTTTTGATCGCGATATCTCTAGCTGTTAGCGGCAGTGAATGTAGCGTTTCAATCTGGAGTGTTGTAAGGGTTGGAGCTGGGTTGTCGATAGTTTCCGGAAGTGGTGCACAGCTCAGCGCATCAGCGTGGGGAATGGCTTTCCCCAGGCAGTGTTGCAGCCTATAATTGTACGCAGCCAAAAACTCCGACCAGCGAGTCATTCTAGGTGATAATATATAGGGGGTTGGCTTGTCTCCCGCTATAATCCCCAGCAAAGGTTTGTGGTCAGTAACAATAGTAAAAACTCATCCATATACATATTCATGAAACCGTTTCACAGCAGATAAACAGCAAGAGCCTCTTTATCGATTTGACTAGTTACGTTCAGCCTTTGATAGGGTCCTTGAAAAATAGGCAATAGGGGCTTCACTACCATTTGGTAACACGTGGCTCAAAATGGCTCCTATTCCAAATGGTGATGCGTCACATGTAATTGTTAAAGGCAAAGTCTCGTTATACTGCATTAAAACAACATCTGAAGTTAATTGGTTTTTCACTTGTCAGAACACGTGTTCCCCTCGGTGCCCCCAGAACCATGTTGCTTTTTTGTGGAGAAGTCGATGTAGGGGCTCAGCTACGGTCACTTTGTGGGGCAGGAAGATGTTGTAAAAATTAATGAGGCCCAGGAAAGCTTGGAGATCAGTCTTATTTCTGGGTCTTGGGGCGTTCTTGATTGTTTTTAGTTTGCTATTGGTGGGGTGAATGCCTTGTTTATCGATTAGGTACCCCAGGAACTCTACTTTATCTGTACACAGTTGACATTTATTTTTTTTTAACCTAAAGGCCGGAGTCTTTAAATTTCTGGAGAACCAGTTTAAGATGCTCCTTTAGTATTTCTCTATTCGGGGCAGCAATTAAAACGTCATCAAAGTATGGTACGACCCCTTTTATCCCCTGTAAGAGTCTCTCCATCAAACTCTGAAAAATCCCTGGGGCTACACTAACACCAAATTGGAGTCGGTTGCACTTAAAGGCGCCTCAGTGCGTAACGATCGTTTGTGCCTCTGCTGTTGTTTTATCTACAGGCAATTGTTGGTACGCCTGTGCTAAATCCAATTTAGCAAAGACTTTTCTGCCCCCCAGGGAGGAGGTGTTGTACCACCGGCACCCGGTAAGCGTTCTGTTGAAGGGCATGATTCAGGGTGGCACGGTAGTCCCCACAAATCCTTAACGATCCATTCGGGTTGATGGGTGTTACAATTGGGGTTTCCCAAGGAGCGTGGTCTGTTGGTTCTAAAACACCCTGGGCAATTAATTTATCAAGTTGCTCGTCAATCTTTGGTTTAAGGGCAAAAGGTACTCGACGAGGCTTAAGGCGGATGGGGGCTACTTCAGGGTTAAGGTTAAATGATATCGGGGTCCCCTTGTACTCATCTAGTTTGTCTACAAAAACGTCCTGGAATTCCTGGACAAGGGCCTCCTCCCAGTCATTGATTCTGGTTTGGTGAATGCCGGCTACCTCAATCCCAAGTGGAGCGAACCATTAAAGATGCAGTATGATTTTTGAATGAGACCTGGACCAGGCTGGATCCAATGACCGGAATTCGGTTTCCCTGATAGTCCTTGAGTATGATTCTTTGGATTCTGAGGTCTTGCCGCCGGACGGCAGGGATTAATTGTTTAAGGGTCTTCCAGGAAACCATCGAGAGGGATGATCCTGAATCGACTTCCATCATGCAGGGCTGGTTTTCGATTGCGACCTTCACTCGGATTTTCTTTGCATCTAATGATGAGGCGTGACCAATTGTAATGGTTTGGTGTGCCTCTTGTCATTTCGTTGAATTGGCTAGTGGTTTATTTCTGTAGGAGTGGTTGTTCCATTGGTGGTTCAAATGTTCCCGACTCACAGGACGATTTCCTGTGGTTTTGCAGTAGTTGGTCCCCCTCTGAAATGGGCTGGATCCTTGCTTGCTTCTACAGATCTTTCCGATATGGCCTCTCTTCCCACAAACATGGTAGAGTGCGTCGAGGAATTTGCAGTCTGATTGTGGGTGGTTTGCCCCACAACCTGCGCATTGATGCTGCAGTCTCTGATTATGCTGGTGGCGTTGGTCTCATTCAGACCGGAGCTGGTTGACCTCTTCCTCATCACTTTCTGATGACGATTCGAGGTCCTCGTGGTGGGTTGCTATTGAATGTCCCTCTAGGCAAGGTGAGGTTTCACCGGAGAGTTGGCGGAGCGGGGCATTGGTGCAGCGCATTCGGGCAGTTGACTTCCTGGTTTCTTCTGCTACAGTAGCGTCAGCGATGGTATCTGCAAGGCTGATGTCGCCTTTCGCCATCAGCTTACTTTGCATGTGAGGTGCATCTAAACCCAGAACTATTCGGTCTCTTAGAGCTTCTTCGAGGTCAGCGAACCCACAGAGGCCTCCCAGGTTCCGGAGATCCGCGATGAAATCTGCAATGCTTTCTCCTTTCCGCTGGTCTCTCTGGTAAAATTCATGTGTTCGGACAAGCGTTGGTACGGTAGGTGCATAGTGGGCCTGTAGGAGGGGCTCGAGGACGTCCCAGTCCATGGATTTCACCTCAGCCGGTTTCGCCAGTGCCTTAGCCATCTTAAAAACGGCAGGTCCGCAGTGAGTCAGGAATACCGCTCGCTTTTTTCCAGTAGTGGCATCCTTCAAGTTGTTGGTCTCCAGAAACATCTGGAACCGGTCCATGTATGAGTCCCAGTCTTCTTGTGCCAGGTCGAATGGAGCGGGTGGTATGGTGCCGCCAGACATGGTTTCTGCTGTTGATGCGCCTTTAGCCACATGCTCTGTTTGGTGCTCTGTAGTGTTCAGTCAGCTCTGACGTCTCCGTATCCCACCCTCGTCGCCAGTGTTAAGTTCTGCGCATGGGCGCAAGGAATGGAGAACAGTGAACTTCAACTCTTTATTAATCATTCTGAACAGAGTAAAAACCTAGGGCAGCAGCTGCTGATCTAGTAACCAATGAGAAACGTGGAGCGTTAACCCCTTTAACCAATGAGAGTGGCTCATTAACAGCCAATCAGATTCTCCTGAACAGACCAATCTGATATCGCTATTATCGGCCAATCAGAAGTGCAGGATTAGAACCCTGCTATTCCTAAAGGTGTGATAAAACTTTATTTAAATGTTTTATTAGTTCATAACAGATAGTACACGCCAGAGGTGGTATTCAGCAGTTCTGACCAGTTCTAGAAAACTGGTAGCGGAAATTTTGAGTAGTTCAGAGAACCAGCAAATACCATCTCTGACTAGATATTTTACAGTATCCTTCCCCTGCCATGCCCACCAAGCCACGTCCACAGAACCTGTAGTAAATTTTTTTGAATCCCACCACTGGTACATGCACCCTTTAAAATTATATTTATCAAAATCTTCCTAGGCGTGCATAAATGCACAATTGTGCCTTCCATCCCTGTCCTATTGTCCCCATTTATTCGTACCTATTTCCTGTATTCTTACTCATGTTTATACTTATATCTATTATCTTGTAAATGATTAACAAATCAAATAAATAAATAAAATAAAATAAAATAAATAACTATGTTGGAGCAATCTGAATTGAATTGATACTATCCCCCATGATTATAAATCATTTAGTTCATCTAGCTTTTGATTGAAAGTTTGAGGAAATTAGAAAAATTCCCCAAACTTATATAATTAGTCATTTCCCCTAAAGCTCATTAAATGGTTCAAAATGATTTGTTGTTGTTAATCAGTACAAAATTGCCTGGCTGATAGGGTAGATCAGACAGGAACATGACAAGATAAGCTAATTCTCTTTTATTTTAATGCTACATTAGCAGAATCTTGCAAGTCTCTCTCTCTCGCTGTCATCTCCATTGCAATCTAAGAAACTAGGGAAGGTTTCAATCGAGGATAATATTTGTAGCTCAAAAGATGCAGTGAGGTGTTTGGTGCTCTCTGAACTTGGTTGCTATCTTGCAGATGTTTTTGAGAGTGTCTGTTCTGAGTCTTTTGCCCTCCCACAGTGCTACTGTAGGCGCAGCTGTTTTTATCTGTCAGTTCCCTTGTCTGTGCTCTTTCTCCCAAGGTTAACACAATAGCAAATGCCTCAAAGAATCCTTTAGTGACAATTTTCTTGTTTTTGTTCACCATTTTTATTAACCAACAATGTTAAATTATCAATGGAAATATATTCTTGGACTGAAATATTGAATATGGCTGCTTAAAAATTGTCATGTCTTCTCATAGTTACTCATACAAATTCCTATTTCAGGGTTGTCAAATTGGAAACCTGCAGGGTGGATGTATCACATGCAGGCTACACCCACCCCAGCTCTGCAAATGGGAAAACATTACAAAAGTCACATGGCAGTAACGTGATGTGGCAAGTTTGACACCCATGTACTATTTAATAAAGATAAAAAAAGATAACCCAAGAATTTATTTGGAACATGGCACTATGTTTCTAATTTAGGTAAATGTAATATGGATAAATGAATAAAGAATGAATGCAGCAGATACCTGTTTCAATAAAGTGCTTTTCTCTAAATCAGTGGTGGGAAAATATGGTCCCTTTATGACTTGTGGACTTCAACTCCCAGAATTCCTGAGCAAGTCATAGAATGGCCATAGTTTCCCATCCCTGCTCTAAATAGTGCAACAGTGTGATTGGCTGTAGTCCAATGCAAAGATTAGTTGGCCATTGCTGATTTCCAGTTTATTTGAAATGTGGACCTGAGGATAAACTAATATACAAATAAATCAACTTTGGTAGGAATGAGTTTGTCTCATCTAAAAACATGAAGCCAAAGAGTTTTACACAAAAACATTAATAAAATTACTGGATATTAATTTAGAGGCTAAATGAATAGCTTAGCAGGGGAAATTTTTCTGCTCTGCCTAATTAGATTTTACAGGAAAAAAGTCTATCATTCTTAAATGAGTTTACCTTAAGAAAGTAACCAGTAGACACCTATGCAAATCAGAGGAAATTAAAAAATATTGTTTATCTGGAGACAAGCAGCAAGCAATCTAATTAAATGTTGCTTTTGGAATCTAATTACATTTTTATACAGATGTATGAATGAAGAGATGAAATCATGGAAAAGAAACAGGATGTTTTGTTTGTGGGTGATAGTGAACAGATGCAAAAGAAGGATACATACAGGTTCATCAGCTCCTTGGAATTTGTCATAGGGATGTGAAAGTATTTAGCTTTAGAGATGTAGTATTAATGGAACTATTAGTGGTAAACATCAAAGAAAAATATAGATTTTAAATTGTGACTGCTGCACACACTGATTAGTAAAAGAGTAACATATTGAGAATACTCTTTATTGTGGCTCAGCAATGTTATTCTTTGATTCCAGCTTTAGCTAAAATCTCTTAACAAAGGACCTTATGTTTAGTCTCTAATGGGTTGTGGCCAATCATTAAAACATCTATCAGAAAATTGTGGAAGTGGAGAATGGGAATTAATCTGGACAGAAATACTGTAACCAGCAGAGAGAAATATGAAAGAAAAGTGCAACCTGGTGGTTTAGAGGAAAGGAGAAAAGACTAATGACTGGGTTCCCTTACTTTTATATTGCAATCTAAACAAGAGAATCAAGTTGCCAGTGATGGTGCTCCCTCAGTAGGTCTGCATACAGATTGGGACATACTTGGTATTGCCTCCATGGGTGGGAACCAGAACATTGTTCTAGGAATCTGCATTGTTCCATGCTGACAAGAACAAATGAATCCATCTTGACATGGATTTCAACTTCTGACAGGAGTGTCAAATTCAAGGTCCGTGGGTACAGGGTGCTTAGATCTGCCTCACAGGGCCGCCCTGGAAACAGCAAAGAACTGGGTCCCTGTGTCCCCCCCCCCCGAGCTCAGTTTTCACTGGCAGAGGGTTGCAAGAGGCTGTTGCAGATGAAAACAGACATTGAGCTCACCATAACCACCTTGGCCACACAACCTACCCCCTCTGAGGTCAGTCACAACCCTGATGAGGTCAGTCACAAACTCAATGAAATTGAGTTTGACTCTATCCTTGTCCTAAGAGATGTAACCTTAGCAATAATCAGTATAATGATGTTTAACTGACGATGCTGTCTTAGCTCTGTTGTCCCATATTATATAACACCAAAGAAATCAATCAGTTGTTTTAAAATATTGTCTAAGTTCAGTCGATAAGGAAGAATACATTGGAATTAAATCCAGTTGTATTTTTTTTTTACGTTTAGGGATTGATATTCAGCTCCTTTTAGATAGCTCAAACCCCAATTTTTAAGGACTGCAGCAATTGGATCTTAACATGTTTGAGGAGTCCCTAGTGCTCCATGAGATCAGGACCCCTCAATTTCAACCCTGAGCTACAAATACTCCTCTTTTTCAGTAACATGTAATTGCTGATGCCTCCATAGTTTTAATAAATCCAGAGTGAGACTGATATTAATGGTAACACTTCATTTTCTTAACTAATAGAGAAGTTAACAGTTTAATACCAACTTTATCTAGAAAAATGTACCTTGTACCAAATTTAGAACCTTACTGGATTTTAAAATCAATGTTATATAAGTCTCATAAAAGAGAAAGGCAATTTTCCTGATTCATAGTAGATTCTAATAATTCTGTTGCCACTAAGTAAAGAAGATAAAACAGGAAAACAGTAAAAAAATATTTACTGCCTATCCATCTTCCTCTCTAATTTAATTAGGAAAATAGTTTAAGTTATAAAATCAGAACAAGTTTAAAGAGGCAAAAATAAAAATAAGAACCTTTTTAGATAAGCTCTGTTGTATTTGCACCAATGACATTTTGTTATAAACATCAATCAGGGCCCTGCAGTGGCCTAAAAAAAGATCAAAAGCCAAAAAAAATCTATCACCCAAAATGAAAAGAACAAAAGTTTGAATACCACCAGGAAAATCACATATGTTAAAATAAAAGTTGAAATAAAAATGATTAAAGGGAAAAAAAAAACTGTCAACAGAAGGTATTTATCATAGCATCTGCCCAATGATTAGGAAAAGAAGGAAATATTTATTTGGCAATTAAAATAAAAAACAAATCATGTATGAAAATTGGACTTTAGAGTAGTAGGACAGGAAGAGTATTGCTATCTTTGAATATTTTAGCATTGAAGAAGTATCCTGAGAACATCATGGACAGCCAAGAAAACAACCTATGGATCATCACACAAATTGATCCAGAAGCACACAAGATCAGTTCTAATTATCCTACTTCAGATACATTATGCAAAGACCCAGTGTCAGCATTCCAGAAAACCTCCACTCCAAACAATAACTCTGAGACTGACATCTTCTCAAAAGTTCCATTTTATCTGGATTAGTAAATTGGCACATCTGGGGAATCCCGAATCTGAAAGTTCTGGGTTTCCTTGCAATAAGTAAAAACTACAAATCCACCCCCCACACCCATCATTGCATCCCATGCCCCAATCACCATCCGTCCCAACTTGAGACATCCCTTCACCCAGGTGCAAAATAACATGACCTTGACTTAGAAGAAGAATGCTATTATGTCTAACCACAAACACTCCAAGAAATTTCCTCCTCCTGTTTTCCCAGGCTCAAGAATGTGGCAGAGTGGAAGTGTCTGGTCTCAATATGGCTTGCAAAGCTGACAGGCGTCCCCCCTTGAAAAAAAATCACATCCTGAAAAATACAATTGACAAAACGCATTGTCCCCTTAACCCCCTCTGTGACACCCAGCTCTCTAAAGAAGGTTCTAATACTGGGAAAGGTGGAAGGAAAGAGAAGAACAGGATGATCAGCAGCAAGATGAATGGATTCAGTTATAGTGAAGGTGAGGGCACTGTCAGGGACAGCTCATCAAGGAGAAAATTTATCTGTGTGCTTTCTGGGAGTCAAAAAGGATTTGATGGCATATAATCTAATGCCATTGCTCCATGTTCTGTTTTCTGGAACGATAGAGAATGGGTCTTGACTTTCTTCTGCCTTGATTTTTGGATAGTTCTGCTTATTCTGTTGAGTGGAGTCCTAGCATTATACATAATGATCCTGGCTTGGCAGTAACCTATATCAGGGGACTGAAATCTTTCAATCTCATTTTCCACAATGCCAATACTACGTAGAGAAAAGTACAGCCAAAATTGCCAGTTCTCCCCATAATGCATGGACTCCACATGTAATTTTTGATTCCAGTCTAATAAAGAGCATGTTCTCCTTGCTAAGTATAATTGGTTCCTAAACAGTACTGGAAAAGCATGAAGAAAAAGGGGGAAAACCCTCTTCTCATTATTATTCATATGAAGAAAGAATCTATTAATCTATGTTATTATACAAGGAAAAAAATGGTCATAGTATGTTCTGAGCAATCAGAACCTTATTTGGGGATCTTTGGGCTCTAAGGAAAGTTTGACTCATTTTCCTTTTTCAGGTTAATTACCTACAATAATGAATAATGTAGGCATTATAAATAGGTGAATATAAATAGGCAATTTATATGCACAAATTTGACCACAAAGGGCAAAATATATGTTGTAAGGCATCACTTCATTACACCTTTATTTGAAAAAGCAAAAGTTCAAACAATTAATTCTTCTTTTTGCTAATGTAAAGAAGAAGATGAAAGACAAGAAGAGGCTGTGAACAGCTCAGTAGTACACATTGCTTATAACAATGTTGTAAGTACCACTTTGTAGACATGATCAATGCCTTGATCAGAGAGCTCCCTGATCTCTTACTTTGCAAAAAAGAAAAAAGATTAAAATACTGTGGGTTGAGAAAGTGAAGGTCACATTTCAAAATGGTTCCCTATAATCAAATGTCTGCAAATAGCCAGCTTTTGGAGTTGGAGAGAAGCCTTTGTACATGGGAATGAATGTTCTGGTTAGTAGGCATCTATCCTGAGCGATGAATAGTGAGGTTATATAACTATAACACAAGGAAGATTTATTTAAGGAAATACAGGAAAGGAATAGGCCCATGTGAACCTAGGCAATTGCATCCTACTAGAAGATTGGCCAGAAAGCAAGAATTTGGGATTAGCAATATTAAAGGGAAAGATATAAAAAAAGGAGACCCAAAGGCAATCCTTAACTTTGCAGTCGGTAGGTTGTTAGGTGCTGAAATTGTCAAGATCACTGTCAGCATCATCCATCGGCAAGGCTGTTAAAAACATCAAAGTAGCATCCATGACCTTGGGATTGAATTCCCATCCCTTTTACATGTTTATGCTGATGTTTTTATGTTGCTCTTACAAAGATGTAAAAAAGAAGCATCACTTTGATTACATGAGCATAGCTCCAACTCAATTTTGTTGACATCCCTGCAGATGTCACTGACCATTTAAGGTATACTTCAATTTATTTACGAGGTTTATATATCACTAAGTGGCACATATATCTTATTCAGGTTAAAAAGTTTCAACTTCAACAATAAAAATGGAAAATAGCATTTAATCAACAAAAACAACTTTAAAAAATATCATAACCAATAAATGTTCCCTTATAAGGCAAACCATCTCATCTTTCAGATCCCAAACGTATTTCTATTTTTCTCGTGGTGTGCTAATTTTTTATTTTTATTTTTAAAAATGTACTTCTATACTTAGGTACTACCATTTCACTGGCTTGTACAAATAGACTTATCATTAAATGCAGATATAATTAAACATTTGTGGTTGTAATTAAATACAAATAAATATCTAATTTCTTTATTTATTTGTTTGATTTGTCAATTGCTTACAAGATAATAGGTATAAGTATAAACATTATGAATACATGAAATGGATACATATGAGAAAAATAAAAAAGAAACAATAGGACAGGGACAGTAGGCACATTGGTGCGCTTATGCATGCCCCCTACAGACCTCTTATGAAAGGGGTGAGGTCAATAGTAGACAGTCTAAGGTTACAGTTTTTGGGGTTTGGGGAAGCAACCACAGAGTATTCCAGACATTGACCACTCTGTTGCTGAAGTCATATTTCCTGCAATCAAGTTTGGTGCAAGTAACCTTGAGTTTGTATCTATTGTGTACTCTTGTATTGTTATGGTTCAAGCTGAAGTATTCATTGACAGGTAGGACATTGCAATGTATGATTTTTTTATTATTATAAAGAATTTTTATTTTTAAAAACAAGCATACACATACAAAACATAAAAACATAAAACCATTTTCCATTTTATATACATACAGTGTGTCAGTTGGTTGCAAATCTTTTGTGCTATCCTTTTGTAGTCATTTACTCACAATTTATGTCAATTTTCACATTCTCAAACGAACATGTGCTTATATATGTATCAGTTATTAATCATTCATGACTAAACTATTTATTCCAACATTTTATACATGTACAAAACTCATACCACCTCTTGGAAATGATCAAAGATCTACATGTGGAACAAAAAAATCTGCTTGTAAGTTTTGATGTGGTTTCACTATTCACTCAAGTCCCGATAAAAGAAACTCTCAAAATCATCAGAAATAAATACCAACCACCCAAACACCTCATGGAACTAGCAGAACACTGCTTAACCAACACATATTTCATATACAAAGGACAAAGATACAAGCAAATTGAAGGAGCCCCTATGGGATCACTACTGTCACCCATCATTGCAAACCTGTTCATGGAAGAATTCGAATCCAGAGCCAATGCCACCATAAACCCAAACTATGGTTAAGATACATCGATTACACATTTGTTACTTGGCCCCTTGGAAAAGAAAACCTAAACAATTCCCTAACACACCTAAACAATACAACCCCCAAAATCAAATTCACCATGGAAACGGAAATGGAAACAAACAAACAACTATCATTCCTAGATGTATTAATCTACAAAAAAACAAACAAACAAACAAAAAAAACAGATGGCACACTAGGACACACCATATAACAGAAGAAAACACACACCAACCACTACCTCAATGCCCAATCCCACCACCATCCAGCACAGATAAACTCCATGGCCAAAACACTAATTGCCAGAACCAAACACCTGGCAGACAGGACACACATAAAGACTGAACTATGCACCCTGACTAAAGTACTGACAGCCAACGGCTTCCACAAAAGCAAAATCACAGGCCTGAACCATAAAAATACACTGAGACATAATGGAGACCTAGAAGATTAACAGACCTATGGAACAGCTGTCCTGCCCTACATAAGAGGTACTACAGACAAAATCAGCAATATACCACACAGGCATCACATCAAAACTGCCTTCAAAACAGACAGAAAAATAGCAGCCATCCCAAGAAACCCCAAAGATAAAATTGACCTGGAAAACCAAGGCATATATGAAGTCCCCTGTGCATCATGCCCTGCCACATACTTTGGACAGAAGAATAAGGACCCGCCTGAAGAATGCCCAAGAAGAATAGAAGAATAAGTACCCGCCTGGATGAACACAAAAATGCAGTAAAAAAGCTGGAACACACTTCCTCACTAGTCCAGCACATGAAAGCCACAGGTCATAGCATCGACTTCAATGGCACCAAAACCCTAGCCACTATAGAAAACCGCAGCTACAGAATTATCAGAGAAGCCATAGAGATTAAAAAAGACCCGAAAGCATGAATAGAAGAGATGACTCCACCAGACTGTCAATTATCTGGAAGCCTGCACTCACAAACAAAAAAAATCTCCACACCACAAGCCAAGCAACCACCTGGGCACAAACAGACCCCCCCCCCCGATACCTCCAGCTCAAATACACCCCAACCAGGCACCCAGATGAAACCTAGCTTCCTAATAAATGATAGCCATCTGTTTACCCAAAGCCAAGCCACACTAAAAGCCTCCAATACAGGAAACACAATGTTGCCAGCCAATCAAGACAAAAAAACCTCTACAAAACAGACAGAAGACATTAGAAACACCAATCAAGCAGAACAAATCAAACTCAAAGCAAACTTCTGTTCAAGCAGAACAAAGCAAACTCCAAGACCAATAAACACAGTCCAAGACTCCCAAATTAATCAGGATGAAGAAAAAAACATTCTGGCACAGCAGTAGGCTAGAATCAAATTTAAAACAGAAACGGCTGTGAAAGTCTGACTCACAAACGAACACAATACACAAGCCTGATGATGGCAGATGAGATTCTGCTGAAACGTTGCTACAACTTTAAACATCGCTACAACTTTAAAAGCACAACTATAATGATGTGGAAAAATACCCGAACAAAGCTGAATACCATACATATAAATACCCGCAAAAACTTAAGAAAATAAATATATATATATAATTTATATTATTAATATTATTATTGTTATTATTTCTTAAGTGGTAAATTGTGTCCTACTGTGAGGACCCGTAGTCTCTCAAAATAACCTAAAACAAACATTAAAGTCTGGTAATGCCTTCAACTTAACTTCACTGTTTTATTAGGCACAGTTTAAAGTGACAAAAATAAATAATTAGGTAAAAATAAAACCAAAACAAACCACATTGATGAGAGTTCCGAAGCAAGCCAAGATAATTAATCATACATTCCAGGAGTTTAACCGAGGAGAGTCCATGGGAAGAACTCCAGCAAAGATAAACCTCTTTCAAAGAAAATTCTAAACTTTGACTCCAGCAATTCTGACTGCGCAGTTACAAACTTATATACATAGCTCCCAGCTGCAAGCCATGAGGAGGATCATGGTAATCTCCTCTTGAATAGACCTCGCTTTTCCCTGATCCTCTCCTCCCTGCGTGACCTAGGATGGATAGGGGATGGGCCTGTATCCTCCTCTGACTGCTCAGCCAGCCTCTGCCCTTCCCCAGCCTCCTCCACCACCTCTGGAGCCACACTTCCACTCCCTGTTGGCTGTTCCTCCTCTTCCTCAGAGTCAGTCTCCACCAGGGGCATGGCACCTACTATCTATCTATATCTATATCTGTATCTGTAAACCAATCCATCTATATCTATCTATCTATCTATCTATCTATCTATCTATCTATCTATCTATCTATCTATCTATCTATCTATCTATCTACACACACACACACACACACACACACACACACACACACACACACACACACACATGCACTGGGACTTGGCTCTGCTCCCCATGCTGTTTCTTTCTTTATTAGATTTCTAGACTGTTTCAATCATGATTTCTCAGAAGTTTATTTATTTAGAAAATTTGTCTCCCAGTCATTGTAGCCAGCATACAAGAATAAATTGAAAACAAGTATGGTGCATTATAAATAATCACTGTTAACATTTAAAACAGATGTTATTAAAATATATATTGACAGGAAATTAAATGTGCTTGGTTTAAGAATGTAATAAAATGAGAACTGTGATTGGTAGTCTTGCCTTATGCATGAAGTTAGCTTTGTGACTTTTGGTTAATTATTCTAATTTAGGAAGAAAACTGCAGTCTACTCTGAAAGAAGTTGCCAAGAAAACTGCAGGGATTGCCACAGTGGCATAAATAAATAAATAAACTAGGAAAGCAAGGCATACAACAATGCAGTTCTTATGATGTTCTAAGTAACCTGAACTGTGGTGGTGCAATGCTTAGAATGCAGTACTGCAGGTTACTTTTGCTGACTGCCAGCTTCCAGCAATTCAGTACTTTGAGTCTCGCTGGATCAAGGCTGATTCAGCCTTCCATCCTTCTAAGGTTGGTAAAATTCAGACTCAGATTGTTTGGTCAATATGCTGACTCTGTAAACTACTTAGAGAGGGCTGTAAAGCACTGTGAAGTGGTATACAATTCTAAGTGTTATTGCTAAAAATCCCTCTGGAACAGCTTCATTTTCACCTGTTTTCAGAAGGTTGTCATGGTAGGTGTGCAATAATAATGAAAATAGTCATAATTACCTTAGAATTCAAATAGATAAATACATGCTGCAAAACACTCCAGACTTAACAATTATTAATAAGAAAAATAAAAAACTCTGGATGGTAGATATTACAATACTTGGAGACTGCAGAAAAAAAGAGAAAGAACTGGAGAAAGTCACAAAATATAAAGACCTGCCAATAGGAGTAGAATGATTGTGGCAAAAGAAAGTGAAGGTAGTACCAAAACATCTGGAGCACTACCTGACCATTATTGGTATTGACAGAATCACAATGAGTCAACTACAAAAGGCAGCTTTATTTGAAACAGTTTACAGACTGTGATGATACCTCCAACATAATGACAAAACATCTCCCCATTCTAGATTCTTGAGAAGGACTCGCTAGGTGGATAAAAATGACAAATCCAATTTAAATGTCTGATCGTGTGACCAACCACCACAACAATGATAAGTGATTACAAACAATGACATAACACAATCACCAAAGTGACTGATTGGAACATGTATGAAAATTATCATGTGCCAATAATGAAAAATTGGTGGGAACACTGAATTGAAAAAGTAGTAAAAAAAAAAATCAGCAGCAAATTGAAATATTGTGAGATAGGGCACACTGACACTGATGAAATCCCACCTGTCAGTTACAAAAGGCCACTCTGCTTGGATCTGCATATATACTACACTGATACATTAAAACACCCTCATGATTTGAGCTCATTAGAAGCTAAATTGGGTTGGTCTGAGCAAGGGCCAACCCAATTTTCTGTTGACGAAGAAAAAACATACTAAAACAAAGCAAAGGGAACCAGTAACATTGTTAATAAAATGATGCACACAGAGAGGGAAAGGTGGGGAGGGGGAGTGAGGGTGAGTGTTTAGCACAAATTTAGGATATTATTCATTTTAGAAATCTCTAATAATACAGTGGTGACATTTGCCCATGCCATGGTTGTATATTATGCAGGCATATAATCTGGGTCCTAGCTTGCCTGTGTGGCTGATACCAAAACTTCACATAAAATATGATTATCTTGACATGGGTGCTAGCTCATGAGTTACATTTATGCATTTATGTTTGCATAACAATTTGTGAAAATGCTACTTCACATCTACAAATGTGCATAACTGCACTGGAATGTGCATAAGGATCCTTCACTTCCCCTTGCGCTCCGCACCTCCTTTTTGGCTGAAGATGAAAGTCAGGGCTGCAGTTTGTGCAGTTGTGACTGTTTTATTCTAACAGAAATTAAATACAGATGCTAATAAAAATGACAGAGGGCACCTACCTTTTCTGTAATCACCCTGGACTTTCAAGTGAGCATCTTAAAACCTAGAGGTTGTTGTCTTTGAGTATTTTCATTCAAATACTCAGTGGGAAGCATGTTAAACTGTCCATAAACATTTCCAATAGACAAATTCAGTGGGGGATGAAGACTTTTGAATTGGGGAAGAAAGGTTTCAGGCAGAGGTGGGCTGCACATACTTTAATAACCGGTTCACCTAGTGTAGAACTAACAATATAAGCATGCATGCCCCCTTCACTCTTGCACACGGCTGCAAAAACAAGGGGATTTCCTGTGCATGGAAGCCAGGGTGAGTAGTTAGGGTAAAGTGTGGAAAGCAGCTGGGCTGCAAGGGCGGGGCGAACAAGCAAAAACATGAGATTTATAGGACGGTATAGCGACTGGGTGGGTAGGTGGGCCCAGCCGGTGGTTGTAACTACCGGTACAGACAAACCAGTCCGAACTGGCCCAAACCGGCAGCAGCCCACCACTGGTTTCAGGGAAATGTGATATTATCCAAGAAAACTAAACATTGCAATGCTCAGTTCATATAAAGAGCTGTTCTATCCCACTCACTAATTTGATCTTGGTCTGATTTATCATTGGAAACATTTAAGGAACTGAGGAGTAATTAATTTTCTTTAAAGGTGAAATCACTTATGTGCAGGCTCCAGGGAAGGGAGATATATTTTTATCATGATTGCAGTCTCTGGAGTTACTCTCTTAGCTTTCTTAATCAAAATGTTTCAGGTTCCTTTGGCTATGTTTTGTCATTCCAAGTACTTTACAATCTTTGCTATTTCTGGAATTCTGGTAAATATTTGAGTTAATGCCCTTAATTGTCTTTGGTGAAACATACCATTTATTACTGTTTGGATACATAATCACAGCATGGTCAAGGAATGGGGAAAAGAAATATTTCTCCATTTATTGTAGTGCATATTTTAGAAAGCTAGAAGGTTATTGGGGATGGGGAATGGTAGTTACTAGGCTGATTAAATTGATCTTGCAGCTTTGCAGTTAGACCCAAGGATTTTTTTAAAGAAGCAAATTCTATCTGTGCCCACTAATTCTCAAAATGCTATTATTTGTATATTGGCCTGAATTTACGATCAGAGATTTAAATAATCAGTTAGTCACCAAAAGATAATTCCTTGACATAGCTATTCCTTCTTAATTCTGTCTTGATAAAGTTTGGAAAGTCTTTTGCTGCTGTTTTCTCCCATAACCATTGAGATTTTCAAAACTTAGCATTAGGAGTTTATTGCATTTGGCATCCCTTTGCTTCCAGCTCAGAGCAATATACAGATTAGAAAGGATGCTAGAGTGATGCCTACAAAACCTTTCACAGATGCCAGATATTTATTTTAAGGAAAAGTTTAGATAGCATTACACAATATGGCTGTGCCTGGTCTGATGAACTCTTCTGAGACGTTTCTTCTAACTAGCTTTGCAGGGAACAACTTTATCACAGAACATACTGCTTTGTTAATTTGCTTTAAATGCCAGCCCTTCATTTTAATCTGGAAGAAAAAAAAAAGACCCTGCAAGTTGTTTCAGAACTAAAAGTAAATTGCTTTTAAAAATGCAATCAAAAATAAATTGCTTTTAAAATGTTGGTCCCATAACAGCTTTGGCAGAGTAGCACTGGGAGAACAAATAGGCATTGTTAGCAGGAATTCAGGTTCTTTCAAAGGATTTTGTGATATTTAAAATAACAATCACCAGTCTCCTCCTCCTCCTCCTCAATATAAACTGGTCTGGAATAATTGATGATAATAAAAAAGTCTTATTGCTACTAATACATGTTACTGATTATTTATTACCTGAATGAATGAATGAATGTATATTTTATTTGTTTTTAAATAGTTAGCTTGTTTTCAACCAATTTGACATTATTTGTTGTATATGCAGTACTTTTTTCATTTTAATATTCTCATTTCTACCAAGTTTTGGAATGGATATTTGTTAGAATTTGAATATGACACAAAGCCTTGAAGCATTACTGAAAAATGCCAACATTCCAAATTCTCTTTAAAAATGCTTATGTACATCTCTTCTGGTCTCTCCCTTTTTCTTGCTTTCTTGCTACACATCAAACTCTGGCAAACACTTCTCTGTATCAGTGGTGGGATTCAATTTTTTTTACTACCGGTTCTTTTGGGCGTGACTTGGTGGGCATGACATGGCTTGGTGGGCATGGCAGGGGAAGGATACTGTAAAATCCCCATTCCCTCCCCACCCCACTAACCTGGTTTCCAGCTCCATTCTCCTGTGCAGAGCAACAAAAGAAGACCCAGTCAACCAGCTGGGACTCAGGAGGCAGAGAATAGATGGGGGCGGGGCCATTCAGAGGTGGTATTTGCTGGTTCTCCGAACTATGCAAAATGTCTGCTAGGGTTCTCCAGAACCAGTCAGAACCTGCTGGATACCACCTCTGCTCTGTATGTACAGAAGAATGTTTTAATCAAGACCCACCTTCTATCATCCTTTTATACAATCAGCAGTAAAGCATTTTGATTCTGCAGATTATTATACACTGTTTTCAGGTTTATGTAAGTTCCACACTAGTTTTGGTGGTTAATATTCAGCCAGGCATACATTTACAGTGTAAGGTACCTTCCCTAACCTGAGGTCCTTCCAAACTTTAGAACTGTGATTCCTGTTGTTGAGCTGCACAAGATGATGGGAAACAAATTGGGGAAGATCTAGAACAGTGATTCCCAAAGTGGGCGGTACCACCTCCTGGGCGGTGGTGGGATGCCTTAGGGGGGTGCTAAGAGGCTAGGGGGCCGGCAGGGGGGTGCTAAGAGGTGGTGGGTGGTGTTCAAGGTCCTGAAGGCAGAGAAAGGGGGGCTTTGACCGCATGCCCAAATCCAGGATCCTGCTCAGCCAAGCCCGCCCCTCTTTGTAGTTGCCATGCCTGACAGCAAGTTCACAGGGTGCCCCTCCTGCCAAAGATCAGACTCCCAAGCTGCCCGTCCCCTCGGGGCAATCACGTCATAGAGGGTGGTGCTGTTCCCTCCTTCCTGGAGCAGGGCAGGGTTGAGGAAGTCAGGGCAGGCTTTACTTTCGCAATGTGCCGCTTCTGCGTTCGATGCGCCCGCTCCGCAGGCTTACCCCATTGAGCCCCTTGCATCTCTCCAGTGCAACAGTCAATGGGGTGAGCCTGCGGTGCCCATGCCTCGAACGCCCCCCTGCCACCTCTTAGCAGCCCCAAGGGAGCTGGCAGAGGGGCGCTGAAAGGCAGCAGATGGGGCATTCAAGGCACCAGCACTGCAGGGTCACCCCATTGACTGTTGCACTGCTCCGGAGCCAGCGCCTCAAATGCGGTGACGGCGGCTTTGCTTTACTTTCCTAAAGTGCCGCCGCTGTCACGTTCTGTCTGTCTGTCCATCCATCCATCCATCAATCCATCCATCCATCCATCCATAAGGTCTGTTTGTCTGTCTGTCTGCCTTCCTGCTCACCTGCCTGTCTTTCTGTCTACCTACCTATCCATCTATCTATCAATATCCATCTTGTTATGTATTCAAATGGTATACTCGAAATCCCCGGGCCTTGATTGGCCAAGGCACGGGGATTTCTGATTGGCCAGGCGAGCCGCGCTGATTGGCCCGATTGAGGTCTCCCGCGATTGGTGCAAACCAAGAGCGGGAGACTTGAATCGCTGCCATTGGCCGCGGCTGCCTTGCGAAAGGTATAAAAGCTGCGGGCTTTTTGCCTTTCGCCGGTTCGGTTCTCCCTTTGTTAATAAAGAGCTTTGAATGAAAGTCACCGACTCTAATCGTCTTTTTGCGGACACGACACTGGCGCCGAGGATGGGATCTCGCCCCTGAACCGAACCCCGTGTCCAAGAACCAGTTCCAGCGCGAAGATGGCGAAAATAGCACCGCCCGCCCCGTTCAACCCCGCAGCCGAGGACTGGGAATCATACTCGGATCGATTCCGGATGTACCTGGAATGCGCCGGGATGAAGGACGCCCCGGCCCCGCTAAAACGCGCTGTCTTTCTCACACACTGCGGACCAGAGGTCTTCCAAATGGCCAAAGCCTTGGCCAAGCCAGCAGACGCCACAGCCATGGACTGGGACGTCCTGGAACCCATACTACGGCGCCATTACGCTCCCGAAGTCCCCATCCTGATACGGCGCAACGAGTTCTACCGCCGAAACCAGAAACCAGACGAAAAATTGAGCGATTTCGTCGCAGAACTTCGGTGCCTAGGAGGACTCTGTGAGTTCGAGGGTCTCAACAGTCTCATAAGAGACCGCTTCGTACTCGGGTTATGGGATCCTACACTTCAGAGCCGACTTATGGCCAAGGGTGACATCAGCCTAGCCGATGCCCTTACAGCAGCCGCAGCCGCTGAAGCAACGCGCACGTCGGCAGACAGCATGCGAAGATCTGACGCGAAGGGCGGAAACAACAACCCGGCAAGGTCGGCCGACGCAAGAAGTGAAGCAACCGCACACTACGGTGAATACCAGTCAAACTCCAGCACGTCAGAAGACGAGGAGGACATTCACCGAGTACAGACGGGACGCGGCGACCAACGAAGCCGAAAAGGTCGCAAGTCGAGGACCAGTTGCGCCGGGTGCGGCGGCGACCACCCCAGGTCAGAATGCCGATTTTTTGACTCTATCTGTAGGCATTGTGAACGAAGGGGTCACATCGCCCGAGTTTGCCGCCAAAAGAAGACTCGCAGCCCGCCCAAATGGGAACAGCACGACAGACGGAGAGAAAACTCCCCGCCCAGAACCAGAGAACGCCAGCCAGACGGTCGGTGGGACCGCGCTCAACGATCTCAAAGAAGCGGCGACGGTCGGCGGAAAGAAGAAACCCACCAGATGGTGACCATCGGCCACGCCATCTCCGACGGCGCCAGAAAGGTACATGTAGAAGTACATATAGAAGGCCAGCCATGCAAGATGGAAGTGGACTCTGGGTCCTACCTTTCCATGATTGCATGGCGCGAAATCAAAAGACTGGTGCCTACTCTACAAAAGAGAAACGTGCATACACAAAAGATCATCATTAAAGACTACCAAGGGAACCGTGTCCCGGTAGTGGGCACCAAGAATTTCAACATAACTTACAAAGGCCACACTGAACAACTACCACTCACAATCGTCGATCGCGACCGCCCAAGCCTACTGGGTCTACAATGGTTCGCCCCGCTTAACATCGCGTTGACAGGTGTCAACCAAGTCACCATCGAAGCTTGGGAACAGCGGCTAACCCAGGAGTTCCAGGAGGTGTTCGATGGAGGTTTGGGCAAGTACCAGGGGCCCCTTATCTCGTTTGACTTAGACCCAAGGGTTCCCCCTAAGAGACTTAAACCTAGAAGGGTACCGTTTGCATTAAAACCAAAGATTGACGAGCAGCTCGACAAGCTCGTCAAACAAGGGGTATTGCAACCGATAGACCATGCCAGATGGGAAACCCCTATTGTGACCCCAGTAAAACCAGACGGGTCCGTGAGAATTTGCGGGGACTATAAGGCCACCCTAAATGGCGGATTACAACAAAGCGCCTACCCAGTCCCTATAGTACAACATTTACTACACTCGCTAGGAGGGGGCAAAGTCTTTGCAAAACTCGACCTTGCCCAGGCATATCAGCAACTACCTGTAGACGAGAAAACAGCGGAAGCCCAAACAATAGTAACCCATCGAGGGGCTTTCAAGTGTAACCGGCTCCAATTTGGAGTCAGCGTGGCACCAGGCATTTTTCAAAGCCTGATGGAACGTTTGTTACAGGGCATAAAAGGGGTGGTGCCCTATTTTGATGACGTATTAATTGCGGCGCCAAATGAAGCCGAATTAGAGAACCGACTCAGACAAGTCTTAACAAAATTTAAAGAAACAGGACTTAAAGTTAAGCGAGAAAAATGCAATCTTTGTACAAAGCAAGTAGAGTTTTTGGGCTATCTCCTAGACCAGAAGGGCATTCACCCTACAACTAAAAAAGTAAAAGCCATCAAGGAAGCCCCCACCCCAAAATCCAAAACGGAATTACAAGCGTTCCTAGGATTACTAAATTTCTATAATGTTTTCCTACCTCAAAAGGCAACGGCGGCGGAGCCCTTACATAGACTCCTAGACAAGAAGGCAGCCTGGACTTGGGGGAGGCGAGAACAAGCCGCTTTTCAAAGAACCAAGGACCTCCTCACCTCCGATGCTGTCCTGATGCAATTTAGTGAGACTTTACCCCTAGCTGTCACTTGCGACGCATCACCCTTCGGCGTCGGCGCTGTCCTCAGCCACACCCTCCCAGACCAGAGAGAAGCACCCATCGCCTTTTTTTCCAGAACTCTGACCAAACCAGAGCGCAACTATAGCCAGCTGGACAAGGAAGCTTTGGCTATAGTTGCCGCCGTTAAACGTTTTCATGAATATTTGTACGGCCGCCCGTTCACCATCGTGACGGATCACAAGCCTCTGCTGGGCATCCTCGCAGGAAACCGAGCCACTCCCAACATCTTGTCACCCCGAATGACAAGATGGTCAGAATTCCTGGCAGCCTACAATTACGAACTACTACACAAGCCAGGTAAGAAAATCTCGCACGCGGACGCTTTAAGCCGCTCGCCCTTACCTGACTCAGAACCTGACCCAGCACCAACAACAAATACCTTGAGCATAGAAAGTTTACCTATTACCGCATCCGACATTGCCAGAGAAACCATTAAGGACAGGCGTCTGGCACGAATCTTGCACTGGTTAGAAAAAGGCTGGCCGGAAAAGGACAGTGACGAGACTTTTAAAACATTCCGCCAGCGCCAGACCGAACTGTCACTCCTGAGAGGATGCATTCTATGGGGTGACCGGGTGGTAATTCCAGATAGATTGCAAGAAAAAGTCTTGAGGATGCTACATGAGGGTCATCCTGGCATCGTCAGGACTAAAGCCCTGGCCAGAAGCTACGCTTGGTGGCCAGGGATGGACAAGCAAATTGAGGCATGGGTCGCCAAATGCCACCGATGCCAGGAGACCAGATCCAGCCCATCCGCAGCACCCATACGGGATTGGGAAACACCACGGGGGCCCTGGTCCAGGATCCATCTTGACTTTGCGGGCCCCACAAATGGACATACATTTTTAATCACAGTCGACGCATATTCCAATTGGCTGGAAGTCAGCGACATGAAGTCCACTACCACAGAGGCCGTCATTAAAGAACTGTGTAAACTGTTTTCCACTCACGGCCTCCCAGACGTCGTCGTCTCAGACAACGGACCCCAGTTCACGTCCATCGAATTTGAACGGTTCCTGGCGGAAAGAGGTATCTGCCACGCATTAACAGCACCGGCGCATCCGGCGGCGAACGGTAGGGCGGAACGGATGGTCCAGTTTACAAAAAAGACCCTCAGGAAAATGGACCACGGGGAGATCAACGACAAAATCAACCGCCTACTCTTCATACAACACATCACTCCCAACACTACGACCAACAAGAGTCCGGCAGAGCTGTTGATGGGCAGAAAGCTGAGGTCTCCACTTGACAGACTGCACCCGACTTACAACCCGGAGCAGCCCCCAGACTCCAGCTCCAGGTTCCGGACATTTAACCCAGGTGACCTGGTATACGCAAAAAACATGACGGGGGACCCCCTATGGATCCCAGCCGTCATAACGCAAGTCACTGGTCCAAAGTCGTACCGGCTCCAAACCACGGATGGGCGAGCCTGGAAACGGCACATCGACCAATTAAGGTCCCGAACGGCGACTGACCTCAACCCCCAAGAAGCGAACCAAGGGGGGAGGGAATACCCGGAGAGACAATCGCAAAATAAAATAAACCAAAAATACTCACCAGAAAACAGCCATCGCGAGTCCCCTCCGGAGAAGAACCGTCTGGCCAGCTCTACCGACTCGGAGAAGCCAAGCGGGAGCGGCGAAATCCACAGCTCAACCGACCCGGTAGGCCCAGGCAGGAGCCACGGCGAAAGAACCGGCCCGATCATCCAGCCGGTTCGCGAAGAGGCAGGAGCAGCCAAAGAACCGACCGCTCCGGCCGAGTTACAACAGAAAAGTGAGTTGCGCAGGTCAACTAGGACTCGACGGAGCCCCGCCTACCTGCGTGACTACACCACCTGACGGACCATACCAAGGGGGGAGGGGTGTTATGTATTCAAATGGTATACTCGAAATCCCCGGGCCTTGATTGGCCAAGGCACGGGGATTTCTGATTGGCCAGGCGAGCCGCGCTGATTGGCCCGATTGAAGTCTCCCGCGATTGGTGCAAACCAAGAGCGGGAGACTTGAATCGCTGCCATTGGCTGCGGCCGCCTTGCGAAAGGTATAAAAGCCGAGGGCTTTTTGCCTTTCGCCGGTTCGGTTCTCCCTTTGTTAATAAAGAGCTTTGAATGAAAGTCACCGACTCTAATCGTCTTTTTGCGGACACGACACATCTATATATCTACCTACCTACCTACTTATCTACCTACCTACCTACCTACCTATCCATCCATCCATCCATCCATCCATGCATCCAAAATGTCTGTCTGTCTGTCTTCCTGCCTACTTGCCTGCATGCCTACCTACCTATTTACCAATATATCTATCTACCTACCTATCTATCTACCTACCTATCCATCCATCCATCCATCCATCCAAAATGCCTGTCTGTCTTCCTGCCTGCCTACCTACCTACCTACTTACCTACCTATCTCTCTCTGTCTCTCTCTCTATCCATCCATCCATCCATGTTTGAAGCTCCGGCCCCACAGGCACATTGGGAAAGTAGAGCAAAGCCAGTCTGGGAGGGAGGGAGGGAGAGAGAGAGAGACCTGATGCATCAGATTGAATGAGGCCTAGTTTAGACTGAGGCCCTTTTCCACATTGAAACATCTTTGCCAGCACATTGAAACATCTTTGGCTTCTATTAAAGGTTTGTGGACGAAACATGGTCAAGACTATCAGGAAGCTCTCACATTTTGTTGAGGTTTTAAACAGGATCCATTGGACCAGATCTCCACCCTAAAAAATTACTTTTCCCCAATGAATTATAGTGCCAATTTTGAAGAAGGCAAAACCAAAATGTACTGGTAAATTACAAGGAGAACACACACACACACACACACACACACTCCCTTCTAACCCTGCTGGAGCAGGTGATTGGACTAGAATAGATATCTCATTATCTTCCTCCCCCCTCCCTCCCTCCTGTTATGTTTGGAGCATGGGCGAGAAAGAATGGAGACAAGCCTCTGAACGGTGAACTTCAGCTCTTTATTTACATAGTGACTTCTAGCAATCATAACAGTTTTAACCCGCCTTTTATATAGGCAAACCCCGTAACTATTAACCAATAACCAACGAGGAGTGCTAGCTCTCATAACCAATAGGAACTCTCTGTTTAAGGGCCAATTGGATTCCCCAGAGCGGGCCAATCCGATCCGGCCATTTAACAGCCAATCAGAAGTGCAGGGCCAGAACCCTGCACTTTACTCCAAGCTCATGCTTTATTAAAACTTTATACATTCACAACACCCCTTCCCCCTGGCTTCTGTTTGCAGGGCGCAGTTACATAGTCCTTTAGATAGGTCGGTTGTTTTATTAGTCTCTTTGATTTTCGCTGTGTCATTTGGCTACAATCACGCTGAGGTAGATCGTTGTTTGGCAGTGGGGCTGTTTCTGGTTCAGAGTTCATTTCCCCGTTGTTGCCCATGTTCTTTGTAATTCCCTGAGGTGCAACTGTTTCCCTCTCTGGTTCCATTTCCTGAATCTCTATTATACCGTCATTCCCTCCGAAAGGGGTTTTCTTCTCCTTGGAATTCATCTTCTTCTGTACCTCCCCCCCCCCTCAGTCTGGTCATAGGGGAGTTCAGGACTGTCCGCCGGAAGCCACGATCATAATTGATCGATATGGCGTTTCCATAGTCTATTGTCAAGGCATTGTACAAGATAGGATCTTGGGCCGGTTACATGAACTACTGTCGCCTCCACCCACAATGGGTTGCCCGATAGGTTTTTAGCGTACACCAAATCTCCTAACTGGAAGGCACGACAGCGGCCGCTGGATCCTATTGGTTTTTCCGGTTCATAAGCTGGGTGTAACTGGTCGAAGTGGGAGCGGAGTTTTCGTCCCATTAGCAGTTCGGCGGGAGTTTTGTTGGTGGCGCTATGCAGTGTGATGTGTTGTAAAAAAAGGATTCGATTGATCTTGGCGTCAATGTTGTCGTAGTCTACCTTCTGTAAGGTTTTCTTCACAAATTGTACCATGCATTCTCCTTTGCCATTGGTCACAGGGTGCACAGGCGAGGTGAGCGCATGTCGAATGCCGCGGTCAGCGAGGTACTGCTCGAACGACAGTGCTGTAAATTGGGGCCCATTATCGGATACCAGGACATCTGGTAGTCCGTGGGTTGCAAATAGTCTTTCCAAGGTTTTGATAACCGCCTCGGAGGTTGTAGTTGTCATGCGATGAATCTTGAGCCAATTTGAATAGGCGTCAACGGTTAGTAGAAAGGTGTGGCCTTTGGTCAGCCCCGCGAAATCCAAGTGAATTCAGGACCAGGGTCCGCGTGGTGTCTCCCATTCAGTAGGAATGGCTTTAGGTGGGGCGTTGCTCACTTCCTGGCATTTTGGACAAGCTTTAACCCAATGTTCGATTTGCTTGTCAATGCCCGGCCACCATGCGTAGCTTCGTGCAAGGGCTTTCATTCGCACAATGCCAGGGTGGCCATCGTGCAAGGTTCTCAAAAGTCTTTCTGGAGTCGTTCTGGGATAACGACTCTATCGCCCCAGATGACACAGCCTTTTTGGGAGAACAACTCGCTTTGTCGAGTCTTGAATGGTGTGAAGTCATCTGATATTTGGTCCAATGGCCATCCGCGTTCTATCCAGCTTAGGACTCACGCTAAGGTGGGGTCACGTTTGGTTTTTCTCACGATATCTCGGGCAGTTAATGGCGGCGAGTTGAGTGCCTCAATTTGCAACGTGGTTACCGTTGGTGCAGGATCGTCGAGAGTCTCTGGAAGCGGTGCTCGGCTCAATGCGTCGGCATGGGGAATGGCTTTCCCCAGGCGGTATTGCAGCCGATAGTTATAAGCAGCTAAGGATTCTGACCATCGAGTCATCCTAGGGGGTAATATGTAGGGAGTCGGCTTATCTCCGGCTATTATCCCCAATAATGGTTTGTGGTCAGTCACGATAGTAAAAGCCCGGCCATACACGTACTCGTGGAATCTTTTAACGGCTGACACAATTGTGAGGGCTTCTTTATCAATTTGTCCATAATTTTGCTCAGTTTTTGAAAGTGTCTTTGAAAAATATGCAACAGGGGCTTCGTTCCCATTAGGCAGTACATGGCTCAAGATGGCGCCCACTCCGAAAGGCGAAGCATCGCATGTTATATTTAATGGTAAAGTCTCATTATACTGCCTGAGTACAGAGTCAAAAGTGAGCAGTTTTTTCACATTGCGGAATGCCAGTTCTTCTCGGTGATCCCATAACCAATTTGCTTTCTTATTTAACAACCAGTGTAACGGTTCAGCGACCGTTGATTTATGCGGTAAAAATACATTATAAAAATTGATGAGGCCTAGGAATGCCTGGAGATCGGCCTTGTTTTCTGGCCTGGGAGTGTTTTTTATCGCCCTTAGTTTATTTTCAGTAGGGTGAATACCCTGGCTATCAATTAGGTACCCTAAAAACTCAACACTGTCAGTATACAATTTACATTTGTTTTTCTTTACTTTAAGACCGGCCTCTTGGAATTTTTTTAGGATTAATTTTAACCGGTCCCATAAGATTTTTTTTGTAGGGGCCGCAATTAATACATCGTCAAAATAGGGGACCACGCCCTTAATCCCTTGTAATAACCTCTCCATAAGGCTCTGAAAAATCCCCGGGGCTACACTAAGTCCGAATTGAAGCCGGGTCCATTTAAAGGCACCTCGGTGCGTCACAATCATTTGTGCCAGTGCCGTCTTTTCATCAACAGGTTGTTGTTGATATGCCTGAGCTAAGTCTAATTTAGCGAAGACTTTTCCGCCCCCCAGGGAGTGGAGGAGATGCTGCACCACCGGCACTGGATATGTGTTCTGCTGTAGGGCGTGGTTCAAAGTGGCCCGGTAGTCCCCACAAATTCAGATCGACCTGTCTGGCTTAATGGGTGTTATGATTGGGGTTTCCCACGGGGAGTGATCGATGGGCTCTAACACCCCCTGAGCTATCAGTTTGTCGAGTTGTTCGTTGATTTTCGACTTTAAGGCAAATGGAACTCGACGGGGCTTAAGTCAGATGGGAGCTATCTTTGGGTCTAGACTGAACGAAATCAGGGTCCCCTTGTACTCGCCTAAGCTGTCCGCGAAGACGTCCCTGAACTCATGGATGAGGTCTCCCTCCCAGTCACTTCCGCTGACTTGGTTTATGCCTGCCACTTCAATGCTGAGTGGCGCGAACCATTGGAGGCCTAGTAAGCTAGGCCTGTCTCTATCGATGACAGTTAGTGGTAAGTACGCTGTGTGCTTCTTGCAGGAGACTCAGACTCAGCAGGAACCAACGATGGGGATTCGATTCCCTTGGTAGTCCTTGAGGATGAGTCTTTGGAAGCGGAGATCTTGGCGTTGAATCATGGGGATGAGTTGTTGAAGGGTCTTCCAGGACACCATCGAGAGGGATGATCCCGAGTCGACTTCCATGTGGCAAGGCTGGTTCTCGATGGCTACTGTGACTCATATTTTCTTGATGTCTAAAGCTGAGGCATGACCGATAGTGATAGTATGGTGAGCCTCTTCTCTCTGCAAAACTCGATTTCTGTAGGAGTGGTTTACTGGCTCTCGCCATATAGGACGGTTTCCTGTCGATTGGCAATAGTTAGTTCCTTTTGAGGCCTGGCCGGGTCCTGGTAAGCTATGGTAGACCCGTCTGATGTGGCCTCGCTTTCCGCACTCATGGCAGAGCGCGTCACGGAATTTGCATTTGGACCTGGCATGGTTGGCCCCACAGCCAGCGCAAGGGCGTAAAGGCTTTGAGTGGTGGTCCTGGTCGGACCGCAGTCGATGGACCCCTTCTTCGTCACTGTGTGATGACGAAGAGAGGTCCTCGTGGTGCGTCGTTGCAAGCTGCCCTTGTGACCTGGATAAAATGTCACTTGGTGGTGGTACCAGAGCGCGGTTTCGGCGTAGTTGTGCAGCCGACTTCCTGGTTGCTTCTGCTGCAGTAGCATTAGCGATGGCGTCGGCAAGGCTGATGTCGCCTTTCGCCATCAGCTTGCTTTGAACGCCTGGTGCATCTAGTCCCAGAATTATGCGGTCTCTTAGTACTTCTTCTAAATCGATGAACCCGCAGAGGCCTCCCAAATTTCGGAGGTCTGCTATGAAGTCAGCCACGCTTTCTCCTTTTCACTGGCTCCTCTGATAAAACTCATGCCGTCTCACGAGTGTAGGCACGGTCGGTGCGTAGTGATCACGTCGGAGAGGTTCGAGGTCCTCTCAATCCATCGCCTTCACTTCTCGGGGTTTTGCTAGTGCTTTAGCCATCTTAAATACGGTTGGACCACAATGCGTTAGGAACACCGCCCGTTTCTTTCCTGGTGTGGCATCCTTTAAGTTGTTGGTTTCTAAGAACATTTGGAAGTGATCCATGTAGGACTCCCAGTCCTCCTGTACTGGATCAAACGGAGTGGGTGGTATGACGACACCAGACATGGTTCCGTTGTGTAGCGTCGTCTGTCACGTGCTCGGTGTTCTTCGAAGTTTCGTTGGTTCAGATGTCTCCTCATCCCATCCTCGTCACCAGTGTTATGTTTGGAGCATGGGTGAGAAAGAATGGAGACAAGCCTCTGAACGGTGAACTTCAGCTCTTTATTTACATAGTGACTTCTAGCAACCATAACAGTTTTAACCCGCCTTATATATAGGCAAACCCCGTAACTATTAACCAATAACCAACGAGGAGCGCTAGTTCTCATAACCAATAGGAACTCTCTGTTTAAGAACCAATCGGATTCCCCGGAGTGGGCCAATCCAATCCGGCCGTTTAACAGCCAATCAGAAGTGCAGGGCCAGAACCCTGCACTTTACTCCAAGCTCACACTTTATTAAAACTTTATACATTCACAACACCTCCCTCCTTTATTTCTTTTTCTTTCTGTCCCTTCCTTCCATCCCCCCCATTTCTTCATCTGTCCCTTTTTCTTTCTTTCCCTTTTCTCTTTCTTCTCTCTTTCTCTCTCTCTTTCTTTTCTCTCTCTCTCTTTCCCTCTCTCAGGCTCGCCCCATTGACTTGGTGCACTGCTTCACTCGGACTTGCTTGGCAGGTCCCTCTGGTGCAGCAGGTTCAATGGGGTGCTGCAGGACTGGCACCTAAAATGCGGCAGTGGTGGCACGTTTGAAAAGTCGAGCAAAGCCAGAGGTTGGTAATTTTTGCTGCAAAAAATCACAAAAGCTTCTGGGTTGTGCACAAGAAGGGACACACATGTCAATGCAATTCAACAACATCAAATAAAGAAATAAAAATAAAACAAATCAACAAGAATCGGCAAAGCATCTCTGATTGGATTCTATTCCCTACTAGAATCTAATCAGAGATGCTTTGCTGATTCTAATCCAATGACCTACTCCAGCAGGGTTGGAAGGGAGTATGTGTGTATGTGTGTGCATGGCTGTCAAAACTCCAAAAACAGGTCAAATATCTCTGGGGAGGCCTGTCATAAATTAGAACACTTGCTAAACAACTGGCCATTAAGTGAGGACTACTTGTATTTGGTTTGCCAGTCACCTGGCCACGCCCATCCAGTCACATGACCACCAAACCACACCTATCCGGTCACATGACCAGCAAGCCACGCCCACCCAGTCACTTGACCAGCAAGCCACACCCTCAAATTAGGCCATGCCCATAGAAATTTAAATCCCACCCCTGGGTGGGGCGCGACGAGGATGAGTTTGTAACACAAAGGGGACAGTGGACTGAAAAAGTTTGGGAACCACTGATCTAGAAGTTGGAAGCCTTATGTAAATTTCTGAAATAAAGGATCAGTGGATTCTAATAGTTAGAAGAGATGATAGAAGACAGACAGACAGACAGACATCTGTTTATATCAATTGTTGGAAGAAATATCCATCTGGTTCAGTTCCAAGCTGGGAGAAAGGCACTGTAGACAAAATGGAGGCTGGAGGCTGATTTGAAAAAGAGTCCATTTATTGTTTGCAGTTTTGGTGCAACTGACCACATGCAGTTGAGAGTGGAGGGTATTTATACCTTCTATTGGGCTTTGCACTTGAACTTCCTGTTCCTGTGCAAGAACATGTATTCTATTGGCTGTTGTCAGACTTCCATGAGGCCATGTACAAATCCTAGGAGTTGGTCTGAGCTAAGCTTGGTTGAAGTTTGAACTGCTGGGGTGGTGCAACTGAGATGATGTAATGAAGAGGCTTTGGGCAATTCCTATTGTGGTTGAGGGCGAATCCTACCTTTGTTGGATCTTGGGTAAGGGTATTTGCTTATGAATAGAGCTAGCTATCTCTTTATCTCTTAAGTGCTGACATTTGCTGTGGGCTATTAAGAAAGGTGGGGGCTGCTTTCCAAGAACATTTTTCTCCATTTCTCATCCAGAGAAATATAACATTTTTAATATTTCTCACAAACATTTCATTCTTCTAGGAGAGGGATGGGTGCTAACTTTCTGCAATATTGGTGTTAATTCTTGGGGATTTCCTGGACAAGTCCCTGCAGTTTTCTTGGCACGATTTTGGAAGTGGTTTGCCATTGCCTTCTTCCTAGGGTTGAAAGAGAGTGATTGGCCCAAAGTCACCTTGGGCCTAAATCAGGACTAGAATTTACAATCTCCTAATTTTTAGCCTATGCCTTACTCTATAAACCAAACTGTTTCCCATTGCAAAAATACTACTTTTTTTTTTTTAAAAAAAGAAATGCATGGAGCTGTCACCTCTGACCCCAAACTATTTTTCAAGTCTCAAACTATTTTTATCATGTTATTATGATAGAAGGATAAACTTCTAAATTTATTCAAAGAGGAATAATATTTTTAATAAACTGAATTTGGCTAACAACAAATGTGCTTTTCAAGCACCATCCATTCAGTTCACACTACACTTCATTTGACTGAGAAGAGCAGAGGGGTTTACAAACCATGCTCAGTTCCATTCAAATGGGCTACATTAGTTACTCCTGCAAGATCTAATCAGTTTAGAAAATCAATTGAATATGGAAATCTGATTCAATTTGAACTGAAATTCCATGCCAACCAATTTTGATCTGGATCTTTAAACTGCAGCCCTGCTTGCACTGAAAGCAACTGAACTGGTTCAAATAAATTTGGAGCATTAACCATTTATACAGATCTACTGGTGGGCACCCTTGCTTCAACTGAGAGATGGACTGATCTTTTTGTGTTAGATCTGGGCTTATTGAAACTACACTAAATTCACCTGTTTCTTTAAAAGTGTAAAATTTGCTATGTACTTTATGTTTCTGCTTGATTTCTGCTTGGATAAAAAAGGAAATAGGATTTTTTTTTATTCAGAAAGAACTTCAATATTGCTAAAGAAAGGGTTTTAGTTCCCTCTAGTGGAAAAACATCTTTATTCCACAACCATATCTTCAAATAAAAGCTATCATCTGGAATTTAGATCTGTCTGGAAATAATGCCTAATTCTTTCGCCTAAAGAATCTCAGAGACAGAGATTACATTTTTCAAACTCTTCAGATACTTTCCATATTTATACTTCAGTGTTCCAAGATTAAGAACACAGGACAATTTTGATTTTGATTTTGATTTTCCTTTTTCTGTTTCTCAGGTTATTGGCTCTTTTAAGGAGTGCTATGTTCATTAATCAGATCGAAGGAACTAAAAAAGGGCTCAAGGAAATTTCTTTGCAACGTATTAGGGAAAAACTTAGATTCAACTTTGAGCAACTTGTAAGAAGGCTACAAGAGAAATGAAAATATGCCCCTGAGCATCATTAGCTCCAAATTTGGGGAATCTTTGGAAAATATGTCAGTAGATTTTCCTCTTCCTCATCAGCTTCACCTCCCAGGGAAGGGAAGGAAGATAAAGTTGAGCAGAGGCTGGAGGCATCTGTGTTTCTTGGAAAGACCAAGTGAAAGTCTTTTCCTTAAAGAGGGATCTTGGAATCCTAGTGGGAAATCACTTAAATATGAGCCAGCAGTATGCTGTAGCTGCCAAAAAAGCCAACACAGTTCTAGACTGCATTAACAGAAGGATAGAATCAGGATCACGAAAAGTACTAATATCACTTTAGAATGCTTTGCTAAGACCACACTTGGAATATTACATCCAGTTGTGGTCACCGCAATATAAAAAAGATATTGAGACTTTTGAAAGAGGAGAATGAAGGCTAAAGCATATAAAGAATGGTTGCTGGAAACTATATCTAGTTTAATGAAAAGAAGGGTTAGGAGTGACATGATAGCAGTGTTCCAATATCTCAGGTGCTGCCACAAAGAAGAGGAAGTCAAGCTATTCTCCAAAGCAGGGGTCCCCAACCACCAGGCCCCGGACCGGTCCTGGTCCGTGAAACATTTTCTACCAGGCCGCCAGTTTGCTGGGTGCCGCCAGCTTGTTTTGATGAGAAAGTGCTTCTGGTGAGCTTTTCCGGTAGGAAAGAGGCGTTTGGGTCCTGAAGGAATCCTCGTGCCTTAGTTTCATTGAAGGGGGGGGCTTTGAACAAAACTAAGGCACGAGGATTCTTTCAGCACCCAAGGCAAGGCGAGCCGAGTGACCATCCCGAAGCTGTCCTGAAGCCCATCGACAAAGATACAAAGGAGGAGTTGAAGGTGGCGGGGAGAAGCAGGGGACAGCTGGCTGGCTGGTTGCTCAGCTCGCCTTGCCATGCGTACTGATGCCGGTACCGGGCGCGGATCATTTTGTGATGCCGGTACCGGGCCGTGGCACAAAAAAGGTTGGGGGCCACTGCTCCAAAGCACCTGAAGGCAGGACAATGAGCAAGACAATGGGAGGAAACTAATCAAGGAGAGAAGCAACCTATCAGTGGAACAACTTGCCTCCAGAAGTTGTGAATGGTTCAACAATAGAACTTTTAAAGAAGAGATTGGACAACCATTTGTCTGAAATGGTATAGGGTTTCCTACCTGAGTAGGGTTGGACTAGAAGGCCTTCAACTCTGCTGTTCTATCCTATTCTATTCTTTTCCTTATCTTGGCTCAAGGATATGAACATTCTACATTAAAAGATGAGCTTTGGAAAGGGTATTTGTGTCTATGGAATTCCAAATGGACACCCTGTATACACACAGCAGTGCTAATTGAATTAGATGGTATCCCATGTTGATTACTAAAATGTTACATTTGAGTTTAATTTCCATATAATTTGATTCATATTTGCCAATGTTCAATTATTACTCAGTCATTTAGGTCATTGGTCCTCCTTCCTCAGCCAGTGGGCTCAATATAGTTGAGGCAAATGTCATTTTATTTACTTATTTAAAACATTTGCAGAGCTGCCCTTCATAAAACTAAAATCTATTTTAAGCTGAATAGGCAGACACCTCTTCTAGACAATCAACATCCAGCAAAAGATACAGTTAAAGAATCGTCTAAAGGTCTGTCAGCCTCTCATCAGAGTTTAAGTCCTGCAGACATTAGAACGACAAAGGACAAATATACTGCTCAAAAAAAATAAAAGGAACACAAAAATAAGACATCCTAGATCTGAATGAATGAAATATTCTTATTAAATATTTTGTTCATTACAAAGTTGAATGTGCTGACAACAAAATCACACAAAAATTATCAATGGAAATCAAATTTAGCAACCCAGGGAGGTCTGGATTTGGAGTTATACTCAAAATTAAAGTGGAAAACAACACTACAGGCTGATCCAACTTTGATGTAATGTCCTTAAAACAAGTCAAAATGAGGCTCAGTAGTGTGTGTGGCCTCCACGTGCCTGTTTGACCTCCCTACAACACCTGGCCATGCTCCTGATGAGGTGGCGGATGGTCTCCTGAGGGATCTCCTCCCACACCTGGACTAAAGTATCCCCCAACTCCTGGATAGTCTGTGGTGCAATGTGGTGTTGGTGGATGGAGCAAGACATGATGTCCCAGATGTGCTCAATTGGATTTAGGTCTGGGGAATGGGCAGGCCAGTCCATAGCATCAATGCCTTCATCTTGCAGGAACTACTGATACACTCCAGCCACATGAGGTCTAGCATTGTCTTGCATTAGGAGGAACCTAGGGCCAACCGCACCAGCATATGGTCTCATAAGGGGTCTGAGGATCTCATCTCGGTACCTAATGGCAGTCAGGCTACCTCTGGCAAGCACATGGAGGGTTGTGCAGTCCCCTAAAGAAATGCCACCCCACACCATTACTGACCCACTGCCAAACCGCTCATGCTGGAGGATGTTGCAGGCAGCAGAACATTCTCCATGGCAATTCTAGAGCCTGTCATGTCTGTCACATATGCTCAATATGAACCTGCTTTCATCTGTGAAGAACACAGGGCGCCAGTGGCGAATTTGTCAATCTTGGTGTTCTCTGGGAAATGCCAAACATCCTGCATGGTGTTGGGCTGTAAGCACAACCTCCACCTGTGGATGTCGGGCCCTCACACCACCCTCTTGTTTCTGACCGTTTGAACAGCCATATGCACATTTGTGGTCTGCTGGAAGTCATTTTTCAGGACTCTGGCAGTGTTCCTCCCCTCCTCCTTGCATAAAGGCGGAGTTAGCGGTCCTGATGCTGGGCTGTTGCCCTCCTATGGCCTCCTCCAAGTCTCCTGATATACTGGCCTGTCTCTTGGTAGTGCCTCCATGCTCTGGACACTACGCTGACAGACACAGCAAACCTTCTTGCCACAGCTCGCATTGATGTGCCATCCTGGATGAGCTGCACTACCTGAGCCACTTGTGTGGGTTGTAGACTCCGTCTCATGCTACCACTAGAATGAAAGCTCCGCCAGCATTCAAAAGTGACCAAACCATCAGCCAGAAAGCATAGGAACTGAGAAGTGGTCTGCGGTCACCACCTGCAGAACCACTCCTTTATTGGGGATGTCTTGCTAACTGCCTATGCTTTTCACCTGTTGTCTATTCCATTTGCACAACAGCATGTGAAATTGATTGTCAATCAGTGTTGCTACCTAAGTTTGATTTCACAGAAGTGTGATTGACTTGAAGTTACATTGTGTTGTTTAAGTGTTCCCTTTATTTTTTTGAGCAGTGTAGATTCAGAATCTGAAACTGTACTTGGATGGTTCAAGAGAATTGTCAGCCATCGCAGCACACACAAAGCAATCTTCACAGATGGCATGCACGTTGCTGAACTCAAAATACAGGGATTGTGAGGTGCAACAGCACCAAGATTTGTTCACAAGGTTTTTGTTTTTTAAAAAAAACAATCTCTTGCTTCTGTTTTTCTTGGCCTTTTAACTGATTGTGAGAGTTGTTTCATCCATATAACACCTCAGTTGAGAGAGCTGCTACATCTGTCAGGTTTTTTTTCTGGATACAATTCAAGATGCTGGTTATAAAACGCACTAAGCCTCAGTCCTGAGTGTTTTCTGGTCTAGGTGGAATTTGCCCATCAGGTATGATCTTGCAGGGAAGGCAAATGGAGAGGTAACACAGGAAGAACGAATTATTGGATAGGATGGCTCTACTTTTTTGAATCTTCTGAGAAGAGAATGCCCCAGGGTAGATTTTAGGAAGGCTGTTACAAAGCTGTTTTTCTATATAAAGACTGAAGAGTGGGGTTACGATGGTCCTTCTGAGAAAGAAAGAGGAAAGTGTTGCAGTAAACTTGTGAATATAAGGCTCTTTTGGATATATTCTTGTGTGCTATGTTAAAGTATTTATTTTAACGTGCCTTAGAGACTGAAAACTAAGATGGTATCCAGCATGATAATACAGCATTGATCATACTTTTTGATGACCTATAGTGGGTGGGGTGAGGGGGTGGGGTGAGGATAGCGCATAAATTTGTTTTCTTCTTGACCTCTCAGCAGTCTTTGGTATCATCAACCATAATATTCCTTTGGATGTGCATCTGCATAACAGATCTGCTCTTCAAGCTACATTGGCTACCAATTTGCTTCTGGGTTCAATTCATGGGACTGGTGATAATATAAAGTTCTGCATAACATGGAGTGAAATTTAAGGAACTGCCTCTCCTTAGTGACAGCTATTTATCCCATTAGGCTGTCAATTAGCGAGTGTCAACTGGTGGGGTCTATGGGGAAGGCCTTTTCTGCTGCTGCACTTGCCCTATGGAACATCATTCCCCTCAAGGTCAGGCTTGGTCTGACTTTGCTGCCCTTCTAAAGACTGGCTTTGCCATCTCACCTGGGAATTAGAATGTGGCATGGAGCTTGCTTGCCTGCTTGCATATGTATGTATGTATGTATGTATGTTTGTATGTATGTATGTATGTATGTATGTATGTATGTGTGTGTGTGTTTGTATGCATGTATATGTGTGTGTATGTATGTATGCATGTATTATATGGTGTCTACAGGGGACATGCAATCATTAATATACAGATTTAGTTTAAAGTGTCAGCATATATACATACACAATGCAATGCAATGCAATTCAAAACAATACAAGGACATAATATATTAAGATAAAACTATAATAAAATCACCATACTATGGAGGCATAGAATTACAATGGGATAGATGTTATAATATAATGGCTGTACTCTTGTTAAATGTCTATGCTGTTCCAGTTTCTACATTGTACTGTTTTTAATTATTTTTAATTCTTTTGTATTAAGAGAGTTTTGTTTTGTTTTGTTTTGCTACTCTTTTTCAATTGTAAACCATCCAAAGTCACAAAGGTGAGATCAACTATATATCAATTGAATAGATAAGTAGATGACAGGATAGATAGATGGATAGATAGATAGATAGATAGATAGATAGATAGATAGATAGATAGATAGATAGATAGATGAAATATTTCAGTGTGCAGAGTGATGTGACTGCAAATGATGAAGCGGGACCTTTATTACTGGACCACCCAGGTAGTGGTGGACACTTGAAACAGTAATCATAGAACCATAGGACTCCATAGCAGAAATTTGTTGGTATGTTTGAAGCAGCAATAAGGCAACCAAAACTAGGTCTGTGTTGTCCATTTACATTTGATACCAACCCTGAATATATTTATTGTAGTTTCAAGAGCTCACTTAAGAAGTGTGATTTGTTTCAAGTAAGCTTCTTCTGTACATAGACAAAATGTAAAGATTGTACATATAACCTCCCTCTAGTGGAGAAACTCTTGCTTTGCAAGTATTGCATATATGCTGGTATTTGATGCAATTCAGTAACTGTGGCTTTGGTGAATGTATGTGTTAAGTTCTGCACATGGGCGCAAGGAACGGAGACGAGACGGTGAACAGTGAACTTCAACTCTTTATTAATCATTCTGAACAGAGCAAAAACCTAGGGCAGCAGCAGCCCTTTTATAGGCAAGCTGCTGATCTAGTAACCAATAAGAAACGTGGAGTGTTAACCCCCTTAACCAATGAGAGTGGCTCGTTAACAGCCAATCAGATTCTCCTGAATGGACCAATTCAATATCGCTATTATCGGCCAATCAGAAGTGCAGGACTAGAACCCTGCTATTTTCTAAGGTTTTGATAAACTTTATTTAAGTGTTTTATTAGTTCATAACACCCCTTCCCCCCGGGTTCCATTTAGGGGGTGCGGTGATGTAATCTCTGAGGTATGAAGGTTGTTTTGACTGTCTATTGGAGTTATGCTGTTCCACCGGTTCTTGTCTGTAACCTGTTTTGGCGGGACATTTTTGGGCAAGTCAGGTGCTGGTGGTTCCTCATTGGAAGACTTGGTGCCGCTAATGTTCTCGTCGTTGTCCTCTGGCCTTTGTGGGCTTGCCTCTGTTGAAGTGTTCCTCTGTGGTGAGGCCACCCCCTTCCTTGATCCTTCTTCATTTGTTTCGCCCGATTGCTGACTTCTTTCGTTCCTGCTTTCTGCCATCTCGAATTCAGTTTCTTCGACATCCCCTCCCCCCTCAGTTTGGGAGTTACCGGTGTCATGGAAACTAGGTTGTAGCCTCGAGCAAAGCTGATCTATATGGAGTTTCCAAATTTTTCCATCGCAGGTTTTCACCCGGTACGACCTGGGTCCAGTGGCTTGAATTACAGTTGCCTCGACCCACAACGGTTCGCCAGAAAGGTTTCTGGCGAAAACTAAGTCGCCTATCTTGAACTCGCGGCATTTTCCGCTAGATCCACAGGGTTTCTCTGGCTCGTAAGACGGGTGAAGCCAGTCGAGGTGGGAGCGGAGTTTGCGTCCCATCAATAGTTCAGCTGGAGTCTTGTTGGTGACGCTGTGTGGAGTGATGTGTTGGAGAAGGAGTATTCTGTTTATCTTATCTTCAATGTCCCCATAGTCCATTTTGTAGAAGTTTTTTTTAACAAACTGTACCGTGCGCTCGGCTCTTCTGTTAGCCGCAGGGTGCGCTGGCGAAGTTAGCGCATGGCGAATACCCCGGTCCGCTAAGTATTGTTCAAAAGGGAGCGCAGTAAACTGGGGTCCATTGTCGGATACCAGAACGTCTCGCAGTCCATGCGTAGTGAATAATCTGTTCAACTTCCGGATGATGGACTCGGTTGTGGTACTCTTCATTTCGTGGATCTCGAACCAGTTTGAATAGGCAACCACTGTTAGGAGGAGTGTGTGTCCCTTAGTAGGTCCCGCAAAGTCAATATGGATGCAGGACCACGGTCCCCGGGGTGTTTCCCATTCTGTTGGAGTTGTTTTAGGTGGGGCATTGCTAACTTCCTGGTACTTATAACAACTCTTTACCCAGGCTTCGATCTGTTTGTCGATGCCTGGCCACCACACGTAACTTCGTGCGAGCACTTTCATGC
This sequence comes from Hydrophis major, assembly GCA_033807585.1. Lineage (NCBI taxonomy): Eukaryota > Metazoa > Chordata > Lepidosauria > Squamata > Elapidae > Hydrophis > Hydrophis major. The sequence continues at coordinate 72,176,201 of CM066328.1, read as the reverse complement.
ACACGATGCCGGGGTGGCCCTCATGCAGTGTCTTTAATACCGCTCGTTGTAACCGCTCTGGGACGACGACTCTATCCCCCCATAGGATGTACTCTTTTTGTGAAAACAGTTCTGTTTGCCAGTTCTTGAAGGGGATGAATTCGTCAGGGGTTTGATCTACTGGCCATCCCCATTCAACCCAGCTAAGAACTCGCGTTAAGATAGGTTCGCGTTTTGTTTCGATCGCGATATCTCTAGCTGTTAGCGGTGGTGAATGTAGCATTTCAATCTGGAGCATTGTAAGGGTTGGAGCTGGGTCGTCGATGGTTTCCGGAAGTGGTGCATGGCTCAACGCATCAGCGTGGGGAATGGCTTTCCCCGGGCTGTGTTGCAGTTTATAATTGTACGCAGCCAAAAATTCCTACCAGCGAGTCATTCTAGGTGATAATATATAGGGGGTTGGCTTGTCTCCCGTTATAATCCCCAGCAAAGGTTTGTGGTCGGTAACAATAGTAAAAACTCATCCATATACATATTCATGAAACCGTTTTACAGCAAATACAACAGCAAGAGCCTCTTTATCAATTTGACTATAGTTACGTTCAGCCTTCGATAAAGTCCTTGAAAAATAGGCAATAGGGGCTTCACTACCGTTTGGTAACACGTGGCTCAAAATGGCTCCTACTCCAAATGGTGACGTGTCACATGTGATTGTTAAAGGCAAAGTCTCATTATACTGCATTAAAACAGCATCTGAAGTTAATAGGTTTTTCACTTGTCGGAACGTGTGCTCCTCTCGGTGTCCCCAAACCCAGGTTGCTTTTTTGTGGAGAAGTCTATGTAGGGGCTCAGCTACGGTCGCTTTGTGGGGCAGGAAGATGTTGTAAAAATTAATAAGCCCCAGGAAAGCTTGGAGATCAGTCTTATTTCTGGGTCTTGGGGCGTTCTTGATTGCTCTTAACTTGCTATTGGTGGGGTGAATGCCTTGTTTATCGATTAGGTACCCCAGGAACTCTACTTTATCTGTACACAGTTGACATTTATTTTTTTTAACCTTAAGGCTGGAGTCTTTAAATTTCTGGAGAACCAGTTTAAGACGCTCCTTTAGTATTTCTCTATTTAGGGCAGCAATTAAAAGATCATCAAAGTATGGTACAACCCCTTTTATTATAGTCTCTCCAAGACTATAATAGCAAGTTAAGAGCAATCAAGAACGCCCCAAGACCCAGAAATAAGACTGATCTCCAAGCTTTCCTGGGGCTTATTAAGCTCTGAAAAATCCCTGGGGCCATGCTAACTCCGAATTGGAGTCGGTTGCACTTAAAAGCGCCTCGGTGCATAACGATCGTTTGTGCCTCTGTTGTTTTTTTATCTAAGTTGTTGGTACGCCTGTGCTAAATCCAATTTAGCGAAGACTTTTCCACCCCCCAGGGAATGGAGGAGGTTGTACCACCGTTACCGGGTAAGCGTTCTGTTGAAGGGCATGATTCAGGGTGGCATGGTAGTCCCCACAAATCCTTAATGATCCATCAGGTTTGATGAGTGTTACAATTGGGGTTTCCCAAGGAGTGTGGTTTGTTGGTTCTAAAACACCCTGGGCTATTAATTTATCAAGTTGCTCGTCAATCTTTGGTTTAAGGGCAAAAGGCACCTGACAAGGCTTAAGGCGGATAGGGGTTACTTCAGGGTTAAGGTTAAATGATATCGGGGTCCCGTTATACTCGCCTAGTTTGTTTGCAAAGACATCCTGGAATTCCTGGATGAGGGCCTCCTCCCAGTCATCGCTGCTGGTTTGGTGAATGCTGGCTACTTCAATCCCAAGTGGAGTGAACCATTGAAGGCCTAACAAGCTAGGCCGATCACGGTCAACGATGGTTAATGGTAAAGATGCAGTATGATTTTTTAATGAGACCTGGACCAAGCTGGATCCAACGACTGGAATTCGGTTTCCTTGAGTATGATTCTTTGGATTCTGAGGTCTTGCTGCCGGACGGCAGGGATTAATTGTTTAAGGGTCTTCCAGGAAACCGTTGTGAGGGACGATCCTGAATCGACTTCCATCACACAGGGCTGGTTTTCGATGCCGACCTTCACTCGGATCTTCTTTGCATCTAATGATGAGGCGTGACCAATCGTGATGGTTTGGTGTGCCTCTTCTCATTTCGTTGAATGGGCTAGTGGTTTATTTCTGTAGGAGTGGTTGTTCCATTGGTGGTTCAAATGTTCCCGACTCACAGGACGATTTCCTGTGGTTTGGCAGTAGTTGGTCCCCCTCTGAAGTGGGCTGGATCCTTGCTTGCTTCTACAGACCTTTCCAACGTGGCCTCTCTTCCCACAAACATGGCAGAGCGCGTCGAGTAATTTGCAGTCTGATCGTGGGTGGTTTGCCCCACAACCTGCGCATTGATACTGCAGTCTCTGGTTACGCTGGTCTCATTCAGACCGGAGCCGTTTGACCTCTTCCTCATCACTTTCTGATGACGATTTGAGGTCCTCGTGGTGGGTTGCCATTGCATGTCCCTCAAGGCGAGGTGAGGTTTCGCCGGCGAGTTGGCGAAGCGGGGCATTGGTGCGGCGCATTCAGGCAGCCGACTTCCTGGTTGCTTCTGCTGCAGTAGTGTCAGTGATGGTATCTGCAAGGGTGATGTCGCCTTTCGCCATCAGCTTACTTTTCACGTGTGGCGCATCTAGTCCCAGAACTATTCTGTCTCTTAGAGCTTCTTCGAGGTCAGCGAATACGCAGAGGCCTCCCAGGTTCTGGAGATCCGCAATGAAATCTGCAACGCTTTCTCCTTTCCGGTGGTTTCTCTGGTAAAATTCATGTCTTCGGACAAACGTTGGTACAGTAGGTGCATAGTGGGCCCGTAGGAGGGGCTCGAGGACGTCCCAGTCAATGGATTTCACCTCAGCCGGTTTCACCAGTGCCTTTGCCATCTTAAAAACGGCAGAAGAAACGACAAAAAAAACACATAGATTTGAAACCAGAGATTTTTTTTATTGGGAATCGTACCTGATATATATAATAAAAATTTAAAGTATTTGATTGTCAATGTATTAACAGCAGCTAGAATTGTATTTGCTAAACATTGGAAGAGTGAGAAAATACCATTAGAGGAAGAAATTATTAAGAAAATATTGGAATGTGCTGAAATGAGTAGATTGACATTTGAAATTAGAGAACAAGAAGATAAACAATTTTATGAAGTTTGGGATCTTTTTTTATCAATGGCTAGATAATACAATATAATAATAGAATATTTAGAAACTTAGGAAATAATGAATATATAATTTTTCTTAGTTTTGATAATTTTTAAGAATATTTTATTAAGATAGATTTGGTATGATTCTATGATTTGTTATAAAATAATTTAACTTAATTATAGTTTTCTTGCTTAAGCATGAATTAATAAAATTATGGTCAAATGATTGTTTCTCATGATATTGGGATATTTTATTGATGATTGATAATGTGAGTTATTATGTAATATAATTATTTTGATGACTATGAAATGGATGCACAAAAGGGAGTGGTAAACCAACCGATACACTGTAAATTTATGAAGAATGATCTTTTTATGTTATGTTTTATGTCTTATATGTTTTTTGTCTGTCGTTAAAATCAATAAAACTTTTACCAAAAAAAAACCAAAACCAAAAACGGCAGGTCTGCAGTGAGTCAGGAATACCGCTCGCTTTTTCCCAGTAGTGGCATCCTTCAAGTTGTTGGTCTCCAGAAACATCTGGAACCGGTCCATGTATGAGTCCCAGTCTGCTTGTGCCAGGTCGAATGGAGCAGGTGGTATGGTGCCGCCGGTCTTGGTTTCTGCTGTTGGTGCGCCTTCAGCCACGTGCTCTGTTTAGTGCTCTGTAGTGTTCAGTCAGCTCTGACGTCTCCGCATCCCATCCTCACCGCCAGTGTTAAGTTCTGCGCATGGGCGCAAGGAACGTAGATGAGAAAGTGAATAGTGAACTTCAACTCTTTATTAATTATTCTGAACAGAGCAAAAACCTAGGGCAGCAGCAGCCCTTTTATAGGCAAGCTGCTGATCTAGTAACCAATAAGAAACATGGAGTGTTAACCCCCTTAACCAATGAGAGTGGCTCATTAGCCGCCAATCAGATTCTCCTGAACGGACCAATCTGATATCACTATTATTGGCCAATCAGAAGTGCAGGACTGGAACCCTGCTATTTTCTAAAGGTTTTGATAAACTTTATTTAAGCGTTTTATTAGTTCATAACAGTATGCTTGGATTTTCTCCCTCTATCTTCAATCAGTGATAGTCTCATGCAAAACAAGATATCACAATTAATTTTGCTAAAATAATGTCCACACTAAATACCAACAAAATATGTTCCCAGCAGCTGAGTGTTTATTAGCCATACACAAACTGCACAGAATCATTCTTTTTTCTCTACTGGGGAAATCAGAATAAAGGCTCCTCAGAGGTCATTACAATGTAATTATAATAGTGTACCATGAGATTTCATATTAGAATTCTAGTGGAATGAGTGGAATTCTATTTAGGAATATGTATGAAAGGGAGGCATTAAATTTTTAAAATGCAACCTTGTTTTAAAGATTCTATATGAAATGAAGGTTAATAAGTATAACAGTGCTTATTTTGTTTTTAAAATTAGTGCAAGGATGGATGGTTGGACAATAAAAATAAAAGTACATGGACTTATATACATAAGAGCTGAGTAAATTGAAGCAACTGGCAAAATTGTGTAAGGTCTATAAACTTTGTGGACTTAGAAGACATAAAGAAACATTCAAATTAGGTAGAAAAATGGTCATAGTTATGACACAGAATCTATGCTTTTCTTCAGAAAGTCTCAAGTTCAACCTTTGGTAAGTCCACTTAAAAACAAAATGAAACAATAATGGGAAAAGTCTCTGGTTGAGCACTTTGAGAATCTCTGAGAAATAGAGAAAATAAAACTAGATTAAATATCAAAAAGTCATCTTCATGTTTCCATGATGCTGTGTAACTCTGTAAGGTTTCTTCTTGTTCCTCATTGGCTTGATTTGATTTTGGTTAGCAATTATAAAGGACTAATGCCAACTTCATTTTCCTTATCATGTTATCTCACATACCTCAATCCTAATTTTGGCCATTTTAAAGTAATTTTTACCTTAATGTGTATGATTCTCTAGTTTCTAAATATTGTAGTGTTTCACTTTCTGCCAGACACTTTATGGCTTCTTCAGTTCTTGTGTGCCACATGCATAGTTTTCTGCATATAGAGGACACAGTGCATTGAATAATGGTTATTATTCTTATTATTCAATGCACATTAAATGTTGCAAACCTAACCTATTTCATTTATCACAGTTCCCTAGCCACTGCGCTTGTAATTCTGAAATTTCTTATGTTAGGAGTATGCAAATCACTGATGATGGATAAATCTATCTGTATTGGCTTTGCTTTGTTTCTCTTTCTTTACTCATTTTTCAACTGCAATTTAATTGTGTCTCATGATTAACAGTAAAAGAATGAGCAATCAAGAAATACACCATGGATTAGCTATTGATAGGCCTTGGAAAAGATATTCAGATACTTATAAAGATGAGAGTTGTGCAAGCCATAGTATTCCTTTTAATACTCAGAGGAATCAAAACTTGGACTTTGTATAAGCAGAATAGGAAGAATCTTTTTTTTTTTTTTATAACAAACTTTATTAATTTTTTTTAACACACACAAACAAAACATAGGATGTAGTAACATAAAATATCTTTTCTAGAAGAAACAAATAAACCATCTTATTTAAAAAGAAGATAATTCCAAATTATCACACTTCTATATATATATTTATCTTATCTAATCAACTTCATATCTTTTTAAAACTTTTCTCTATTACTCCCTTTCCTTCTATTTAATCATATTTCTTCTGCCTTAAAAATATATACTCATTGAATATATTTTCATTAGTATTCTTCCACATCCTGTCAGACTTAAACCAACATTACACAAAACATAAATACATAAAACTTCTTTTTGGAAGGCGGCTTACCCCAAGTTAACTCTTTTTATATAGACATCAATCAAAATTTATACTCACTTAATATACTATCTCATATCTTATTTGGCATTCTCTATTTTCCATATATTTTCTCTCTCCTACTCATTCTTTTAATTCTATTTTATTTATTCCATCTCAATTAAATAATTATATTTGCATCTTTGGTCTGTTTTCTTTCAATCACCTACTTATCCTTTCTATCTAATACAATATTTCTCCTGTAAACCCAGATTGAAGTATGACAACTTTTTATCTTCCCCCTAAATAACACTTAAAATAATACATATTTTCTGTGCTAATTCTACTCTGTACATTCAAAGTATTACATTTCAAAATAGTAAAACAAACAAATAATATTGAGTTTGATAAGTAATAATAAAACTAAAAACAAGTAAAAAAGAAATGTTAAATTTATAATATAGTAAAAACAATGTTTCATAGGAAATTAAATTCTATTATTAATTCTTAAACAATAAAGATATATTTCATAAGAAATTAAACTCTATAATTAAATCATGACTTCCCTTTAATACATTTTAAAATCATATAATATTCTAATTTTCTAACTCAGCTTCAAATACTAATGTCTACAATGCATTCTTATGTACTTTTGCAGAATCATTTTTAAAAAATTATCTCACCCCTTATCTCTGAAAAAAAATCTTTTTTTAGCATCTTGTTTAAAGCCTTTATGACTTCTCTTTCCTTTCCCCCTTTCTTTCTTGTCTATTCTAACTTTTTGACCCCCCCCCATCTCTCCAATTTCACTCTCTTAGTCTTCCCTCTCTGTTGTATTTCTCTTTTCTGTTGCTTTCTGACATCATATCGCTTTTTCATCTCCTTTTTCTTTTTCTTGGTTGCTTTTTTAAGTTCTAAGTTCATCTTTTCCTTGCCCCCCTTCCACTTTTCTTCCTCCACTAAGTGTGTTTGTCCATTAAAGATGGCTTCTTCTCCTTCATCCCAGTTTTCCTGTCACTGTCGTATTTCTTGATAGGTAGAAATCGCCATTTCCAAAAAGTGAAAGATAGATTCAGAAGAGCCCTTATCTTCTTTTTTCAGTTTTTGAAATTCCATTTGTAGTCCTTCAAAAGATGATGCCATTTTTTCTTTCTTTCTTTTTTAACGCAACCCTAATGTCTTTAGTCCCTTTTTTAAAAAATAAATTTCACAGAAATCTCAAAGTCACAAAGCAAACCAAATCAGACCAAACAGTTTCATTTAGCACTTTCTTCTTTCTATATTTTCACCTCCTAGGGTAGAATTCAAATACACACTTCCAAGATGATCTTCTAGAAGTCTTAATGTCTTTTAATACTGTTCTTATAGGCTCAAAGCAATCTCCTTCAGCATAATCTTATAATGAGTCTTTATCAATTCCCTTCCCCTTATAAAAAATAAAAAGAAATTTAAGTTTTTTTTAAATCCAATGTCCAGAAATCCTTTATCCCTTGGCTTTAAATTTCAAATTGAATTACCTTCGGTGCCCAAGTAGATTTTCCAGATCTCCGTCTGCTATTTCTATGGGTAGGGAGAGTGAAGGAAAAAAAAAAAACTTTCCCTTGACAGCTTTCACTGCCACTTTCCAATCTTCTTTGGGAAACAATATATCCTCAGGCAATTCAAGCAGTTAAGTTTCCAGGGTATTTAAAAGTTGTTATTGTCTCGGCTCAGCCAGCACTTTCACTTCTCCTGCTTCCTCCAGCACAAATCTTATCCGGCTGCAGACTTCTTTGTGGCGGCCATCACTGACCGCCGCTCCACCACTTTGGGAAAAAGGGGTTTTTCCGGCTGAGGAGGGGGTCTGCGACATCCCCAAACCCCTGTCCGTATCCCCTCTCTCTTCGGCTGCCTCTACAGGGCAGCCATATCCCCCAGACCCATTTGGATCGGGGGCACCTTGGCAGCAAGCGCAGCAGGAATCGTGAGCAGTCGCGAATTCCTGCTGCCGCTGAAGCCACGCAAAACCGGAAAACCCAGAATAGGAAGAATCTTGATGCTATTGAATAATGGTGTTGGAGAAGATTCCTGAGAATATTGTGGATAGCCAAGAAAACAAAAAAATGGATCACTGAAAAAAAATCAACCAGGTGACCAACTAGAGTGACCAGGTTTAAATTATACTATTTTGGATATAATACGCAAAGACCTAGCTCTCTGGAGAAGGATCTAATATTGTTAAAGGTGGAAGGAAACAGAAGAAGATGAGTTATAGTAATGAATTACAATGATAGTGGGTTCAGCTAAAAGTCAAAAGTGCACATGCAGGTTTTTTTTATGGACATGCTGAATGTATACATGCTGTACAATTTTTTGTAGCCATCAATTTTCAAATTGAGAAATTCATGGGGAGATTCTGGTATCACTATGCTTTGGCTTGCATTTTTGCTTTGGAAATGTTGATTAGGCAAACAAATTATCTCCTATATGTTTATAGATTGCCCTCTGCCCATTTAAAATTAATCAGCTCAAAATCCAATTCTCAAGCGCATACAGAAACCTCTTATTTCATTGATTTCCATACAGCACTAACCCTTCAGAAAATCATCATTTGGTCACATCAGATAATCGTTTATAAATTGCATCATGTACTTCCTTTTCCTTTCTCTGCCTCTGTACTAATAACCTATGTTATTTATGTGACACAGAGTTGAGAGATGCAATAGGTTAAATGGTTGAAAATGGCACAGCATCTGAAAATCGATGTCTGATCTTTGTTTTTCACAGATCACCATCTCGCTTTTCTTCATTCCTAGGGGCAAATGTTCCTCAAACTCATCAGTACTCAGCATTTATTTCTCTTTGTCCAATTACATGAAGCATCTCTTTCATGGAAAGAGTCCTAGAAATTTACAGCTGATTCTTTTGATAATGTTTTTCTTTGGAGTTAGTAAAAAATAAGCTACTTTTCTCAACTCTGTTCTTTTTGTAAAAAAAACTTTTATTGTATTATGCTAAACTAATCATCAAAATAAACATATAAATATACAATGCCTGTTTGTGTTCTGTCTGGCTATCTATCTGTCTGTCTGTCTGTCTATCTATCTATCTATCTATCTATCTATCTATCTATCTATCTACCTACCTATCTATCTATCTATCTATCTATCATCTATCATCTTTTGAAGACAGCAAAGTCCACATTTTGGATAGAAAGGACCACTGGTTTGAAAGAGGGGTAAAAGAGGCCATCTATGTCAAAATTGAACAGCTATCTCTCAATGGAGGGGGGCGGGGGGGGAATATGACAACATCCATCTCCAGTCTACAAGACAGCCCTTTCAACAGTTCCAAAAAGGCTCCACACCCATTTGCACCAACAGGTGATCCTGATGACAGAGATAAACCTTCAGGTAGCTTTAATGACTTTGAAAGAGTACAAATAACCAGCTGTCTGCAAGGAGTATAAATCCTTCCATTGCCCACCATCCAGTCAGAGCTGAAGAAGATTCTTGCTTGAGAAGTGAAACTAGAAAGTTCAGTTGCCTTTTGAAAAAAAAAAAAAAGCATGTTTGGGACATCTATCCTCTATTATCTATCATCTATCTATCTATCAATACAATCTCAGAATTGGTTAGGACTAGCAATTATTTAAAAAAGGAAAAAAGGAAAAGGGTTTGGTAATTATGTATGTGTGTGTGTGTGTGTAAAAATCTAAACATCTTAGCCATGTTGCTCAAAAGTCGTCTTCATTGTTCCCTTATCAAAAAACAAAACAAAAACTAACACTCCCCCCCCAAACTTTATTTCAAGTACTGACAAACAACATATTATCAACAATCATGACTGCAGATGAAGTGTAAACTTCTCTTTCATTGTTTTTGCTAATCTCATGCTTTAAAATCTATTATTTGGATTATTCCAAATACTGGAGATAAAACCAGTATCTTAAAACGTAACTGCTAGTCAACAGCTGAGGAAACCATGCCAATGTGATCCTAAAATGCAGCAATAGGAGAAGATTCATCTATTCAGGTTGGAGTTCCTACTCATAAATTATTTCTTCTGCAGTAGAGTATTGTAGCTAACTAGAAATGTCCTAGGGCAGGGGTGGGCAATTAATTTCTGTCGAGGGCTACATGGAAAATCAGATCTGCGTTCGAGGGTCGAACCAATTTTATAAAAGGCCATTAAAAAGGGCCCATTATAAAATGCAGCAAATTATATATAATAATATTATATATAATATATATTATATAAGAAAAAGTAACACTGCGTCTGCTCCTGCTACTACTTTCCACGCTTTCCAAACGTGAGTCCCAGGAGAGAACAAACAGCAAACCGCTCTCAGGGGTATCAAAGCCCACCTAAAGCTAGGCCACTGCTGGTGGAGCCTTGCCCTGCCTTGATGCCCCATTTCCCGGCTTGGCGGTCCTGCTCGGGTGGCACTTTAAAAGCCCTCCTCCTTGTGTACGCGCCCAACGAGCTGCTCACCACAACGGCGGCTCCCAGCACCCGAGCAACTTCCCAGCAACTTGCGGCTTGCTTTTTCCTCTTGGGCACTCGTGCCTGGCCCTGAGCTGCGTGGTGGAGGGGAAACCTGGAGCGCTGCCGGGTCGCCTCCTCCAAGCAGCCTGCCCGCCTGCTGGGAGGAACCCTTCCCACTTATCCCTCGGGTGCCTACCTCGTTCCTCTCTCAGTCGCTCTCTCGCTCCTCCACCAGCCCAGGAAGAAACTGCTTCAAAGAAGCCGGCAGGGTGGCTTCCTGTCAGCGCAGCTCCTCCAAAGTGCCCATTCACCCCCACACAGCCGCCCGCGGTTCAATCCAGTGCTCCGTTCTGCCTGCCTGCCTTTGTTTCTGGTTGTTTCGGAGCAGCTTTGGCTGAGAAAAAGAGGCAAATAGTTATTATTCTCAGCCAAAGCTGCTCCAAAACAACCAGAAATGAAGGCAGGCAGGCAGGCAGGCAGGCAGAACGGAGCACTGGATTAAACCACGGGTGGCTGGGTGGGGGTGAATGGGGGCTTCAGAGAAGCTGTACCGACAGGAAGCCACCCTGTCGGCTTCTTTGAAGCAGTTTCTTCCTGGGCTGGTGGAGGAACGAGAGAGCGACTGAGAGAGGAATGAGGTGGGAGGAAATCGAAGCCACTGAGCTGGAGAGCAGGACAGGCTTTGGTTGCTTCCTCCCTCCCCTTCTCTCCTTTGTGTTCTTGATCCCTGATCCCAGCAGCATTCACCGAAGGCGAAGAAAACCACCATTTTTATTTTATTTTTTATTTTGATTTCTTTACGGCCCGGTACAAAGTGATCCATGGACCGGTATCGGTCTGGGGCCCGGTGGTTGGGGACCCCTGCTCTATGCACTCGAAGGTGATTTCGAACTGGAAGGGGTTGTAGAAAGGCGAAGGGTTGTCCAGCACCACGACGTTGTTCACCTGAACCTTTGCCATATTGGACAGGAGGGGAGGGGAGAGGTGGGGGAAGGAAGCGCGGGGAGAGGACCCACAAATAATAGTCGGACCATGTTCCTCCTGGCGCCTAGGAAAGTGCCTCGCGCGAGAGATGCACGCCGGCCAGGGATGGAGAGGCAAGTTAGGAAACTTCGCCGCTGGCTCTCCCGTCTAATGCTCTCGCCACCTTCAGCGGAGGTATTGGCCGGGCGGGCGCTGGTATTGTGTGCCTCTCTTCTTTTTTTTCCTACCCTGAGAGTGCTCTGCATTGTTTTGCAGCTTTGGGGGCCATGCAGCGCAGGGCAATACACCATGCCCAGCTATTTTTTTCAGAGGCGGGCCGGATTAGACAGACCAATGGGCCAGATGTGGCCTGTGGGCCATAGTTTGCCCACCCCTGTCCTAGGGGTTCAAAAAAATCAAAGTAGTGAGTGAAATTGCATAATTGAAGCCCTCTAGAATATTCTTTGATGCATCCAGTATATATGAATATGTTTTTTTTTTCTCACTGTAATCCTATCTATATTCTAATGATGTTGTCAAGTCATCAGTTACGCCACCTACCTTTTTGCAGAACACAAAGACAAACGGCACCTTTGGGCTGAAAAAATTCAAAGTTCACACAGATGTTTTCTAGATTATATTCTATATCAGTGTTTAAATCAACCTTGGGAATTTCAAGAAGTGTGGGCTTCAATTTCACAGTTAGCATGCTGGTTTGGGAATTTTGGGGGCTGAAGTCCACAAATCTTAAATCTTGCAGGATTGAGAAACACTGTTCTATAATGGTGATAGATATTTTTAAAGAAAAAAAGACTGCTACTGGAAATTTCACATTTCCCCCTCGCATACACATTTTAAAGATATGAACGCATTGTACTTTTTTTAAAGAGCAGAATTTAATTTAATTTTAAGAGTCATTTAATTAGGTACCAAGTCATATACATAGGCTCTGGAATTAGGATTTAGATCACTTAAAAAAAAAATAAGCTAAACCATTTTCACCTCTTCCTTAATATAAATGGAAACAAATGTTTTCTTTAAACAAGACATACATGAAACAATAAGTAATTTCAGTTGAGTTTTATTTCATTTTGCTCAAGAATTAAAGTGCCTACAATACCTATCCCTTTTTGGGAAACTGGGACATGTTCCTGAGGATAAATAATACTAGCTAAACAAAGCAACTCATTATAATATTCTATTTTTATCTCATTTTTGAACAATTCTCCCAAAATCCTAATAGTTATGACACAAACGTTCAGGAGCTGCAATACTTTCATGCATGCAAATAATTTGCATGGTGTTTATTGACACCATATTTTGGAGTGCTACTCATGTGATTAGGTATTATGAACACCAGTTTTCATAGTTATAAGACAGGTCCAAACAAATGCAATTTTTCTTCTCACTTCTTCCAAATAAACTATGAATGAAACTAAACCATTCTAAGTTTCTTTTTTAAAAATGGCAGTGGCGAGGAGAGGGGGAGGAGGAGAGTATTTTTGGCAGCTATTCTTGAATAATAAATATAGGCAATCACAACAATAAAGGAAGCAGTAAAAGAGAACCATCTTTTTATATGGAAGAGAGAGAGACTAAAGGAGCATATTGTCAAAGTTGGTAATTATAAGGTCTTGGGATGCTGCTTTTTCTCTTTTTTACCTGCAGGTTTCTCATTAGGATGCCTTCCATTTCTTTATTGTGCTTTTTTGAAAGACATCCAACTTCATAGCTACAAATCATTTCTCCAATTTATCTTTTGCAAACTCTGATACTGCTGGGTCACTAGTCTCTCTCCCACCCACTGCCATTGAGTAATGCTAATCCTGGTTCACATTTGTCCACTGAAATTCAAATGTTCAAAAGTGTTTCATATTCAGTATATTGCCTTTATAATTTGGATCTAACCTTGTCTGGTACTTATCTGAGTTTTTATGGGGTGCTTCTGGCCATTAACTGATCTTGCTGGGAAGGGGGAATTTTTATTTACTTACTAGATTTGTATACTGTCTGTTAGCTTTATATGTTTGTAATCACTCATCCCTTATGTTACACCTGTATTGATCTGAGTATCAGTACAGCACCAAATTGGTGGATATGATGGATTATGTGCCATCAAGTTGTTTTCAACTTCTAGAGACCACATAGATAGATTTTTAACATGATGATCTATGCCTAACATTCTTTGGGGTCTCCCTGAAATTAAACAAGGATAGGGTCAAGAATGAATGGGTGTTGAGAAAATGTGAACTGAATATCAAAATGAATAAGCAGAATGAAAGATATATACAGTACAGAGGTTGTCAGAAAACAAAGGAGAAATGACTCCCAAAATAAATACATGAAGAATTAATACAGAGGGTGAGAGGACACAGAAGAGAAAGTTGTGCTGGATGGAATTTATGAAATCCTCAAAAAGAGAGTAAGAAATGAGGAGAATATAAGAAAATATCTGAAATGATATTTGGACATAGAAGAAGCAAGAATCATTTTAATTGCTAAAGCTTATAGTGGTGTATAGGGAATGGTATTGGTATAAACTAGATTAAGTTGTATTTTTTCTTCTTATTTTATGCCTTTTTTCTTTACTTTTCCACTTCTGCAGTTTGTTTAGCTAAGAAGATTAGAAGGGATAACATGGTGGGCATAAATGTTGATCATACTTGTCACATTGAGCAAAATATTATATAAAATGCAGTTCAAAAGCAATTTTTTAAAAATCCTTATGTTAATCCTTGAAGGCAGATTACTATCTTTTATATCTCTACAAAAAATAATTAATGGTTGCAAATAACATACACCAGCAGAGACCTCTGGCTCCATCTCTACTTTTAAAAGCAGAATGGGTTACCTTGAAAGATAAAAAAAAATGGGCATCATATGGGAGCCAGGATGATTAGTGAATATGTGTCCAATTGTGACTCTCTGGACAAGATCAGGCACTGTAGGTCAAATAGATTCCCTTGAAAGACTCCATATCTGCTCCAGAGTATTGGATATTCTTTCAAGTCAATCCTCAATCGGGTCTGTGCAGGATACCAAAACCTGAAAGGACAGCAAGTGAAAGTCAAGTTGCATATTGTTCAGTGGAATTCTCTATCAAAATATATATCTTTATGAGAGCCCAAAATTATTTCTAATGGGAATACTATGCACTAGTTTACAAAAATCCTAATACGAACATGGAAATTAGAAAAAAAAATATTAATCTAATTCATATTTACAACTAGAGAAGAAGTCGTCTAACAAACAATATGCTATGTGTGGGATGCTAGATCTTTGGGTTCCATTTCCTTTGACTGAATAGTTATACTACAAACCAAATCCCATCTGCAGTGTTTTCAGGTACAGGTAATCCTCGAATTATGATCATAATTGAATCCAGAGTTATGATGTGTATTGTGGCAGTCTATAAGTGGGTCACCACATGAATATGGTGGTTGTTAAGCAAACCTGTTTTCTCCAATAAGTGGGTTTTTTCCCTGGAAGTTGGAATCAAATACCAGAAACATGCAGGATACACCAAAAATTGCAGTCAAATGAGTCATAAGTAGCTACAGGGAGGTCCACTGTAACTTTGAACAGTTGCTAAGTGACCAGTTGTTGAACAAGGACTGTGTGTGGTGACAATGTCTTCGCTTTTTACTGGGATCTCGGGGACCTCATTTGATCATAATCATTCTCAAATCTTAGCTCTCTAGTGGAGATCTGGTTAAATTACATTTTGTTTTATTTGCTTAATAGACTAGAGCGATCCTCTCTACTACTTGTATCTTCCTTGTTACTCTCCCCTTGTGAACAGAACAGAAGTCTGTTGACTTAGAAAATATATCAAGTTATTCCTTCTGCATTTTTGTAGCCTTCAAAAAGTAAACAAGAAGAGGGATAGGAGAAAGGGATAAGTAACATTTGTTTTGTTTTTGATTGTGGCACTTTCTTCTTAAGTTTAGTTATCAGTGCTAAATGTTTGGTGTAAGAATAAGAAAAGAATAATCTATTACATAATCCTTCCCTACTAATGTTTGTGTTCCACATTTCTGTTGCTTTGATTGTTTTGAAAAGACTGAAGATACCCATTTCATTTCTCAGACCTAATGAAAAATCTATTACTTGCCATAAATAGTTTAAGGCTATGAACTTTCTCTTTCCAGTATATTGGAAAAAATGCATGGTTCTTCTTGCAATTACTTGACAGTAATTAAATTTGTGGGTTTTGCTGACTTGTACCATCTTGCCTCCACCTCCTTTGAGGTTTATTACATCAGCTGAAAGCTTCAATTCAATTGCCATCTTTTGCTAACTGATATCTGCTTTTAATCCTGGGAAGAATCTTCTATAAACCCTTTTGTTCAATAAGATAAGCAGGCTGCAACTGCTGTGTCCCTGCATATTTTTGTAACAAAAGAACAAAAAACAAAACAGACCCCATAAAAGAGGAGGTGGTGTTGCACTGTATGTAAAGGACCACTATATTGCTACAGAAATCATGAAACCAAAGATGAAAACCTCCTAGAAGGCATATGGGTCAATATAAAAGAAAAAAAGAATTACCGTACATGGCCATAGGTGTATATTATAGGCCACCCAATCAAGCAGAAAAAATAGATGTCCTTTTTGCCAGCCAACTAACAAACATATGCAGGAAACACACAACAATATTAATGGGAGACTTCAATTATCCTGATATCAATTGGAAAACTAATTCTGCACCAAGTGAGAAATCAAATAAGTTCCTAACCAACCTAGCTGACAACTTTGTTCTCCAAAAGGTAGAAGGTGAAACTAGAGGGACAGTCATACTGGACTTAATTCTTACAAACAGAGAAGTGATAGTGGGAGTTGAAATTGCAGAGTGAGAGTGACCATGTCACACTAGAATTCAACATAACACAAACACAAGGAACAAAACATAATGACACCAGAGTCTTGGATTTTAAAAGAGCTGATTTCAATACACTCAGAGAGAACTTGGGAAAGATTCCATGGATGAAAATCCTAAAGGGGAAAACAACTCAAGAATCTTGGGAAACTCTAAAAAGTATGATCACAGAAGCTCAGACCACCGCAATACCACTGAGAAAGAAAAACAAAAAATCCAAGAAGAAACCAGCATGGCTGCACAAAGATCTCTCTGGCAAATTGAAAGAAAAAAAGGACAAGTACAAAAAATGGAAAGGAGGACATACAACTAAGGCAGAATATCAGCAGATAGCCAGAATCTGCAAAGACGAAATCAGGATAGCAAAGGCTCAGAACAAACAAAGACTTGCAACAAAAGTCAAAAATAATTAAAAAAGTTTCTTTCAACATATAAATAACAAGAAAAAATCAAGGAAACAGGCTATCTACTAAAGAGAGAAGTCGGCAAGGAAGTAACAAGCAACAGAGAGAAAGCAGAACTGCTTAACTCATTCTTTGCATTCATCTTTACACAAAAAGAAACTATAGCTCAACCCACCAAGAACATAACTGTAAAAGACAGACCAGAAATAAAAGTTAAAATAAGCAAAAAAATAGAAAGAGAACACCTGTCTGATCTTAATGAAAACAAATCACTGGGGCCTGATGGATTACATCCCAGAGTTTTAAAGGAGCTGGCAGAGGTTGTTATGAACTAATAAAGGTGTTTAATAAAGTTTTAACAACCTTAAGTAAAAAGCAGGGTTCTAATCCTGCACTTCTGATTGGCCAATAATAGTGATATTGGATTGATCCTTTCTGGGAAATCTGATTGGCTGTTAATGGGCCAACTCTCATTGGTTCAAGGGTTTAACACTTCCATGTTTTCATTGGCTAATAGGACAGCAGCCAACCCTATAAAAGGGCTGCTGCTGCCCTAGGTGATTGCTCTGTTCAGTATGCTTAATAAAGAGTTGAAGTTCACTGTTCACTGCCTTGTCTCCGCTCCTTGCACCCATGCGCAGAACTTAACACTGGCGATGAGGATGGGATGCGGAGACATCAGAGCTGACTGAACACTTACAGAGCATCAAACAGAGCACATGGCTGAAGGCGCATCAACAACAGAAACCATGTCCGGCGGCGCCATACCACCCGCTCCATTTGACCCGGCACAAAAAGACTGGGACTCGTACATGGACCGGTTCCAGATGTTTCTGGAGACCAACAACTTGAAAGACGCAACTACAGGGAAAAAGCGAGCAGTGTTCCTGATCCATTGTGGGCCAGCCGTCTTTAAGATGGCCAAGGCACTAGCGAAAACGGCTGAGGTGAAATCCATGGACTGGGACATCCTCGCGTCCCTTCTACGGGCTCACTATGCACCCGCCGTACCAACGCTTGTCCGAAGACATGAGCTTTATCAGAGGGACCAACAGAAAGGAGAAAGCACCGCAGATTTCATCGCGGACCTCCAGAACCTGGAAGGCCTCTTTGGGTTTGCAGAACTCGAAGAAGCTCTGAGAGACTGAAAAGTTCTGGGATTAGATGACCACACAGTGCAGAGCAAGATCATGGCCAAAGGGGACATCGATCTTGCTGATGTCATCAAAGACGCTACTGCAGCAGAAGCAACCAGGAAGTCGGCCGCCTGAATGCGCCGCACCAACGTACCGCTCCGTCAACTCGCCAATGATACCTCACCTCGCCTAGAGAGGCACACAACAGTGACCCACCACAACGACCTCGAATCTCCATCAGAAAGTGATGAGGAGGAGGTCAACCGGCTCCAGTCCGAACGCGACCAATGCAACCAGCGGGTTGTGGGGCAAACCACCCACAATCAGATTGCAAATTCCTTGATGCGCTCTGCCATTCCTGTGGGAAAAGAGGCCACATCAGGAAGGTCTGTAGAAGCAAGCGAGGATCCAGCCCAATTCGGAGAGAAAACAACTACTGCGAGACCACAGGGAATCGTCCTGTGAGTCGGGAACACTTGAACCCCCAATGGAACAACCACTCCTACAGAAATAAAACACTGGCCACTTCAACAAGATGGGAAGAGGCAAACCAAACCAATACCATCGGTCACGCTTCATCGTTAGATGCAAAGAAGATCTGAGTGAGGGTCGCCATCGAGAACCAACCTTGCATGATGGAAGTCGACTCAGGGTCATCCCTCTCGATGGTTTCCTGGAAAACCCTCAAACAATTAATCCCTGCCGTCTGGCGTCAAGACCTCAGAGCCCAAAGAATTATACTCAAAGATTACCAGGGGAACTGAATTCCGGTCGTCGGCTCCAGCCAAGTCCAAGTATCATTCAAAAACCACACTGCGTCACTACCGCTGACCGTCATCGATCGTGATCAGCCTAGTTTGTTAGGCCTTCAATGGTTCGCCCCACTCGGGATCGAAGTAGCCGGCATTCACCAAACCAGAAGCGATGACTGGGAGGAGGCCCTCATCCAGGAATTCCAGGACGTCTTTGCAGACAAATTAGGCGAGTACAAGGGGACCCTGATATCATTTAACCTTAACCCTGAAGTAGCCCCCATCTGCCTTAAGCCTCGTCAGGTGCCTTTTGCTCTAAAACCAAAGATCAATGAGCAGCTTGATAAATTAATAGCCCAGGGTGTTTTAGAACCAACTGACCACGCCTATTGGGAAACCCCAATCATAACACCCATCAAACCGGATGGATCGTTAAGAATTTGTGGGGACTGCCAGGCCACCCTCAATCACGCCCTTCAACAGAACGCTTACCTGGTGCCAGTGGTTCAACACCTTCTCCATTCCCTGGGGGGCGGAAAAGTCTTCGCTAAATTGGATTTAGCGCAGGCGTACCAACAACTGCCTGTAGATTAAAAAAACCGTGGAAGCACAGACGATCGTTACGCACCGAGGTGCTTTTAAATGCAACCGACTCCAATTCGGAGTGAGCGTAGCCCCAGGGATTTTTCAAAGTCTGATGGAGAGACTTTTGCAAGGGATCCCAGTTCACCGCCCTGGCATTTGAACAATACTTAGTGGATCGGGGCATCCGCCATGCGCTAACCTTGCTGGCACACCCTGCGGCCAATGGCAGGGCCGAGTGCATGGTCCAATTTGTTAAAAAAAACTCTCCACAAAATGGACTATGGGGACATTGATGACAAACTAAACAGAATACTCCTACTCCAACACATCACCCTGCACAGCGTCACCAACAAGACTCCAGCTGAATTGTTGATGGGACGCAAGGTCCGTTCCCACCTCAACCGTCTCCACCCATCCTACGCGCCAGAGAAACCCTGTGGATCTAGCGGAAAATGCCGTGAGTTCAAGGTAGGTGACTTAGTCTTTGCTAAAAACCTTTCCAGCGAACCATTATGGGTCGAAGCAACCGTAACCCAAACCACCGGGCCCAGATGCTACCGTGTGCAAACATTGGACGGAAAGATATGGAAACGCCATATAGATCAGCTTCGCTCTAGGTTGCAACCCAGTTCCCGTGACTCCTGTGACTCTCAAACTGAGGGGGGAGGGGATGTCGAGGGAACCGAATTCGAGATGGTGGAAGGCGAAATCGAAGGAAGTCAGCAGCCCGGTGCATTACCTGAAGAAGAATCAGGAATGGGGGTTGCCTCGCGACAGAGAAATACCTCTACGGAGGTGAGACCGCCAAGACCGGAGGACAACAACAACAGAATCAGTGGTGCCAAGTCGTCCTGTGAGGATGCGGAACCGCCTGTACCAGATAAATCAAAAAATGTTCCACCAAAACTGGACTACAGACAGGAACCGGTGGGACAGCGCAAATCAAATAGACAGTTGAAACAACCTGCATATCTACGGGATTACGTCACCGCACCCCTCAAATGGAACCTAGGGGGAAGGGGTGTTATGAACTAATAAAGGCATTTAATAAAGTTTTAACAACCTTAAGTAAAAAGCAGGTTCTAATCCTGCACTTCTGATTGGCCGATAATAGTGACATCGGATTGGTCCTTTCTGGGAAATCTGATTGGCTGTTAACGGGCCAACTTTCATTGGTTCAAGGGTTTAACACTTCCATGTTTTTCATTGGCTAATAGGACAGCAGCCAACCCTATAAAAGGGCTGCTGCTGCCCTAGGTGATTGCTCTGTTCGGTATGCTTAATAAAGAGTTGAAGTTCACTGTTCACTGCCTCGTCTCCGCTCCTTGCACCCATGCACAGAACTTAACAGAGGTCATCTCAGAACCACTGCACCATATCTTTCAGAAATCCTGGAGCACCAGGGAACTACCAGAGGACTGGAAAAGAGCTGATGTGGTTCCTATCTTCAAAAAAGGAAAAAAAATGGACCCAGGAATCTATAGACCAATTAGCCTTACATCAATACTCTGGAAGATACTGGAAAAGATAATAAAAAAACAGATCTGCCAACATCTAGAAACAAGTAAAGTAATAACTAGCAGTCAGCATGGGTTTGTTCAGAACAGATCATGCCAAACCAATCTTATTTCATTCTTCAAAAAAAAAAAAAAAAGTGACTAAATTAGGAGACCAGCAAAATAATGTGGACTTAATATATTTAGATTTCAGCAAAGCATTCGACAAAGTAGACCACAACCTACTTCTTAGTAAGCTAGAAAAAAGTGGAATAGATAGCACCACCACTAGATGGACTCGCAACTGGCTGGCAAACCATACTCAATGAGTAGTGCTTAATGGGTCTAAGTCTACATGGAGGGAAGTAAGCAGCGGGGTGCCACAGGGTTCTGTCTCAGGCCCAGTACTCTTCAATATCTTCATTAACGACTTAGATGAGAGAATAGAAGGGGAACTTACCAAATTTGCAGATGATACTAAGCTGGCAGGAATAGCTAACACCCAAGAAGATAGGTTCAAGATTCAGATGGATCTTGACAAACTAGAACACTGGGTCGTATCTAACAAAATGAAATTCAATGTAGAAAAAAGAAAAATCCTTCACTTAGGCAAGAAAAACCAAAAGTACACATATAGATTGGGTGAAACCAGGTTCAATAGCAGTAACTGTGAGAGGGATCTTAGAGTTCTAGTGGACAACCAGCTAAATATGACCCAGCAGTATGCAGCAGCAGCCAAAAAAGCTAATGCAATCCTAAGTTGTATTAACAGAGGGATACAATCAAGATCAAGGGAAGTACTAATACACTCTATAAAGCCTTAGTAAGACCACACCTAAAGTACTGCATCCAGTTTGGTTCCCCACATTATAAAAAAGTTATTAAGACTCTAGAAAAAGTACAGAGAAGAGCAACCAAGATGATTAGGGGATTGGAGGCTAAAACATACAATGAATGATTGCAGGAACTGGGCTTGGCTAGTCGAGTAAAGAGAAGGACCAGGGGAAACATGGTCTTCCAATATTTGAGGGGCTGCCAAAGGGAGGAAGGGGTCAAGCTATTTTCTAAAGCACCTGTAGGCCAGACAAGGAATAATGGATGGAAATTGAACAAGGAGAGATTTAACCTGGAAATAAGGAGAAACTTTCTGACAGAACAATCAACCAATGGAACAGCTTGCCCTTGGAAGTTGTGGGAGCTTCATCACTTGAGACTTTCAAGAAGAGATTGGGCTGCCATTTGTCAGAAATGGTGTAGGGTCTCCCACTTGGGCAGGGGATTGGACTAGATGACCTACAAGGTCCCTTCCAACTCTGATTATCTGTTATCTGTTAAGTGCTGCACTGACATAACAGAAGACAAAAGTGCTCCAGCCTACATAGTCCATGGGGCCTCCTGTTCAAGTGACACTGATTAAACAGTTATGAATTTATTTGGTCTTAATAGTAAAGTGATATATTATTAGAACAACATAGGCAGTTTAGGATACATTGAATTAATTGGGCTGGACATATTTAATAGTAACAGGCAGCAGAAGGTGTGATAGCACAGAACATAATTATATTCTTCTAGCTTTTATTAGCTGTTTAGCTTGTGTTCTTATGCCATTGCTATACTGATTTTCTAATTCACATTGTTGCAGTAATGTTTTTCTAGTCATTTGTTATATCTCTAGGTCAGTGTTTCTCAAACTTGGCCACTTAAAGACATGTAGAACTTCAATTTCCAGAATTCTCTAGCCAGAAGTAGAAGTCTGTACATCTTAAAGTGGCCAAGGTTAAGAAAACTGCTCTGAACTGTTGATTTTTCCACTGTACTGCCTGTATATATTGTCCTTTATGTTCTTTGTTCCTTTAGTTGTAAAACTGTTTCTGTTCTCTCTATTGAACATTGTGAATCAATAAACTAATGCATTTCATTTAGAACCTTGAACCTTCACTCCAATACCTACAGTGAAATTTCAAACACCGATTAACATGGAATCCATGTTTTCAAAATGGCTTATCTTTATAATGCAGTTGTATGCATATTTGAGAGATTCACAGGTAGACCTGTGATCTCAAGCTGATGAACATTAGTACATATTAGTAGTCAGGAGAACCTCTTCAGGTTAGAGATGGTAATCTTGATAAGTTTTTATACCATGAACTGAAATGCTATATTGAGAGGCTCTTTATAAAATCATAAATTAATGCAGAAAATGAAATGAAATGGAAAGAAATGGTATAATAAATTAAAATAAGCAAAAGTAATCTGTCCAGGAAAAAAAAATACATTAATCCATATCTGCAGCAACCTCAGCAGGCAGTTGTATATGGCTGACATTTTCTGGATATGGAAACTAAGCAGAGTCAGATATTATTAATATTTGGATTGGTGAGTTTCAAGAAGTACCAAAGTTTGTGGCTAGGCTCAAGGTTTAAAAATATTCTTGGAGACAACAATGACAAATGCTTTCCGGGTTAAGAATATTGCACAGATGTATTCATGAAGTCATCAGTAGTCAAGCCTGATTCTACCGATTTTGTAGTGGCAACAATATGGGTAGTTCTCAGCTTATTACCACAATTACCACAAGTGATAGACTGGTACTGATGGATGTCCATCACTAAGCAAGGTGTCTGTTAAGGGAGTTGCCCCTGACTTTGCAACCTTTTTTGTTGTGTTAGACATATACCACTAACAATGGGTCCTCGTTTCACTGACCTTGAAAGGATGGAAGGCTGCAGGCAGCTGGCAGTCAGCAGAAGTAGTGTGCAGTACTGCATTCTAACAACTGCACCACCGTGGCCCCTATGTGTCACCACGGAGGTGTTGTGACATTACAAGGATTAGTCATAAATTGCTTTTTTCAACACTGTGGTAACTTTAAGCAGTTAACTAAATGTATGATCATAAGTCAAGGCTACCTGTACTCTGCAGCTTATTCTTTATTCTTTACTTCTCCTTATCATTTTTATAACAAGCATTCTTCTTAAAAACATTTATAATACTTGGAGTGGGGATGGGAGGGATGGAATCCATTAATATTCTATTTAAAAATATCTCTATAGTTTTAATTTCTTCAGAATAAGGAGGGTGGGGGCAATAGGAAGAACAAAATGATTGCTGTATCAGAAGAATTAATTCTGAATGATTTAGTACTCTGTTTTAAGTGTGATAATTTGCAATTCCTTTAATTCCATATGAAACTTACCCATGTGTGTGATGCTGTTTGCTGGATTATTGATATGCCGATGCACTGCCACCATGTATGTGCATAGAAAACCTCATTAAGCTTGGAAGCTCTTATTGATTCAATGTATTTTTTAAACATCCCTCAACTCAGTGGCTATATTCTCATCAAACATTTAGCAATCCAGGTTGGTAACCTGATAAAATCTGCTTTATTACTTTTTGGAGAATAGAACCTTCATCCACTTTTACCAGGAAACTGCTTAGTATCCACCCCATGATTCCTTAATCCAGAAAAAGTGCATGTCTTCACTGCATTTCTAGTTCCTTCCCAACAGCTTCACTATGAGCCAGTTTCCAGGCTAGAAACCAGGAGGTGGTGAGTTACAGTTCCTCCTTAGGAAAAACAGAAGGAAGCAGCAGCATTATATGCATTATTTATGAAAAGAATAAATGTGGGATATAATAAAAATATAATGAGACATTTGCTTTTTCATCTGGTTTTTACTTTCAAGACCCTTTTCTTGTAGGACTAGGTAGTCTACACAGAATAGTAGGTTGGGATTTGATATTTCTATAACGCAATGAATTTTACTAACTCTAAGCAAGACAGAATCTGTTTTATGCTATATGTAAGCCCTGGGACTAAGTAGCATAAGTCAAATGTACTCCCACAGCAAGCTAAAGCCCTTTTGCAGTGGTCAAGTTAAACATGTTTTGGGAATAGTGTTTGTATAATATATATTTTAAATAATTAAATATATTTTTTCTTGTGAAAAGAAATGAAAATGCCTAGAATTTTCTTAGAATTATTCTTAAAGAATTGTTCTATATCTTTAGAATTCAAGGCAACAGAGAAAAGACATGCTTATCATTTAGAAAAGAGGACTATTGTAAATGTGATCTGAAACTACTCAGGAAAGATAGTGGAAACAATAAACATGAGTAAGTTTCCAAACAGAAACAGGTTCAAGACCCTAGATCAGGGGTGTCAAACTCGCAGCCCGTAGGCTGGATGTGTCACATGCTGGCCACGCCCACACCCGGTTTAGCAAAGGGGAAAAAAGTCCCAATATGTCATTTGACGCCTCTGTGACGACACGAGTTTTACACCCCTGCCCTAGTTGAAAAGATTAGGAAGACCTAATGTCTATTACTTCATCCCCTAAGAAAGTCCCTGTTAGTCATGTAAAAGAAATCCACTGAAGGGAAATGTGATGGTGGTAGCGGTAGTTGTGGTGATGTTGTTGGTTTTAGCAGTGAGTGAACTGTTATTAAACCAAAGTAATTCTAGCATCTGATCCTAGCATCATTTGTAACTTAATCTCACTTTGGAGAAAAAGAGAACTCTTGGCTTTGGGTGGAAAAATTATCCTAGAATGAAAAACAATTTTATAGTTTTATCTCACTAAAAGTTCTAATTTGCCTGCAAATATGATTCAGTTGTGCTGAAAAGTAGTCTCTTTCTTTTCCTTTGTGCCAGATTATAGCAGAACAAAGCTCAATTTTTCCCAATCACATTCCCGGTTCAAGCACTGAATTAAACAAACTACCTCTGGAGTGATTTGGAGCAAATTGAGATATTTCCTCAAGCACCTCTTGGTTTTGTTTAGACTCTGAAACTGAAGCACAGGTATTGTTATATAGGCTGCTTAAATTATGGGAAAAAGCATTAGAGTTATTTCTTTATATATCATGTCCTTGAATCTAAGAAAAGAAACAAAAGATAGCCCTGAGGTATATTAAGGCAGCCTTCATTCCCCACACCTTCTGTGCAATTCAGCTGTGTATGAACCCAGCCTCTTTGCAACAACATATTAACAGTAGAAGAGCTAACAATGCTTCATTCTGATTTCTATGTGCTTTGACCCAGAATATTAACCATGATATTAGACAATTGTCATTATTGAGGATTCCATTCCCCCGCCGTAACTCTTGAGGGGGAGAAATCACACTTCAAAAAAACCTGTTTTGGCAAATGAAGATTACAGCTCACAATCAATATGTGAACAGCCAAGATTTTTTAGCTTTGCACAAGGAAAGATATTGTCATAAAAATATCCCCAATGAGCACTTAATTAGCAGATGTAGCTAAAAAGTCAGATGGAAAGTTGCATGCTGCTTCAGCATTTTGGGAACAAAACATTAAAATATACAGGTAATGAGGTACAATGAACTGAGCACAGCTATGATGTTCTTGGAAATGTCTAGCACATACTTCCTTTTTCTAAGCCCAACTATACAAAGGTATTCTCCCCCACCTCCAGGAAATGATGGAGGTGCAGTATAATAATAAGTTATAACTACAGAAAGGCTACACTGGATAAATTTAGATTTTGCTTAGCTGAATACTATTTTATATTAGGTAAGTAAAAGCCCAATGTGCATGCATATTATTTCATTCATCTCTAATTTCTAAGAAACATTTCCAAAAGTCCCCTAAATAAATGGAGTTGCTGGATATACAATTTGTTTATTCCATCCTCCAAGAGAAATTATTTCAGATTTATGTAGCACTTTGGAGAGTAAATAGGATGCTTTGGAGAGTGTGGTAGTACACAGGTAACACCTTCCTGCAAATTCCGAAAACAACTGTGTCTTGTCCAAGGATCACAGAGAAGACAGAATAACAGTGTTTGAAGGGACCTTGGAGGCCTTCAACCCCCAGCTCAAACAGAAACCCATATATCATTTCAGACAAATGGTTGTCCAATCTCTTCTTAAAAACCTATACTGTTGGAAGTTTCTGGAGACAAATTCTTTCATGATTAAATGTTTGTCATGAAATATCTTTTTAGTTGTAGGTTGGTTCACTCCTTGATTAGTTGCTTCTTGTCCTGCTTTCAGGTGCTTTGGAGAATATGTTGATCCCCTCTGACCTCCACAGCTGCACTAGGATCTTAGGAAAAATGTGACTAACTGCAGAGAGAGGCTATCTAGACCAGGGGTCCCCAACTTGTGGACCACGGCTCATTACTGGGCTGTGGCCTATTCAGAACTGGGTCACATGAGTAGTGGGCTGGTGTGCATGCAAGACCAGTGGGCATGCATGCATGTCACTCACACAAACACAAACACAAAACAACAAATAAAACCCTCTTTCAGTTGTACAGTGTGTCAGTTGGTACATTTTTCTTGTGCACAACATCAATAGTCTTTCACTCTTAAATTTAAATTTATATTCATATTATATTAATCAACTTTCCATGTCATATTATACTATTATTACATCGTCATTAGACTTTAATTGCAAATTCAAATTCTTTTCGAGTAAACTTCAATTTTTACAAGTTCTAATTCATATTATAATTCCTTCTATAACAATCAATTATAATATATCATTATTATTGTATTATATTTACTATTATATTATATTATATATATATTATAATATATTTCATTTTCCTATTTTTCTATCCAACCATTGATAAAATAAATCCCATATTTTATAATATTCTTTTTCTTCTTGCTCTCTCATTGCCAATGTCAATCTACTCATCTCTGCACATTCCATTATTTTCTTCAACTCCTCTTCTATCAGAATTTTTTCATTTTTCCAGCTTTGAGCAAATGCAATTCTAGCTGCTGTTAAAACATTAATAATCAAATATATCAATTCTCTACTGTATCCTTCAGGTAAGATATGCAAAAAAAATATATCTGGTTTCAAGTCTACATGCTGTTTTGTTATTTTTTTCCAGCCATGTATGAATTGTAGTCCAGTATCTTTTGACTTCCACACATGTCCACCACATACGGTAATATGATCCAGGTATCTGATGACATTTCCAACATTTCACTGATTTATCCTTGAACATCCTTGCTATTCTTGCTGCGGATAGATGCCACCTGTAAAACATCTGATATAAATTCTCTTTATATGCTGTTGACATTGTTAATTTATAGTTTCAAGACCATAATTTCTGCCATCTTTCTAAAGCTATCCCATATCCAAAACATGCCTTTCTTGATTGGGATGAGGGGGCTGACATTCTTGGTTATGCAGGTAAATTCTTAGATCTGTTCTAGTTACATCTTTTTTTACTCCTAGGGCCACTGTCTTATGGCTAGAAAAGGATCTCTTCAATTAGTTCCCAATTTTTCCTATGTCCTCTTTTAAACTTCTTCTTCTCTTACAAAACTTTAATAGAAATGTATTTTTTTCTTACAACCGTGATGCAAAATAATCCTTCCTTGCTCCATTCTAGCTAACTCTTTATTGATTTCTAGCTCCTTCTCTTCACTTTTGCCCTGACTTATTTGATATTTCTATCTTTTAAGCAGGTCAAGATAACCTTCTTCCTACTGTACTGTAACTTTAGATTGGAAAACAAAAATTCTGCCAGTTGCTTACAAAGAGAATTAAAACTTTTCCCATGGTATTTTTTTTTGCAAAGAATAGAGTAACATTTTAAATTTTTTGTGTCTCCTCAAATGAGGCTATTTGCTTATGCTTATTTGCACAATTGCACTGAGGTATCATCAATCTGTCTTACATGGCTCACTTATGTTCTGTCCCTAATTTACATACTCGAAATCCCCGCGCTTTGATTGGCTAAAGCGCGGGGATTTCTAATTGGCCAGGCGAGCCGCGCCGATTGGCCCGTTAAAAGTCTCCCGTGATTGGCTCACTCCAAGAGCGGGAGACTTGAAACGCTGCCATTGGCCGCAGCCGCCGCGGCGAAAAGGATAAAAGCCGCGGGCTTTTTCCTTTTCGCCGGTTCGGTTCTCAACTTTAAAATAAAGAGCTTTAAACTAAGTCACCGACTCCTGGCATCTTTTGCGGACACGACACTGGCGACGAGGATGGGATCCAGACCCTGAACCGAACCCCGTGTCCGACAAGAGCCAGACTTAGCACCGACATGGCGAAAATCGCACCGCCTGCCCCCTTCAACCCCGCCACCGAGGACTGGGAATCATTCTCAGACCGATTCCGCATGTACCTCGAGTGCACCGGAATGAAGGACGCCCCGGGCCCGCTAAAACGCGCCGTTTTCCTTACGCATTGCGGAACCGAAGTATTCCAGATGGCCAAAGCATTGGCCAAGCCGGCCGACGCAACCGCCATGGATTGGGACGTCCTCGAACCTATCCTTCGGTGACATTACGCCCCCGAGGTCCCAATCCTGATCCGGCGCAACGAATTCTACCGGCGGGACCAGAAACCAGGCGAAAAACTGAGCAACTTCGTCGCCGAGCTGCGGCGCCTGGGAGGACTCTGCGAATTTGACGGCCTGAATAGCCTTCTAAGAGACCGATTCGTACTCGGCCTATGGGACCCTGCACTCCAGAGCCGGCTTATGGCTAAGGGCGACATCAGCCTAGCAGACGCCCTCACCACAGCCGCAGCCGCAGAAGCGACCCGCACTTCCGCTGACAGCATGCGAAAACCAGACGCAAAGGGCGGAAACAACAACCCGGCGAGGTCGGCTGACCCAAAAAACGAAACGACCGCACACTACGGAGATTTCCATTCTACATCCAGCACGTCCGAAGACGAAGAAGACATACATCGAGTCCAGATGGGGCGCGGCAACCAACGGAACCGGAGAGGTCGTAGGTCGAGGACCAACTGTGCCGGCTGCGGCGGCGACCACCCCAGATCAGAATGCCGATTTTTTGACTCTATCTGTCGGCATTGTGATAAAAGGGGACACATCGCCCGGGTTTGCCGCCAAAAGAAGACTCGCAGTCCACCCAGATGGGACCAACACGATCGTAAGAGAGAAAGCCCACCGCCCAGGACCAGAGATCGCCAATCAGACAGCCGGTGGGACCAAATCCAGCGACCATCGAGAGGCGGCGACAACCGGCGTAAGGAAGAAACCCACCAGACGGTAACCATCGGCCACGCCATCTCCGACGGCGCCAGAAAGGTACACGTAGAGGTCCATATTGAAGGACAACCATGCAAAATGGAGGTGGACTCCGGGTCCTACCTCTCCATGATTGCATGGCACGAGATAAAATGGTTAGTGCCCACCCTCCATAGGAGAAACATAAACGCCCAAAGACTTATTATAAAAGACTACCAGGGAAACCGCGTCCCGGTAGTGGGCACCAAGAACTTTAATGTGACATACAAGGGCCGCACCGAACAACTCCCACTCACAATCGTCGATCGCGACCGCCCAAGCCTGCTGGGCTTACAATGGTTCGCCCCGCTCGACATCGCCCTCACGGGAGTCAACCACGTCACTGACGACGGCTGGGAACAGCGGCTAGCCCAGGAGTTCCGGGAGGTCTTCGACGGAAGCCTGGGCAAGTACCAGGGGCCCCTTATCTCTTTTGATCTAGACCCTAGCGTCCCCCCCCAAGCGACTAAAACCTAGGCGGGTACCATTCGCCCTAAAACCTAGGATTGACGAGCAGATTGACAAGCTCGTCAAACAGGGGGTGTTACAACCTATAGACCATGCCAGATGGGAGACCCCAATAGTGACCCCAGTCAAGCCAAACGTATCAGTGAGAATTTGTGGGGACTATAAGGCCACCCTAAATGGCGCGCTGCAACAAAGCGCTTACCCCGTCCCAATCGTGCAACACCTACTGCACTCACTGGGAGGGGGCAGGGTCTTTGCCAAGCTCGATCTCGCCCAGGCATACCAACAGTTGCCGGTCGACGAAAAAACAGCGGAAGCCCAGACCATCGTTACACATCGGGGGGCTTTCAAGTGCAACCGACTCCAATTCGGAGTCAGCGTGGCACCAGGCATCTTTCAGAGCCTGATGGAACGTTTGCTGCAGGGCATCAAGGGGGTGGTGCCCTATTTCGATGACGTATTAGTAGCGGCGCCAAACGAAGCCGAATTAGAAAACCGACTCAGAGAGGTCTTAACCAAATTTAAAGAAACGGGACTTAAAGTAAAAAGGGAGAAATGCCAACTGTGCACGGAGCGAGTGGAATTCTTGGGCTACCTTCTAGACCGGCACGGCATTCACCCCACAAGTAAAAAAGTAAAAGCTATCAAAGAAGCCCCCACCCCTAGGTCTAAGACGGAACTACAGGCTTTCTTGGGGTTGCTGAACTTTTATAATGTTTTCCTACCCCAAAAGGCAACGGCGGCGGAGCCTTTGCATAGGCTCCTGGATAAGGCGGCAACCTGGACTTGGGGGAAACGGGAGCAAGCCGCCTTCCAAAAAACCAAAGACCTCCTCATCTCCGACGCCGTCCTGATCCAATTCAGCGAAATGTTGCCCCTGGCCGTCACTTGCGACGCATCACCTTTCGGCGTCGGCGCTGTCCTCAGCCATACCCTTCCGGACGGAAAAGAAGCACCCATCGCATTCTTTTCCAGGACCCTAACCAAGCCAGAGCGGAACTATAGCCAGCTGGACAAAGAAGCCTTGGCTATAGTTGCCGCCGTTAAGCGGTTCCACGAATACCTTTACGGCCGCCCTTTTACCATTGTGACAGACCATAAGCCATTGCTGGGCATCCTTGCAGGAAATTGAGCCACCCCGAACATTCTGTCTCCCCGGATGACAAGGTGGTCCGAGTTCCTGGCAGCCTACAGCTACGAACTAATACACAAGCCAGGTAAGAAGATTTCGCACGCGGACGCTTTAAGCCGCTCACCGTTACCAGACTCCGACCCTGACCCAGCACCAACGACAAACACCCTGAACATCGAAAACCTGCCCAACCTGCCCATAACCGCGTCAGACATTGCCCGGGAGACTATTAAAGACAGGCGTCTGGCGCGGGTTTTGCATTGGGTGGAAAAAGGTTGGCCAGAAAGGGACAATGACGAATCCATTAAGACATTTAAAAACCGCCAAACCGAACTCTCGCTACTTAAGGGGTGTATCTTATGGGGTGACAGGGTGGTCATCCCGGACAGGCTGCAAAGGAGGGTCTTAGAATTGTTGCATGAGGGGCATCCTGGCATCGTCAGAACTAAAGCCCTGGCCAGAAATTACGCTTGGTGGCCAGGGATGGACAAACAAATAGAGGCCTGGGTAGCTAGGTGCCAGCGATGCCAGGAGACTAGACCCAGCCCACCCGCAGCACCCATCCTAGAGTGGGAAACACCGAGGGGGCCCTGGTCCAGAATCCATTTGGACTTTGCCGGTCCCACAAATGGGCATACCTTTCTAATAACAGTTGACGCTTACTCCAACTGGTTGGAGGTAAGCGACATGAAATCTACCACCACGGAGGCCGTAATCAAAGAACTTTGCAAACTCTTTGCAACACACGGCCTCCCAGACGTCGTCGTTTCCGACAACGGGCCCCAGTTTACTTCCCTTGACTTCGAGAGATTCCTGGCGGAGAGGGGCATCCGCCACGCATTTACAGCACCGGCGCATCCGGCGGCGAACGGTAGGGCGGAACGGATGGTACAATTTACCAAAAAAACCATCCGGAAAATGGACCACGGGGAGATCCAAGACAAAATTAACAGACTCCTCTTTATACAACACATCACCCCGAACACCACTACCAACAAAAGCCCAGCCGAGTTACTAATGGGTAGGAAGCTGAGGTCCCCACTCGACAGGTTACACCCAACATATAACCCGGAGCGGCCCCCAGACTCAAGTTCAAAATACCGAACATTCGCACCCGGAGACCTCGTGTATGCGAAAAACCTGACGGGGGACCCTCTATGGATCCCAGCCGTCATCACCCAAATCACAGGCCCGCGCTCATACCGGCTCCAAACCACAGATGGGCGAGCCTGGAAACGACACATTGACCAACTCAGGTCACGGTCGGCAACAGAATCCACCCCCCAAGAAACGAACCAAGGGGGGAGGGAATACCCGAATAAACAAACGCAAGAAAAAATAAACCAGCAGTACTTACTGGAACGCAGCCATCGCGATCCCCCACCGGAGAAGAAACACCAAGCCAGCTCAACCGACTCGGAAAGACCAAGCGGGAGCGGCGAGACCCGTAGCTCAACCAACCCGGAAGGCCCAGGTGGGAGCCACAGAGAAAGAACCGGCCCGATCATCCAACCGGTTCGCACAGAAGAGGGAGCGGCCAAAAACTCGACTGCTCCGGTCGAAATCCAGCTTGCAACTGAGTTGCGCAGGTCAAGTAGGACTAGACGGAGCCCCGCCTACCTACGTGACTACGCAACGTAAAGACTGTACCAAAAGGGGAGGGGTGTTCTGTCCCTAATTTACATACTCGAAATCCCCGCGCTTTGATTGGCTAAAGCGTGGGGATTTCTAATTGGCCAGGCGAGCCGCGCCGATTGGCCCGTTAAAAGTCTCCCGTGATTGGCTCACTCCAAGAGCGGGAGATTTGAAATGCTGCCATTGGCCGCGGCCGCCGCGGCGAAAAGGATAAAAGCCGCGGGCTTTTTCCTTTTCGCCGGTTCGGTTCTCAACTTTAAAATAAAGAGCTTTAAACTAAGTCACCGACTCCTGGCGTCTTTTGCGGACACGACAACTTACATTTTGGTTAGCATTCTCCAATAACTGCTTTTAAGCATTTGATTTAGATTGCTAAGGGAAAAGAAAACCATTTAACATAGGAAGGATTGGGCCTTGGCAAGCTGAGATAACTCCTTAATGGTTTAGCTTCTTATATACCACATTTCCAGGGCAACAAGGACATTCTGTAGGAAGGAAGATGCAACATTTGGCTTTGTCTCAGTACTCATTGTCACTCACTTGCCTTAGAGAATTAAAATTAGTCTCCAGTCCTAGTCCTTGATAAAAATGGAACATATCAAGGACTTTGTTTCTAGATAAAAGAAGTACAGTACCAATAAAACTAGGAAACAGCTTATCCTACAATCCGTTTTTAGAATAACTTATTAAGCTGAAGTCTTCTCTCCCCTCCACCATACCATTCAGAAAATTCCCAATGGGCAGTAAATACCATTTGGATTCCATGTTCATATCACAGCTCTTTGCTTTTATAAGTCATTCTAATATAAATTGTCTGGATGAAATTCATAAAGGAGCTTACAGTTCAAAGAATGGAGAAGCCAATTTCAGCTTTAAAATAAATACAAAAATCTCTTATCTGTTCATATTACAGTAGTCATTTGCTATACTCCTTGAAGAGTGACCTCTGCAGAAACAGAGGAAACTAGAGGTGGCAGGCAAAAAAGAACTCATAAGAGTTAGAACTAATTCTACTAAATTAGTGGAACTTCTGAGCATTTAAAACGATAATTTTTCATCTGAATTGCAGGAACTTTCAGTAGGAATGTTTCATTATTAGAAAAAGGACTTGGGGTCTTTGAGGTCACTGATCTATGCTCCTTGTCTTTATACAAAGATTTCTGTATAATCTTTTTAAACTCAAGATGAGGGAGCTTTTCTTAATGGTCCTTCACATATTCTGAACTATTTAACTTTATAATCTTGAAATTCCAGGAGGTTTTCTTTTTAAATTAATCATGAACATATGAACTTTTAAAGTGAATTATTTTAACTTTGTTGAGTATAATTTTTATATATATACAAAGATCCAGTGTGGTGCTGTTTCTTACAATATTAAAATCATTTGAATTTTGACAATTACAAGATGGTACTCATACTATATAGAAGAAGGAAAGCAGGTAGGATGGAAGAAAGGATTATTAAACAATTCCAGATATTACTTCTACTCTATTCTCTATGCATTAAGTCCTTATTCAGATTCTGTCATAAAAATTGTTCCTAGTAAATGTCAGTAGAGGCAGTAATGCTTACTTAGAGATAGCCGCCATGTATCATCTTCTTTTTGAAAAGGCATATGACAAAGAAAGAGTTAGATGTACTAATAAGAAGTAAGAAGCATTACTTCAAAGAAGCCCAGTACTGGGCATAATCTAAACATTCATTTACTTCTTCATATGTTGGACCTGCAACTTTGTTAATTCCAAGCCAGAAATAAATATGGAAGCTATCAGGTTGGGATAGGCTGCATTAAATCACAATAATTATCACAATAAGGACAATTTTATCCTGATCAAATTACTGACATTGAATTTTCAAAGAAATTTGAGACAACTGATTGTAAAAGATCTAGGAGCAATAGTAACCTAAACTGGTTGAAAAAAGTTTAGCAGTGCAGATAGCTTATTGTGTTACAGAAATGATTCATAAATAACTCACAAACAATATTTGAATGGACATCTTTTTGTCCATCTGTATTCTCATCTAGTCAAATGTTCTAGTACACAGCCTAAAGTTGTTTGTTTATTTGTTAGGTTCAAACAACCAGATCCACATATAAAATGTTTGATTAGCTGTTTTATTGCTGAAGAATCTTCTTAGACTGACAGTTTGTATCTGGGTAAAGTTAGATAAGTTTTGTGGCATTCAAGGGAAGGTCAGATATTGTCCTCTTGTGGCCACATAGGGATTCTAAACTAATTCATCATTTGACTCTTTCCTCTGGCTTGGCCAGTCTCTCTCCAACATTATTAAATTTATATGCCACCCACCTCACAATCCAAAGTAACTCTGGGTGGCTTACAATACAATAAACTCAATATCAAAAAACCAACTACAGTTTCTTAAACACACACACACAGAGAGAGAGAGAGGGAGAGAACCCCTGTATAAATAAATGATTGAGTTTATAATAACATACGCTTTCAGTAACTCAATTCTAGGAAATTAACCCCTGGGTGAAATGTTTGTACCTCTGGAGTTTTCATTGTCTGAAGAACTACAGTGAACAAAACATAATAGTCTTCCTGTACTTAATATATTCCTTGTCCTTTGACATGATTCCCTAGGGCATTCTCAGAAACCATTTCAAAAATTTCAGATAAACCCTTTCTAGAGGTTATTTCCCAATTTCATCACTTCATGTTGACCTAGTTCACATTTTGTGCTGAATAATCAGTGATTTCTTTAGTTTTTGTCATAGTATATTATATGAATTCTTCTGTAGAATGAATAAGAAGTGTCTGTAACAACTGAATGTTGAAAAACAAAGTAGTTTAGGGTTCAAATCTTATTCTGATTATAGATTGGCATAAGATTAGAAAAATTATGCTCATTCCAATAATGTTAAATTTATGAGATATAAAATGTGAAGAATCTAAAATAGCAATAGAAAAGGAAGTGGGACATGATGGCACTTGGCTTCTGTACTTATATAGTTTATATTGGAAACATTATAAAAATGATAGGATTGAAAGAAATGCTGAAATCAAAATTCTATTAACAATCTGAGATAGTATGCAGATAATACCACCATTAATTAGCAGCAAAGAAGAATTAAAAGCAACTCATTATGAAACTGGAAACTGAAAAAAAATCCAAGTTCATGTCAGCCTGCATGCTTAGTGATATAGAACTGATGATAAAGAAATGATGGTTGTAGAAAATTTTATTTCCTGGAGCTCAAGAATAAAGTTGGAAGTGTGTTAGAGAATTAAAGAGGAAATTAATCTTAAGAAAGAAGGCAATAACAAGCTTAAACAATAACATAAAGGATATTTCACTGATAACAAGTTCAGTATAGCTCATGCAGTGATAGTTATAGGAAAATTAAGTAATAAGATTGAGAAAATCTTGAATTATGGATCTGGAATTATGATCTTGAATTATGGATCTGGAGATAGTTTTTAAGAATACCATAGACAGCAAGATGAATTAATCAGTCAGTTGTGGACCAACTGACATACATTGAGCACATAATGGTTTAGGGAAAAATATTATGTTTGGCAAGATTAAGGATAGTAGGGACAGTTGAATATAAGTGATCAAAGATGTTATTGAAATATCCTTGGAGGAGCTATAGGCTATTGCTGTAGCAGATTGAAATGACAAATATTTGTCCATTTCTTAGGTGTTAGGATTCAAGTCAGATTAATGGTGCCTAACTATCCAAAGTTGGGTGGATTCAGCCATTGTGGTTGGTAAGCTATACTTATGATATGTCACATGAAGCTAGACAAGTGCAATTTTTGAAAAAAACATAGCTGAATATAAAATGCCAACTCTATTTATTTCTGAATTCAGTTGAGGTGACCTAATGTGGAATAGTTTCTGGAAGACTTCAAATTTGAGTTGCAGTATTTGAATTACACAGCATAATCTTTAAAAATCCATTGTTTTGAGCTGGACCAATTAGGAGCATTCTATTTCAATCTAGAAAGCTGGACCATAAAAAAAGCTGAGTGCCAAAGAATTGAGGCATTTGAACTACAGTGCTGGAGAAGACTCGTGAGGGTCCCTTGGACTGCAAGGCAATCAAACTGGTCAGTCCTAGAGGAGATCAACCCTGACTATTCTTTAGAAGGCCAGACCCTGAAGATGAAACTCAAATACTTTGGCCACCTAATGAGAAGGACTCACTGGAGAAGAGCCTAATGCTGGGAAAGATTGAGGGCAAAAGAAGAGGATGACAGAGAATGAAGCAGCTGGATGGAGTCACTGAAGCGTAAGTGTAAGTAAGCTTAAATGGACTCCAGAGGACAGTAGATGACAGGAAGGCCTGGAGGAATGTTGTCCATGGGGCTGTGATGGGTTGGACAATTCAATCTAATGGAGGTATTGAACCTCCCTGGCCATGATGTTTAAGGATCAAAGTTGTTGTTCTGAATAATAGAACCTTCAGACCTAAGGGAGGTTCGGCTTTGCTTAAAATCAGAGCCAAAAATCTAAAGACTATCTAGAAAGCAAGAAATCCAACCATTTCCTGCTTCCTCACTAATCTAAATCTCCTGGCACAGCAGCACAGCTGATGGTCAGAAAAATAGCAATTTAGCAGGCAAGTTTGCAGGTAAGGAGTGAGTGGATGGGGAGGGTTCCCACGGGCCATGTGGGCAGTGCAGCCTTGTGTTTCTGTGCAACCTGGATTAACTGCTTTTGGGGGGGGGTGCTCTGGGGTGAGATTTCTCTGTGGCCCATCAAAATTTTCTTGCAGCCCACCAGTGGGCAGTGGCCCACCAGTTGGCGACCGCTGGTATAAATAATTAAAGGAAAAAGCACAGGGAGATAAAGATCATATAATGATAAAAACACATCCATTGTCTCCTGAAAAAAAAGATTTATTCTCTGCTTTCATTAATGTGTGCAGTTAACCAATGACAGTAAGTTATACAGCAACACAACACCCACTATCTTCTCTCGCTTTGCTATGTTACATTATCCCTCCCTCCCTCCCTTCCTTCCTTCCTTCCTTCCTTCCTTCCTTCCTTCCTTCCTTCCTCCCTAAATAAAAATCATTAGTCAAATTGAGATGGAGCAGGAGTCTTCCCTCTGGATTTAAAAAAAACATACATTGTTTCCTAAAGAAAAGGAAGGAAAAGATCCAATATTTTCATTTCATAATAAAAGTGGCAGCTCAACAAGAGGCCACAGAGAGGTGCTATAAACCTACTATCAGGGTTTGAAGTTGTGGCTGCAGAGACCAGATGGAGTTTCTCTGAACACTTCTCGAATTGGGATTCCTGCTGACTTTTGTACTCTTCCTTTTATTTTCCTAATATCTCTCCTAGCACTCATCATGCCACAGCAGGAGTTCAGCAGTCTGAGCTTAAAATAATGAGATTGGCAACTGACAGTAACAAGTCAAGGGAGATTTACTTTACACAATGCTTTCAGACAGAAAATTTAAATAACCATCATCTCTCTTTTTCCTCTCCCTTTTGAAAGTAAATAACACATTTGTTTGAATAAATGAGTGTTTGCAGGACTCAGTTTTTGAAATCAGTTTCAGAGGACTCAACCATGCAAACAAGCATATAGATATGATTTCCCACATAAACACTTTATTTCTTGGCTATATCACCCACCTGGATTGTTTAAAAACATTAATAATGTCATATGCCCTTGCAGGATTTGAAGTGAAATATGGATGATTATAAGGGAAAAAAGGCTAGAGTGGCATCCATCCTTAACAGCTCTGTGAACTTTCACCATGTAAAAATCACATTGGCATTCTTAGCCAACTTGCCCTTTCCTGAGATGTGACTAAATTGCTTTGCACTTAGCCTACCTGGACTGAAAGAAATGAGATAATGACCATAAAAACTCACATGCAGGGAAAAAAGATGTGAAGGGAAAAAAACACTTCTGTTCAAAAATAGTGATGTATATCTCTCATCTTCCTCCTATTCTTGGCTCTTGGTTTAAGAAATAATGGTTGCCTTTGCACAAGCCACAAACTAGTCAAACATAGTTTAGCTTACATGTTATCCAAACACAGCCCCATCAGTAGAGTCATAGGAGGTACAGGGCAGTCAGATAGAAATGCTATTTTCACATAACTACATTGTTCAATTGTGGACTTTGTTGCGAATAACTGCAGTAATGTTTGTCAATTTGGTTTGTAAATGGACAAGTTTGTGGAGGATTTATCTGGCAATTGCTAAAATGTTATGGCTGTCCTTCACAGCAGTATGTCTTAAATACTGGCTGTTGGGAGACATTTTATGGGTGGATATAGTTTTCCAAGCCAGCTTTGTAAGTTTCTCCAAAGCATCCAGATGGCCACCATATGACATAGAATACCAAAAAATAGATGGACGAGTGCAGGGATGTCAAATTTGTGGTGTCACATCATCATGTGATGTATAATGACTTTTTTCCACTTTGCTAAGCTGGGGGTAGCGGTGGCCAGCACATGACGCATCTGGTCCACAGGCCACAAGTTTGACACCCCTGGACTAGTGGCTTGATTGGGTAAGAGTTTTTCTTAAATTCTTATGATTAACCTGTGATAAGTATGTTGTGTCCGCGAAATGATGCCAGGAGTCGGTGACTTCAAATCATGCTCTTTTATTTAA
The DNA here is from genome assembly GCA_033807585.1 of Hydrophis major. Classification (NCBI taxonomy): domain Eukaryota; kingdom Metazoa; phylum Chordata; class Lepidosauria; order Squamata; family Elapidae; genus Hydrophis; species Hydrophis major. Next base: position 72,136,677 of record CM066328.1, on the reverse strand, counting down.
AGTTAGAACCGAACTGGGGCAAAGGAAGAAGTTTGCGGCTTTTATTCCTTTAGCCGCGGCGGCCGCGGCCAATGGCACCACTTTGAATCTCCCGCGATTCGAATGGACCAATCGCGGGAGATTCTTAGCGAGCCAATCGGCGCGGCTCGCCTGACCAATCAGAGTGCCGCGCGCTTTGGCCAATCAAAGCGCGGGGATCTCAAGAATGCTAATTAGGGACAGAACACCCCTCCCCTCTTGGTTCAGTCCTTACGTCGCGTAGTCACGTAGGTAGGCGGGGCTCCGTCTGAGCCTACTGGACCTGCGCAGCTCAGTCGTAGGTTGGATCCCGGCCGGTTCGGTCGGGATCTCTGTTGCTCCTGATGCCATCGTGGGAACCGGCTGGTCGGTCGGGCCGGGCCGCTCTCCGTAGCTCCCTCCTGGGCCTCCCGGGTTGGTTGAGCTGCGGGTTTCGCCGCTCCCGCTCGGTCTTTCCGGGTCGGTCGAGCTGGCCTGGCTGTCTCTTCCTGGCGAGGGGTCGTGATGGCTGCTTTCCGGTAAGTATGGCTGGTTTATTCTTCTTTGGTTTTGGTCCCCTGGGTATTCCCTTCCCCCTTGGTTTGTGTTGTGGGGGTTGGTTTCACCTGTTTGTGCGTCGGTGGTCTCTTGGCTGGCAGTCCTCGACCTTAATTGGACGATGTGGCGTTTCCATGCTCATCCGTCTGCTGTTTGTAGCCGGTACAAGTGTGGGCCTGTTATTTGTGTGATGACGGCCGGTATCCATAGTGGGTCTCCCGTCAGGTTTCTTGCGTATACGGGGTCGCCGGGTGCGAAAGTTCGGTGTTTGCTGTTTGAGTCTGGGGGCTTCTCCGGGTTATACGTGGGGTGTAACCTGTCGAGTGGGGACCTTAATTTCCTCCCAATTAATAGTTCAGCTGGGCTCTTATTCGTTGTGGTATTTGGGATTATGTGTTGGGTGAAGAGTAGTTTGTTTATTTTCTCCTGGATCTCCCCGTGGTCTATTTTCCGGATGGTCTTCTTAGTGAATTGCACCATCCGTTCCGTCCTACCATTCGCCGCCGGGTGCACCGGTGCTGTCAGCGCGTGGCGGATGCCCCTTTCCGCTAGGAATTTTTCGAATTCCAGCGAGATGAATTGGGGCCCGTTGTCGGAAACGACGATGTCTGGGAGGCTGTGCGTTGCAAAGAGTTTGCAGAGTTCCTTGATCATGGCCTCCGTGGTTGTTGTCTTCATGTTGCTTACCTCCAGCCAGTTGGAGTAAGCGTCTACTTTTATAAGGAAGGTGTGTCCTTTTGTGGGCCCGGCGAAGTCTATGTGAATCCTAGACCAAGGTCCCCTTGGGGTTTCCCACTCTAGGACGGGTGCTGTGGGTGGGCTTGGCCTAGTTTCCTGGCATCGTTGGCACCTTGCTACCCAGGTCTCAATTTGTTTGTCCATCCCTGGCCACCAAGCGTAACTTCTGGCCAGGGCTTTAGTCCTAATGATGCCAGGGTGCCCCTCGTGTAGCAGTTCCAGAACCTTCCCTTGTAGCTTTTCTGGAATGACCACCCTATCCCCCCATAGTATGCACCCTTTTAATAACGAGAGTTCCGTTTGGCGGTTTCGGAATGTTTTGACGGACTCGTCGTTGTCCCTTTCCGGCCACCCTTTCTCGGGCAATGTCTGACGCGGTTATGGGCAGGTTGGGTAGAGTCTCGATGCTGAGGGTGGTCGTCGTGGGTGCTGGGTCGGTGTCAGGTTCCGGTTGCGGCGAGCGGCTGAAGGCGTCTGCATGGGAGATCGTCTTACCCAGTCTGTGTATGAGTCCGTAGTTGTAGGCCGCCAGGAACTCGGACCACCTTGTCATTCGGGGAGACAGAATGTTCGGGGTGGCCCGGTTTCCTGCAAGGATTCCCAGCAGCGGCTTGTGGTCGGTTATGATTGTGAATGTCCGGCCGTAGAGATACTCGTGGAATCTTTTTATGGCGGCAACGATAGCCAGAGCCTCTTTGTCCAGCTGGCTATAGTTCCGCTCCGGTTTGGTGAGGGTCCTTGAAAAGAACACGATGGGCGCTTCTTTTCCGTCAGGGAGGGTATGGCTGAGGACAGCGCCGACGCCGAAGGATGATGCGTCGCATGTGACGGCCAGAGGTAGGGTCTCGTTATACTGTATAAGGACGGCGTCCGAAGTGAGGAGGTCCTTTGTTCTTTGGAAGGCGGCTTGCTCGCGTTTCCCCCAAGTCCAGGTCGCCGCCTTGTCCAGGAGCCTATGCAAGGGCTCCATCACCGTCGCCTTTTGGGGCAGGAAGACATTGTAAAAGTTAAGTAGCCCCAGGAATGCCTGTAGTTCCGTCTTCGACTTGGGTGTGGGGGCTTCTTTGATGGCCTTGATTTTTTGGTTTGTGGGGTGAATGCCGTGACGGTCTAGGAGGTATCCTAGGAATTCTACCCGTTCCGTGTATAGTTGGCATTTCTCCCTCTTGACTTTGAGCCCAGTCTCTTTGAATTTGGTTAGAACCTCCCTTAAGCGACCCTCTAGTTCGGCTTGGTTGGTTGCCGACACTAGGACATCGTCAAAGTAAGGTACCACCCCCTTGATGCCTTGCAATAGTCTTTTTATTAGGCTTTGGAATATTCCCGGTGCCACGCTGACTCCGAATTGGAGTCGGTTGCATTTAAATGCCCCCCGGTGGGTGACTATGGTTTGCGCTTCTTCCGTTTGTTTGTCGACTGGCAACTGTTGGTATGCCTGGGTGAGGTCGAGCTTGGCGAAAACCTTGCCCCCTCCCAGTGAGTGCAGTAGGTGTTGCACCACTGGGACGGGGTAGGCGCTTTGTTGTAGTGCGCCATTTAGGGTGGCCTTATAGTCCCCACAGATCCTCACCGACCCATCGGGCTTGATCGGGGTGACTATGGGGGTCGCCCACCAGGCGTGGTCTATGGGCTATAGGACCCCTTGCTTGACAAGCTTGTCAATTTGCTCGTCTATCTTGGGTTTAAGTGCGAATGGCACCCGCCTTGGTTTCAGGCGTTTTGGGGGGACGTTTGGGTCTAGGCTGAATGATATAAGGGGCCCTCGGTACTTGCCTAGGTTTCCATCAAAGACCTCTTGGAATTCCCGGGCCAGTTGCTGCTCCCAGCTGTCGTCGGTGACGTGGTTGACTCCCGTGACTGCGATGCCGAGCGGGGCGAACCATTGCAGTCCCAGTAGGCTTGGGCGGTCGCGGTTGACGATTGTCAGGGGAAGCCTTTCGGTGTGCCCTTTATATGTGATGTTGAAGTGTTTGATTCTGACTACCGGGATGCGGTTTCCCTGGTAGTCCCTTACGATGAGTCTCTGGCTGTCTAGGTTCCTCCTTTGGATGGTAGGCACCAAGCGCTTTATTTCATGCCATGCTATCATGGAGAGGTAGGACCCGGAGTCCACCTCCATTTTGCATGGCTGGCCCTCGATGCCTACCTCCACGTGGACCTTCCGGGCGTCATTGGTTATGGTGTGGCCGATGGTGACCATCTGATGGATCTCCTCTCTTCGCCGGTTATCGCTGCCTCGCAGGGATCGTCCGTTCCGGTCCAATCTGTTGTCCGAGGGGCGATCTCTGGTCCGGGGTGGTGTGCTCTCTCTCCTCCAGTCGCTCTGGTCCCATCGTGCCGGGCTGTGGTTCTTTTTTAGGTGGCAGACACGGGCAATGTGTCCCTTCTTGTCGCAATGCCGGCAGATCGATTCGAAAAACCGACATTCCGACCTGGGGTGGTTGCTGCCACAACCGGCACAGTTGGTCCTCGACTTACGATCCCGCCGGTTCCGTGGGTCGCGGCCTGTCTGGAGGTGATGGATGTCCTCCTCGTCATCGGAAGTGCCCGATGCCGAGTGGAAGTCGCCCTGGTGGGTGGTTTTCTCGGGTTGGGCCTCAGTTGACCTCGCAGGGTTGTTGTTTCTGCTGCGGTCCCCAGTGTTCGGTCTGCGCATGCGGTCGGCGGATGTTCAGGTTGCTTCGGCGGCTGTGGCTGCGGTGAGGGTGTCTGCCAGGCTGATGTTGCCCTTGGCCATAAGCCGGCTCTGGAGGACGGGGTCCCACAAACCGAGCACGATTCTGTCTCGCAGGGCGTCGTTCAGGTTGTCGAATTCGCAGAGCCCCCCTAGGCACCGTAGCTTGGCGACGAAGTCGCTGAAGCTCTCACCCGACCGTTGGTCCTGACGGTAAAATTCATTTCGTCGGATCAGGATGGGTACCTCTGGAGCGTAGTGCCGCCGAAGTATTGGCTCGAGGACGTCCCAGTCCATCGCGGTCGCATCGGCGGGTTTGGCAAGCACCTTGGCCATCTTGAATACCTCGGTCCCGCAGTGGGTCAGGAAGACGGCGCGCTTCATGGGGCCGGTGGCGTCCTTCAGGTTGCTGCACTCGAGGAACATGCGGATTCAGTCGGAGTACAATTCCCAGTCCTCGGTGGCGGGGTTGAAGGGTGCGGGGGGTGCGATTTTCGCCATCGTGTTGGTTCGTCTGGCTTCCATCGGACACGTGGTTCGGTTCAGGGTCTGGATCCCACCCTCGTCGCCAGTGTTGTGTCCGCGAAATGATGCCAGGAGTCGGTGACTTCAAATCATGCTCTTTTATTTAAAGTTGGAACTGAACTGGGGCAAAGGAAAAAGTTTGCGGCTTTTATTCCTTTAGCCGCGGCAGCCACGGCCAATGGCACCGCTTTGAATCTCCCGCGATTCGAATGGACCAATCGCGGGAGATTCTTAGCGAGCCAATCGGCACGGCTCGCCTGACCAATCAGAGTGCCCCGCGCTTTGGCCAATCAAAGCGCGGGGATCTCAAGAATACTAATTAGGGACAGAACAAGTATATTTTGTGCATCCAGAAAACTGGGTTGAGTAAACTGGCTTAGATAACCATATATAAGAATGTCACATATTACAGATAAAGTGGGCTTTTCTGTGTTTATTGGTCATGACAATCATGTTGGATTTCCTTAGTTTTTAACACTGACTGGGAGCAGAGACCATTCAAAGGGCAAGTTGAATGGGATTTTAAAAACAAAACAAAACATAGAGCAAAATCTAGTGAATGTTCAAGATGGAAGTTGTCTTGGATTTTCAGTGTTAATGAAAATGAAGGAACTTCTGACTTTCAGAGCCTGAAAGAATAATATAAAACAGCCAGGTTTGAGGGAGTAACTCACTAAATAAGCAAAGAGAGTAAGCAAGCAAGTTTGTTGGAAAAGTTTAAAAAGAAATCTCTATTTTTTTCCCCTCAAGATTTGATAATTGACTCATCTGAAAATCTGAGGCTTCTATTTTGCTGTTTAATTCAACTTTAGCTTGTGAAAGTACATCAGCAGATGTAACTTGCAAGGCCTATAATAAGTTTGTTTTTCTGTCTGAAAGTGATTTTGGGATATATTTATGATGAAATTTGTTGCAGTCCTTAAACAAAAATTCAAAGATTTGAGCAGCAAATAGATATACTTCAGCTGGTAAGAAAGAACAAAAGTTTATCAATTCAAACAAAGAAAGATCTATCACAGAAGCTGTCGGTAGACACAACTCTCTGTAGGGAAAACAGTCAGATAGAGCAGTAAGCCTAACAGTTGAGAGTAATAACTAGAAGCAAGAGGCATAGAAGATATTTTACATCCTTGGAACTGAAAAACAATTTTCAGACTCTGATAAAACTAGCTCTGAGTGCTCAGGGAAGAAAAAGAAATGCTGCTGAATGAAAAAGGACAATGGATTCCTGCAGGGCAAAAGAATACAACTGAGTGCTATAACAAACAAAAGGAAGAGTTGTGATAATCCACAACTCACTTCTAAAAGGAACTGAAGCAAATGTATGCTGACCAGATTCATTGAGTGATAAAATGAAAAAATAGGAGAAGGGATGTTGACATAATTTTCAAGATTTATCATGTCCTTTGACAATTATCCCTTCATTGCTAACACATATGAAACTAAAAATATTGCAAAGAACATCGATAACGATATCAATGTAGGCTTGAAAATCTTGAACTATTCAATAGCCTGGGAATACAGATAGGATTTTCATCCATCTTTCTAGTCCATGAAAGAGGACCTAAAAGGGAAATAAGAACACTGCTAATCAATGACTGCCTATACAAATGGGGTCTATGGGAGAAATCTAGTTGCTGGGATCCTGGTTTGTGTTATGTGATGAACTACTAAGAATCAAATGGGTTGTACCTCACAAAGACTAAAAATGTTTTGGGGAAAAGGACTACAAGCTTGGTTAGGAGGGCTTTAAATTAAATCTGGGTGTACAGAAATGAAAATCTAAATAGGGATTTCAGTTATAAGACATATGGCGGAAAATGGAAGGTTTGCTGAAATAGATCTGTTTAAATTATTCATCGATATTCAGGAAAGAAAAGACTTATAAATTCCATGTACACACTAATATTTAGAGGGTTCATAGGAGATTGAGGTATTTTCTTTTGTGTATCCAAGTAATTGCATATAAGTGTGTGGGTACCTGTTTGATGTTTATGTGCGTTAGGGATACACCCTAGCAGAATGTGCACGGCAGTCAGGCAGTCAGGCAAATATGTGAGATAAACGTTTTTGTAGTTTACACTCAGTCTAATTGACCTCCAACCAATCAATGCTTTTCCTAACAGTATAGCCATACCTGAAGTTGATTTCCTAGTGTTTATGTCTGTTGCAAAACTTGCATCAGCATATGCACTTAAAATCAGATCAATTTTTGGCTCCAAATACAATGCATAGTGCATTGTCCTTTGAAGATATCTTAAGATATGCTTTGTCGCTTGCTAGTATTGTTCAGTGGGTTCAGCATTGAATCTTGCCAATTGAATAACGCTATACGCAATATCTGGCCTTGACCAATTACTAATGTACGATAAACTACCAATTAGCGATTGATAGATAGTCTTATCGAATTTTGGACTTTGAACATCAGTGCGGCCAAATTCCTGACTCATTGGAGTTTTTGCCGGTTTACAAAGTTCCATCTTGTGTGTTTTTAGTAATTGATAAATCTTATCCTCTTGAGATATCTTATAGCCACCTTAGGTTTTATTTATTGTTAATCCTAGATACTGTTTTATTTCTTCTAATTGCTTTAATTTTATCCTCTTACCTAATAATGATATTATTTCAGTAGCTTCATTATTAGTTTTTGTAATTAAGGCACTATCATCAGTGAACAACAATAACAATGACACTGTTCCATTTGTCTCTTTCTTAAATACACATGGATCAGCTAAACCTGCTTTAAACCCTATATTGTTAAACTTCTTAACAATATATTGGTTCCATTTGTAACCAGATTGTTTTAATCCATAGAGACTCTTTTTAAGCTTCCAACAGTCATTATTTGTTTTATCATCCTTAATTCCTACAGGTTTCTTTAGGTATATAGTGTGCTGCAATGGTGCATGCAGATAAGCAGTTTCTACATCTAAGTGATTTATGATATAGTTCTTCTTAGCTGCCCACACTAAAGTTGCTCTCAAGGTTGTTGCTTTTAGACTCGGTGCAAATACTTCATCATAATCACATGCAGTTTGATTAAATCCTTGAGCTACCAACCTAGCCTTATGGGTAACAGTCCCATTTTTACCTGTTTTTAATTTAAATATCCATTTACAGCCAATGGACTTTTCACCTGGAGGTAATTTAACATTTTCATAAACTTCCATTTGTTTCAATGAATTTAGTTCCTTCTCCATCACTCTATGCCAATTTTCTTGATCCTTTGCAGGATACATTCTAAGTTCTTCAACAGTAGTTGGAACTTTACTAACTTGGCAAACTACACTTGCTTGGTACCTGTCAGGTGGTCTGGTTTCACATGTTGAACATCTAGGTATTACAGGACTTACAGGTGGACTTTCATGTTCTACCTGTTCTTGATTATCTATTTCTTCCTGTTCACCTATTTCTTCCTGTTTTGGTCCTATGTGCTCTTCCTGTACTTCCTCTTTAATTGTATTCTTATTATTACTGATATGTTGTTTTGGTCTTTTGTAGGTTTCTATGATTACATCCTTACTTGAATCTTGCTCCAGTTTTTCCCATCCTACATGTTCAAGGAATTGTGCACTAGCACTACAGTAAATGCTAGATGTACCTTTTTCCCAGAATCTGTATGATTTGTGATTAGATTCATAACCTACAAAGAATAACCTTTTAGCCCTATGCTGCCCCTTATGTCTCAGTTGCGTAGGAATATGCACCCATCCTGGTGCTCCAAATGTGTGCATGTAGCTTAGGTCAGGTTTTCTACCATGCCACCATGTGAATGGTAATTCACCTGTTGTTGAGTTAACAACATTATTCAATATATGATTACCACACATTATTGCTTCTCCCCACAAAGTTTCAGGTAATCCTGAATCCGACAACATGGTACGAGTCATTGCTTGTATTGTTTGGCCTCGTCTTTCTATAAAGGCATTATGTTGTGGCCTATATAGTGCAGACTTTTTATGTTCAACACCTGCCATCTTCAGTCTATTTTGGAATTTATTATTTATAAATTCCATACCATTATCAGTTACAAGAGTTACTATTTCCTTTTAGTTTTTCTTTCTGCAAACTTCAACCAATTTAAGAAATTCTGATATGTTTCCGTCTTACTCTTCATTAAGTAACAGAAACCATATCTAGAATAATGATCCATTATACTTAATATATAACGAGCACCTCCCACACTTGGTTTTTTAGGACCTATAATATCAGCAAATATGACCTCTAGAGGCTCTAGTTTTAAATCCATTAATTCTATTTGCTGGTATTACCTTGCTTTTTTCTTGACTGCAAGCATTGCAGTGCAAATACTTATTGCAAGGCTTCAGTTTTATACCTTTAGACAGTTCAACCGTTTGCTTGAGCATTTTAAAATTTATATGCCCTAAATGTCTGTGTAACAAATGTATGCATTCATCATGAGGTTTAACGTTATTATACACTGTGTTAGCCATCTCTAATTGATTATCATTTAACACACACAATTCACCTTTTCAAGTTGTAGTCACTTTTTTACCTTCCTTTTCTATTATGCAGTTTTCTCCGCTAAAGGTAATTACATAACCTAGTTTAATCAAAACTAACCAAAAGCAAATTAAACTTAAGTTGTGGTACATATAACATTTTTACATTTTCTTTTATGCAAGAACAATGTGCAATACCTTCACCTTTTGCTTTCATTTTCCAGCCATTAGCTAACGATATCTGTTGTGAACTTGTGAACATCTTAACAAATCTTTTCTTATCTTTCGTTATGCAGTGCGATGCTCCACTATCTATAACCCATAAATTATTATTCACAGTTTTGTTGCTATACATGGCTAACTCTAAGCATTTTTTATCCTTTTGATGCCTTTTAGCATTCTGGCTGGCATTGTGGCATTTTCCTTTCTTGCAGAATCTAGCCAAATGTCCTTTTCCTCCACAATTAAAACATTTTCTAATTGTATAGGCTGTCGAAGATTCTTTCACTTCTTGTGGTTGTTCCCTTCTCAGTTGATCCCTTTCAAGCCTTCTCCTGGCTTCTTCAATTTATCTGCCAGTAATGTCAGTTAATGTGAGGTTATCTTTTGGCAGTACTTCCAGTGAAGTTACATAGTCATCATAGCTCTCATCTAATGAAGACACATTTATATAAACCTGATGTAGTTCTGTGAAGATAAGTTCTTTTTCATGCAGTTCCTGAAAAATCTTCTTCATAGTGTTTATATGAATCAACATGTCTCCATTCTTTTGAAGATGTGTTCTGAACAGCTTCCGTGTAAGATTTATATGTGCTCCTACACTGTCTCAAACATAAATCTTCTTTAAATTCTCCCAACATTTCACAGCTGTTTCTTCTCCACGAATATGGACAAGCTGCTGGTCACAGAATGTCAGTCCTATTATACAGAGAGCTTGCTCATTCTTCAGTTTATATTCTTGAATTTTCTGGGCATCATCCTCATCCTCCAGATCCCATGCATCTACTTCTGGTGGGTTTTGAATTATACTCCACAAAACTTCTCTGCATAGAAGTAGGCTGCATTTCATAGACCATGAAACATAGTTTGTTCCATCCAGTTTGGATATTAGAGACAAACTTGGTAAATTGACTTGTGCCATCTTTCTCTGGATATTAAACTATAATTAATAAAACACAGCTGTCTGTTTACAGTATTGTGTAACTACACTAACTCTCACTTTATATAAGCCTGTTATATCCTGGTTACTCTGACTGTGCAGTTGGGCCCATAACCAGTGTTAGGGATACACCCTAGCAAAATGTGCACGGCAGTCAGGCAGTCAGGCAAATATGTGAGATAAACATTTTTGTAGCTTACACTCAGTAAAACTCAGTATTTAACTGTGCTAGTTAAATAGTTTATTCCAGTAAGAGTTTTAGCATAGTCAAACAGTCCATATATCATTCACTAGTTCAGTCCGTCCAGGGATTATTTAGTTGCAAAGTCCAGTGTCGAAAAAGAGGTCAGTAAACTTACAAATATCAGTCCAGTAATATATCTCCTCGCAGTAGATATATGAAGAAGTCAAACCTCCTTTCTTTCTTCGATGTTCAAAAACTCAGCAGCAGGGAACACGCAGTTAGCTCACCATCAATCCAGCAATCCAGTAATCCAGCAATCCAGCAAGCAATCCAGCAAGTACTCTTGCTCCCTCTTATGGCAGTTTCACAACCACACCCAAAATTACATGCTTTGCAGTTTAAAGTGACACACACTTAAACTTACTATCATAGTTTATATATATTATTTTATCCAAACTATGTTAAGTAACCTTGTTATTCCTAACAGTGTGTGTGTCCACACTTTCTCACCAGGGATTTATGAAGGTGAATTCATGTGTTGGCTCTGTTTATATGTAAATGCAAGGCTGTACTCTATATGCATTGCATCGGTGTCTGTTTCTCCCCCTGCCCCCACCTCTCCATAGTGTTGTATCCAGGGGTGGGATTCAATTTTTTTAACAGCTGGTTCTGTGGGCATGGCTTAGTTAGTGGGCATGGCTTGATGGTCATGTGACTGTCTGGGTGTGGCCAACTCAACTTCGCTCACATCGAGGCATGCATCTCCTTGCCTGGGTTCTCATGACTGTGGGGATGCTGCAACAGTCCTAAGTGTGAAAAACAGTCATGTCACTGTTTTTAGTGCCATTATAACTTTGAATGGTCACTCCACACAAGCAAAGTACCAGCAAAGATGAAAAAAAAAAACTCCAGAGAAGTTCCAGAGACAGGTAGTCTTGTTCTGCCAAGAATGTAATAAGGGTCAACAGAGAGGCAGTTTCTGTAAGCAACTCCAGAATGTTTCCTTCCTGCCTTCCTTACAGGATTAGGCCAGTAATTTATTCTAACAACCAGTTCTCCGAACTGCTTAGAATGTTAACAACCACTTCTAGCGAATTGATGTGAACCTGTAGAATCCCACCCCTGGTTGTATCTCTCTGATTTGAATATATCTGTGTTCTGGAAAGTACAGAGTGGGCTGCATATACTATTTCTGGCTGATCAGAAGAAAAGGGGACTTGAAATGATGAGAGTTGAGCTGCTTGCCCATTGTAGGAAAAAGGCACCGAGGGTCCCCCCGATATTTATTTCCCTAGTTTCCCCACTACCCCAATGTGGTCCTGTTCTGTTTCACTTATGGTGATAGATTGCCAGATAGACAAGTCCCAGCATGCTTTAAATAATTCCTTCCAAATTCCATTGAGCAGGAATGGAAAAAATTAAAAGAGGCACATACAGAAAATGAAAAAAGACTAGCTCAAAGGAGAGAACCAGACAGCCAGGATGGAAGCATACCCTACTGTATGAACGATCTTAGGTTAGTGAAGGATTATAAAAACAGCAAGGAGAAGTAAAGGAAGAGGAAACCACTAAATATGTTCACAATATAAAAAAAAAAATCAGTACACTGGCAGCTCTGTAAAAGAAGTAAAATACAGAGCTATACAAGATACAAATGCAGAGCTATTCAGTTCCTACTTGGGCTTAGCTTTCTCCAATTAAAAGAACTAAAAACAAACTAGGATATTATAAGGAACAAGATTAAGGGACAGGACTGCAGTTTAAGATTGACAGAAACATTGCCAGGGAATTATCTATTTTGAATGAGCTAAATTTCTAGAAGGAGATTAATTGCATCTGGGGATACTGAAGAAAGTAGCTGGTGATCTAGTTAAAATCTTACCTATTACCTTTGAGAAATTTAGAAGTGGTGAAGTGTAGATAGATTGGGGGGAAATGAAAATAGGGAGATCCTAAGAATTACATTCAAAACTGGAAAAAGGATGATCCTAAGAACTACACACCAATCAGTCAGACACAGATGCTTTAAGAGATTGTAGTTGAAACAAAAAGAGAACTTCTAGAGTGAGAGAAGTTCCCTGAAGATGGGCTCCAGCATGAACCTGAAAACTTGGAAGAATAAAACTTTGGTCCTGATGACCGACTGAAATTGTATCTTGCAACATTATCCCAAGACCCTCACATTTGCCTTCATTCACAAGAAAGAGGTCAGTTTATAAGCACCATAAAACAAAATAATAATTACCACTAATCAGCAAAGATTTCTTAAGGTCATTTCCATAATTATTTTTTTTAAACCAAGGCATCTTCCTTAATAGATTGAGGAAATGCTGTGCAGATAATAACCCTTGACTTTAGCAAAGCATTTCACAACAGTACTCCATGATATACTGATTATCAAACTAGTTAAAGGTTGTCTGGGTGGCATGATAATTAAGTGGATACCTGGGGGCTTGAAAATCATACTCAAAGAGTGTTTATCTATGGTTCATCATCAATTTGGAGGGAAGAATCAAGTGTGCTCCCAGAGGGCTCTTTCCTGGGTCTCTGCTTTTCAATATTTTTATTAATGATTTGGATAAAGAGGTGGAGAGGATGCTTATCAAGGCTGCAAATAACACAAATCTGATGATATAGCTAATACCTAGAGAACACAAATGAAATTCAAAGATACTTTAGAGAAATTCCAGAGAAAGACAGTAACAGAATTAATATTAATGGACACAAGGTGAACAGTCTTAACTTATGAAACTTCATCAATAAGGAAATACATCTGCAGAAGATGATAGAAATCTGTCCTGTGATAGTACTTTGTAAAAGATTTTGGAATAGCAGTTGATTGCTCACTGAATGTGACAGTATGATGTAGCTTCAAAGGAGGTAAATATAGTTTTAGGCTGTCTCAACAGCTATAATTTCTAAATCATGGGAAGAAACTGTTTCAATTTTTTTGGCTTTGGTCAGATCCTATTTCAAAGTGTGATTCTGGGCACCATATTTCAAGAAAGATTTAGAAAAATAGGGAATGATTCAGAGAAGGCCAAGATATGTAGTTTTGATCAAAGAACTAAGAACAGTCCAGTGAAGGCACATTAAGGGAGATGTTTCATTTTATTTGATTGAAAGGAGAATGTGGTAACTATCCCCAAATATCTGAAAGTATACAACCTTTTTAAGAGCAAGACAGAAAATCTTTTGTTTTGAAGTATGGGACCCAGATAATGATGTTGGAATCTTAGTTATCTTACAGAAATTTCATTACCAATATACTGTAAGTAACATTATCAATACTTTGACATAAGGGGATAAAGTTGTTGACTTTTGATGTGTCATCTTTACTGCCTTTTGTTATCTTCACTGAAAAATTTGCCCACATTGGTAACAAAACATCTGCAAGAAGAAAATCATGGCCAGGAAGCACCAAGATTTCAACATCTCAACTCTGAGCTATGATTCCCTCCTCTAATACTGCAGAATTCAGTTACAGAAAATCAGATTCTCTTTAAAAAAAACTTCCAAACAGCAGGAACAATTTGATAGTGAGAACAATTACTCAGAGAAGTGGTGGCTGTGCTTCACTGAATGTGTTGAATCAGTAGTTAAATAGCCATCTGTCTGAGATACTTTAATTTGGATTTTGCCATTGACAGTGAGATAGGATGTTGTGGCCCAAATGGTTCTTCCATCTCTATGATTTATTCAAACTTATCCAAGCCAAGCCATGGAACCTGAGGCAGACATGAGTGCCCTGGTATAGTTTGCACCTTTATCCAGAATAAAGCTTACTCCATTAAAAGTATAGTTCCCCTCCCTACTTCCTTACACAGATAAGAGCTGTGGAACTCATAAGATATGGGTGGGGAATTATCACTGCTATTCTTTTCCAACATCTGTTGGAGGCAGTTAATTCACCATGTCTAATGATGGGATAGCTCTGGAGATTACAATAATGAAATCCAAGGTCATCTGGCAGGTCAGGATGAAAATTCATGGACAGGGAGAAGAGTACCCGGCCTAAAGTCTTGGTTAACAACAACAACAACAACAACAACAACAACAACAACAGCAGCAGCAGCAAACAAGCAAAAAAGTTTAAATTCCTCTATTTCATTCTGATAGAAAACTAACACTTTATTACATCATACTCATTACAGTAGATTTGTAGAATGTTCAGTAAATATGTTTGTTGTTCTTTACATTTCAGAGTCCCATCAGGGAGTGTGGATTCCAAGCCACTTGGTTTGTTTCATTGCATTTGTGAACCAGCTGCTAATACTGTACATAGCTTTGTCTGTGCTAAGGATAGGACAGATTGTCCAGATGTTAACACAGTGGTATCCTCTTCAGAGAATGGAGATGAGAATGAAGATTGGCCCCCATTCTTTCTCTGCTGCCACTTAAGGTCAAACAAGAGTGAATTCTTTGAACTATTTTCAATCCCTGGATGCACATATTTCTTTTTCCTAATGAGACAAATACTAGCTTCCCAGAGTGCTTCACATTGCTTAACTAATGTTTCTGTGTGAAAGAGAGAGAGAGAGATTTCTCTTTCCCAATTCACAGTAGTCCCAATTTAATTTACCCTATCCCCCATCCTTAAAAGAACACCTAATCAGATTTCATTATCATACTTGTTTTAGTTTTATTGCTATTTAATACATTATGAATAAATATGTGTGCATATCGTGTTTTTGTAATATAATGTGTGTAGGATTTTTGCAGACTTTTTCCCCAGATAGTTCAGATTTAAAGATATGATCTCCAGTGACCATCATGAAATATTATCTTTCACTTACTATTGTAGAACTTTGATCTGCCAGCCAATTACGTGTAATGTGTATCATTGTTTTTTGTTGCAATACTCTATCAACAGTTTTCTTACCAGATATACATCCTTCCATTGATGTACAGTATGTGATTCTTTGCTTTCATCTATAACATGTTTCATAGAATCACAAAAATCACAGTTACACAAAATCATAGAATCATAAAGTTGGAAGGGACCTTGGATATCTTCTAGTGCAATTCTCTGCCAAAGGCAGGAATCCTCATAGCATCTGGGACAATTGGTTGTCTTTTTTTTTTAACCTTCAGCAATGGAGCATCAAGAACTCTGGGAGACAAGCTGTTCCACTGCTTAATACTTCTTACTGTCATGAAATTCCTCTTCATTTCCAGGTTGAATCTACCTCTAATAAGCTTCTACCTATTATCCTCAGTAGCTATGGAGAACAAATTAATGCTCTGTAGCAGACCTTGAAGTAACGAAAGACTGCTATCATATCTTCTCTCAGCTTTCTCTTTATTAAGCTAAATATACCTAGTTCTGCTCCTCATAGGTTTTAGTCTTCATACCCCTCATTGTTTTTGGTGTCTTCTCTGTGCTTTTTCTAGGCCCTCAGCATCTTTTTGTATTGTGATGAAATAGTCACCAAATATGGTCTCACCACTGTGGTACAGAGTACTACCATCATTCCCCATGATCTTGACTCTGTCCCTTGCTGCCCCTTGATATTATTCCTTTCATATGGCTTAGATATGTCCAGGCCCAATTTTCTCCTTTCCTGTCTCTTTGAATGCTGGGTGTGTGATACTGTAGCAGTTCATCAGATCGTACGTGTCCTTGAGATATGGGGTAGTTTTGGGTGGCACCATGCCATTTTTGCCAAAATTTTGTAATATTGGCAAATCATAAATACGGTTTTATGGCAAGAACTGACCATCTTGAAAAAGAATTCCCTGATGTGGTTAAGTTGGAAAAGGAAGCAGGAGTTGTGTTTGTGTTGTCCTCTTGATTATTTTTATGGACTGTTGTATATGTGTGCTTTTGGTGGGGCTTACCTGAAAGAATGAATTGCTTGGGCTGTTTGGACTGGAGATTTGGAAAAGAGGATGATCACATTTGATTTTTGCCATTTTCATTGTTTTGTACTGTTTTGCAATGTTAGTGGAATTTGATGGCGTTTGCTTGCTGTACTACTGAGCTGCTCTGGACTGGCCTGTGGATTAGTTTTCTGACCACACTGCTTGCAGAGAACTGGTCTGTAGCTGGAAGTCAGGAGTGGCTGAGATGGGCCATCTGCAACAACAAGGACCTGAAAAAGCTGCTGGGCAAAGTTACATCACCCAGGAGGAGGCATTTAGTCCAAAATCCAGATCACCATGCAGCCTAGGAACACACAGAATCATAAGGCAAAAAGCAAGTAGGCATCTGTGGGTGGCGGTAGGATATTTGGGAATTCACGCAATTCCTTTTCTATATCATATTCTCTATTTTTTGGTGAGACACTGAGGCTCAGAAGGCAAGACAGTGGCCTGTGGGGAGGAGCAACAGAATAAAACTACAGGCGAGAGTATTTCTTCCTATGACAACCACTATTGCCTGCCCTCTGGGTAGCACTGAGAAGGAAGGAAGGGAGAGAAGGAGGGATGGAAGGAAGGAAGGAAGGAAGGAAGGAAGGAAGGAAGGAAGGAAGGAAGGAAGGAAGGAAGGAAGGAAGGAAGGAAGGAAGGAAGGAAGGAATCTGTCTCTGTTGTGTGGCTTGATGAATGATCTGATTCCTCCCTCTGGGTGACAGCCAGAGGGAGGAATTGGTGGGGGGTGAATGGAGAGAACCCTTCTCTTGCTGGTGGGAGGTTTTGAATGGGTTTTAATGTGTATGCATGCATGGTAGCGGGTGGGGAAGTGAAAGCTGGGTGCCTTGTTGATGCTAAGAGTCACCGGACCAAAACTGTTTAGGGAGTTTAATGTTCCCTCTCTACATGCACAGTTAGGACGTAGAATATTCTCAACCCCACATCTTGGCAGATTTGGTGTGAATGGGGCTATAATTGTTGGGTGGTAGCAAGCTATAACCTCATGGTTATATCAAACACAGGGAGATATGGCAAGAGCCAGGGAATAGACTGCTTTAAGGACCACAGAGTCATTGTCTCATGTTTTGTAATAGTTCTGGGTTCCAGCTCCTTGATCTCAGCCCCAACACCAGCAGACCTTTAACAGCCAAAGACCAGGGCTGCTACTGAATGCCAGATCACCTGTAATAATATCTCCATCAGTCATGATTTGATCATAAATGAGACAGCCAACCAGGCATGTATTACTAAGATGTGGTTGAGTTCTAAAATTGGGATTGTGGCCCTTTCTGAAATTTACCCAGCTGGTTTCAAATGGGGCATCTGTCAAGATTCTGAGAGCAGGAGTGGAGGTGTGGTGATTGTCATCAGAGAACCACTGATAGCTTTCAGGGGCTCTACCCCATAGGTCATCAGATGTAAGATCATGTTCAGTAAGTTGAGATCTAGAGATTAATTGAGATTGTTGCTGTTGTACCAGCCCCCCTGCTACATAGCAGCCTCCCTGATCCTCCAGAACTCAATTTTTTGGGTTGGTAGTAGAGTTCTCTAGAATCATGGTTCTGTGGGGACTTTAAACTGCCTTTCCTAGTAATGGGAACTGAGGAGTTCATGACTTTCAGGACAGCCTTGGGTCTATCTCTATCCCAGGTCATCCAGAGCCCAACTGAAGACAGTGGTCACACCAGATTTGGTGTTCCTGTTAAGCCAGTGGCAATATGATCTGAAATTGGGGGAGGTTTAAGTGTCCCCTTTATCATGGCCAGATCACACCCCAATTTCTATAGAATTTTGTCACTATTCATTTCAGGAAGGCTGTGCTCATTAGATTGGTCCACTCATGGTAACTGATGATCCCACAAGAATTTTAAAGGGAATGGAGGTTGTCCTTGTTGGTCTGCTGCATAGTTTATCCAAAGCCACTTGGTGTAAGAGGGCAGCTAAGTCCTTCAATCAGATCACACCCATGTGATCTCTCCTATCTCAGGGATCTTGCCAATGCCCATGGTTCACAGAGTTGCTGAGACAGATGAAAAGACAGAAGAGATATCTAGAGCATCATTGTGTTTATCAAAATATTAACTTAACCCAACATGAGTTATAGCTTCTATTAAGGCCTAACTTGTGAAGGTAGGGTTGGTGAAGCAGTAGTACTTTGCTCTTACTGCATCCACAGATTGCTACCTGAAAGCTGTATCTTGGGTGATGCAAGCCCTCTTAGGTAATGGGGGGGGTGTAGGATCTCTTACAGGGACACCCAAAGACATTTGTGCAGCATCTTTTGGATAAAGTTATTCGGATGCATTCTTGGATGCTGGCCTTGTTTGTAGATTTGGAGGAGATACTTATGGAGGAGTCTAGGCAGGCTATCTGTGAAAGTTTTGAACTTGTTGAACCAGAAGAAGTGAAGAGGTGCCTTGGGACTGTGAACTCAGCTGCCTATTCTTTAGATCCATGCTCTGCCTGACTGGTTGAAGTGGCCCAGGGATTATCATCTGAGCAGGTTCTAGCAGTTTGCAATTCTTTTTTGAGTGAGGAGATTGTTCCACTTCTTAAAGAGACTTACTTCACTCCTTCCTCAAGAAGTCATTGCTGGACCCTACCACACTGGACAATGATTATCCAGTATCGAATCTCCCTTTTTTTGGAAAGGTGATGGAGAAGTTGGTTGTATAACCAAGGGCTTTGGAGGAAGCAGATTTTCTGATCCTTTCCAATCAGAGTTTGGGATAGAAATTGCATTAGTCATGCTTTTGGATGACCTCTGGCTTGAGCAAGAAGTAGATCGTGCATCCTTACCCTACTTGACTTATTGGCAGCTTTCAGTACCATTGACCATGTTATTCTTCTGGATCAGTTCAGAGAATTGGGGATAAGTAGTAGGGTGCTAGGCTGGTTCACTTCCTTTCTTTGGAATTGATTCTATTTAGTAATGATTGAAGATATTTCTTACCTTTGGCCTCAGCTTTGTGACATACCACAGAATTTGGGGTTTTCTTCTCAGCTCTGTCACTAGGGGGTGAGTTATTATTACTATGCCAATGATTATATATCTCTATTCCTAGTGAATTAAACAATGCCATGAATAATGTATCTGGTGTCTAGATATTATGAGGGTGTGAATGGGGAACAATAGGCTTCAACTGAATCCTGGCAAGAATAAATGGCTCTAGGTAGACCCAGTGCACAATCTAGTCATGATTCCTGCTTGAACTGATGTCAGTCATGGCTCACAGCAGCTTTATGAACTTTGTCTTGTGCTTAGTCTTGTGCACCAGCTGCACCTGTTCCTGGATCAGCGGGCCTTGCCTACAGTCACTCATACATGCCCAAATCCCTTCAGGAGTGGAATACTGCAATGTGCTTTACATGGGGCTCATTATTCTTCCATAGATTATAAAATTAAGCAGTTCTACAGGATTACAGTCACAAACATAAAGGAGAATAGGTAAAGGGATAGGTTGATTATTTGTAAGAAAAGTTGTTGCTATGTAGAGCAAATAGAGGTAGTGATAGAATAAATGATTTTTAGAAGAAGGAAGAGGGCAGTACTCCAGAAGCAAATATTTATTTTCTTCCAGGCATAGGGAGTAAAAGATGATGGATGATGGATTAATTTTGGTTTTTCCTGTTTTGCAGTTTAGGTGGCCTTAAGCTTTATTACATTCTTTTCCCCTGCCACATTTTTTAAAGCTACCTCTGGCTGGTTGGTGTAGTTTCTTATAAAATGAACAGAGTAGATTGAGCAAGGCTACAGTCCACCAACCCCAGGTTTAACGGAGGCAACTCATTCCATGCCTGATAAGTTTGTGACAACTGCAAAATGGACCACAGAGAAAAGAAGCCTTCTCTGACACCAAAGCACTCAGGCTTTAAGACACCATCTACATAGCAATGCTTTGTGCAGGTAATTCCACAATCCTAGTCAAATTTGGCTAGGATGACCTTATCATCATCATCATCATCGTATCTATCCCTTATGTTCTGCTTCACCTACTGATGTTCACTATCATTTTTTTTAATGTCCCTGTGATATTAGCTAATTGAAAGAAGTGTACTAGGCTGAAATGAGAAGTTACTGTTTGTCTAAGGCTGCAGTAAAAAGATAGCTCATCAGCATTCAGCACCAGCTCTGTAGCACAAAGAAAGAGAGATGGGGGAAAAGGGGAGGGGGAAAGAGAGAGAAAAATACCCTCAGAATCACAAGAGAAGATAAAAGAACAGCAGAAAGCATTAAAAAAAAAAAGCAACAGCAGCACCCATCTCATTCTGGACTTGGATTCTCTTTTTAATGGATCATCCAGCCCCACTAAAACTAGCAGGTGATGCATTCAGCAAATAGACCAGAAATGTCATGTTGAAAATAGCATATCTCTACAATAGAAGGTTTTAGAGACAGTTGATAACTGAGCTGCTAGAAGAGATGTGTTGCAGGAGGAGAATGTGTTAGATGTAATAGAGCAGCAATTACAATAAAAAAAGATGGAAAAATGTTCTGCCTTGCTGTAGTGCTTATTACTTCCATCACTCCACCCACTACCAAAATACCAAGTTTGAGAGTTGGACCTGGGCATATTTATTATTATTTCCCCTTGTTCTTGGCTGACAGGAGTTGCTCTCAGTGATTTCAAGATTTCTGTGACTTTGAGCAGGGATTAATGAGCAACAGTAAGGATTTTCATCGAACCATTTGTTGGAGGGGAAAAAAGGCAACAAAGCTCATTAAGAGGACACAGTGCTATTGATCCGACCAGTCCTTTCCACGAATGGGTATTATCTTCCTCTTCCTCTTTGTTTCCCCATACAATGACTGCAACATGCTAAACATGCAAAGTAAGTTCCCCAGCTTGACTGGAATATATGGAATATGAAGGGAAATTTATAGCCTTCCAGTGCTGTGCAGAACTAAAATACCGTGATAAAGTGTTGACACTGTCTTCTGCCTTCCTTGATTTAGGAACGGAACAGAGCTGTGTTCTTCTTTTGTGTGCAAACAGACAGGTGTCAAACTGGGTAAGCGGCTTTATGGCAAGTTGCATAGCAGCCATCTGGATGTTTTGCCAGACTTTTCCTTACAGACTTTCTGCAGCTTTTCCTATTGTAATGGGATGTGGCTCCATTTCAAATATATATCAATATATTCATTCTATATAAGGAATATATTCATTCTTCACTTCCCGTGCAGTGTGTATTCTTTTGTGTAATCTCTGGTGGACTGCATTTAAGTACCACCAGCATTTTGTGCCCCATTTTCATTCTTTATCACATGAATACTTCTAGGTTTTATTTGTTTTGGGAAACAATCCCAACTGGTTTTGGGTGTTGGATCAGAATGAGGATGCATATAGCTCAGTCAGAAGTCAACCTCCTAAAATCCAAACACCCTACCAAGCAAGCACTGCTTTAGACACAAATGTACACAGCTTTACATGCAGGATGGATAGACAGAATCTTTGCAGATATAGATGATATTATGTGTAATTTTTGAGCCAATGTGACAGCCACTTATGGAACATGTGCATTATAGCCACAACTGCTGAAACAAAGTACTAGCAGATTACACCATGGCGGATTTCTTTTACATCCCTATTGGGATTACTGTGTACGAGTTTCACTATCAGATATCATTATGAATCTGATCTTTCACCTTCCTGCTGATCTCTTATAAAGAATTTATCTCCCTCCCTTGTCTCCTTGTGTTTTGAGGAACAGTAGGTCTCTAACGTTGCCATCAGAACTGACAACTCTGCAGTTTCCTTGACCTTTAGGTTAACATTTACTTTTCTATCCTGATACCCAAGGGAATATATTTCCTAGTTGCTTCTTTGTGCATGGCCAGTTTGAAACAAGGAGATCATATGCAACTCAGAGCACTCTGGATCAAAGTGGTTTTGATTATTTAAAGCTTTAAAATCAGTGCAATAAGCCTCTGCAAGTGTACCACATATATTGTTAAACTTTATGCTTCTTCTTAAAGGGAAAAACCCTGATTATTCCATCCTTTTCAAACTCTTTTAAAATGTATTTCCTTTATGGCCTATTTTTCTGTTGAAGAAGGAAGTCAAATAAATTCTTGCTTCTGGTGTTCTGTCCTGGAAAGCTCCAACTTTGGCTCTTACCTGGAAAAATCCGTGATGGTGGTTCTATTTTAGTTTGTTTTTCCTGAGCTAAAATAATTTCAGAAATGTTAAGATGTAAACAGTGTGATGATTCCTTAATACATAGTTAATATAGTCAGACTTAGACTTGTAGACTTAGATCAAATACAGCTGAGAGTCCAGATTAGACATTGTAATGAGTTCTAAGTCCTAGAATACCAAGTAGGTTATGATAGAATGACGAATGAACTTGTAAAGCCACTAAATGATACTAAATTAAAAAGGTATATAGAAAAGGAGGAAAGGGATACCTACAATCGCACCTTTTGGGTAAGTCTTTGAGTTTTCCTTTCTGTGAAATTTGCTACGCTTGTCAACATTAGCTTACACCAAGTAGAACATTATGCGAAGTCTAAGAATGACATCTGTGATTGATTGCTTCATAAAAAGCTTACTCTGTAACATTAATTGCATTCCATCAGAAAGCTTGATCATAACCACATTCCCTGGCTCTTCCTTTGGAACTTCCTACCAAAGGATTACTTTTTCTAGTCTTAGGGTCTGAATTAGATTATTTAGTTCATTCATTTATTTGTATACTGCTTTTCTTCCAGAAACATGTCATTATCCTTCTCTATTCTTAAAATAATTATTCCACTCTTGTGGTGGTCTCCCATGGAAAGAATGAGACACAAGCGTGTTTTCTCAAGATGGGAGCCCAGAATAAATTCCAGTGCTTCCTTTTATTGAGATTTTAGTGCATAGTAAGCAAAATTACATTGTGGATTACAATAATTAGAAATAGTACAGACTTGTTTGCAGTTGTCTGAGCTGCTTAATTGTTTCTGGTGTTTGCTTTTAATTTCCTTGCATTATCTCAGTGACTTTTAGGCAGACATGTATGTATAAAGCATTAAATTAATCATTACTTGAGCCCAATGCCAAATTTATTCATCCCACATCTCCCCTGTTTTAGTTTTTTGATGATCGCAGATGCCTTGGTAACTTTTCGCCATCTGCAACAGCAATTCTCCTTCCGTAGGCTTCACCCAACACATTCCTAAAAGTCCAGGGAGACATTGGATAATACAGCATGCACAAAGAGAAAGTATAAAAAGCAATATCACTCCAACAATTAGGTGACGAATCCATGAACCATTTGGCAACCAGGACCAAAGTGCAGACCACACGTCCAGTCCCTCATCCTCTGATTGTAATGGATTCTCTTTCAGGGTTTGTTCCATATGCTGTATAGTAGCTGTAATGTTTGGAGAATAATCAGAGATATACATGCAACAATGTGTATGAATCACAGCGCAAACTCCCCCTTGCGCAGCCAGAATAGTATCCACCACATATCTGGTTTGAAGGACAAAGTTACTAATTTTGCCTTGCTCTTCTTCAAGCAGCCTTAGCGTTTTAATGGTGTCTTTAAACATAGCAACTGTCCAATTGTTTAAATGATGCAAATCTCTATAGTTCATCATGACTCCTAAAGGAGGAATAACTCCCCTTGATATCTGTGTCCAGTAGTCATGAGTCAAAACAGAGTATACTTCCTTTGCAGAACGCACATTGCGGATATGAGCAGTCCCCAAAGATTTTTGAATGAAATGAGATGGGATTACTTTCCCAAAGGTGCAGACTCCTTTCCATCATGCTGGCATGCGATCATAGGCCATCCGTCCACACAGCAACCATAAATTTGCTTCCAGGAGATGACCAACCTTATTTGGCTCAGCATATATTAATTTTGCAAAGGATTCCATTAACACAGCCAAACAAGTGAACGATGGTGCGTATTTCCCATTCGCACATTTGGGCAACTGGTTGCTGTTCTCCAAGGAATATATGGGCACCCATTTTCATTGATCAAAGATGTGATAGAAAATTTAGTGATGTTATGCACGAAGTAAGTGAGATTTTTAGTTTTCATGTCATCCGGATAAACCCAACTTCCATTGCTAATAACAATTGTTTTGTTGCAAAATGGATATGTCCCCAAGTAAGTCATATTCTCTGCCGTCTCATTGTGGGTCCAACAGATACCCGCCACCTCTTGGATCTGGCTTCCAAGGTGTAAGGTATTTATGTTACTTGTAGTCCAACTGCTCGACCACGTTCCTGAACAACCATAGCATTGTCCCTTATACCAGTCACCTTCGGACAGAGGTACTGCAACCATTGGAAGCCCTGATGTCTTGTGAGTTGCCATGTGCATACATATCCAACAATCAGTTTTATTATGAAGGTTTGTTAGCTTCCCCATGTTCTGGATCAACGTGTTTCTTTTCTATTCCCCCAAATCCACCCCCTTGCCCCTTTGGCTGATGATAAGGACGTACACAGTGAGCAAGAACCCAAACAACTGTCCCCTCATCTTCAACAGCAGCGTATCCTCGGCCCCAAGTTATCAGCAGGACAGGTCCTCTCCACGTTGGATCTGGCAGTCTCCTATACCGAACTTTTGGTCTTGGTGTACCTGCAGAAGGGGAGGAAGCAAAATGCTTACTGGCTGCTGTAGCAGCAGGAGATCCTGTCATGTTTAAAAATTTAAAGTATATAATGTAATATTAAGAATGTTTTGTGAAGTTCCGGTTTGTCAGGCTTCGGAGGCAGCAGGAATTCACGTTTGTGCACGATCCCTGCTGTGCTTGCTGCTGGAGTGCCTTCGATCCAATTGGATTGGGAGGCTATAGTTATTCTGTAGGGATAACTGAAGAGAGGGGAGATCCGGGCAGGGGTCAGGGGATATCGCACTCCCCTTCCCTAGCCGGCTTAACTCCCTTTTCCAAAGGTGGTGGAGCGGCGGTCAGCAATGGCCGTCACAAAGAACCTCTCAGCCGGACAAGTTTTGTGCAGGAGGAAGTGAAGAAAGAGAAGGCTTTTGGCTGAACCGGGATGACAATTAATATCTGAATACCCTGGAACTTTGGCTTTTTAAGTGATATATTGTTTCCCAGAAGATCGTTAAGCTGCGGTGGAAAGTTAAGGGAAAGCTTTTTTTTTTTTCTCCTCACTTCCCCACGAAGACAGCAGATGGAAATCAGAAATACCCGCTTTGGCAGCAGAAGGTATTAACTTTGAAAATTAAAGCCAAGGGGACATTAGATTTCTAAACACTGACATTTAAAAATTAAAATCTTTTTGCTTTAAGTGGGAAGGAAGAGAGGTAAATGATTTATACTAACGTTTGTTGAAGGAGATTGCTTGGAGTTTTATAAGATCAGAGATTAAATTGCAATAAAACTTCCAAAAAATACCTTGGAATTGTGTAATTGAATGCTACCCCAGGAAGAGAAAGTAGAAGAAAGTGCTAAATGAAACAGATTGTTCTGATTGTGCTGACTTTGATTGCTTGATGACTTTGGGACTTTTGTGAACTATCTTTTGAAAGACTAAGAAAACATTGGACTGTTTAAAAAATTTTTTACAATGGTATCTGTTGAAGAATTGAAAATGCAATTTGAAAAATTAAGAGAAGAAGAAGAAGAAGGCAAGAGCTCCTTTGGATCTATCCTTTGCTTCTTAGAAATGGTGATTTCTACATATCAGGAAATGCAAGAAGAAAAAGGCTGGGATGATGAAGAAGAAGCCATCTTTAATGGACATATGATTTTAAATGAGAAAGAAAAGGGTAAAAAGGAAAAGAAAATGGAGAATTTAAGTTCTAAAAAAACAAACAAGAAAGGGAAAAATAAGGTAAAAAATCAATATAATGTCAGAAAGCAACAGAAGAGAGGAATACAACAGAGAGGGGAGACTTAAAGGCTGGAGATTGAGAGAGGGGGTGTTAAAAAGGCTAGATTTGACAAGGAAAGAAGGGAAAAAATGAAGGGAAGTTGTAAAGGCTTAAAACAAGATGCTAATAAACAGGTTTTTTTCAGAGATAAAGGGTAAAACATAATCTAAAAAGAGATTCTGCAAAAGTACACAAGATTGTATTGTAGTATTTGTATTTGAAATATGTGTTAATAGAATATTGTAGAGAATGTGTAAAATGCCTAAGATTTAATTAATAGAGTTTAATTAATTAATTTGTTATGGAACATTATTTTTAATATATTATAAGATCATTATGTTTTATATTTTAAAATGTTATGTAGAATGTACTTAGCAGAATCAGAATAGAAACTATGCATTATTTTAAGTGTTAAATTTGGGGGGGAAATAGAAAGGTGTCATACTTCAATCAGTGATTACAGGAAAAAGTTTGTGGTAAAGAGAAAAGATAAATAGATAATTGAAAAAGAACGGACAAAAGATACAAGTATAATGATTTAAATTGAGATTAAATAAATAAAATAGAATTAAGAGAGTGAAAAGAGAAGATATGAAATAATATATAAGGTGAGCATGAATTTGATTTATGTCTGTACAAAAAGTTATAACCCAGGGTTAAGCCGCTTTCTAAAAAGAAGTTTTATGTTTTTATGTTATGTATTTTGTTTGCTTATGTTTGTTTATCTAGGATTAATGATGTTGGATAAGAACATATGAAATAGTAATAATATGAAATATAGTAATATGAAATACATGAAAGTATAAGTTTAATGAATAAAATTGAACAGAAATAAAGGAAGAAACAGTGAGAAGTTGGAAAAGAGTAATGTACTTAAATGAGATGTTTTATTTGTTTTGTTAAGCAGTCTTTAGAAAAGATGTTTTATGTTCTTATGTTTTGTTTGTCTGTGTATTGTCTTTGAAAATTAATAAAATTTGTTTTTTTAAAAAAGAATGTTTTGTATGTAAGGCAAGCCATATCCATTCACTTCTCCCATTTTTGTTTTTATGTGAAGGAGTGCTTGTTTGAGTGTCTGATTAGTTCGCTCTACAATGGCCTGACAAGTGGAGTTATAGGGAATGCCAAATTTATGTATAATTGACTATCGATGGCAAAATTCCGCAAAGGCGGTGCTGATGTAAGCAGGGCCTTTATTGGTTTTTATCTCCATTGGTGGCCCCACATGTGTGAAGGTATGGAGACAATGGTTGACTACATGTTTTGTAGCCTCTCCTCACTGAGGTGTTGCCATAATAAATCCTGAATAGGTATCAACGGTGACATGCAGATGGTGCCATGGTTTGAAAGGAGGGTGTTGTGTGACATCCATCTGCCATAGCTGACAAGCAGATGTCCCCTGAGGATTTACTCCTTGAGGAAGAGCAGTGGATTGAGCACTGCAACTAGGACATTGCTGGATAATAACTGCTGCTTCTGCAGCAGTGAGCCCGAATTGTTTACTTTGGCATTTAGCTTTGGCATTTTGATGAAAATAGCTATGTGAGTCCCATGGAGTAACAGGAGAAAGCGAGAGACAGAACATGGCTGAAGCAGCCGCATCAGCCATGTCATTCCCTTCCTGCAGCTACCTGGGAAGTGGCTGGTGGCTGCGAATATGTGCAATATGCAAAGAATGAAGATAGCTTTGCGAGAATGAAGACAGCTTTGCAGGGCTAAAAACATAAGATTAGCTCATAAGATTAGCATCAACAGAAGGAGAAAGATAAGCAAATTCAATGTTAAGTATTAATTGATAAACATAAAGAGAGTCCACAATTAGATTTAGCGGTTCTTGTGCAAATTCCTGTAAGGCCAAAATAGCAGCAGCTAATTCAGCCCTTTGTGCTGATTGCTGAGGAGGGGTAATCTTTGTTTTCCATACCCCTTCCTGTCTCCATGCACAAGTGCTGTAGGTCTTACCACCATCCACATAAATGGCCATGCCCTCAACTGGCTGCTTAGCAATAACTGAATTAAAATTTATAGATACATTTCAAAGCAACTGGAAACGAGGGTCGCTGGGTGTATGGCAAGAATTCTTCCCTGGCCAATTTTCAAGAGCAATTTGCAATTCAATGGATTGACTATACCAAGTTTCCCACAAAGTGAGGGAGATAGGTAAAAATAACTGAACTAGATCTATGCCATATAAATGCATACTGCGATTTCGGCCTTTGATGATGAACTCACTATAAAGCATAGCCATAGTAGAAACTATTTTTCTGGGAGTATTCTGCAAATGCAACCATTCAATGATATAAACCTGCGCCTCATGTAATTGAAATAAAGCTGCAGTAGGCAAGGCTGGAGTTTGTAAAATTGCCAAAGCAAATGGGGTATCAGGAATGCATCGGTCAACCCAATGCTGCGTTAAAGCCGCATTTACGTGTGCCAGTACCTCCCTTTGTTCTGCTGATAAGTTTACAGCAGAATCCGGTGTCGCAGAGCCCTTTAGGGCCAAGAACAAGGGCTGGAGTACTGCTGTAGTTAACCCCAGGTAGGGTCTAACCCAGTTAATTGTTCCTAGTATTTGTTGTAATTTTACTAGAGAAATCTTTTCCTCAATTTTGATTTCTGGAATGACCAGATGAGCATAGGTTGCAAGGACCTTATGCCCTAGGTAGGCATATGGCGTTAGACTTTGAATTTTTTCTGGGGCAATGTGAAGTCCAAATTGCAATAATACCTCTTTAAGGCAAGGTAACGCTGCCTTAACTGTTCCCAGTGAGCTGGGAGCTGCAATTAAAATATCATCCATGTAATGGTAAATCTTCCACCCAGGATGAGAAGTTCTGAATGAAGCCAGAGCCATTCGAACATATGACTGGCACATCGTTGGACTGTTTAGCATTCCTTGTGGCAAAACCTTCCATTGGGAACAAAAGATAGATGGGTTGTTATTCAACTCAGGTACGGTAAAGGCAAATCATTGCTTGTCATCTGCATGCAAAGGGATAGAAAAGAAGCAATCCCGTAAATCTACTACAACTAGATCCCAATTGCGTGGAATCGGGTTCGGGTTAGGCAAACCACATTGTAATGCTCCCATTGGTTGAAGGATGGAGTTGACAACTCTCAAATCATGTAAAAATCTACAATTTCCATTTTTCTTTTCAATAACAAAAACCGGAGTGTTATAGGGACTAGAAGTTGGCTCAATGTGTCTTAATTGTAGCTGCTCAGCTACCAATTGATGTAAAGCTGTAAGCTTTTCCTTTGGAAGTGGCCATTGGTCAATTCAAACTGGCTGAGAGGTTAACAATTGTAATTTTTCCATTATCCAATAACAATTTTTGTGCGGAACTGTGACAGCAAATCTCTACCCCACAAGTTTATATGCAGGGGCAACACAAGAGGTTGAATCCTTGCAGTCTCACCAGTTTCTCTATGTAATGCCATCAACCAATGTACACTACTTCTTGCAAACTGCATACCATCTACTCCACGAACAGCTGGAGAGTTCTCAAGCGCCCATTCATTTGGCCATTCCTTTTGGCATATCACAGAGACATCAGCTTCAGAATCTATAAGGCCAGAAAATGATTTTTCTTGAATTTCAATTGTCATTTTAGGTTGGTCTGTAATCAATTTTTTTGTCAGAGCTAGCAATTCTGCAGCAACTGGAGAACTGGCCATTTCAGTGGACCCAAAACCGCCAGTTCGTGGCATCCCAATTAAAGGATTCAAAGGAATGTATGGAAGCAATAATAACTGGGCAATAGAGTCACCGGCCATTAATGATGCAGGAATATCAGTGTACAATTGTACCTTAATAACCCCTTTATAATCTTGATCAATAACCCCTGGAATAACAAAAAAACCCTTTTTCTGATGTAGAGGACCTGGAAAGTACCAATCCCACTGTTTTTTCTGGCAGTGGCCCATGCAAATGATTGTCCTCAATGTACACTTGATTAGGAAAAGTCACATCAATTGAGTTCAACATTTTTAAACCCAAACTTGCACTCCCAGTAATTGCAGGCAATGCTTTTGTGAAGCCTTGGGAGTGGAGCTAGCTGCACATCCCAAATTTAGTTTCCCAAATTTTGGTTCTGATCAGAGCGACATTGATTTGCCCAATGAAACCCTTTTTTGCATTTCGGACAGACCGACTTCGGGTGAATGTCCTTATTTTTGCTTTTGTTAAATGCCATTCCCTCCCAGGGGCACGGCACTGGGCTTTAAAATGGCCAGGCTTCCCACAATTAAAACAATTCCCTGTAGGTTTCATCCCTTTTTGTAATGCCATAGCCAAAGTCTCCATGTTGTAAGCCTGAGAACCCACTACTGCACATGCCTTTAACAGATCAGCCAGAGTAACCTCACCTCTAGCCACCAAAGGCTGTAAGTTATGCTTGCAGTCAGTGTTTGCATTTTCAACTGCCAATTTCAGCAAAAGTTCCTTTGCTACTTCCTCATTAGAGATTTGCCTGGTAATAGCCAATTGTAGCCTTTCCACAAAATCGTTATAAGACTCAGATGCTGTTTGCTTAATTTGAGAAAAAGACCGTGCCGGGGTTCTCACTTCCTGGATGCGGGACAATGCCCCAAGGACAGCTGCCATAACCACAGGAAATACGTGATCAGGCAAATTAGCAGTGGATTGAACAGCAGTGGATTCAAACAAGCCTGCCCCATAGATTTGGTCTGGCATATACAGCCCTCCTGAATTCCGTCCCCTAGTGATAGCTTCCCTTTGATATTCTGAATCAAAAACCACATACTGAGTAGAGCTCAATATCATTCTCATTAAATCTTTCCAGTCACTAGGAATCATGCGTGAGGTAGCCAAACTTGTCAGGAGACAAGTTTTGTAAAGGGACTTTGAATACCATAATCTTTAACTGCTTTCTTAATTTCCCTAAGTACTGCCAAAGGAATCGGAACCCATTCAGTCTGCAGATTGCCTTGAGCATCCACTTGCCTATTAACTGGAAACAAATTCATCTGGGGAATCTCATCAGGCTCTAATTTCCCCTCATTGAAAGCCTGATGCATCATTACTTGAACTTTTCCCATTTGTGGTTGGATTTTATCATCCACAGGCATAGGCGCTGTTGGAGGTGAGAAAGCATACTCCAGTTTTGGGGTTGGAGGGTGCAACACAACTCCTTTATAAGGAGGAGGTTCTACTAAAGTTTTTAAAAGAGGTCGTTGCTGGGTCTCTAAAGCAGTCATAACAACCTTCCAATATATTAAAATTTCAGTTGTTGCCCGTGGCTCTTCATGAAGGATAGTTCCAATTTTCCTCCACATGTCTAACTTTAAAGAGCCTCTCTCTGAGTACCAGGGCATTGCTGCCAGATCTCTTGCAGCAGCTTTCTCACATTACCTTTTGAAAGAACTATTTGCTCCCCCCCCCAAGGGTTTAAAGATTAAGAAATTTGTCCTGACTAACTTCAGCAGCTCACTAACATGACGTTCCTGTGGCTGAGAAAGTTTTCCCCCCATGTTCCCTGAAAAATCCTATTGTTCAGCAATAGTTAAGTACGTACTTTACCTATTCCAGGCGAGGAAATACGGAGGTCCGGACACGTACCACCTGCAGTGGATCACGTCGGGGTCACCGCTTGTGGTGGTTTCCCATGGAAAGAATGAGACACAAGCGTGTGTTCTCGGGATGGGAGCCCATAATAAATTCCAGTGCTTCCTTTTATTGAGATTTAGTACATAGTAAGCAAAATTACATTGTGGATTACAAGTTACATTGTGGATTACAATAATTAGAAATAGTACAGACTTGTTTGCAGTTGTCTGAGCTGCTTAGTTGTTTCTGGTGTTTGCTTTTAATTTCCTTGCATTATCTCAGTGACCTTTAGGCAGACACGTATGTATAAAGCATTAGATTAATCATTACTTGAGCCCAATGCCAAAGTTTATTATTCCCATATACTCTGTAATTATTTACTGTACAGAATAGGCTGAACTCAGTTGAAGGAAAGTATGATACAAAGATAAATAAATATAAATAAAGCTCAAGGGGAAAATGTTTACTATAACATATGCTAACATTTACAATACCCATTTTTTATAAAGTTCCAGATAATAGATAACTTGTTAACCAAACTAGAATAAACATGTCCCTGATTTTTATAACTTGTTATCCACAATTCTGCTTTTGTGTTCCCTTTTATATAAAAAGTACATGTTTCCTTCTGGTATTTGCTGTTGTAGAGATAAACCTGAACATCACAATGTTTCTCTAATTTAATAGCAGAAAATGCTATTGTCCAAAATTCAAACACAAAACTGACCACATATGGTTAAAAGAAAAATAAAAGCTTTTATCACCTGCACAATTTCTGCAGCTGCTGTTATTAACTTCCATAGTTGCCATGGAGATAAAATGCTGCTGCATTATTTCTTTATTTAAAGCATTTTACCATGTTCTTCAGCAAAACAGGCTCTTGGAGTAGTTTGTGTATAAGAATAATATTGATCTAATTAAGTATTATATCCTGCCCTTCAAACAAAATATGTTCTAGGCTAGCCTACAAAATATTTCTTGTGCTCCTATCCAGCAGAATTGCCTCAGTAGATGGCAGTACCTGACTAAGTTTGCTATTGTTGGGAAGCTAAGCAGGAGCAAATATGGTAGCTTCTTGGATGGGAAGCTATTGGGAGATACTTGTGCTATAAGTTAGAAATGGAAATTAAAAAAAAAAATCCCCTTAAAGGGACAATAAAAAACAGTGCCTATCCTTTTGCCAATAATAACGCAAAAAACATAAGACACCTCAGCTGATAAAGTCTCACAGCATAATGACAAATTGTCAGTATTTTTTAAGAAACACTTGAGACTCAGACCTGCAAGTTGGGCATTCATACAGTGCCTGACTTCTCACTTACAAAACCAAGTTTATCTGAACTATCTTAAACTGAGACAGTTCCTTAGAAAATTTGCAAAATTTAGAAACTTAGTCCCAATTGAAAGAATCCCGCAAAAATGAACTGCATAGCTTTTGTTGCAATACTGTCCTCTGGCTGACACAGTAACAGCGTGATTGTGTTTTGTGTAAATGAAGGTTTAACCATGAAGAACCAAAGCAAACCTATTTAATTTTAAAGTCTGCTTATAAAACCAGCAATGTTAACTTGACACGTTAAAATGTTATGATATGCCAAAAACAAATTTCAGTCTGCAAAACCTAGCCATACGCTTTAGTTTCACAACTTAGTTTTGAAATTTGATTAAACAAAATACTGCAATACAGTTTTAGAAAAGAATAGGAACTCAACCCACATTATTCTCAAGATTATTTTATTACCCATCTCTTATTTCCCATCTAAGACTACTCCTAATTCAGAATTCATACAAAAAATCCATAAGCAGGAAATGTAAGATTTAAATGACAGGGACCACAAGAAAAATGTTAACAGTACCTAAGTTGCAGAGAAGTAAACTCCCAAGTACAGTGTCTATGCAAGCCTGGTAATTGGACAGAAGATCAGGGAATTTGGCCTTCTGATACCTTATGAAATTGGTCTTTATAAAAAAAATAAAATAAACATTATTAAATAACTATAAGCATATAGTGAGGTAGCCAGCACAGGTATCAAGTACAATGTATCAAACATCGCACTGTTTCTTGACAGAAGTCATAGGTGTTGATTGATACTCTTGGCTCTTAGAAAATAAATTTGTTCCATTAAGTTCTAGAGAAGTTGGCAAAAAAAGATGCCTATGAAAAAGATCTTTGCGGATGAGTTAGTAGCACTCAACTATGTCTGATATCTTTGCAGTCACAGACAATGAAGTTCTCAGGAAATCACTTCAAGGAAGAAGCAAAGAATCTCTTAGAAATGACCAAATACTTTAAGAATTTTCTACATTAAAGGTATACCTCAAGGTGAAGAGGTTTCTGATTCAATTGTTACAGAGACAGATAAATCTGGGTGAGGATCTGTCAACCACATGGCCTTTGTCCAAAAGATTAAAGTTTGTGGATATCACAAATTGTTTGGCAGTGTGATAAATAGGGTAGGAAATGTAATTCCAGTGCCCAGTGCCATTTGTAAAATAAGGAAAAGTTTAGGTAGGTCTAAGAGCCAACTTTATTTGATTTTTTTTCTTCCATTCAATTGTGTCTGATTCTTGGAACTGCCTGAGAGCAAGCTGACATGTAGGACTGCAGGATGATTTTCTAAGAATACCATCTTGTAATCTGGCCAATTGGACAAATTTTGAAAGTCTAATTGAGCCATGCCTCCTCCCCTTCTTACACTCATGTGAATTAGGAAGGTGTATGAATCACTTACACATACTTTCCAGTTGGATTAACTCATGCTTCCCCCCCCCCCATTCCTTTGGCTTCTGCCAAGGTGATTTTCTTCACTTTCTCCATCATCTCCAATGTCAGTCTCCATCCCCCTTCCACATGTCCAGCAATTCTGAGTTACGGATCATGGGAAAAGGACTTTTACAGAGCACACATAGGGCTTTCCCCCTTCCTAAAAATTGTGCTGTACTAATTGTCCTATCTCTAGCCCATATGTATTGTTTATGCTATTCCCTGAATTTTGCTTTAATGATATTTCCCCAATGAATACTAATTCCCCAATTATTGCTACTTTCCCCTTAATTTCCATTTCCCATTGACAGTTCTTTCCCCCACTGAGTGCTTTGTGAATGCTGTTCATGTTTTTTTATTGGTATTCTATCCACACTATTTATTGTTTTAAAGGCTATTTTCTCACCGAATTCTATTTTCCTCAATGCTGTTTCCCATCAATATCCTTTCATCCTCAATAAAATCCAAACTGCTTTTTAGAGGCATATGTGGCCACCATTTCATACTTGTTCTGAAATTTATAGTTTTAAATATTCTTCAGTTAACAGATTTCATACATATACCTTTCCCTTCTAAACAGCCTATATTGAACAATAATTCCTCTCTATTTTTCATGAAAGCAGCCATTCTAACCCTGGAAATATCTTTATGATCTTGAAAAAAAAGTGTCTGTTCTTTAAAGTGGAGACTCTGAAAGTACCTGTGTTTCTTCTCAGGATTATGCAGTGGTCTGAAAAGAGGGACTGCTTTAATGAAAACGAGCAGTGGTGGGATTCAAATGACTTAACAACCTGTTCTCTGCCCTAATGACTGGCTGGGTGGGCGTGGCTGGGTGGGCATGGCTGGGTATGCATGGCCAGGGGGCATGACAGCACTCAGCCTCCTGCAGCGCTCTGCTAGCCAAAATGGGGCATGTGGGTTAATTTGCTTTGCTTTGTGACATCCAGATCCAGCGAGCAAGGGGTGTGTGAACTGCACAGAAAATACACTATCGTTTTTTTATGAAGAAATGTCCCCAAGTCAGATGTACACTAAATGTAGATTGACTTTTAGCTACACATCTTCCCAGCAAACAGCACATTTTGAAGCTCCAGGTAAAGAGGATTCATTTTAGGATGAGTAACCACAGTTTGCATGTTGGAGGTTCCGAAAGGAATACTGAGAAATTGTGTATTTTAAAGAATATTTGAGGCAGGGGTACAGAATAGCCCTTCTCTGCCTGAGGCTGTAGAGACCTGGCACCAATCAAAACACTGTTTGTAAAGCAACTGATCAACTTTGACAGGGTAAGCCACTAGTATATGAAAATAAGAAAAACTCCACTCCTTTCTAGTACTGATGATATTACCTAGTTTGGTAATGAAACATCTTCAAGAAAACCATCAAGCTCAGAGAGCACCTACGACTCCACAATTCAACACTGAAGCTAAAAGTATTCTCTTCTATTAATAAACACTTTTTGGTTAGAGGGACTTAGATCTTGCCTTATATGAGATGGCTCCCAGTGGATTTCATTCTAAATTTTGATATGATTTCTGTAAATAAGACATGTAGAATTATAATGGCTGTGTATTTGTACCTTCATACATAAAAAAATTACAAAAGCTAAGGGATAAACAAATAAAAAACATTTGAAAATAGAAAAGGTTCAAGAAAGAAAAAGAGTGAAAGAAAGAGGAAAAGAAGGAAAACCAAAGAAGAATGGCTTCCAACTTTCTTTGGTACAGATATAAGCAAAAAATATATCAAACTATTACTCTAAGATTAACATTTGTCTACATTATTTCTATAATCCCATTATTTCTAATCATCAAAGCCCAGATAAACTTTTAATTTCAGTTTCTCACAAAAAGTCCAGTAATGGTTCATATCACAGTAATCACTATTTATTAAGGAAACCACAACTGATTTACATAATTCAAACTCTAAATAAAATAGGAATGGAAAATCCTAAATTCTAGTGTAGACCCATGCTTCTCAACTTTGGCAACTTTAAGGTACACAGACTTCAATTCCCAGAATTCCCAAAGCAGCATGAAGTTCACCCATCTTAAACTTGCCAAGACTGAAAAACGATTATTTACAGACAGGGATTTTGCCATTCCTCTTTTACTGGTTCTTACTTACTTATAAGCAATCATAATGCAAAATCCTCACTTCCACCCCATCCCAAAGCAATGATAATGTAAAATCCTCACTTCCACCCTATCCCAGAGCAAAGATAAAGCAAAATCCTCACTTTCACCATTCCAGAACCATTATAATGCAAAATCCTCATTTCCACCACATTCCAAAACCACCATTCTCCCACTAATCTGCTTTCCAGCTCTATTCATTTCCATGCAGGGAAACAAAAGAAGACCATGTGACTACCAGTTTTAAAAACGTTCAGTCAGACTTCCAACTTCTTGGAGAAAAGATCTTGTGAAGTTGGAAGGTCTGACTGAATTGACTGATCAGTATTGTTGTGAACTAATAAAATACTCAAATAAAGTTTATCAAAAGCTTTAGAAAACAGCAGGGCTCTAGCCCTGCACTTCTGATTGGCCGATAATAGCGATATCGGATTGATCCGTTCGGGAGAATCTGATTGGCTGTTAACGAGCCACTCTCATTGGTTAAGGGGGTTAACACTCCACATTTCCTATTGGTTACTAGAGCAGCAGCTTGCCTATAAAAGGGCTGTTTTTGCTCTAGAGTTTTGCTCTGTTCAGAATGTATAATAAAGAGTTGAAGTTCACTGTTCACCGTCTCGTCTCCATTCCTTGTGCCCATGTGCAGAACTTACAAGTATCATGGCATGGCCGGAACACCTCCCAGCTGATCAGCGCAGCTCCTAGTCATGCCTCTGCAGCTTGGTGGGCAGGGTGGAGCCAGCCAGTGGTGGGAACAACTGATTAGCCAAACTATGCAAAAAAATTAACAAGCAGCACGAACCAGCTGAATTTCACCATTGAATACAAGAGATTAGTTCTGTATATGCTGGTATAAGATTCAAAAAATTTTAAGTGTGCTCAGCCATAACCTGCATATCTCTAATATAATACCCACCCAC
Source organism: Hydrophis major (assembly GCA_033807585.1). NCBI lineage: Eukaryota > Metazoa > Chordata > Lepidosauria > Squamata > Elapidae > Hydrophis > Hydrophis major. Next base: position 72,099,295 of record CM066328.1, on the reverse strand, counting down.
CTTACAACAAACAAAAAAGTTATGATTAAGATAACAGTTTGAAAGAATTACTTTAATTTCAGCATGGCTTCAACCCTTAATCCAATATTCTTCCTTCTTTCCTTTTACTTATTAAAGCTTTATTATTGATTCAGACACAAAATATAATGTCTCTCTACCTTCTGGGCACACAGTGATAGAATTGTATAGAGTTTTGAAATCAGAGAAGTATGAGTTAAATGTTGCTGTTCTAGTATGAATGAGTAAAACCCTTTACCAATTCCTCTATTGGTTTAGAAAAAAATTGGAAACAACATCTATTTTTTAAAGCAAATGTCTTCATCTGATGACTATAGACTGACCATCATCTCTTTCTGGAACATGTATTTGTTCACTTCCCTATGAAGTGCTGCCCTAGAAACCAGTAACTGAGTCCCACCTTAGGCAAGAATGCTGGCTTGGAGACCTTGGGCCATTTTCTTATTCCACTTCACAGATTGTTTTTGTTTTAAAAAATTACAATATGTATGTTTGCTGCCTTGAGCTATTTATAAAAACAATAAAGGTAGCATAAAAATTGAATAAATAAATAAATAAAAATAAATAGTTTATAGTCCTGAAATTTTGTGATGGCTTCCTTGGTCACTCTATTTAGTTTTTTAAAGATCAACCAAAGTGAGCTGGGTGTTTCTGCTTACTACCAAAGGACTGTAAATTAGGTCTCAGATAATTTGTACTATATCTTTTACATTGTAAATCTCGAGCAGAACTATTCACAAACTGCCTAGTTGAATTCATGGTGCTAATACTAATTTATAAAGTTTGGTACAGTGAAGGGAAAGCCTAAAATAGGTAAAAATCCTCCTTTTTGGACAATGTAATTTGGCACTTCTGAATATTTACTTCTTATTAGACAAGGAACATGCCAAAATTAATGCTTTTCCAGATTTTGTTTTCTCAGCCTTTAAGAACTTCATAAAGTAGTGTTAGTATTTTGGATTAACTGGTAAATAGTCCTGTTTGTGTTTTCAATCTGCAAAATATAACACAAATGGAAAAGAAATTGGAAGGTTATAAAATAAAGAAAGTAAACTTGAATGCTAATTTTTTGTTAGAATCCTAACTATCTGCATGGTTTTCTTTTAAGAATTAATTGTAATTTGTATTTGTCTTGAGGGGAGCAAATTTGTATTTAATGGATATTTAATGAATAAAGGAGAAACATTTTCAAAAGGAGTCATGATTCCTGATATTTTATATTATTGTGATGAATATTACAAGGAACAATCTCATTTCCTACCTGGATTATCTCCTAGAATGCCAATGGCAATCCTTAAAATATAATGACACTGAATGAAGGTACTTAAGACCTGTGCCTGAAGTTACAGTGGTTGCAGTGTCCCTGAGGTCATGTGATAAAAATATGGTTGCTTGGCAGACCACCCACATTTATGACAACAAGGATACTGCAAGGATACTCCATCTTCCTATGTGTCCTCTGCCCCCAATTCAAGCTATCCTGAATAGAGGCCTAGGGCCTACAGCAGTCTCCAACAGCTGCTACAACCCTAAGACCTTGACTTCAGCCTTAGCATTTTCAATGCTGCTGTGTTCCAAAGCACATGAGGCTTGGATAATAGCATGATTTCCCTGCTGCCCAGTGTTTCCCAGAATTTTGAGGTAGCCATTCACCTTCATCCAGCTTTGTCTTACTGGTGAGAAGATTGTGCAGCCAAACCAAGGCAGATCTTGGCCACTCCAGGCCTTCTTTCCCAAAGCTGCCTCATGCCAGTTGCCAAGCTTGTGCAATTTGGAGAATAAGGCTTCCGAAGTACTAGACTAGGCTCCTTTCCCATTTGGCGGCATCCACTTACCCACCTGGTAAAGAGAGGGAAGGAAGGAAGGAAGGAAGGAAGGAAGGAAGGAAGGAAGGAAGGAAGGAAGGAAGGAAGGAAGGAAGGAAGGAAGGAAGAAAGGAAGGAAGGAAGGAAGGAAGGGGAGAAGGGGGGAAGGAAGGGGGGATGGATGGTGGAAAGGTAGTAGGTAAATGTTGTGTATGTACTATAGTTAATAAAGTATGAGTTTGAGGTAAAGTGCAGGGTTCTGGCCCTGCACTTCTGATTGGCTGTTAGGCGGCCAGATCAGATTGGTTAGTTCTGAGGAATCTGATTGGCCCTTAACAGAAGGTTCGTATTGATTAAAAGAGCTAGCGTTCATAGCTCGTTATTGGACAATTCTTACAAGGGTTGCCTATATAAGGCAGAGTTCACTGTTGTTGTTTTGAGAAGTCACTATGCTAATAAAGAGCTGGAAGTCACTATTCAGAGGCTGTCTCCAATTACTCCGACCCATGTCCAAGTACTTAACACGACAAAGGTTGGATCTGGAGACGTCTGAACCGAAGAAGCCAGGAAGCAATACCGAGCACGTGATAGACGACGCCAACAATGGAACCATGTCCGGTGGCATCGTACCACCCGCTCCGTTCGATCCAAACCAAGAGGATTGGGAATCCTACATGGATCGCTTCCAAATGTTTCTCGAGTAAAAATAACTTGAAGGACGCCACACCAGCAAAGAAGCGGGCACTGTTCCTGACGCATTGCAGCCCAGCTGTATTTAAGATGGCTAAAGCACTCGCCAAACCTCGAGAAGCGAAAGCCATGAGCTGGGATGACCTCGAACCCATCCTGAGAGGCCATTACATGCCAACCGTGCCTACACTCGTGAGATGCCACGAGTTTTATCAGAGAAACCAACAAAAAGGGGAGAGCGTGGCCGATTTTGTGGCAGACCTCTGAAATTTAGGGGGTCTCTGCGGGTTCGCCGATTTAGAAGAGGCACTAAGAGATCGAGTAATTCTGGGATTAGATGCACTAGGCGTGCAAAGCAAGCTGATGGCGAAAGGTGACATCAGCCTTGCTGAAGCCATCACCGAAGCCACGGCTGCAGAGGCGACCAAAAAGTCGGCTGCACAATTACGGCTAAGCCACACTCTGGTAACACCATCGACCAGCGAAATCTCACCTAGCACAGAAGGGCAGCTTCTAACAACGCACCACGAGGACCTCTCTTCATCGTCAGACAGCGACGAAGAAGGGGTCCATCGACTGCGGTCTGACCGGGACCCTCACCCAAAGCCCCTACGCCCTTGCGCTGGCTGTGGATCCAACCATGCCAGGGTTGAATGCAAATTCCGCGACGCACTCTGCCATGAGTGCGGGAAACGAGGCCACATCGGCCGGGTCTGCCGCAGCTTACCAAGACTCAGCCAGGCCTCAAAAGGGGCTAACTATCGCCAACCGACAGGAAACCGTCCTGTAAGGCGAGAGCCAGTAAACCACTCCTACAGAAATCGAGATTTGAAAAGAGAAGAGGCTCACCATATTATCACTATCGGTCACGCCTCAGCTTTGGACACTAAGAAAATCTGAGTCACGGTAGCCATCGAGAACCAGCCTTGCCACATGGAGGTCGACTCGGGATCGTCCCTCTCGATGGTGTCTTGGAAGACACTCAAGCAACTCATCCCACAATTCAACGCCAAGACCTCCAATTTCAACGCCTCATCCTCAAGGACTACCAAGGAAATCGAATCCCTGTTGTCGGGTCCTGCCGAGTCCAAGTCTCCTTCAAGAAGCATACAGCGTACTTACCTCTAACGATCATCGATAGAGATAGGCCAAGTATTAGGCCTCCAATGGTTCGCGCCACTCGGTATTGAAGTGGCCGGCAAGAACCGAGTCGGTGGTTGTGAGTGGGAGGAAGACCTTATCTCTGAGTTCAGTGACGTCTTCGTGGACAGCTTAGGTGAGTATAAGGGGACCCCAATCTCATTTAGTCTAGATCAAAAAATAGCCCCCATTCGCTTGAAGCCCTGTCGAGTTCCATTCGCTCTTAAAGCCAAGATCGACGAACAACTCGACAAGCTAATTGCTCAAGGAGTGTTGAAGCCCATCGATCACTCTCCATGGGAAACCCCTATTGTAACACCCATTAAGCCAGACGGGTCAATCCAAATTTGTGGGGACTACTGGGCCACTTTAAACCATGCCCTGCAGCAGAATGCGTTCCCAGTTCCGGTGGTGCAGCACCTCCTCCATTCCTTGGGGGGCGGAAAGGTTTTCGCTAAATTAGATTTAGCTCAAGCTTATCAACAATTACCAGTGGATGAAAAAACGGCCCAAGCCCAAACAATTGTAATGCACAGAGGTGCCTTTAAATGTACCCGATTGCAATTCGGAGTTAGTGTAGCCCCAGGGATCTTCCAGAGCCTCGTGGAAAGGTTATTTCAGGGAATCAAGGGTGTGGTTCCTTATTTTGATGACATATTAATTGCAGCCCCAACCCAAAAAATCTTGCAGGATCATTTGAAATGCATTCTTAAAAAATTCCAAGAGGCTGGACTTAAGGTGAAAAAAAATAGATGTCACTTATATACTGACAATGTTGAGTTTCTAGGATACCGAATTGATAGCCAGGGCATTCATCCTACCAAGAGTAAATTAAAAGCAATCAAAAACGCTCCCAGGCCATGCAACAAGGCCGATTCCAGGCATTCTTAGGCCTCATTAATTTCTATAATGTATTTTTACCGCACAAAGCAACTGTCGCTGAACCATTACACCGATTATTAGATAAGAAAGCATTGTGGGTATGGGGTTACCGGGAAGAGCAAGCATTCCAGAATGTAAAAAAACTGCTCACATCTGACTCTGTACTTATGCAGTATAACGAGACTTTGCCGTTAGTTATAACCTGCGATGCATCGCCTTTCGGGATAGGCGCCTTTTTGAGCCATGTACTGCCTAATGGGAACGAAGCCCCTGTTGCATACTTTTCGAAGACTCTTTCACAAGCAAAGCGGAACTATGGGCAAATTGATAAAGAAGCCCTCGCAATCGTTTCAGCTCTAAAGAAATTTCATGAATATGTGTATGGAAGGACATTTACCATTATAACTGACCACAAACCGTTGCTAGGGATAATAGCCGGGGACAAGCCAACCCCCTACATATTATCCCCTAGAATGACCCAATGGTCAGAATTCCTAGCTGCTTATAATTATCGCCTGCAATATCGCCCGGGGAAAGCCATTCCCCATGCCGACGCATTAAGCCGAGCACTGCTTCCAGAGACTCTCGATGATCCGGCACCAACGGCAACTACGTTTGCAGATCGAAACACTCAACTCACCGCCTATGACTGCCTGAGACATAGCGAGAGAAACCAAACGAGACCACACCCTAGCTCAAATCCTAGGTTGGGTAGAACATGGATAGCCATTTGACCAAGTACCAGATGACTTTGCACCATTTAAATCTCGACAGACTGAACTTTTTCCCCAAAAAGGCTGTATCATCTGGGGCATTAGAGTCGTTGTCCCAGAATGACTCCGGAAGACGCTGCTACGAATTCTGCATGAGGGCCACCCCGGCAGATGAAAGCACTTGCACGAAGCTGGGCATGGACCAGCAAATCGAGCAGTGGGTCAAAGCGTGTGCCAATTGCCAACAAGTCAGCAACGCCCCACCAAAAGCCATGCCTACTGAATGGGAGACGCCACGGGGACCCTGGTCCAGAATCCACCTGGATTTCGCGGGGCCAACCAAGGGCTATACCTTCCTGCTGACAGTCGACGCGTACTCCAATTGGTTAGAAATTCATCGTATGACGACTATAACTTCCGAGGTGGTGATCAAGATGCTAAACAGACTCTTTGCAACCCACGGATTGCCTGACGTCCTGGTGTCTGATAACGGGCCACAGTTTACGGCACTAATGTTCGAGCAGTACCTCGCTGACTGCGGCATCCGCCATGTGCTCACCTCGCCTGTGCACCCTGCGACCAATGGCCGAGCGGAACGCATGGTCCAATTTGTTAAAAAGACTTTGCAAAAAGTGGACTATGACAATATCAATGACAAGGTCAACCAAATTCTCTTTTTGCAACACATAACTCCACATAGCATCACTGGCAGAACTCCCACCGAACTACTGATGGGACGAAGACTCCACTCCCACCTTGACCGGTTGCACCCCGCTTACGAACCGGAAAAGCCAATAGGATCCAGCGGCCGCTGTCGCACCTTCAAGGTAGGAGACCTTGTTTACGCATGAAACTTATAGGGCAATCCGCTATGGATAGAGGCGACAGTAGTACAAGTGACCAGCCCCAAATCCTACGTAGTGAAATGCTGTGACAATAGACTGTGGAAATGGCATATCAACCATTTACGGTCACGACTCACAATGGCCAGTCAACAACTCCCTCATGACCAAACCGAGGGGGGGGGAGGTACAGAAGAAGATGAAGTTCCAGGGAACCTGCTCGAAGGGAGCGAAGAACTAAGTGATACTCAGGAAATGGAGCAGGAAGGAGAATCATTTGCACCGCAAGAAATTGCAGCTGAGCAAGTAGCAGAACCACTGCCAAACAACAATCTACCTCAACCGGATTGCAACCAACCAATCCAACAAAAATCCAAAAGACTTAAAAGATAATCGTCCTATCTAAAGGACTATATAACTACACCGTAATTAAGAAGCCAGGGGGAAGGGGTGTTGTGTATGTACCATAGTTAATAAAGTTTGAGCTTGAGGTAAAGTGCAGGGTTCTGGCCCTGCACTTCTGATTGGCTGTTAGGCGGCCAGATCAGATTGGTTAGTTGTGAGGAATCTGATTGGCCCTTAACAGAAGGTTTGTATTGGTTAAAAGAGCTAGCGTTCATAGCTCGTTATTGGACAATTCTTACAAGGGTTGCCTATATAAGGCAGAGTTCACTGTTGTTGTTTTGAGAAGTCACTATGCTAATAAAGAGCTGGAAGTCACTATTCAGAGGCTGTCTCCAATTACTCCGACCCATGTCCAAGTACTTAACAGTAAATAGGTAAGACGGAAGTCTTAACAACTTCAACTGGGAGAGCCAGGATTTCGGTCATTGAGCAAAGAATTCATCTTGCTTCATGACTGCTTCTCTTAATGAACAAGATCCCAAGCCCAACTGTCATTTGTAGAAACTACCTATATTTTCATGGTGTCATAATTACACAAACTAGACAAGCATGTGAGAAAGTACAAGATATAAAATAAGATAAGATAAATTTATTATCATTGTACTCAGAACCTGAGAACAACGAAATAAGGTGCTCTTTCACAACATACAACTGAACAACACACACAAAAAAACATATACAAATAACAATGTAAAACAAATTAAAACAAATAACAGTTAAAAAACTATACAACCGGGATATATATATGTTAAGATACTTGCATGAGTACATCATCTTTCCTGAGTTCAAGATGTCTATCACCACATATAATTTTTTTTCCAGAGATTATGCAACCCATGGTGGATGTTAGGGATAACATTGTTTTACCCTAACTGGTTTAGGTAAATAATAATATGTAATCATAGTTTGTATGTTAAAGTGTCTGCAACTTTAACTGTGGAACAGTAATTAGGGGAGTGGTTGTGAAAGCACTTTAAAAGAAGCAAGACGACAGCTTGCTCTCTCTCTGGCTTTGATGATCCCTGATTACTGCAAGGACTCAAGACTGCATTGCTCGAACGGGAGAGAAAACAAAGGACTGACTTGTAAGTGAACTGACATAGGATATTCTAAACGGACTTTGCTCACTGAATATCCCTAAATGGACTGACTAAATGATACATGACTATTGGACTGTTATTTTGACTATGCTATGAACTCATAATGGAATAAACTATATTTTTGATAGCACAAGCGTATCTGTCATTTTTACTGTATGTTAATAAACATACAAGCTTAGCTCACTCATTTATCTGTGTGCCTATCTGACTAATGCTCCACATTCTGTTTAGCTTGTCTCCCTAACCCTGGTTGGGGAAACCAGGCTTAACAGTGGACTACAATAGCCCAAATATCCAGATTTTTTTTGGAAAAAAAACACATTTAAAAATGCCTCTTGTTTATTTTCCCAGGATTCTTAACTGCAAATGAGAGAAGAACTTGAAGAAGAAGGCATTTCTGAGCAGAATAAGCTGTTATAAGGAGCTATAGAAGCATTCTTACATGAAATGGGAAGCAAAAAGGCTAATGAAAACTGCTCAGGGGTAAAGGACTTGTTTCAACTGGACTTAACTCTATTGTAAAACTCTTAACAAATTGAAGCTGCAGTAGCCTTTAAATCTGATTCATATGACCTTTGAAGATCTTGGAAACTGCAGGTCTAGTGAGTCCAGGCAGACATCCACTCGCATCAGATTGAGTTAAAGGTATAAGGAGAACTGCCTCTGTAACCTAAATTAGTATTGAGTATAGATTTCAATAGGAAAGCTCTGACAATGAAGTTTTCTCAGCCTTTCTGATCACAACATTTAACCACTCATCCTCAATTCTTCTTTGCCTTTTTGATGACCAGAGTGATATGTTTCAGACCGTGATGCGAATGATCTACTAAACAGAACAACTTGAGTCCAGATGGTATTTGATAAAAACATTGACGCCTCACATATGGTATTTTAAAATAGTCATTAACAAGCTACAGTACTTTCACAGTTTCCAACAGTTTCCAACTAACAAATTTCACCATAGTTAGAGTAGAAAATGTAACTGGGTTTACATTTGTAGGCTGTAACTGGGCCATCAAGCCACTAATGACATTCTGGAAAGTCCTGCAATCCAAGCAAAATTTCAGGATTACCTGAAATATTAAATATTTTTCTTTTCTACTTTATCTACTTAGCAGAAATTGGAAATATCTCAATTTTATTCTGTGAAAATTATGCTCTGCCCTAATTTGTTGATATCAACAAATATACTGGCTTTAATTTACCATAAAGTAATGATTACCCTGCTTTAAAAGCACACACAGTTTTTTTTTTTTTTTTAAAGTCCCAAAGATGCTTTTTCAAGAGACAATTGGACTTTCTGGTTTTTCTTTGAAGATGTTTCGCTCCTCAGCCAAGAAGTATTACCATTTTTTGACTTCAGTGTTAATCATATATAATGTGAGTTTTAGATGGCTGATACCTGAAAGAATATTAGCTATCTGGGAGGAAAAAAGATATAGACTAGACTCATTAGATAAATGGAATTTTATGATTACCATTTTAATATGGAAGAGGAGCAGGAAACAAGAGGAGAGACAGTGCATAAAGGCCAAGAAGTCCCATTTATGGAAGAATAACAGCCACAACAAGATGAGAGTAAAAAGGAGAAAATAGAACAAGCAGAGCAAGAAGGAGCAATAACAAAAGAACCCAGAGAAATAAAAGCAACGAGGAGTATAAGACCTATATATAAGTAAAACAATGCAAGAAGAAACAAATATGTTTCTTTGTCTCACATAAATGGACTGAACTGTCCTATGAAAAGAAAAAAAATATTTTCAAAATTACAAAGATTAAAACAACATAGTATCATTCCAAGAAATACATATTAAAAGAACACCATTATAAATTATTGGAGAACCCCAAATTGGGAAAACTATTCACTATTGCAACAAAAAAGTTGGGACTATATGTTAAAGTATATGCCTTATAGGTGGAACTATATGTTAAAGAAAAAATAAATGCTAAATAAATCTTTAAAGATGAAAAAGGGAGAATTCTAATGGTGGAAATGATTTCAAATCAAAAACAGATATTTTTGGTCACCATATATGCATCAAATAATGGTCAAGAAGAATTTTACAAAAAAGTTCACAAGGGGATACTTGACACAGAATACAAAAATACTTGCCTTATAGGAGATTTCAATGCAACAGTTGTACAAAACTTGACTACAAAAGCAGTAAAATAAACAAAAAACAAAACAAAAAGGGCTCTACCTAGAATCTTTGTAAAAATGATAGAAGAATTATCGATACAAGATACATGGAGAGAAATGAATCCAGGGAAAAACCAATACACATTTTGTTCCAATGTGCATCCATCTTGGTCTATAATAGATATGATTTGGATGACTCCAGAATTGAGTATAAATGTGCAAGAGAAAGAAATAGAGGCAAACCTATGGGCCAATCACTATCCAGTTAAAATCAGTTGGAAAGGACAAAAGAGAAAAGCAAGATGAACTCTAAACCAATATTTAATAAAAGACAAAGAATTTATACAGATGATGGAAAGAGAACTGGGATTTTTCTTTAAAGAGAGCAAGAAAGAGGAAACCTCATTACAAAATGTGTGGGACACAGCAAAAGCATATATCAGAGGATTAGCTATAACCTTTATAGTGAAGAAAAAACAAGAAAAGGAAACACATCAAAAGACCTTGGATGAAGAATATAAAAGACTTGAAATAGAGCTACAAAAGAACTTAAAAAAATCAAATGGAGATGATTAAGCATAAGTTAAATATAATGGAAAAAGATGAACTGGCACAGCAAATAAAAAGAGCGAAACATTTTTTTTTGAAAATGCTAATAAACTTGGAATGTGGCTAGCCTATAAATTGAAGAAGGAGAAAGAAAAGAAATGGATAAGCAAATTACAGGATGAGGATGGTACATTATACTTTCAAATGGAAAAGAAAAAAGATCTAATACAGGAGTTTTACAAGAAGCTATATGACTCTGAAAAAATACCAGAGGAGAAAATAATACAGTACTCAGAAAAAGCTAATTTACCAAAAGTTCCAGAAATGGTGAAAAATATGATGAATGAAAAATTACAATGGCAGAACTAGTAGAAGCAATCAAAAGACCAAAAAAACAAACAAATAAACAAACAAACAAACAAACAAACACCAGGCCCAGATGTTTACCAGCAGAAATTTATAAAGACTTACAAGATACACTAAGCTTGTTCATGTTAGAGATGTGCAATGAGGTTTTATCTGATACCAAGGTACCAGAAATGTGGACAGAAGCTAACACCGCTTTGCTCCCAAAAGAAGATTCAGACCTAACACAAATAAAAAATTATAGGCCAATATCTCTCTTAATTGCAGATTATAAAATATTTGCTTCAATATTTGCTGAAAGATTTAAAATATTTTTGATTGAGTCTATATATGCTAATCAAAATGGGTTTTTACCCAAAAGGCAAATTAGAAACAATGTAAGAATAATTTTAGATACATTGGAGTATTATAAAGTACATAGTGAAAAACAATTAGCATTGGTTTTTTTTGGATGCCCAGAAAAAGTTTGATAATGTAAATTGGCAATTTATGTTGAAACTGTATGGATTTTGGCAAAAAGTTTATAAATATGATAAAGGCAATCTATACACACCAGAGAGCAAAAGTGTTGGTGAATGGAGACATGACAGAATTTTTTTACATAAAAAAAGGCATGAGACAAGGCTGTCCACTATCCCCATTATTATTTATATAAACATTAGGAGTTTTGATTAGAAATATTAGACAAGACCCAGAAACAAAAGGAATGGAGATTGAAAAAGAAAAATACAATTTACAAGGATTTTCAGGTGATCTAGTTTTAGAATAACCACTAGAAACTGGTCCTAAATTGATAAGGAAAATCGAGAAATATGGAGATGTAGCAGGGTTGAAAATAAATAAAGAAAAAACAAAAATGATTGTTAAAAATCTTACAGATAAACAGAAAAAAGAATTGACAGAGAAAATAGATCTCCAGATAGTAAAGAAAGTTAAATACCTAGGCATCCAGTTAACAGCAAGTTATCATTAAAGATAACTATACAAAACTAACGCAACAAATTAAGTTGGACTTGGAAAAATGGAAGAACCTACAACTACGGTTGATAGGGAGAATAGCTACTATAAAAATGAATATATTACCAGAACTACTCATTTTATTCCAAATGATACCGATAAGAATAGAGAAAACATATTTTGAGGAACGGGGGGAATAGAGGAATTAAGATGGGGGCAAAGTTAAATAAACTATCTTCCTTATTGACAGTCCTAATAATTACTAGCAGTAGAGAAATGGCACTTCTATTTTCTTTTGAAGTAAGATCCTTTGTGTAAAATATGAGGGTGTTATGTGTGTATACTGTTGTGTCCGTTTGGAAGGAGGCCAGGAGTCGGTGACTTTGTATCAGCTCTTTATTGTTGCTAGGAACCGAACTCGCTCTTTGGAAAACCTTGCGGCTTTTTATTTCCAAGCTGCGATGGCCGCGGCCAATGACAACGCTTTGAATCTCCCACGATTCGAATCTACCAATCATGGGAGATTCTCAGGGAGCCAATCGGTGCGGCTCGCCTAACCAATCCGATCGCCCTGTGCTTTGGCCAATCAAAGCGCGGGGATTCCAAGAATTCAAATTAAGATACAGAACACCCCTCCCCTCTTGGTTCGGTCCTTACGTAGCGTAGTCCCGTATGTAGGCGGGGCTCTGTCTTTGCCTACTGGATCTGCGCAGATCAGTTGTAGGTTGGATCCCGGCTGGTTCGGTCGGGGTCTCTATTTCTCCGGACTCCGTCGTGGGAACCGCCTGGTATGTCTGGCCGGGCTGCTCTTCGCAGCTCCCTCCTGGGCTACCCGGGTTGGTTGAGCTGCGGGTTTCACCGCTCCCGCTCGGTCTTCCCGGGTTGGTTGAGCTGGCCTGGCTGTCTCTTCCTGGCGAGGTTTCGTGCTGGCTGCTTGCAGGTGAGTATGGTTGGTTTCTTTCTTCTGAGTTTTGGTTCCTGGGGTACCCCCTCCCCTCTTGGTTTGTGTTGAGGAGGTTGGTTTTGTTTGGTTGCATGTCGGTGGTGTCTTGTGTGGCAGTCCTCGATCTTAACTGATCGATGTGGCGTTTCCACGCTCGTCTGTCGGTTGTTTGTAGCCAGTACAAGCGGGGACCTGTTAGCTGTATTATGATTGCTGGTATCCATAATGGGTCTCCGATTAGGTTCTTCACGTAGACGGCGTCGCCTGGTGCGAAGGTTCGGTGTTTGCTGGTGGAGTCTGGGGGTTTCTCTGGGTTGTAAGTGGGGTGTAGTCTATCGAGTGGGGACCTTATTTTCCTCCCCATTAGCAGTTCTGCCGGGCTTTTATTTTTTGTGGTGTTCGGGGTTATGTGCTGTATGAAGAGTAATTTATTTATTTTGTCCTGGATCTCCCCATGGTCTATTTTCTGGATAGTTTTTTTTGTGAATTGAACCATCCGTTCTGCCCTTCCGTTCGCCGCCGGATGCACCGGGGCTGTCAGTGCGTGTCTTATGCCCCTTTCCGCGAGGAATTTTTCGAAGTCCAGCGATGTGAATTGGGGCCCATTGTCGGATACAAGGACGTCCGGGAGTCCGTGTGTTGCGAAGAGTTTGCACAGTTCTTTGGTCACGGCTTCCGTGGTGGTTGTTCTCATGTTGCTTACCTCCAGCCAGTTGGAGTAAGCGTCTACGGTTATTAAGAAAGTGTGTCCTTTTGTGTGCCCGGCGAAATCTATGTGGATTCTAGACCAAGGTCCCCTGGGGGTTTCCCACTCTAGGATGGGTGCTGTGGGTGGGCTTGGTCTAGTTTCCTGGCATCGTTGACACCTTGCTACCCAGGCCTCGATCTGTTTGTCCATCCCTGGCCACCAAGCATAACTTCTGGCCAGAGCTTTCGTTCTAACGATGCCCAGGTGCCCCTTGTGTAACAGTTCCAGTACCTTCCCTTGTAGTTTTTTCCGGGATGACCACCCTATCCCCCCATAGTATACACCCTTTTAGTAACGAGAGTTCCGTTTGCCGGTTTCGGAATGTCCTGAAAGTCTCATCATTTTCCTTTTCCGGCCACCCTTTCTCTACCCAATGCAAAACCCGCGCCAGACGTTTGTCTTTATTAGTTTCTCGGGCAATGTCTGACGCGGTTATGGGTAGATTGGGTAGAGTCTCTATGCTGAGGGTGGTCGTCGTGGGTGCTGGGTCAGTGTCTGGTTCAGGTAACGGTGAGCGGCTTAAGGCATCCGCATGGGAGATAGTCTTACCGGGTCGGTGTGTGAGCCCGTAGTTGTAGGCGGCCAGGAATTTGGACCACCTTGTCATTCTGGGAGACAGAATGTTCGGGGTGGCCCTGTTCCCTGCGAGTATTCCCAGCAGCGGTTTGTGGTTGGTGATGATGGTAAACGTCCAGCTGTAGAGGTACTCGTGAAACCTTTTGACTGCGGCGACGATAGCCAAAGCCTCTTTGTCCAGCTGTCTGTAGTTCTGCTCCAGTTTGGTGAGGGTCCTTGAAAAGAATGCGATGGGTGCTTCCTTTCCATCGGGGAGAGTGTGGCTGAGGACAGCGCCAATGCCGAAGGGTGATGCGTCACATGTGATGGCTAGTGGTAGGGTCTCGTTGTACTGGATGAGGACGGCATCCGAAGTGAGCAGGTCCTTGGTTTTCCTGAAGGCGGCTTCCTCGTGTTTCCCCCAAGTCCAGGTAGCCGCCTTGTCCAAAAGCTTATGCAAAGGCTCCGCCGCGGTCGCCTTTTGGGGCAGGAAGACATTATAAAAGTTAAGTAGCCCCAGAAATGCCTGCAGTTTTGTTTTTGACCTGGGTGTGGGGGCTTCTTTGATGGCTTTAATTTTTTTATTGGTGGGGTGAATGCCGTGTTGGTCTAGGAGGTATCCTAGGAATTCGACCTGCTCTGTGTACAGCTGGCATTTTTCCCTCTTCACTTTAAGCCCGGTTCCTTTGAATCTCGTTTGCACCTCCCTTAGGCGACTCTCTAGCTCGGCCTGGTTGGTTGCCGATACTAGTACATCGTCAAAGTAGGGTACCACCCTTTTGATGCCTTGTAAGAGTCTTTCCATGAGGCTCTGGAAAATTCCAGGCGCCACGCTGACTCCAAATTGGAGTCGGTTACATCTAAAGGCTCCCCGGTGGGTGACTATGGTTTGCGCCTCTGCAGTTCCTCGTCAACCAGCAGTTGCTGGTATGCTTGGGCCAGGTCCAGTTTCGCGAAAACTTTGCCCCTTCCCAGTAGTGTAGGAGATGTTGCACTACTGGGACGGGGTAAGCGCTTTGCTGCAAGGCGCCATTTAGGGTGGCCTTATAGTCCCCGCAGATTCTCACTGACCCATCAGGCTTGATTGGGGTGACTATTGGGGTCTCCCACTGGGCGTGGTCTATGGGTTGTAGGACCCCTTGCTTGACGAGCTTGTCAATTTGCTCGACGATTTTCGGTTTGAGTGCGAAGGGTACCCGCCTTGGTTTTAGGCGTTTCGGGGGAATGTTTGGGTCTAGGCAGAAGGATATAGGGGGCCCTCGGTACTTGCCTAGGGTGCCGTCAAACACTTCTTGGAAATCCCGGGCCAGTTTCTGCTCCTAGTCTGCTTCGGCGATGTGGTCGATGCCCGTGACTGCGATGCTGAGCGGTGCGAACCATTGAAGTCCCAGCAGGCTAGGTCGGTCTCGATCGACGATGGTCAAGGGAAGTCTTTTGGTGTGCCCCTTGTAGGTCACTGTGAACTGTCCTGTTCCGACTACAGGGATGCGGTTTGAGGATTTGTCTCTGGTTTTCTATTTCCCTTCTCTGGATGGTAGTCACCAAGCGTTTAATTTCTTGCCAGGCTACCATTGAGAGGTAGGACCCGGAGTCCACCTCCATTTTACAGGGTTCGCCTTCGATGCCTACCTCCACGTAGACTTTTCTGGCATCTGAGGTTATTGCGTGGCCGATGGTGACCGTCTGATGTGTCTCTTCTCTCCGCCGGGTCTCGCCACCCCACTGGGCTCGTCCGTTCCGGTCCCAACGGTTGTCTGCTGGCTGGTCTCTGGTCCTGGGGGGTGTGCTCTCTTGCCTCCGCTCGCTCAGGTCCCATCGTCTGGGGCTGTGGTTTTTCTTGAGGCGGCAGACGTGGGTGATGTGGCCCTTCTTGTTGCAGTGCCGGCAAACAGAGTCGAAGAACCGGAATTCGGATCTGGGATGGTCGCCTCCGCAACCGGCACACGCGGTCCTCGACTTATGACTCCGCCGGCTGCGCTGGTCGCGGCCTGCCTGGAGACGGTGGATGTCTTCCTCCTCGTCTGAAGTGCCCGAGGTGGAGTGGAGTTCGCCCTGCTGGGTGGTAGTTTCACGTTGGCCCTCGGTCGACCTTGCGGAGTGGTTGTTTGCAGTGCAGTCCCCAGCGTTCGGTCTCCGCATGCGGTCTGCTGATTGTCGGGTGGCTTCGGCTGCTGTGTCTTCTGTGATGGCATCGGCGAGGGTGATGTTGCCCTTGGCCATCAACTGACTTTGGAGAACGGGGTCCCAAAGGCCGAGTATGATTCAGTCCCGCAGGGCCTCGTTCATATTGGAGAACTCACATAGTCCTCCAAGGTGCTGCAGCTCGGCAACGAAATCACTGAGACTCTCGCTCGACTACTGGTCCCGCCGATAAAATTCGTGTCATCAGATGAGGATGGGTACGGTTGGAGCGTAGTGTCTCCAGAGTATTGGCTCGAGGTCATCCCAATCCATCACAGTAATGTCGGCGGGCTTGGCTAGCACTTTTGCCATCTTAAACGCTGCGGGCCCGCAGTGCGTTAGGAAGATGGCTCGTTTCTTTGGTCTGGTGGCGTCCTTCAGGTCGTTGCATTCGAGGAACATGTGGAATCTGTCCGTGTAAGATTCCCAGTCCTCGCTAGCGGGGTTGAAGGGTGTTGGTGGCATGATGTTGGCCATCTCGTCGGTGGGCTGGCTTCCATCGGACACGTGCTTTGGTTCAGGATCAGAATCCCATCCTCGTCACCAGTGTTGTGTCCGTTTGGAAGGAGGCCAGGAGTCGGTGATTTTGTATCAGCTCTTTATTGTTGCTAGGAACCAAACTCGGTCTTTGGAAAACCTTGCGGCTTTTTATTTCCAAGCCACGGTGGCCGCGGCCAATGGCACCGCTTTGAATCTCCCGCGATTAGAATCTACCAATTGCGGGAGATTCTCAGGGAGCCAATCGGCGCGGCTCGCCTAACCAATCCGATCGCCCCACGCTTTGGCCAATCAAAGTGCGGGGATTCCAAGAATTCAAATTAAAGTACAGAACATATACATACATACATATACATACAGTCAGGAGTGGGATTCAAAAATCTCAGCAACTGGTTCTCTGCCCAGTTGCTGGGTGGATGTGGCTGTGGTGGCCATGGCCTATTGGAATTTCAGGGAGGGTCCTTTTTTTTACCTTCTCCAGAGTCTGGAGGCTTCCTTGGGCCTCTGAGAGGGGGAAAATGGCCTCCCCTGGGCTTTGGAGGACCTCTGGAAGCCAGAAACAGGCCTGTTTCTGGACTTCTGGAACTTCCAGGAGGGCTGTTTTTCACCTTCCCAGAACCTCCACATGGAGCCTGCACTTATCTGCATCCAAAACAGGCTGCGTGGAGACTCAGGGGAGGGAAGGAGAGAGGTGGGCGGGGCCAGCTGGTCAGTTCAACTACTGGTTCAGCAAATCAGATGTAAATTTAACATCCAGTTTGCCCAAACAGGCCCGAACCCGCTTAATCCCACACCTGCATATAGTATATGCAGTAGGAAGATCACACAGGTTGACTGTAAACAATGGCATAACAAAGAAGCAACAATGGTGCATTGGAAAATCTGCAGGAAAAACCATTTGCCTGCAAGCAAGAATTGGTGGGACTATAAAATAGAGAAAGTAATTGAAAATAAGAAGATTTAGAATTCAAACTGACAAACATTTGCCACGTAACAACTGAGACTTAACAATTTCCAATAAGAAAGACAAAAAAAGTTCAGATAGTGGATATAGCAATATCAGGACACAGCAGAATAGAAGAGAAAGAACTGCAGAAAACACAATAAAAAGACCTGCAAATAAAAATAGAACAGCTATGTCAAAAGAAAACAAAGGGTAGTACTAATTGTACTAGGTCTCTTGAGTGCAATCAAAAAAAAAAAAAAAAAACAGAGCACCATTGGAATGTTTCCTGCATTGACAAATTCACCATCAGTCAATGGCAAAGGGCAGCTTAACTCAGAACAACTTACATCCTGCAACAATATTGTTAATACCATCAAACATCCATATTTGCCTATCTCTGGTCCTTGGGACAGACTAAATAGGTGAATGAAAATGCCAAGTCCAATATGAACATCTGGCTGACTGTATGACAAAACTTAATAATAAGCAAAGGAAAGAAAAAGTGGTGTAGAGGGATGGCATTGGAAAGTCAGTAAAACATGCAGGAGAACAGTTCAGAATGGCAGCAATGTACAATGAGGGAGCTGAAATTGAAGAAGGAAATTAATGAGGACTACTTACTACTTTTTTACACCTTTACATCAACTGCGTGCACACACACACACACACAAATTTTCTTTCCATTTTTCTCTTTGCATTTTTTCTTTTTTGTCTTCCCTCTGAGGAGTACCAACTGTTTCATTTAAACACTAGCCACAAGAGGGAGGTAAGGCATGTATACCATACAGATATATATATAGTATATGCAGTGTGTATGTGTCCCTAAATGTTGAACGAGTCAGGTAAAAATAAAAAGTGAGTAAATCTGATTATTATGTATGTGACTTGTATCTCTCCTTTGAAAGTCCAAGGGTAGGGAGCACATGCAGGTCTATCCTGCTTTCACAGCACAACAAAGGTAAATTGGGCTGAGAGAGATTAACTAAATCAGAATAATTCAGTGTGTTGCAGGCTGAAATGGGGTGCCAAACTCGTGTCACGTGACGTATTGTGACTTTTTCCCTTTTGCTAAAATGGGGGATGGCCAGCATATAACGCATCTGGCTCTTGGGCCATGAGTTTGATATCTTCTGCTCTACATGATATAGCAGATAGCAAAATAATAGAATAGCATAGCCAGATTAAGCCCTTGTTTGGCAATATAAGAATTGCCACTGTCAAATACAAACTATTTGCTGACTTGTGGGTAAAATGTGATATTCTAGCATTGTGCATATACATGTGGAGAGAGATGAATGCTGTGTCTAAATGCATTTGTCAGGAGCATAGTATATTTAACTCAGGATCTACTTGCATGCATAATGACCAGGCATAGACGACAGTAGCTGAATTTGGTTCATAGAAATGCACTTTCAGCCAATATTATATTTCAGTCTCGTACGTAAATGTACCAAGAGGGTAATGCTTATGTAATGAGATGGACACAAGAGAAATTGAATTGGTAGGTTTGATACAGGGACGAGCTCTGTAAATAATTCAGAATGGAAAACTTAAATCTAAATTCCATACAGGCAACCTCAATATAAAGTCATAACTTATACTATGGCTTCTGCCAAGATAATAAACTCTGGCAGTACAGTCTAAGTTGTTTATGAGTGATTGATCAGCTTCAGGAGTAAATTATTTATAACAATATATTCACCAAAAATCACCTGCGTTTCTGACAAAATGAGAAAACATTGTAAGTGTTTGCTCAGGAGGAAGAATACTGGTCTAACCAAATAAAATATAGTTTCTAGAAAAAAAGCCAAGGCTGGGATTTGATCACTCCAAAAAATGTTTTAAAACATTAGCCAATGACCCTGTTAACATGAGATCAATCCATGAATGTTTGCTCAGAAAGAAATGTACATAGATGGAGATATTACATTCTCTGAATTAATTTGAATTTCCTAATTTATTACATAAGTAAGAACATAAGAATCGGGGTTTAATTTAATTTCTGTATTTTGCAATGTAATTTCTACTCAAATGTGTACTTCATGGAACGTTGTATACAAAAATATAAATATTAAAGAAAATTGCATTCAAAACTATACATCATGAAAAATGCATACAGAAAGTATTGTTTTTCAAGCAGGAATATTTTTTTTCACACAAATTCATGACAATCCATTTTTTCAAAAACCTGCATTAAAATCAAACACTTTAAAATTGATTCAGTTCCTGACTTAATGAAAATTATACACTCAAGGAAAAATATTTTGGGACAAACCATAGTTAGTATGTATGTAGGAGGGAATATCATTACCTTGAACATCTGCTTTATTGCACAGAAACATTTGGCCACCAGCAGTTGAAAACAGGTAAGTTTAATTTAGTTCTTATATTCTAATCTAGTTCTTACATTCTTAAACAGCTAAAAGCTGGCAGTGACTTTGGTCTGTTTTACTTGACTTTGTGGAAATCTTAATAAATTACCTTTTTAAAAAATTTGCTGAGTTGATCTTTTCTTTTTTCTTTTCTTCTTCCTTCTAAGATCCCAGATCAGTCTTGACCAAACCTTATACTGTCCAATTATGGGAAATCAACACTTAAAAATTTCCATCCTGTGAAATTTAGTATATCTGGGAACACTACACTAGAGAAGGCTGCCTGAGATTGTGAACTGCTATCTTTTTGATTCAAAAGCTTAGACACCCGTTCCTATCTTTTGAACCAATATCTTTTTGGTTCAATATTTTTTATGACTAATTTTATGGGACACAATAATAGTAAGTCACAGATGAGAGCTTATATAGTACTGTGATAGGATGGGGTTTTTGTTCAAATCCCCACTTATCTATGAAATTCACATTTTTTATCCAATGCCCTGAGATCCTTGGAGGAAAGATAAAATAATCAATATAATCAGTAACCCGTATAATGTTTATTTACACTCAAACTCTTGAAAATTCATTTTAATTGATGAAATAATGTACATAATGCTGCAGATACATATAGGAATATCTTTTTAAAAATATTTACCTCTTTGAGTCAGTCATGGCTGACTTCATTGCCTTTAGTGTTCAGCCTATCACACTACAACAGCAAGGTGAACTAGAAAGAATTTAAACATTACTATTAGCATGTAACACTTCCTATGTTGACTGTACGATATTGTTAATACTGCTCTTCAGCATCATATTTACAAGATGTAATATAGCTTCAGTAGTATAGAACTGAGCTGTATTTTTTATAAAAAAAGACACATGATATAACATTACTCTCTCATTAAAGATTTTACCATGTTAGTGTATAAAACCATATGACAATACATAAAGGGCTTTTGTCCACATCAAAGGGGTTCCAAGAAGCCCTATGTTACACATGTCTAGTAAGATTTTCAAATTGAGAACTTCCGGTTTGCGTGGCTTCGGGGCAGCAGGAATTCGCGACAGCTCGTGATTCCTGCTGTGCTAGCCGTCGAGGTACCCCCGATCCAGATGGGTCAGGGGGATATGGCTGCCCTGTAGGGACAGCTGAAGATAGAGAGGAGTCGGAAAGGGAGGTGGGGGCATCGCAGACCCCCCCTTTCTCCGGGAAAACCCCTTTTTCCCAAGGCGGTGGAGCGGCGGTCAGCAATGGCCGCCACGAAGAAGCCAGCAACCGGGTAAGAACTGTGCTGGAGGAAGTGTGAAGAGTGAAAGTTCTGTCTGAGTCGGGTCAAGTAACACCTTTTAAATTGCCTGGAATTGAGCTGTTTGTTGCTGGAGGATACATTGTATCCCTAAGAAGAGCGAAAAGCGGCGGAGAAGCTGTTAAAGGGAATTTTTTTTTTTTTTTTTTAATTCTCCCACCCCACGGAAAAAGCACAAATATTTGGATATATTAGACATTGAAAGTGGATTGTTTTGAAAGCTAAGATAAGAGACAAAGGGATTTTTGGACATTGAAAAATGTGAGAAATTGGAAAATCTCTGCTGGAGGTATGGATTTTTGATTATTAAAATTCTCATTGCAAGTGGGAAGGGAGAAAAAAAAATTGGAGCAGAAGCTGAAAAAGGAGGAGATTGATTAGAAGTCTTTGTGGATCCCAAAAGAAGATATATGGTAATTGGACCTCTTTGATTAAAAATTAATTCAGAAAGAGAAAGAGAAGAAGGAAGAAAAGTATTAACTTTTGGAATTTTTTTTCTTTTTATAATTGCTTTTGATTGTCTTTGATTAAAAATTCTTGTGGTTGTTTTGGAAAAAGTTTCCCTTTTCATAATGGCATCGTCTGTGGATGAACTAGAGATTGAATATCAAAAATATAAAAAAGAAGATACTTTGGGCGCTTTGTTTCAATTCTTAGAAATGGCGTTATGTTCCTTTGAAAAGTTGATTACGCAGCAGAAGGACTGGGACAAGGAAGAAGAGGAAGAAGAAGCCATCTTTGATGAACAATGGGTCCCTTCTGGAGAGGAGGACAAAAAGGATAAGAAAAAGGGGATTTTAAGAATTATAAAAACAACCAAAAGAGAGAAAAATGAGCGAAAAGATGGAGGCAAGGTTAGAAAGCAAAGGAAAAGGAGCAAGAAAAGCGAGGAGAAAAAACAAAGGGGTAGAAAGGGCAAGGAGAAGAATAAGCAAGAGAGAAAGGGGGGGAGGAGAAGCCTTAATGTGGGGAAGCAAGACCTAAGGAAAAAAAGTTTATTTAGAGATAATGGGTGAATTTAATTTAGATTAAAAGAGGGATTCTGGAGGGTATATAAGAGTGTGTTTTTATATGTATATTTAGAATATAAAATTTATTATGTAATTTTAGAATTTTTTTTAAACAGAATCCCAAGAAAGATTGCTATATGTAGTATTTCTAAGTTAGGGTAATGAGTTATAGATGTTACTCCAATTGGTGTACAGGAGAAGTATAGTAAAAGAAAAAAAAGATGAATGGATAATTGGAAATAGAACAGACAAAGAATGTTATTGAAAATGGTAATAAGATATGGAAGGATATATATGCTTTTTTTTTTTGGATTTTGTGTATTGATAAAAGGCAATAAAATTTTAATTAATAAATAATTTGGATGGAAAAGAGAAGTAGGGACAAGATATGAAGTTAATATTATATGAAATATTGATATTATAATCTGGAAATGTTATGCTTTATTAGTCTATTATTATTATTTTTTCTTAGAAAAGAATTTATAAGCTGCTATGCCTTGATTTTTTGTGCATTGTTTTTATAAAACTGATAAAAATGGTTTTTATATATATATATAAAAAAGAAAATGATAATAAGATTTGGAAGGAGATTTGGGTTGAATATGATGTTTGAATTTGTGTCAGTGTAAAGAGTTTTAACCCGGGAACAGACAACCTTCAGAAAAAATCTTTTAGTTTTGTTTATGTTTTGTGTTTGTATGTTTGTGTATTGTGCTTATGGTAAAACTAACAAAATTTGTTATTTATTAAAAAAAAAAAAGGAAAGAATCAATAAAACCTTGGAGGAATGATAGACGAGAATAATTTATACAAGCCAGAAAGAAAAGAATATGATGACTATAAAATGGATAAATATGGAAGAGAAATGAAATTGAATAGGAGTAAAGAGAAAAAATGAGAAATTTGCTGAAAGATGTTTGTGTGTCCATATGGAGATGGGATAAATTGGAATTATGCTGTATAAAAATAATGTTTTGTTTGACTTGTAAGGATTTACAATGTTAAGAGGTTTTATGTGTTTATGCATTTAATGGTTAATGATGTGTTGTTTTATCTTTAAAATTAATAAAAAATTGTTTCAAGAAGATTTTCAAATTGAGTCATATTGCACAGGCTTATTGTCATGGCCTCATTGGAGCCTCAGTCTTCAGAAGAAGATGAGCTGGAGCTGGGGCTGATGGAAGTTGAAGGGGTAGTCTCATTGGCTCTGGAGGAACACAGGGAGGAGCAGGTCAAGGCAGCCCCAGGTCCTTCAGGACTGGGAAGATTTGCCAGCAGAGAAGAATGGAGACAGGATGACCGAGGGGAGGGAAGAGAGGGCAAGCAATGGAGATGAGGAGCGACTGAGCTCAGGTGATGAACAAGGACCGTCCCCTCCTGATCCCAAAGCACAGAGAGTGGAGAGGAAACAGGATCAATGCAGGCCAACCTGACAACTTGGGAGGAGAGCATCCCAACCCTCTTCACAGGGCACACCTGGGGACCGAGACTTAAGGAGACACTGTGGGGAGGGGCACTTGTTGGGAACAAGCACTGAATTTGTGGAGTTTTGTGTGCCATTGCCAACATTTGGATTGAGCTAGACTTCTTGCATTATTGCTGCTTTGTTTCTTTGCCTTGCTGGACTTCTCGCCTTGAAGCCATTGTGCTAGCAGTGTTTTACTGGACTACTCACAGTCAGAGGCTGCTGGAGGTATGTGTGTGAGTGCTTTACTCCGGGACTTGCCATAAATGTGGGAGCATTTGGGGAACAAATGGAGCAATAAAGTATTAGCTGACTGTGTTGCCTCTGTGCCTTGCCCTGGTTCAATACACTTATGGGAAAGGAACTACAGTAAAAAAAAATTGGTCTAGACAAAATAGAAACAGTATAAAAATTCATTCTGAGTTTTATCCCCCCCCCCAATACCCCCCCCCCCCAATTCCCTGGTCTATATTATCGACACCTGGGAGGATTTTAATAATATACTCTGGATATTAAATACTCTGCAGTGCCTTTATTATTAACAGTGCTGTTTATTCCTTGCCCAGCTATCATTTTTAAATTCCAGGTGAAACAAATTTATTTGCTGTTTTTAGAAAGTAGTAACATCCCAAAATTGAGAAACATTGTTCTTTAAGATTACTTAACCTTGTCACAAAATATATTTATTTCCACATATATATTTTTGTTGATTTAAATACATTGCAATAAAATGCACAATCAAATCTATGAATTAAAATGTCAAAATTATGGCAGTCATGCAAGTTGCTTATTATGGGTTTCAGAATGGATTATACTTCCTTATGGGACCATTACCTCAATGGAAAGGACAGACCTTCCATGGGTTTGCAAAGATATATTGAACCAATAAGAAAAAAATAAAGAAAATAAACCAAGACTTTTCTCCTCTCACTTTATTACCAAATGTCCATTTTTATAATGAAGAAAGCAATAAGAAATGGGATGCTTGGTATGAATGGTTTAAGAATAAAAAAAAAATCAAAAT
Source organism: Hydrophis major (assembly GCA_033807585.1). Taxonomy (NCBI): domain Eukaryota; kingdom Metazoa; phylum Chordata; class Lepidosauria; order Squamata; family Elapidae; genus Hydrophis; species Hydrophis major. The sequence goes on along the minus strand of CM066328.1, from coordinate 72,074,639 downwards.
GACAATTAAATAAAGAATAAGAAACTTTATAAATACTTATATCTATATTCGTATCTATATATATTTATTTATATATTAAGTTGAAATTGTATAATGAAAGAAATGTGTATATAGAAAGATGATAAGGAAATGTAAAAGATGTCTTGATGTTGATATAATGATGTATTAAGTTTTATTTTATGTTTTTAAATTTTGAAAACTAAATAAAATTTAATTTAAAAAAGTAGACACACAATCATCTATTTAGATTACAAGATTTTGTTATTAACAGAACAAAATTAAAATTTTACTAAAGAATTCTCTTACATACTTGTTTAGTTTCAGTAGTCTCAATTAAGCAGTGCATCAACAAAAGAATTAAAGAAATATGGGGGAATATTAAAAAGTTTGTCTGAATTTGCAGATCTTATAACTGAACATTGAACATTTACAGTATAATACAGTTTAGAATCTGTGACTCAGAAACTGAACAATCTATATAATTAAATGGATGCAAAATCTGAATACAGTTACATGGAAAGGTGGAAACGTCAGTACAAAAAAATATTACATTACCTAAAGAAAAGTGGTATAAGATGTTACATCACAGCTACATTATTCCAGTCATGATTGCTAAACTCCTTTCTTGCAATTTGTGGGAAATGTAGTGAATAGATTGAATATTTTTTTCTATATGAAGTGGCAGTGTTACAGAGCTCAACAATATTGGAAACTAATTTATCATAGAATGGAACAAATTTCAAGAGTTGTATTTCTATTTCAACCTTCAATATTTTTGTTAAATTTCACTAAACCACACATTTCTTCAAAATACCTTGAACTGACATTATATATGACAACTGTCAAAATTGTAAATGCTTTTTACTGGAAAAGATCTCTGATCATATCTGTAGAAAAGGGATTATAATTAAACTGTGGGAATATGCCTAGATGTCTTAGAATAACTTCATATCTAGAAATTAACATTGATATTCAGTTTTATTTTTATACCATTTCTTGGACTGCGGTTCTATACATGAAATTGTGCCACATCCCAAATATGGATTCTAAAGTTTAAAATTTGATCTGCTATATAATCTACATATTATTTTAAGTATTTTTCAGTGCATTGTTTATTATTTATAGCTTTTTCCTTTTTTCCTGTTTCAGTTTTCCTAATCAAATATTTTAAAAGCTTCAGAGAGACAAATCTTGACTAGAAATTTGGTATGTCTAATGAAATGTCTAATATCTCTCTAAGTTGTTAATGGTGAATTGGAATATATAAGCCATATGGTATTTTAGATCTGTTGGTTATTCAAAATTTGTTTGATTAATTGCTCATATTTTAGGGACTCCCCCTCCCTTTTTATTGCACTTTATATAATTGTTTAAATCTATACCAGCATTATTCTTTTCCTTTTTTATTTGAAATTACAACAATGCATTTAAAAGACTGTAAAATATTATACCCAACATACAGTGACATTATGGAGAATTTGATTACTTTGGTTCAGTAGCATGATGCACCTATAATAACTCTGATATAATGGTTCAATGACATAAAGGAATAGCATTTTGCCAGTTCTTTTCCCATCATTCTTTCTAATCCTTCTAAAACTTGGCTCTCATCTTCCCTTGGCTTTGTTACTAAAGGGCATGTGGTTACTTTGCAATTCTCCCTACTCAATGCCTCTCTAAAAGACCTGGAGAAAATCCAGGAACACATCAGGTTCTTAAACAGCTGAGGAAGAGAGAAGTCACCATGTTGCCACATGCACTTCTCTCTCCTGGCATCAGGGAAACATCGTCATAGTGTTCAGTCACCTCCCATGCTCACAATTTTTCTTCCCACTGATACTGAATTTGGATAGTGCCTCTGACACTCAATTCAGTTACTTAACAACATATTGATAGTTTTGCTGCCCAGCCATGAGTTCAAAGAGAGGTGGGATCAATGACAGATGCTCTCTGAAAAGTCTGCCTGGAGCCCCAGAAAGACAGCAGACAATTAGTCAAATGTCACTACAGTCCAAGGACTTTCCAGCTTTTGCATCTTCCAGCACCTTACAAAACAGGATTAAATGAAAGACAAAGTGCTAGCATTATGCAAATGATGCTGAAATCTGCTCACCAGATGATCCCTTGCATTCTTTAGAACCTTGCCTCTCTTGAACATCAATAGCTAGTTTGTTTCTAGCACACTGTTTTTGGTGTCTCAAGAGATAACATAGCACATGAATGCTTTCCCTTCTGCCAAAAGGAACCATCAAGTCTAACACATGAAAATCCTTTATCTTGCAAACTGGAATGTCACACAAAAATATGAAGTAATAAACAGAAGCTTGACTCCAGCAGCTAACAAAGAGTCAAAACGTAAGGTTTTCCTTTTCATGCATATGGGATTAATTTAATATTTTGATACGCATTAACTTCACATTCTTCTTTTTCTTCCCCATCCAAGATTTGATTGTATAAGTTGCATAAAATTACAGCATTCTCTCTTCCTGCCAGGTAATAAAGTTGATTTTTCTACAGTTTACTAAAACAGACAGAGCTTGTTCACATGAGGGATAAAAAAGATTACTTACCAGGCAAGGATCTGGATAATTTATTCAGAAAATATCCAGAGCCCACTGTAACAACATTGCCAAAAAGGCATTAAGAGTTGTTAACCTAATCCTGCATAGCTTTTTCTCCAGTAATATTGTACTACTAAATACAGATTTATAAAAGATTTACTAGACCAATTCTTGAATACAGCTCATCTGTCTGGAAACCACACTGCATATTGGACATTAATACAATTAAGAGAGTCTAGAGGTATTTTACGAGAAGAGTCCTCCACTCCTCTACTTGCAACAGAATACCTTATGCTCCCAGACTTGAAATTGTAGGCTTAGACAACTTAGAACTATGTCACCTTTGGTCTGACTTAAGTGTAGTACATAAACTTGTATATTTCAATGTGCTATTCATCAATGACTACTTCAGCTTCAACCACAACAATACGAGAGTACACAATAGATAGAAACTTAAGGTAAACTGCACCAAACTCCATTGTAGGAAATATGACTTCAGCAACGGAGTTGTTAATGCCTGGAATACACTACCTGACTCTGTGGTTTTTTCCACAAACCCCCAAAACTTTAACCTTAGACTGTCTACTGTTGACCTCAACCCATTTCTAAGAAGTCTGTAAGTAAGCATGCTGGTGCATAAGCACACCAGCATAAGCGCACCAGCATGCCTACTGTCCCTGTCCAAATGTTCCCTTTTATTCGTATCCATTTCATGTATTAATAATCATGTTTATACTTTTATCTGTTATCTAAAACATGCTTGACAAAATAAATATAAATAAATAAACAAATAAATAAATAAAAACCCAGCTGAACTCAATGGGACTTCTTATCAAGTAAACAGTTTTTATAATCTTTAGGGTTGTAGCTATCATATTATAAAGTAATGTTATTCAATTCATTGCATAACACACACACTCATGCAAATTTGAATTCTAATGCAAAGCTATTGTTAATCAATGAAGGAGGCACAAACATATTGATTGAAGTTCCAGGGATAATTAGACTCATCTGTAAAATGCTGAATATTCATACAGTTATGTGAAAGAGCATAAAGTTGGAGGGTATCTATTGTTTAATTTAATTTAATTTAGCAGTCACAATCCAATTGCTCAAATATATGTAAGCAATATAAATCTGTCTTGGATTGTCCTTTCTTGGTTTGATTTGAAACATCCTGCACCTAATAACACAGAGATTTTCAGATTCTACACTGTTATAAATTTTAAAATCTTTAGGTATCTTCTTCCAAAATAATCCATATTGTTTCATAGCTGCTTAAATCAACAAAGAAGTTTTAGCACTTCTACAAAATAAACAGAAACATCTACAACTTCAAAAAAACAAACCAACAGTACTTTTCTTCATGACCTTGTAGTTTAATGCATTGAATCTATGGGACTTTAATTATCTATCTAAGAAAATATATGAATGTTTGAAATATTTTTTTAAAAATGTTCAAAAGCAGTAGTTTCTATGGCTGCCTTCCCCCAAAGAGGCATTCTTCATATACATTATTTAGTGGAAATCTGGTCAATGCAGCCTCAAAGTGTAAGCTTCTAAGGTAAAGCCAGCTATAGGCCATTATGACAATCTTTATGCTCTGAAATTTTCATTATTTCATTTGCTTAAGAGATCCATTTGGAAATACACTAGATTGGAGGAACAAACAGCATTTAAGGGCACAAAATTACTATTGTAATAAGGCTTTTCCTCATGACCTTGTTGTTTAATATGTTGAATCTATGGGACATTTCACAGAACTATCAATAGATGTCAGTTTTGGAAGCCATATTAGTACCAGTTTCCATGCTGCCACATTTCTGTGCCTAGGAAATTGGGAGGGGGCATTTGTTAGAGTGTATGTAGTTACACATAATAGCATTCTTCTTTACAGTCAAGGTCATGTCATCCTGCACCTGGACAAGGGAATGGTTAGAGGATGTCTCAAGCTGGAATGGATGGTGATTGGGCCATGTGATTGACTGAGGGGTGCAGGGGGAAAATCTTTGATTTTCAGTTACTGAGGGAATTCTCAGATTCAGGTTTTCCCAGATGTGCCAGTATGATAACTCTAATAAAATGGAACTTTGATAAGATGTCTGTCTCAGAGTTTTGGAGTTGGAGGTTTTTTGTTTTTTTTTGGAATGCTGACATTAACTGAATCTCTAAATCATCAAGCAGCATCCGGATTTAGGGGGCTGTCCATGGTACTGAGCCCCAAGCACTGACAACTGATCAGGCAGTGCAAAGACTCAGGGAAGATGGAGGAGAAAGAAGCAACCAAAGAGGGAGCTGTGGGGGGAGATACTGGGGAACTTGTTGAGACCCAGTATTCTCCATCCAAAGAAGTGGTGCGAGCCATTGAAGCTGACAATTGCATTTAGACTTCACAGTGCTTTACAGCCCTCTCTAAGTGGTTTACAGAATCAGCATATTGCTCCCAACACTCTGGGTCCTCATTTTACTGACCTCTGAAGGATGGAAGGCTGAGTCAACCTTGAGCTGCTGAGACCCAAACTGCCAAACTGCTGGCAGACAAGGATCAGCAGAAGTAGCCTGCAATACTGCATTCTAATCACTGTGCCACCGTGGCTATTTAATCATTTAGTTAAGATATTATATGAATGTTAGAAATATTTTTTAAAAATTGGAAATTGGTTTATGGAAGAATTCCAGTAATTGCTTTGTTAAATCTCCTTCTCCAGTAACTCCCTGTTGAGTAGGACAAACAACTTCTACCAATTTCTTCTTCTGGTAGTAGATGTTCTAGTTTCTGGCTTCTTGCCTTGGAGATTGTGAGAACTGGCTGCCACACAAATACTAGCTCCACTTTATTGTGCCTTGATCAGAGGATGCTTTAAGTATTGTATTTTGAGTACCACACTTAAAGAAGGATTCAGGGAAATTGGAATAGGTTTCAAAGAATGAAAGTAAGCAAGCCATGTTTTAAAAAAAAATAAAGAAGAGAGGAAGGCATATTCTGATTTAATATTGGAAATACTTCAGATGTGATGTTCAGCAGGTTCTGACCAGTTCTGGAGAACCAGTAGCAGAAATTTTGAGTAGTTTGGAGAACCGGCAAATACCACCTCTGACTGGCCCCACCCCCATCTATTCTCTGCCTCCTGTTTCCCAGCTGATAGGCTGGGTCTTCTTTTGTTGTCCTGCACAGGAGAACAGAGCTGGAAAGCAGGTTAGTGGGGTGGGGAGGGAATGAGAATTTTGCAATAACTTTCCCCCAGGAGTGGGGAGGGAATGAAGATTTTGCAGTATCCTTCCCCTGAAGAGGGGTGGGAATGGAAATTTTATGGTATCTTTCCCCTGCCATGCCCACCAAGCCATGCTCACTGACTGCACTTTCAATGGTGGGTTTCAATTGTTGAAACCCACCACTGAAAGTACTCTTACTTCCTAAGAGTAATAATTATTTGGCAGTGCAACAAATTAGGTACAGAAGTGGTGTCCATTGTTCTTTACAAGTGCTCAAACAGAATCTGGTAAGCCAACTGTCTTGAGGTTGTTTTATTTAGCTTTCTGTCTTGAGAGACTGAATGGTCAAACTGACCTCCATAATTTAAATAAAAAAGGTAGCTACTCTCCTTTTGTTTATAAATGCTGCAATTAACACATACACTTTTCTTTCTATCTAACTCAGTCTTTTTTTTTTTTTTGGATACTTGTCACTTTATTCACCAATTTTAGATACCCTTCAATAGTAAAAGTATCTCTGGTTTATTTATCTTTCCTTTAACAAGCTTAAGATAATATTTATTTAATTCTGGATGGCTTAATATTCCTGCCATCCATTTTTAATGTGTTATTAAAATACATATGCACATATACCATTTTGTTTGAATGTGTTCATTTATAAACTTTTCTTTGTTTATTGCTCCTATTGTTTTTGCCTTAGTACATTCATTAACTTTTTATAACTTGCACTTTTTTCTTTGTTTTTAATAAGGGATTGCATTTTAGTGGAGTTTTTTCTAGCACTTGTGAAAAAAATCTTAAAAGCATTATTATACAATTACTGTTTTATTCTTTAAACAAAATTGGATAGTATAAATAATTAAATAAAAATAATTTTATCTGCACCATTTCCCATACTTGAACAAATTATGCTTTCTCTACTTTTACCTTATTCTACAGAGTTTAATTTGCCTAAGGTCTGTAAAACATATTATATTCATTTAATTTTTATTACCTTCTACAGTGAATTTAGATTCTAACTTTTTTTCATTTATGCTAACTTAACATTTTCATTGTGCCCAATATATTTAAATGTGGTAAACTGCATTGTTTTGGCAAACTGTACTACTGTCCTTTAAAAGGCTTCCTTTTAAAGAGGAATATTTTAAACAGGAATATTTAATTTTACATTTTGAAAATTACATAGAATAATTCTGGGAATAGTAAATATATATTTAATTCCAGAAATACCTAAGAATGGAAGGAAATTCTTCTATTGGATAAAAAATATGATGAATTTCCTCATTTATTTTGGAATAAATTAATTAAAGTTAGAAATATCTTTCCAACTAGCTGTAAGCTTTTTTAAAAATTGCTAAGTATTCTAGACTATTTTATTTATTTATTTATTTATTTTTGTAAATTGCTTACAAGATCATAGGTATAAGTAAAAACATAGTTATGAATACATGGATACATATAAGAAAAAGAAACAAATAAAAGAAACAATAGGACAGGGATGGTAGTCACGTTGGTGCGCTTATGCACGTCCTCTACAGACCTCTTAGGAAAGGGGTGAGGTCAATAGTAGACAGTCTAAGGTTAAAGTTTTTGGGGTTTGGGGAAGAAACCAGAGTCAGGTAGAGTATTCCATATATTGACCACTCTGTTGCTAAAGTCCTATTTCCTGCAATCAAGTTTGGTGCGATTAATCTTGAGTTTGTATCTATTGTTTGCTCTTGTGCTGTTATGGTTAAAGCTGAAATATTCATTGACATCTTCCATTCATTCACATCTGATTCAGGGAGACTGCCTAGACAAGTCCCTGCAATGTTCTTGGAAAGATTTTTCAGAAATGGTTAGGAATTGCATTTTTCTTCCTAGGGCTGAAAGAGAATGACTGGCTCAAGATCACTAGCTGGCTCACTGGCTAAGCTGGGTGTAGAATTCTTGGTTTCCCATTTTCTAACTTGATGCTTGAACTATTAGATCACACTGGCTCTCAATATATGTATACTTAGAATCAAGTATTACTTCTGGGTATAAACCATAGCATATGTCTATAGAATTACAACTTTAATCTATTCATTCATTTATTCATTCAAATCGATAAAATATTCTGAAAAGTAAAAGCAATAGGAGTAACTCAACTGCTCAGGTGAATTCCTTAGGCTTTATGGAAGCAGAAATCCAGGCACCAAAGCCAACAAATGCCATCATTATTATGACTATTGTGAAATAACTTGCATTTTATGCATTTATCCCACTAAATTAAAAGAAGCTTCCTTATCTATTCAGTAAAACTGGACTAATAAACTTGATGATTTCATTAAGGTAGGCTGAAATTGTAATTTTGAAAACCTTTTTTCTTCCCTGCAAAAGAGACTTGTATTTTTGACTTTATTTTCTAGCATATTTCTTATTTCTTTTCTTTTTAAGACTTTGGTTGTTGGAAGCCATTATTGGTGTTTTTTTCAGTACTTTCTGGTTACTCACAACTTTCCACTTGAGAACAGAAGATGTTATTTTATGTCTTCCTTGAGGATTTGCAGGCGGATAGGAGAAGTCAGGGAAGATAAAAATGGCTGAATGATACATTTGTGTAAGATAGAATACTGTACCTCCCTTGACTCTCTTATCACTTAATAATTCAAGTGTAACTTCACATGCTACTCAGTAGAATTTCCAGTATATGTTCCTCTCCCTTGAAACAAAAATTGAAAGCAATTCACCTTCATCCAGTTAGATGGGAACTGATAGAAAGATGCAAAATATTTTTTCTGCATAATCCTTGCTTCATTAATAGAAAATTATTACAATCAGATCTGGGGGGGTGGGGGAGCTTTTAAAGGAGAAGGAATCTCTATTAAATCCCAAAGTGATATTTATTACTGTTTTTGGCTTTACATATAGGCTATAATTTTTAATGATGCAAGATTTCTAAAAGTGTTGCATAGTGTTTTTTTTTAAAAAAAAATCTATTTCTCTTACTCATTTTTATGTATGAAAGTTTATTTTTACTACTTCAGAAAATAATTTGCAATCAGCACCTAAAATCTCATTATTGTCCAATTGTTCCCTCAAGATTTCTTTGTTTGCATATTGTAATTATGGATAGCATTAATTGTTTACTAAACTACTTTTCCTAATTATATTTATTTTCCTATATTTCAAATGTCTATTATGTATTTTCCATTTAGGATATATAATCTTATTTCACTGTAACATCTCCACGGGTTCATTATTATTATTTTTAGTGCTATAAAATGTATACATAACATTCATTGCAGGGGCTCACAGCTGTATAAGGAGAAGTAAAACTTAATATGGGACATTAATAATAGGACAATAAAATAACATTTTAATGATCAGTCTGTATAATATACCTTGTATATTTGTATGCAATCTCTATTATCTTTTGTTATATAAAGAAAACTAGATAAAATAAGGCCAATTGATGAAGGAGAAGATTTCTGGCTAGGAAGAGTTGTTAATAACAGCTAAAAGATTTCTGGTACAGCAGAAGAAAAATTCACCACTATTGCTGCTCCATCAGTGGTACTGTGCAAGGGCTAAAGCCAGTTGAGAAATGATATAATTCAATAGAACCCTAATCCCACTTTATAATTTCTGCAAGTCACTCTTGAAAGGAACTCAGAATTATAGGTAGTCCTTGACTTATTTCTTTAGTGACTGTCAAAGTTACAATAGCATTGAAAAAAATGACTTGGGACTCATCTTCATATGTACGACTGTTGCAGCATTTCCATGGTTACATGATCAAAATTTGAGTGCTTTGCAATTGGCAAAGCATCCCAAGGTCATTCAGTCACCATTTGCAACCTTCCCAGCTGGATTCTGACAAGCAAAGTCAATGCAACGCAAAGTCAATGCTTTCAACAACCGTGGCAAAGAAGGCCATAAAGTCAGGTATGACTCAGTTAACAATTGCCTTGCTTAGCAGTAGAAATTCTGGTCCCAATTGTAATTGTAAATCAAGGACTACCTGTGCAGAAGTCCTGGAGTCTTCACTTTTGGTCCATGAGAGGAGAGGAAGAGTTGGGAAAAATGTATTTGAAAGAGAGATAGGTGAAGGAACACTTTCTAGGTGAAGGAACACATTTGGTTTTGGTTGATACTCTGAGAGTAGGTAGTGCCAGATCATTCCCTGTTGTTCTTTCAATTGCTCACTATTAATTAATTTTCCTTGTTCTACTATCCTACTTACATATAATTTTCACTATTAATGTTTCAATACAAATCCTAATGTATAATGGAACAAGATTTTTCAGTCTTATTAATATTGCTAGTTCTTCTAGCATTCCCAGTCTATCTTTGATTTGTTTCTCTATGTGCAGAATATGGAAATTCAGAGGACAGGATGTTACTGTGCCTTCAGAATGCAGGTGGCTCATGTCTGATGCTTGTCCATCAAATATTTGCTTAATCCTAGACAAAGAGGCATGTAGCTTAAGCACTGGATCCTTACCACCAGTGGTGGGATTCAATTTTTTTTACTACTGGTTCTGTGGTCTTGGCTTGGTGGTCATGGCAGGGGAAGGATACTGTAAAATCTCCAGTCAGAGGTGGTATTTGCTGGTTCTCCAAACTACTCAAAATTTCCACTACTGTTCTCCAGAACTGGTCAGAACCTGCTGAATACATTCTCTGCTTACCACCACTTTTTTTTTTAACTTTTTCACTTTTTGGTTCCTTCTGACTTTCAACTTTTTCCTCACCCTGCCCACACCTTTTGAATTTTCTCTTAATTCACTTTCTTTTCTTTCTACTGCTTATAGTATTTAATTGCCACAGTGAAATAAAGATTCCTTATTCTTTGCACCACTGGTTAGTGCCAAGTTATTAATAGCGCAAATTGGAATCCTCACATAAATAGGTAATGTGAGATCTAAACTACATTTTATATCAAATATGTAGGCAATAGTTACCCTGCTATGTTTCTTTAATTCTAGAGAAAGTGTACAATGTGTAATCTAGATGAGGAATTTTTATAGACCTATTTTTTCTTCTTCAGACCAAGTGTTTTGTAAAATGTTAAAAAATAATCCAGTGGAATATATGCAGAAGTCCCTCTATACATGTATATATTATCATTAAAAGAGTAATTTTGGAAAACAAGTTGGTTGAAAAACGTTAGATCTTCTTTCCTCCATATATGGGCTTCTTGAACCAAACAGGAAAACTTACTTTAAAGGATAATTAGATGCATGCTATTTATATAATCTGACATTTGTTATCTCTGTGTAACTGCTTAGAAGTAGGTATACTGGAACCTTATAAAAGAATAAGGAAGTTAAAATATCCCTCCTATGCTATAAATGAATTGGCAGATTGCATGCATTAGATGCTTTGCTCAAGATCTGCTCCACTACCATCACAGTAGCATTGTTCTGTCTACTTTTATATAAAATGGTGACTATATAGTGGGAAAGCAATGACGATCAGATAATTAACATGATAGGAATATGAAATAATATTGTTCCTTAAATGCAAGGACTTTTCCAAGCAGTCTTTGGGGGAAAGTCCAGCCAGAACACATCAAGCAAATACTATAGTCTGCCCTGTATGGCCTCCGATCTACATTTAATCAGCACCCATGCAGGTGAAAGGCTGGGACAGAAAGAACCCAGCTTCTTTGACTTATTTTTGTTTTGTTAGCCTTGTTTGAAGTTTCTGCACACTTAATCACAATGGGGGCTTATTGCCTTATGGTTTGAGATTAGATTTAGTTTAGTGACCTATTTTTGAGTGCTTTGTTCAATATTTTGACACAAATACAGAAGGGAATACTTATTTCTCAGGCAAGTTAGAATGATTTTCAACTCATTCCAAAAGGCATACTCTCCAACTGTAACCAGGGGTAAATAATACATTAGTGGTACTTTATCATAGTTAATCCTAATGTAAATGAAACATTCCTTGATATGGACCATCAGGAAACTGGGGGTGGATTTCTACTCTAGTCCAAAATGTTTGCTGGAACAACCAGGTCTTCACGGACTTCTTCAGTTCAAAAGTGTTGCAGGTATTTCAAATTTGGAGGAAATGCTATTCTATTCATGTTAGAGCTATAAACCAAAAGGACCTCCAGTTTACAGACCAGTTTGGAACAAGATCATAGTATCCATCCTTGCACTCAAATGGTCTCCAAATCCAGTCTTGTTTGGATTGGGATGGGGAAGTCTATTCTTTCCCATCAGGTTCCAATAATCTGTAAGTCTTTAGGACATCACTATTTTCATATGGCTCAAGGTTGAGATGTACACCTGAGCACTTGCCATGTATCATCTAATACTATGTGGATGCAAAATCTCCCATAGTTAGCATTCTCCAAATTCAAATCCTGATGCATCTGCTCTGAGAATCAGGATCCTGATGATCACAAATGGCCATGCTATAGTGATCTAATTATTCACTCCATTGTTTTTTGGATGCATGGGAAGCAGGGTATTTATCATTTGATAGAAAGAATATCATTGCAAGCAGATTGACTTTAAGTTGTGTTTTGCAAATATAATATTACTTGATAGTTGCTCCTACCTCCAGGTCTCACCTTCACCAATTTGAACAGTTGAACTTAAACACTGAACCGAAAAACATATACTACTGCCAGGCTACTGTATATCAAGATACAGCTTTTCATGTCTTTAATTGGCCTCTATCAAAGAATAAATAGAAATGTGCATCTTTTTCAGAAATAAAGAATTCCTAAATATGGATGAGAAGCTCTAGGTAAAGAGTCCTATACTCTGCTAACAGAATACAGCAAGCATTAATGATAGAGAGATATTTTATGTTTACTGGGATAAAAATTAGTATTTTAATGACCAATCAACCAGACAACCAATCAGCTGCTCAGAATTTAAATATAGCTCTGAATGAACAACCAACTTATGACCAAGTGACCACACTGGCACACAAGACATTTATAAGCTAAGAAGAATAGGACAAGAAAATCCTACTGATGTTGTTATCTAGTCTGGTAACGAAATTGTAACAAGCTTGGAGAGCAAACCACTGTCAAAATGAAAATTAGTATTTCTGAGTTTTGAAAAAAAAAGCAGTGATAGGTGAGAATGTTTTATGTAAATATCACGGCACCATTAATTATATCCCTTGAAATCGATAAATTAGAAAATCAGTTAAAAAATGTGCCATAGATTGGAGCTTAAATGACAAAGGGTATGGCATCCTACACTGAAATTTGTTCTCATGGATTCATTGTAAATCTAAATGTGGTTAACCATCCTAATAAACACCCAAAAAAGAAACAAAGAAATGTATGGATGAATGCTATTGTTACTGAAGAAGTTAACAATATTGATGGTTTACAAGCGAATGCTCTTCTTGTTTCTCATAATGAATAAGGGTGAGGAGAAAGAACACTTCTGCTGCCCATGGAGAGGGAATATTGGAGTTTTATCTAAGCATCAAGGAACATTGAATCTCTGTACAAGTAAAGGATAACTTTACTCTGGCAAGTAAAGAGGATCCAAGGTGGTGTTAATAAGGTAAAGGAGTTTGGTGTTAATAGTAACCCTTTATCTAGCACAGGGCTGTCAAACTCCCGGCCCATGGGCTGGATGCATCACGTGCTGGCCACACCCATGCCTGGTTTAGTAAAGGGGGAAAAAAATCCTGATATGTCATGTGACATCAAGGTGACAATGTGAGTGACACCCCTGATCTAGCAGGTCAATTGAACCCTCTAATTTTTCAGAAGATCCTAGTACAGAAAATAATATCTGTATGCTTTTTTTTTTTTGCTGGAGGGGGATGAGTACAGTTGGAAGGCATGTTTTCTGCCTGGGTTCACAATAGTGCAATAAGCAATTTCTAAAATACTGAAAGTTCCTACGTATTAGCAAACAGATAATAATATGAAATGCCATTCAACTGTAAAAAAGCCGTCAGAAATCAAATACCAGATATCACATCTCAAATAATGTGAATTATCAAATGCCAAACTCCTCCGCTTCTTGAATGTCACACATTGTATAATGGATAGTGGCTATTTAATGCACATTAACATGTAACTTTGTAAAAGCAGATTTTAGGAATAATGACGGGAGGAATTTGTTTTTCATTTAATTAGTACAATGATCTGAAGCTTTGTCTTGCAGAAGCTGACTAATAGTGCAGTATGAGCAGTATGAGATGTTGAAATGTAGATGTATATGATACAATTAATTTTTCTGAACTGAAATTAATAAGAGATGGCCATATTTTTGCAGTAATGATTTAACTCTACAGAGAAATCCAATAAGCTATGGTCTTGTTCTTCATTAAAGCCTTCTGGGTTTGTTCAGGATGCAAAAAAAGGCAGCAAGATTTTCATTTTATTGGTGTAATTTATTTCATTTATTTCCTTTCTTTTCTGTCTTCTTTTTTTAGCTTTATTCCATGCAAAATAACAATGAGGACAAAGCAGTAAAATTACTTTGGCTGATAATTCCCTTTAATTTGATGAATTCTTTATATTTTTTCTTTTGAGATACAATTCCCTCCTTCATTTCACTTGTTTAGTTTCTCTTAGATTTCCGAGCTAGGCACTTAATAGTTTATGTAAGCTAACCTTTATTCAACACACATGTTTTCCTACATACTGTCAAAATAATTAAGTACGTTGTATAAATTTGGACACTTAATATGACAAAAATGTTGCCAGCAAGAATAATGGAAGAAACAGAAAAGCAGTGGGAAAATTACAAGGATAATTTGAACAGATTCAACTGTAAATAATGAGGATTTAATGAGGCTGATATTCAAAGAGTCTCCCATTTCTTATTGTATAAAACATTCATTTTTCATATTAATTGTCTTTTTTCTAGAGGTCTTTTAGCACTATGGAGAAAGGAAATATTACAAACTTTTTGTATAAACTATGCAAACGAGAGACTTTCATCTCAAGTTCTGTTTTCAAAAGGAAAAATCAATCCCTTCTATGGCACAATAATGCCCACAAAGAAAAGAAGAAAGGCTCTCTTTGTTTACTGATAGGATCTCAGGAGAGCCTTAGATAGGAACTTTGATCTTGAAACACACCATTGCTTTGCAACTAAAGAGAGGGTGAGCAAAGAAATGGCATATTGAAGCACCAGAGAGATGTTAAAAGTCAACACTGGGAGAGGAGCAGGAGATAAAAAGATCAGCACAGTACATGCTATCTTCCCCATGAGTGAAACATTCAGCCAGATGCAAACAGGTTCTTCCAAAGTTCACAAGATTTATGCCATTCGAATGAAAGCCTGACTGTTTTTCATTGCAATCCTGGAGATGCTTAGAAGGCTTGTGTTGTAGAAAAATAGAGTCGAAAAATAAAGACATGGGAGAGGGATCAGTTGATATGAAATATCATCAGAGATAACAGGGCAGAATGTATGCATCTTGCTGTGTGTGTACAATTAGACAAAGTTTTTTTTTTCTTTCTCTGGCCAATTTTAATTAAGTCAGAAATTTTTTAAAAAACATGGTTTACTAAGGAAGCCTTAAGGCTAAGTGAAGTTTAGTGAATTCAGATTATAATAGCAACTAAAATAAGCTACTTTATGGCTTACTGTTATGTACCCTGAATTTTGGTGCATATTTGTTGTAGAAAGATCACAATAACTCCGTAAAATAGACATGAATGCTGACATATGTCCTTTGGACTGATTGCTGAGATAGTTCGTTATGGGAGTCTTCTTATAGGGAAGAGTTTGATTGGTTGGTGATTGATTGATTATATGCCATTAAGTCACTGTCAAGTAAGAAAAGTATTGCTTCCTCACTCATTCACTCAAAAGCATGGCGGATTACAATGGCACACTGAAAACAACATTATTTTAAAACAATTCCTCCAATAAATCACTGGGGCAGTGGTTAGAGTGCTGTACTGCAGGCCACTACTGCTAACTATCAGCTCCCTGCAATTTGGCAGTTCAAATCCCACTAGGCTCAAGAAGGCTGCTTCTGAGGTGGATAAAATGAGGACCCAGATTGTTGGGGGCAATAGGTTGACTTTGTAAAACTGCTTAGAAAGGGCTGTAATGCACTATAAAGTAGTATATAAGTTTTAAGTGCTGTTGCTATTATAGGGAAGGATGAAATTCAACACTGTAGTCAAGTTAGAACTAAACAATTTATAAAATAAATTGAGATTTACATTCTGAAGCCTCAGGTTTGGGCCTGTAGCTTTTGCTTGGTTGGTTGAATTATAGAATGCTTTTAGTCATGTTTTGTCATCTAAATTGACATTGTACATGGATCTAGAGAAGATTTTTCCCTTATTATGTATATTTGCTAGAACTTGTAGAAGAATAGACAGACAGACACTTGCACAGACATCCCTACATATTTTCTTGCATTTTTATGTTGATTTTGTGGCTTATTGGAAGATGTTCCTCAGTGAATACACTCTGATAGTTTACAAGATTAAAGTTGGCCAGATGGTCTTTGCCTGACCAGTTTAATTTGTTTAATTCAACTCAAGGTATGGTTCACTGTGTTTGTGTTTGGCCTTCTTTGAGAAAAATTGTAAAAATATATTAAAAAGAATTAACCACAGCTTAATCTAGATCTTCTTTTCTAGATATATTTTCTAACATTCTCCTCTCCCTCAATTCTTCAAAGACAATGCTTGACTAGAAAATCATGAGAAGCAAATTGTTACTGAGGTCCTTGAGCTCCAGTCAATAGCTGTTCTCTTTAGAATGGAATTTTATTTCATCCATTGAGGACATGAAAATTGCTCTTTTATGGAAGAAAGCTGGAATCACTGTGAAATCCTAGAAATTATAGAATGAATAAGAACAACTGCATCCGAGTTAGTTAAAAAGTTGCTCTTATAAGACATCAAAAGTTGAATCTTCCTGTGAATTGGGAAATATTGATGGCTGGTGTCTTTTTCGTGATTTTAAAAATGGTTATTCATAGCTTTATCAGGGCTCTTGGACTCCAAAAAATTCTCCGCTGTAGGCAGCTAATTGTTGAGACAATATCTATTTATCAGCCTGTTACCAGTACTTTAACATAGCCTGTTTTCTGTTTCTTTGTTAGACCTGAAATGTTTCCATCACCATCATCTCCTCCTCCTCCTCCTCCTCCTCCTCCTCCTCCTCCTCCTCCTCCTCCTCCTCCTCCTCCTCCTCCTCCTCCTCTTCCTCCTCCTCTTCCTCCTGTCTGATAATTTCTGCAATTTATGTTGACTTCTACTAGCCATTTTCTGCTGTTTTTCTGTTGGATATAGCAATATTGACAAGTAGGACCAAATTCAGTACAGCTCTGCCTAGTGCAAGGCAGTCAGGAAACAAAACACATTGTGAACTCCAGTCAGATATTATACACTTACCAAGGTAGCACATGAATGAAAATCTGGTCCTGTTGATATCACACATTTTTCTAACTTTAGACTTTAACTTTAACTTTAGACAAAGACTTTAGAAGAAACCCTCCCATACTAGACAACACTGTATCAACAGTAGAGACCTTCAAATTTCTAGGTTCTACTATATCAAATGACCTAAAATGGACACCTAATATCAAAAACATCATCAAAAAAGCACAACAACGAATGTTCTTTCTGCACCAACTCAGAAAGCTCAAACTGCCCAAGGAGTTGCTGATCCAGTTCTACAGAGGAATGATTGAGTCTGTCATCTGCACCTCTATAACTGTCTGGTTTGGTTCTGCAACCCAACAGAACAGACACAGACTTCAGAAAGTAATTAGGACTGCAGAAAAAAAACAATTACTACCAACCTGCCTTCAGTTGAGGACCTGTATACTTCACGAGTCAAAAAGAGGGCTGTGAAAATATTTAGGTTGTAAAATGATGCTATAGAGCATTGCACACCAGAACAACTAGACACAAGAACAGTTTTTTTCCCCAAAGCCATAACTCTGCTAAATAAATATTTCCCTCAACCCTGTTCAACTGTTATAAAGTCTGCACTACTCTTACTGTTAATCTTGTCATCACTCCTTATCACTCATCCCCTCCTGCTTGTGACTGTATGACTGTAACTTTGTTGCTTGTGTACTTACGATTTATATTGACTGTTTCCTAGTATGACTGATTGCTTATTGTACCCTATGACTATCATTAAGTGTCATATCTTATAATTCTCGACTCCCGACGAATGTATCTTTTATGTATACTGAGAGTATTTACACCAAGACAAATTCCTTATGTGTCCAATCACACTTGACCAATAAAGTATTCTGTTCTGTTCTGTTCTGTTCTGTTCTGTTCTGTTCTACTCTACTCTACTCTACTCTACTCTACTCTACTCTACTCTACTCTACTCTACTCTATTCTATGATGCAATCAGCCTAAGTTGCATGAAGAAAGCATAGAGCTTTTCATGTACTCGTGGTCATGTGGAATGTTTGAAGTTTGAAGAAACTGATAGTAATAAAGCCAGAGAGTCCAATTGCTACTGGAAAAAGCACTTTTGGGACAACCATGACCTGGATAACTGAGAATCTCCATAGACTGATAGCAATAAAGTAATGACAGTGGAGGAAATGGAATTACCTGTACCTCTGGTACAATCATATTGAATCAGGCCTAGGAATAAAGGAGGAGGTGAGATAGAGTCTCAAGATAATTTAGAAGGAAAACAACATGTCATTCCTTTGGTTTGTGATACATAGAAAACCATCAAGCATCAAAGATACTCAGTGAAAAGCTATTCATAGGTACTTGCAGCTTCTCATCCAGAATTCTTCATGAGCAAGGATTGTGAAATCTGACAATTTCTTTTAATTTGTTCCAGACAAGTAACCTAGTGATCCTAGCATTTATGACACAGAGATATCAATTCTTGACCTTCCAATTTTACATTTTTGGTTCATATTCTCAGTCATGAGGCTTGGAAATGCTATTTGCTAAGCAACGCTTTTAAGATGACTTTTCATAATATACTGGAAGCCAGTTCATTATTAAAAAATGGAGGGGGGGGGGTTGCTACCAGTATCTAGAAGTTTGCTCACTTAGCCACAATTCACAGTGTATCTATCATTGCCTTTATGTAAAATTAAATTCCCATTACAATGATATGAAGCCACTTAGCAGGGTGACATTTTTGTTCAATCACAGGGTAAATTTCAGTGGGAAAACTAGAAATCATGTTTCTCTACTTATTGTTGTTCTCAGAAACTGCAGTACGTAGATATTGTTACTTATCAGTTTCATGAAAGTATATAAACATTTTTTTCCCATGGACTAAATTTTCTGTACATATGGATCAAATATGTATGATTCTAAATCAGGTGTGCAACAAATAGCCATGATTAAACTTTCAGTGCATTTTGGAAGCCAAATTACACAAAGTATTCGATAGGGTGTGGCACACACATCTCATTATAATTATCCTCCAGTTATACATAGAATATTTTCTCTCTCCTGCTCCATTACAAATTATTACAAATAATTTTTGAAGGTATCTAGAGTGCCCATGTTCAATAAATTTGTGCTGTGATGTCCCCTTGAGGAAAGCATGGACAGTCTATTAATGGGACAATTTCTTCTGGTTTTCTGGCTATTGTGGAAGCTGATGTGATAGAAGTAGGTATGACATAAAACAAAATGACATAAAAAATGAAAAATGGATAGTGTGGGTGGAATATTAAACACTCAAAAGTGTTGCAATCATCAAAACCCTGAAATTTTGGACAGTTCTGTTTCGAAAGAGGTTCAGGTTTCTCATGACAAGCTGAGCTGAAAATGGATAAATGAGACATTCAGGATATAGGAACTTCTGAAAAGTCGATTTACTGTGGCAAAGCTAATAAAGCTATTGGGAAAAAATTCCATTGACTGCTTTGTCTCAATTGCCAGTCTTATTCAGAGTAAAATCAAAGTTCAAAGTCTTATGCCTCTCTCTCTCACACAATCTTGTATTACAATAGCATTGAAGCCATTCTTCTTTAGCCTACTTTAGCCTACTATTTTCTAACCACCTTTTGTTTAGTAATGGACTACTTCGGTTTCAAACACTCTGATTTTGATATTGTGAGAAATGATTCTCACATTCTCTTCATTCTTAAATTCACTGATGTAATGAAGGCTGTATACAGGCTCATAGATGGAGGCAGCATGTGGCTCACAGGTGTTCAAGTGCAAACCAAAGGCTACAGCATATATGTTCTGTATGGTGCCATGATTTCCTTTGATCAGGGCAAGCAAGAGGATGGCTGATGAATAGATGCTATTGGTTTCCAGTGACCTTTGGTCATTTCTAACTTGATGATTCTCTATTATAGTCTTCTTTAATCAACTGTGGATAATACCTAACAGATAGGCTCAATCTCCACCAAACCTTCCATCTAGTAATTTCAACTTCATTGAGATATTAAAGCCAATCTAATTTTACAACCTAATTTTCAAATTCATTCACTGAAGATCTCCTCCAGCATCCGTTATTTATATTAGTGATATAATAGTTATTTCTATTCCATATACAGTGGCCACTGGTGTGTGAACTATAGGGGTATATTTTCAGGTATGGGGACAGTTTCCAGTAGGCAGGCTCATTTCAAGGTTCATTAGGCATTTATTTTGATTGTTGCACATTAGTCAACAGCTTCCTCTTCTTGGACATTAGCAGAAGCCTTGAACCAGCAAGTAATATGCTGTTTTGGCAGGTGGAAAGTCAGAGAGAAATTTTATTAGAGTCATTGATGCACAGAGCTACTGCAGTATTACTTTAAGCTACTATAACCCCCTCCCATTTTCCTGCTTTAATGCCTATGCTTTTACTTTATCAACTTATAATTATTTTTTTTTAATGGAGTGGGTATCAAAGTGTCATAATTAACCTTGAATTAACACTACGGACATATTTTGGAAATATAGCCAAAAATTTTTACTAGGTCAGAGCCACTGGCTTACTTGGGATTTTAAAACTTAAAATCATCATCATCAACAGAAAAAGCTATTCTGTACATTCTTTTGCACTTTCTTTGATTAAATTCCATTTTTAAAAAAAATTAAAGCAAGGACAGTGAAAAATTTGCAAGGAATTAGTATATACTACTGTAGTATAATACTATTGCTATGCTAAATGTTGAAAGTGTCACTTAGAAAAGTATGATTTTTTCAAATGAAATATTGAGAGAGCAATCAAAACTGTGCTGACTGTGTGCTCAAAGAAATCAAATCATAACAGGAAACAGAGAAATTATGTATTGCTCTTGTGGTGAACAGAAGTTGTCTTCTTATGCTAACTACAGAGTTTGGTCCAGTAAATCATGATTCATCAGAGAAAAATTGCTATAAAAAGCAGGGAGTTAGCTAGTATAAAACAATGCCTTGGCTGTACAAAGGCACCTCAGCAATTTGATAACACCAAACAGGACTTAAATCTGGAGAATGAAAATATTTATGACTTTTATTGATTTTGTATTAGATTTATTGAAACTGAGATGATTTTTTGAAAATATTATTAATTCAAATAACTTGCTTCTATAAGAAGTATTGAAGTGTTTCAATTCAATGTCTTATTCTGGACAGTATGCAACAGAACCTTGACTGCATTTGATGAATTATTTTCATGTACTAACATCCTTCCTTTCTTTCCTTAGTTTGATTGAATACCTGCAATAGGGAAATTTCATTTATTTCAGATCTTTGAAAAGTTATACTAAGTAATTGATGATGTTGAATGCAACATCAGGTCATCTGGTAACTTGACATAATCTTAGCTTTTCATTTTAACACATGATAGACATGACCATTCTTATCTAGTTCTTCTGAAAAGTGGAAAAGTAAGTGTAAATGTGCCATCAAGTTGCAGTTTAGATGTGGGTAATCCATATGATATCTTAATCAATTTTTTTGAATTCCAAACAAAATCAAAATCTAAAATCAAAATCCAAATCCAAATCCAAATCCAAATCCAAATCATATGGTGTTTACTGTATATATTTTATCAAAAGCTTTTCAGCATCTAATGATAAAATTACAAAGAGATCTTTGTAATTTTCAAGCTGAATAGATTCAACTCTACTGGATCCATAACTAACCCAATGTTATCTGATGGTTGCCTAGCTTTTATAAATCCTCCTTGAACATACTTAATAGCAACCAATATCATTTTATGAAATCTATTTGCTGTTTAAAATCTTGATATTGACATTAATCAACAAAATAAAACAATAATTACCACATTGGGTATGATTTTTATCTGCTTTTAGTAGAACTCTTATATAAGCCTAGTCACATGCTGGTGATAAAATTCCCATTTCTAATACCTCTTCATATACTTGACAAAATTTTGGCACCAAAAGATCTATAAATGTTTTATGTCACTCAGTAGGGAACCCACCTAGTACTGTTATTATCAGTTGTCATTTTAAAAACTATTTTTTAAAATAATGTTAATAATATTTTATTAATAATATTTTGAATAATGAAGAAAATAAAAGTTGTTTTGTATAACATCTAAATGTGGAAATTAATTTTATTTAAAAAGAACTCTGTTCTTTTTAAGAGAGAACAATACTCTCTTTGTTCTCTCTTTGTTCAATGGGCATAAATTGTCATTTTTTTACATTTTATTCAGAATTGTACAATTCTGAATAAAATGTAAAAAAATGACAATTTATGCCATTGAAGTTTTAACAATTTAAACTCTTTCACTTTTATAATTGCAATGATCACCCTATCTTTCTCCAGATTGAGTAGTCAAAATCTTAGCATTCTTTTGCCAGTCTCCCAATCTCTCTGTCATAAGCATGTGGCATAAATTTTGTGTGCTAAGGCATTATAGTAGTTAATTTACATTTCTTTTTCTGTATTTCTCTGTATAAAATTATTGAATGGCATCTAATCACCCTTGCCCATAAATATTTCAATTCATCTTTCAAGATACTTTCCCTTTTATTTTCCCTTTTATTTTTATTTGATGCATGAGCAATAATTCTATCTTGAATATATATTTTCTGTGCTTCCCATTCAAAAATTTGAGCAATTGATGTTTCTGAATGCAAATCAAAATATTGTAGGTTTTTACTGACATTATTTTATACATTCTTTATTATTCTACAGGGAAACATTGAAATGCCAATTTCTTGATACCTTAACAAGTCTTAAATTGTTTCCCTTCCTAATGATTGTTTTTTTTAAATGTGGGTATCTTTCTATCAAGGTCAGGAGCCAATATTTCATTAAAATCTCTTCCTATTACCACTTTACCACAAATGCACTCATGCAGATGCCAAAAACATTAATGCAACATAATAAAAAGTTCTAAATTAAGTCCATAAACTTGAACAATGGTTTTACAGTCTCTGCTATTTTAGCACATAAAATTAAATAATACCCATTTACATCAATTGGATATAAATAGGAAATCTCTTTGAACCAAAATGACCACACCTTTAGCATTCATCAAAGTATCTGTGTGGTAAACCTATCCCACCCAATCATTCATTTATAGCTTTATTAAGATTTATCTCATTCCATTAAATGAGACTCTTGTAGACAAGCAATATCTGCTCTTAATGGTTTTAAATATGCTAAGATTTAGATTTTGTTTTGTATATTCTCTGAACCCTGTTACACTGAGTAGGTAACTTCATGCATACATTTTGCTTTCATCCACTTATCTATAGTCTCTTGATACCAATTTATTTTATGACCTGTACCATTTCACAAATATCTAATCATTAACTTTTCTATCTTTAAATATTTAACATATTTTCTAGTGTTGCTCACAGACATAGAATTTCCACAAGACTTAATTTAACATTCAAGTACCATTCTGTTACATACACACTCACATATATATACATATATAAGAAAAATGTAATTAATAAACAAGTGACATTTTTAAAGAGATTGGAAAAAGTGTCAAAAGGAAAAAAAACCATGTAAGTAAAAAGAAACCTTGACAACTTCCCAAAGACAATGGCACAGCAGTTTCATCTTAATTCTTATCATGAAAATTCTTATCTTACTTTGAAAATTCCACAGTTTCAAATATAATGATTGAAAATAAAAGTGTACTGTCTGTTAAAAATGACTGCTGGAATTGATAATATGCCCATAGTCTCACTCTTGAAGATAACCAAAATATAAACTCAAAAAAGTATGGATTTATCTATCTGTAGATTTTAAAGATAGGCTAAAACCTCTGCATTTGCAGGATTATCAAATCTGCGGATTTGATCTTGATAATTAACATAGAATATGGCTGCCGGAAAATGCATGAAATTTTGAAATTGTAATGATCTGGGCCAGGGCTTGAGCTCTTGTAAATATGTTCCTTTTTCCTGAAACCTTCTTGGTGAAATCAGGATAAATTGATCACTTGCTTTGACTACAATTCTCCTTCAAAGAGACTTTACTGATCTTTAGGAAAATATATATAAAATTTTCCTTTGTGGTTATATGGAGGAATTGCCCAAATTAATATGGAACTGGTTCTACTTTTTCTTATCGTTAAAAGAATTTTAGACATATGATTAATCTTAACTGGCAAATCCATTCCCATTCTGAAAAAAAATCCTCCATAAATTCAGCCAGGTTTGATTGACATGAAGTTTACCAATTCCAATCAACATATATTTTTTCCTTCTCAATTATGACTTTAAATAAATAATTTCTTTATCCAAAATATTATAACTGTGGGTACCCAATCATTTCTCATAGCAAGCCTTTTTTCTTTTTTGTATCTGTTTTAGATCATGTTTGGGCTCTGCCATAGCTTTAACCAACTTGTACCTGATCCAGGATCTCTTTTAACAGAGTAGTAGAAGAATCTTTTTCCACCATCTTGCCTGACTCACTAAATAAAGGTGCAGTTGAAATTAAACCAGTTGTTAAACATTTGGATTTGATTGCTTTTCTAATACCTCATTAAATGAAAACATTATGTAATAAAAGTTTTATTTACCAATAATGAAGGTATCCATAGTTCAGGAGTTTGAAAATAATTCAAACAAGACACATATACTCACTGCCTCATTCCAAACAGGAAATACATACCTGAACATATCTTCTTCTCAAGAAACTGCCTCTGTTGACAAGCCATTCTTAACATGTAGATGAAGTTCCTAATTTCCAGTTGAAGCCCATCTTCTTGTAATATAGCTTAATTATTCAGTCTCTATTTCCCTTAATGAGGGGGAAAACATGCCTTTTTTTCTATGTGGCACTTAAAGAGTGCAAAATCAGGGATAGGATTCTACCGGTTTGGACCAGTTCAGGTGAACCCCTTGCTCCGAAGATCAGCTGTCTCTGAACCAGTTCGCTGTGACAAGCACGTGGGACTGCACGCCCACCTCTGCTCTTTCTTGTCCTTTACTTTCCTGTCCTTTAGGGCACAGCTGATTCAAGTGGCACCTCAGCTGTTTTCTTCACAGGGACTGCTATAGAAGGTAAGTATTTTAACGAAGCATGTGATCACCAAACTGGTTGTTATACTGGTGGAATCTCACCCCTGGATACAATATCCCTCTTTTATTAGGCCCAATTTATTCAGGTCCCTCATGGATATGGGATATGTCCCAATAAAATGTTCTGTGAGGAATATGCCTGCCTCAGAGTTTGTTATGTTCTGCGCATGGGTGCAAGGAACGGAGACGAGGCAGTGAACAGTGAACTTCAACTCTTTATTAATCATTCTGAACAGAGCAAAACCCTAGGGCAGCAGCAGCCCTTTTATAGGGTAGGCTGCTGACCCATTAGCCAATGAGAAACATGGAAGTGTTAAACCCTTGAACCAAAGAGAGTGGCTCGTTAACAGCCAATCAGATTCCCCAGAATGGACCAATCCGATATCGCTATTATCGACCAATCAGAAGTGCAGGATTAGAACCCTGCTTTTTCTTAAGGTTTGTTAAAACTTTATTTAAGCGCTTTTATTAGTTCATAACAACCCTTCCTCCTGGGTTCCATTTGAGGGGGTGCGGTGACGTAATCCCTAAGATATGTAGGTTGTTTTAACTGTCTATTAGATTTGCGCTGTCCCACTGGTTCCTGTCTGTAGTCCGGTTTCAGTGGGACGTTTTTGGACATATCTGGTATAGGCGGTTCTGCATCCTCACTGGACGACTTGGTGCCGTCAACTCTGTCGTTGTTGTCCTCTGATCTTTGCGGGCTTGCCTCCATTGAGGTATTCCTCTGAGGCGAGGACAATCCCCTCCCTGATTTTTCTTCATTTATCACGCCCGATTGCTGACTTCCTTCACTTCTGCTTTCCACCATCTCAAATTCGGTTTCTTTGACATCCCCTCCCCCCTCAGTTTGGGAGTCACAGGAGTCGCGGGAACTGGGTTGTGGCCTAGAGCAAAGCTGATCTATATGGCGTTTCCATATTTTTCCGTCCCAGGTTTGCACATGGTACGATCTGGGCCTGGTGGTTTGAATTACGGTTGCTTCAACCCATAATGGTTCACTGGAGAGGTTTTTGGCAAAAACTAAGTCGCCTACCTTGAACTCGCGGCATTTTCCACTAGATCCACAGGGTTTCTCTGGCTCATAGGACGGGTGAAGCCGGTCGAGGTGGGAACGGAGCTTGCGTCCCATCAACAGTTCAGCTGGAGTCTTGTTGGTGACACTGTGCGGAGTGATGTGTTGGAGTAGGAGTATTCTGTTTATTTTGTCATCAATGTCCCCATAGTCCATTTTGTGGAGAGTTTTTTTAACAATTTGTACCATGCGCTCAGCCCTGCCGTTAGCCGCAGGGTGCGCTGGCGAAGTTAGCACGTGGCGGATACCCCAGTCCGCTAAGTATTGTTCAAATGCCAGGGCGGTGAACTGGGGTCCATTGTCGGAGACCAGAATGTCTGGCAGCCCATGCGTTGTGAATAGCCTATTCAATTTTCGGATGACGGACTCAGTTGTAGTATTCTTCATTTCGTGGATCTCGAGCCAGTTGGAATAGGCATCCACTGTTAGGAGGAATGTATGTCCCTTAGTAGGTCACGCAAAGTCAATGTGGATGCGGGACCACGGCCCCCGGGGGGTTTCCCACTCTGTTGGATTTGCTCTAGGTGGGGCACTGCTGACTTCTTGGCACTTTAAACAAGTCTTTACCCTGGCTTCGATCTGTTTGTTGATGCCCGGCCACCACGCGTAGCTTCATGCGAGCGCTTTCATACGCACGATGCTGGGGTGACTGTCATGCAATGTTTTCAATACTGCTCATTGTAATCGCTCTGGGACGACGACTCCATCTCCCCATAGGATGCAGCCTTTTTGCAAAAAAAGTTCTGTTTGCCGGTTTCTGAAAGGGGTGAAGTCGTCAGGGATTTGTTCTACTGGCCATCCTTGTTCGACCCAGCTAAGAACTCACGCCAAGACAGGATCTCTTTTTGTTTCGATCGCAATGTCTCTGGCTGTTAGCGGCAGTGAATGTAGCATTTCAATCTGGAGAGTCGTAAGGGTTGGAGCTGGGTCATCGACGGTTTCCAGAAGTGGGGCACAGCTCAATGCATCAGCGTGGGAAATGGCTTTCCCTGGGCGGTGTTGTAATTTATAGTTGTACGCAGCTAAGAACTCCAACCAGTGAGTCATTCTAGGTGATAATATATAGGGGGTTGGCTTGTCTCCCGCTATAATCCCTAGCAAAGGTTTGTGGTCGGTAACAATAGTAAAAACTCGTCCATACACATATTCATGAAACCATTTCACAGCAGATACAACAGCAAGAGCCTCTTTGTTGATTTGGCTATAGTTACGTTCAGCCTTTGATAGGGTCCTTGAAAAATAGGCAATAGGGGCCTCACTACCATTTGGTAACACATGACTCAAAATGGCTCCTACTCCAAATGGTGATGCATCACATATAATTGTTAAAGGCAGAGTCTCGTTATACTGCATTAAAACAGCATCGGAGGTTAGTAAGTTTTTCACTTGTCGGAATCCGTGCTCCTCTCAGTGTCCTCAGATCCAGGTTGCTTTTTTGTCGAGAAGTCTATGTAGGGGCTCAGCTACGGTCGCTTTCTGGGGCAAGAAGATGTTGTAAAAGTTAATGAGCCCCAGGAAAGCTTGGAGATCAGTCTTATTTCTGGATCTTGGGGCATTTTTGATTGCTTTTAGTTTGCTATTAGTGAGGTGAATGCCTTGTTTATCGATTAGGTACCCCAGGAACTCTACTTTATCTGTACACAGTTGACATTTATTTTTTTTAACCTTAAGGCCAGAGTCTTTAAATTCCTGGAGAACCATTTTAAGATGCTTTTCTAGTACTTCTTTATTCGGGGCAGCAATTAAAATGTCATCAAAGTATGGCACGACCCCCTTGATCCCTTGCAAGAGTCTCTCCATCAGACTTTGAAAAATCCCTGGGGCTACGCTCACTCCGAATTGGAGTTGGTTGCACTTAAAGGCACCTCAGTGCGTAATGATCGTCTATGCCTCTGCGGTTTTTTAATCTACAGGCAGTTGTTGATACGCCTGTGCTAAATCCAATTTAGCGAAGACTTTTCCGTCCCCCAGGGAATGTAGAAGGTGTTGTACCACTGGCACCGGGTAAGCATTCTGTTGATTAAGGGTGGACTGGTAGTCCCCACAAATCCTTAATGATCCATCAGGTTTGATGGATGTTACGATTGGGGTTTCCCAACGAGCATGGTCAGTTGGTTCTAAAACACCCTGGGCTATTAATTTATTGAGCTGCTCATCAATCTTTGGTTTAAGGGCAAAAGGTACCCGATGAGGCTTAAGGTGGATGGGGGCTATTTCAGGGTTAAGGTTAAATGATATCGGGGTCCCTTTGTACTCGCCTAGTATGTCTGCAAAGACATCCTGGAATTCCTGGACGAGGGCCTCCTCCCAGTCATCGCTTCTGGTTTGGTGAATGCCGGCTACCTTGATCCCAAGTGGGGCGAGCCATTGAAGGCCGGTCATGGTCGATGACGGTCAGTGGTAATGATGCAGTATGATTTTTGAATGATACTTGGACTTGGCTGGATCCAACGACCGGAATTCGGTTCCCCTGATAATCTTTGAGTATGATTCTTTGGGCTCTGAGGTCTTGATGCCGGATGGCAGGGATTAATTGTTTAAGGGTCTTCCAGGAAACCACCAAGAGGGACGATCCTGAATTGACTTCCATCATGCAAGGCTGGTTTTCGATGGCGACCTTCACTCAGATCTTCTTTGCATCTAGTGATGAGGCGTGACTGATTGTAATGGTTTGGTGTGCCTCTTCTCGTCTCATTGAAATGGCCAGTGTTTTATTTCTGTAGGAGTGGTTGTTCCATTGGTGGTTCAAATGTTCCCAACTCACGGTTTCCGGTTTCGCGTGGCTTCGGGGCAGCAGGAATTCGCGACAGCTCGCGATTCCTGCTGTGCTAGCCGTCGAGGTACCCCCGATCCAGATGGGTCAGGGGGATATGGCTGCCCTGTAGGGACAGCTGAAGAGAGAGGGGAGTCGGATAGGGAGGTGGGGATGTCGCAGGCCCCCCCTTCTCCGGAAAAACCCCTTTTTCCCAAGGCGGTGGAGCGGCGGTCAGCAATGGCTGCCACGAAGAAGCCAGCAACCGGGTAAGATTGTGCTGGAGGAAGTGTGAAGAGTGAAAGTTTTGTCTGAGCCGGGTCAAGTAACATCTTTTAAACTGCCTGGAACTGAGCTGTTTGAATTGCTGGACAATACATTGTATCCCTAAGAAGAGCGAAAGCGGCGGAGAAGCTGTTAAAGGGAACTTTTTTTTTCTTTACTCTCCCACCCCATGGAAACAGCAGAAATATTTGGATATATTGGACATTGAAAGTGAATTGCTTTGAGAGTTGAAGCTAAGAGACAAAAGGATTCTTGGACATTGAAAAATTTAAGAAATTGGAAAACCCTTGTTGGAGGTATGGATTTCTGATTATTTAAAATTGACATTGCAAGTGGGAAGGGAGAGGAAAAAAAAAATTGGAGCAGAAGCTGAAAAAGGAGGAGATTGCCTAGAATCCCAAAGGAAGACATATGGTAATTGGACCTCTTTGATTAAAAATTAACCCCAGAAAGAGAAAGAGAAGAAGGAAGAAAAGTATTAACTTTTGTAACTTTTTTTTAATTGTTTTTGATTGTCTTTGATTAAAAATACTTGTGGTTGTTTTGGAAAAAGTTTCCCTTTTCATAATGGCATCGTTTGTGGATGAACTAGAGATTGAATATCAAAAATATAAAAAAGAAGATACTTTGGGCACTTTGTTTCAATTCTTAGAAATGGCGTTATGTACTTATGAAAAGTTGATTACGCAGCAGAAGGACTGGGACAAGGAAGAAGAGGAAGAAGAAGCCATCTTTGAAGAACAATGGGTCCCTTCCGGAGAGGAGGAGAAAAAGGATAAGAAAAAGGGGATTTTAAGAATTGTAAAAACAACCAAAGGAGAGAAAAATGAGCGAAAAGGTGGAGGCAAGGTTAGAAAGCAAAGGAAAAGGAGCAAGAAAAGCGAGGAGAAAAAACAAAGGGGTAAAAAGGGCAAGGAGAAGAATAAGCAAGAGAGAAAGGGGGGGAGGAGAAGCCTTAATGGGGAGAAGCAAGACCTAAAGAAAAAAGTTTATTTAGAGACAATGGGTGAATTTAATTTAGGATAAAAGAGGGATTCTGGAGGGTACATAAGTTTGTGTTTTTATATGTGTATTTAGAGTATAAAATTCATTATGTAATCTTAGAATCTTTTAAACAGAATCCCAAGAAAAATTGCTATACGAAGTATTTTTAAGTTAGGGTAATGAGTTATAGACGTTACTCCAATTGGTGTATAGGAGAAGTATAGTAAAAGAAAAAAGATGAATGGATAATTGGAAATAGAACAGACAAAGAATGTTGTTGAAAATGGTAATAAGATATGGAAGGATATATATGGTTTTTTTTTTTGGATTTTGTATATTGATAAAAGGCAATAAAATTTTAATTAATAAGAAATAATTTGGATGAAAAGGAGAAGTAGGGATAAGATATGAA
The DNA here is from genome assembly GCA_033807585.1 of Hydrophis major. NCBI lineage: Eukaryota > Metazoa > Chordata > Lepidosauria > Squamata > Elapidae > Hydrophis > Hydrophis major. Next base: position 72,043,974 of record CM066328.1, on the reverse strand, counting down.
GTTAATACTGTATGAAGTATTGATACTATAATTTGGAATTGTTATGCTTTATTGGTCTTTTATTATTATTTTTTCCTAGAAAAGAATTTATAAGCTGTTATGCCTTGATTCTTTGTGCATTGTTTTTATAAAACTGATAAAAATGGTTTTTATATATATATATATAAAAGAAAATGATAATAAGATATGGAAGGATATATGGGATGAATATGATGTTTGAATTTGTGTCTGTGTGAAGAGTTTTAACCCGGGAACAGACAACCTTCAGAAAAGATCTTTTAGTTTTGTTTATGTTTTGTGTTTTGTATGTTTGTGTATTGTGTTTTTTTGTAAAACTAATAAAATTTGTTTTTTATAAAAAAAAAAAAAAAGAATCAATAAAACCTTGGAGGAATGTTAGATGAGAATAATTGTAAACAAGCCAAAAAGAAATGAATATGATGACTATAAAATGGATAAATATAGAAAAGAAATGAAATTGAATAAGAGTAAAGAGAAATAATGAGAAATTTGCTGAAAGATATTTATGTGTCCATATGGAAATGGGATAAATTAGAATTATGTTGTATAAAAATAATGTTTTATTCGACTTGTAAAAATTTATAACGTTCAGAGGTTTTATGTACTTAATGGTTAATGATGTGTTGTTTGTCTTTAAAATTAATAAAATTTGTTTCAAAAAAAAAAATGTTCCCAACTCACAGGACAATTCCCTGTGGTCTGGCGGTAGTTGTTTCCCCTCTGAAGTGGGCTGGATCCTTGCTTATTTCTACAGACCTTCCCAATGTGGCCTCTTTTCCCACAGAAATGGCAGAGCGCATCAAAGAATTTGCAGTCTGATCACGGGTGGTTTGCCCCACAACCCATGCATTGGTGTGGTAGTCTTTGATTCCACTGGTGGCGTTGGTCACGTTCAGACCGGAGCCAGTTGACCTCCTCCTCATCACTTTCTGATGGCGATTCGAGGTCCTGGGTTGCTGTTGCGTGCCTCTCTAAGCGAGGTGAGGTATTGCTGGAGAGTTGATGGAGTGGTGCGTTGGTGTGGCATATTCGGGCGGCCGACTTCCTGGTTGCTTCTGCTGCAGTAGCGTCCTTGATGACATCAGCAAGGTTGATGTCCCCTTTGGCCATGATCTTGCTCTGCGTCATGTGGTATTCTAATCCCAGAATTATTCGGTCTCTCAGAGCTTCTTCGAGGTCTGTAAACCCACAGAGGCCTCCCAGGTTCCAGAGATCTGCAATGAAATCTGCAATGCTCTCTCCTTTCCGCTGGTCCCTCTGGTAAAATTCATGTCTTTGGACAAGCATTGGTACGGCGGGTGCATAGTGGACCCGTAGAAGGGGCACGAGGACGTCCCAGTCCATGGATTTCACCTCAGCCAGTTTTGCTAGTGCCTTGGCCATCTTAACGATGGCAGGCCCACAATGGGTCAGGAACACCGCTCGCTTTTTCCCCGTAGTGGCATCCCTCAAGTTGTTGGTCTCCAGAAACATCTGGAACCGGTCTATGTACGAGTCCCAGTCTTCTTGTGCTGGGTCAAATGGAGTGGGTGGTATGGTGCCGCCCGACATGGTTTCTGTTGTCGATGCGCCTTCAGCCACGTGCTCTGTTTGGTGCTCTGTAGCATTCAGTCAGCTCTGATGTCTCCACATCCCATCCTCATCGCCAGTGTTATGTTCTGCGCATGGGTGCAAGGAACGGAGACGAGGTAGTGAACAGTGAACTTCAACTCTTTATTAATCATTCTGAACAGAGCAAAACCCTAGGGCAGCAGCAGCCCTTTTATAGGGTAGGCTGCTGACCTATTAGCCAATGAGAAACATGGAAGTGTTAAACCCTTGAACCAATGAGAGTGGCTCATTAACAGCCAATCAGATTCCCCAGAATGGACCAATCCGATATCGCTATTATCGGCCAATCAGAAGTGCAGGATTAGAACCCTGCTTTTTCTTAAGGTTTGTTAAAACTTTATTTAAGCGCTTTTATTAGTTCATAACAGAGTTCTTATTGAATGGGATGTATTACTTGGAACCTTGACAATTCATAGTTCCCAATTATCTTTGTTGGCTTTCTGAATCTATTTCAATTTTTTGGAGGCTCTTTAAAGTGTGCAAAACTGGAAGACAGCCCTGATCAGTAGAAAGCCGAGCAGAACATTATGGTTTGAAGTTGTAATGGTCTGTAAGTAAAGGGCCCATGTGATCACCTTATTTCAACCCTCATTTCTACTCTTTCTGATGCAGTTGTTAAATGAACATGCAGTTTGCTTATCAGCCTTTTGGCTAAGATCAACAGGATGCCTCAGGGACTATAGGAGACCTATTATAATCCCTTCATTGGACCTTCCAAAGTCTCCCCACCCCTCTGAGGCCTCCCACAGCCCTGAGACATCTTCTGCTTTGCTTTCCAACCTTTGGGGTTTGGTGGGTTGGGAAACAGGCCTAAGGCCTATAGGAACCCAGTATGAAGGGATGGGTGGAGATAGGTTGGTGGCTGCTGCAGCACCCCATGGTCAATCACAAGGATGAACAGACACAGGGGCACTGGAGTGGTTGCTTTTGGGGCTCTACCATAACTTTAAATGGTTGCTAAAGAATCAGTTATAAGTCACGGACTATCTGTATTTCTTATTCAGTCTTTCTAACTTTATACTTTTTGTTGTGTTTTCATGAAATATTAATCGTGGAAAAACATTCAGTAATTAGCTCCCACACCTTCAGATTGAAAAGAAAGACACAATCTGTTTCATCACTTTAACCATTGTTTGTGTTTGTTAGGCCATAGAAAAGTACCATTCTTGACAGATGTATCTTTTGTCTGCTTAATTGGAACTACTGAAGATGGACATATTGCAATTCCACCTTGCAAATATGTTGCACATCTTGTCTGGCAATTCATTTCTTATGTCTATATATATGAGTGTATTTCTTTCTTGCTCTTCTATGTATCTGACCCACTCTTCAAACAGGGATTATATTGTCAGTAATACTATTAAAAGTCAGGTTGCATACACAGTCCCCTTTACTTCTAAGAAAAGGTCTGTTTTCTGTTTTGATTTTTATTGCCATTTATTTTGAGAACAAGAAAAGTCTATAGAGTAGTCTAGCTGCCATCAGTTACTAGTTTGTTTAGTTCATGTTGTTGTGCTATCCAGAGTGCATCATGGAGACATGAACTAGTTTTGCACCTCACACAGCATCTGCCAGGACTCTGTATAAGTGGGGCATAATATCCTCTCCTCAGTGTAACTATGGGGTCCCATGTCAAACTGTAGATCAAACATGACTGGCTGTATGATATGCCATATGTATGATATGCATATGTATGATATGCCATATTCTAAATAAATAAATTTACCTCCAAGAGACTATTTATTACTCATCCATGCATTTAACTTTAATGGCCCAATGCCATTTTCAAAGTCAAATGCAACTAATAACAAAGAATGAAGAACAGAGAAATAGTGATGTTAAGTGATGGGGCACTTAACAATTTCCCAGCCCATTTATTTCCTCATTCCAAAACATCCTCAGGCCACTTCTCCCCATAAGGTTTCAAAGGTTTATTTGACCTTAAATAATGCAGGGAAATGATTCCTGGGGAGAATGTTAAGGGTTTATTCCATTCATTGCTTCTCCTCCTTCAACTTCATTTTACTAAGCTGATTTTGCAAGTTGGATTTCAATTACCCCTTTTCAGCACTCCTCCTCCTTATCCTGTCATAATTTTTGTCTGGAACTTTGAGACATTTTTTGCTGAAATTCTGTATATTGAAGTGCCAATACTACAAGTTGGAGAAGTTTGACTTGGTTTTTGCACAATGTATAGTTAGCTGTAAAATTTCTGATGGTAAGGATAATCCTAAACTTCTGTTCTCCTCAAAAGGAATTTGCCATTCTCAAAATTCTGGACCAAGAAGCAAAGATTGCCATTTAATTGCTGTTGTAATAGAAGCTGTTACAATTTTGAAATCGTCCCCTCATGTCTATCCCCCTTGGAAACAAACATTGCTTTTATTTTAATCCACCTCTTTGCATTCTCTTGCATGCAGGATGATGATGATGATTATTATACCTGAGCAATTCCTAATAAAGAGAAGAAAACTACAGTATCAAGCCACCCTTTCTTTTCAAAACCAATAAGGTTAAGAACAAAAAAAGGGATAAGCTTGAAAATTGGCTAAATAGAGCCACAGCATTTAATTTACATCACAATTAAGCCCCAATAAATTTGGCTCAATCCTCAAACCAGTTAGGACATGACAAGAGTTATAATAGTATATAAATATAAATCACAGTTAATGCTACTCTTAAAGCATCTCTCTCTCTCTTTCTCTTTCTCTCTCATAAGGAAAACTGAAAAAAGATGGCCTGCTTTAATGAACTGAAGAGAAATGTGTTTGAACTCATGTGAGATTTGAAGATCTTCTGAATAATTTCTGAAGCAGGCCTAAACCTTTCATGCAGATTTTTCTAGCTCAACTGTTATAGTTTTTAAAAATGCTGACCACTTTGTAGGCAGTTCAGTTCCAAACGATAGGGCAGTAGCAACAAGTGGCAGGTTAGAATTTTCAATTAACAATGGAAATCAAACCAAGTCCAGGGATATAGAAATTGATTTTCCATCTTGCCATTTAAGAATTCACAGTTCAATTTACATTATTCAAACTGGGAAGATGCTATACAGTTCACTAAACATCAGCTTATATCCAAAAATATGTCAATATGTTACTTTTCTTTCTTTTCTTTCTTTTCTTTTCTTCCTTTTCTAGGAGTGGTGACTACTTTTAGAGGATGAAACAAACCTTTAATAGGGATACTCTGCTATAAACTTTAAGGCTATAAGTGGGACTTAGTTTATCTCAAAGACTATATTTATCACTTCAAATCTACCAAAGCTTAAGATAAACATCTAAAATCTTACAATACGTCAAGGCCTTTTTGTTGCTCCTCTTGCATTTTGGGAAATGTTTATAAAAACTTATTTATAGTTTCCTACATTTGTTTAATTGATGTACTTTCAATTAAGTTTTTCTGTTGCTGCTTTTTTTTAGTGTGTGTTACATCTGATGTAGTGTATTATTTTTAAGATTACAACATATTGAATAGGATTTCCCCCCCCCCTTGGAAAGCAAATTCTAAATCTATTAAAACACATTATTAAAACATTATTTCAGACTTTCACCATGGGCAAAACTGCACAATTAAGATGATTCTAAGCAGAGAAATTAAAGTTGCAACAAACCCTTAGATAAGAGTTTTAAAGAAAGAAAATACAGGGATATTTTAAAAAATCAATACCATTACAAGACTGTTTTGCTTCTCATTTCTAATTTGGGTCACTTTCATTTCATGATGCCTGTAGGATATGTTGCAATTTTTGTTACAATGTGTGCAATTTTTCTTATATCTTATTTCCTTTTTATAAATCACTACTTCTATACTCTGTAAGCAGCATAGATCTCCAAGCCAGCACATATTTTACGAATTTGTGATTTTGGGTAGCAAACTGCAGAAAGCAAACCAATGCTGATCACAGCTTACAGTTGTTGTTTTTCTTGTTATAGTTATTGGTTGCTCCTGAAAAATACTTGAAATAAGATGATGCAGTATCAGATGATTACATCATACAATGTTATTACAGGCAATCTAATACTATCTATTGGGAACAGTTTTGATTTACCCAATTGAGTATTTAAGGTTGGGATGTTTGATTATTTTTTGAATGTATTCCTCTGTCGAAGGAGATAATATTTTGATTCAGCTATGGTGCTGAAACATCAATATCCCTTCCGGAATTGAACTGGAGCATTATTGTGTCCTTGACTTAGGACACTGGTTGAAATATTTCAAATCTCCCGTGTCTAGTAGGATATTTGGGCAGAAGATTTCTACTGGATCAGAGCTTGTTCTAGACTATGTAATAGTGGTAGAAACAAAGCCTTTCATCAGTGTAAATTTGAAGCACAAACACAAAACACACTGATGTCTCTATTGGCAATGTGAATTGAACTTAACTGAACTCTGGCTCCAAGCATTGTGGGGGGGAAAAAAACCCTAGTCAGAAGTAGTTTTATAATTATTGTCGTATCACATAATGCAGACAAAACTCTTATAACCATTGCTTAGATTAATCTCTTCATAAAAATGCCTTGCAGTTTTACAGGATTCTTTCTAGGCATGTCTTCCTTAGTTTAGCTTTTCATTTTTCAGCTCTTTAATGATGCAGTAGAGCATATTAATAAAAAGCTAGCATTTACAGCTGCCATTTTGGATATCTTTGACTAAACAAGCAGATGATTCCCTCCCTCAGCTTATTTAAAACTGCACTTCAGAAAAACTAGAAAAGAGACATATAGAGAAGTAAATTGTTCATTTTTGTGTGGACAATTTCAACATTCCATAAGTTCCTAGACAATAAACTGTTTAGAATTTCTAAGATGAGTTGTTAGTTTAGCATTTTTTGTTTAATCACCTGAGGCAAAACAGCTAAGATCCTTCCTTGGATTAGCCATCACTCTTTCCAATATACTTGGTTAATCTTCTCTGAGAAGAGTAATCTTCTTGCTAGCCTTCCATGCTTAATGATTTTCCAGAAAACTCTGCTCTTGCTTGGGAGAGTAATAGAACAGCCTTGTACTTGTCACTGTATGGTCAAGAATACCCTTTTATTTATTTACCTGACCACCAAGAGGTTGAGTCAAAGCACTTATTTTCCCTATTTTTATCTTTCATAGAGTCCTATAAGATAAGATTGGGCTTGGCAAATGATTGTTAAAGTTGTCTAGATTTTGGTAGTCTTTTACAGTACTTCTGTGGCCTGCAGAAATTTCCTTTGATGTTCCCCTCCATCTCAAGCTCTTTCTGAGATTTCACATTTTAAAGAAGTTTTTTACAGAAAAATTCTAAAATAAATAAATAAATAAAAGGAAAGTTGATACACAGCAAGTTAATGTGGTAGCCTCCAGCATGATGGGCAGTTCCATCATGTCTCCAGACTTCATGTAAAATCAAGAGGCATTCTTCAAATAATAAAAAATCAACAGGGTATTATACATCTGGGTATCATTTTCAATAACTATCATGAAAGTAATAAATGGATAATCTGACACTCAACAGGGAGGAATAAATAGATAAATATCTGTTGGTGTTTGGGTTTTTTGTTTTTGTTTTTGTTTTGTCTGACAATAAGGGATGATTTGCCATTAAATTTTCTATGAAAGAATGTTCTTCCTGTACCAAATCCAAGGAAGTAGATTATGGACACTCAAGAACAATAGATACAAAGAGAGCAGTTTAGAAATTTCGATTTGCCCAAATGGATTGATATACTTAGAGTCTTAGCTAGAAGATGAAGAAAATCATATTTACTGCAGACTCAAAAGGAGGGTCACTGCAATTAAAATCCAGCTATACTCCTAAAAGAATTACAAAAGCATATATCAACCTTTGCCATAAGATGCTGAGTTATTAAGCAAAGTGCATGAGGAAGATGATGGCATTTGGGGACTAAACTGTACAGGTATATTTTAAAGAATATTCTTGGAGAAGTTAGGGTGTGCTTTCCATTCAATCAGAATTTCCTATTCTGCATTTGAAATGTGTAAATCCTTCTTTTTTATTCGGTATATACATATATAATCTTTATTTTTTTTTTACTTGAAGATGTTTATTATCCTGTTTGCTGCCTCCAATTTTATCAAGCAATTTGGTTGCATATCCATTCCCTTCAAAACCACTGAGAATATCAAAGAAAATCCCTTCGTTCCTTTTCTACCCAAATTCCACTAGCCCCCCAAAATGTTATCTATCTTTTGTATGTTGATAAGTTTCTATGTTTTTAAATATTTTCACAAATGAAGTAGGGAAAAAAAAACATTATTTTCATATCCACCCTGATTTGTAAAGACTCTTGTTACACAAAATACTTGTGTAATTTCCATTCCCAATATGGTTTACCTGGATTTCATCCAATTTAGTTAAAACTGTTTCAGCTAAAATATAGTTACAGAAAAATAAAAGCTTTGTTTTTCAAATTCCCATTTTCTGAGTTTTGTCCTGCGTTCTGAATTGGTGATTTCCATATGTGTCTAAAATGAATAAGATGTATGTGTTAATGAATTGGAGACTGGACCATTTTAATGGAAATTTCAAGTATATTATTACAAAATCAAAGATAACAGATAACAGATAATCAGAGTTGGAAGGGACCTTATAGGTCATCTAATCCAACTCCCCGCCCAAGCAGGAGACCCGATACTATTTCTGACAAATGGCAGTCTAATCTCTTCTTGAAAGTCTCAAGTGATGGCACTCCTACAACTTCCGAGGGCAAGCTGTTCCATTGGTTGATTGTTTTCACTGTCAGAAAGTTTCTCCTTATTTCCAGGTTAAATCTCTCCTTCTTCAGTTTCCACCCATTACTCCTTGTCTGGCCAACAAGCGCTTTAGAAAATAGCTTGACCCCTTCCTCCCTGTGGCAGCCCCTCAAATATTGGAAGGCCGCTATCATGTCTCCCCTGGTCCTTCTCTTCACTGGACTAGCCACGCCCAATTCCCACAACCTTCATTGTATGTTTCAGCCCCCAGTCCCCTAATCATCCTGGTTGCTCTTCTCTGTACTTTTTCTAGAGTCTCAACATCTTTTTTATGATGTGGTGACCAAAACTGGATGCAGTACTCTAGGTGTGGTCTTACTAAGGCTTTATAGAGTGGTATTAGTACTTCCCTTGATCTTGACTGTATCCCTCTGTTAATACAACTTAGGATTGCATTAGGTTTTTTGGCTGCTGCTGCACACTGCTGGCTCATATTTAGCTGGTTGTCCTCTAGGATTCCAAGATCCCTCTCACAGTTACTGCTATTGAACCTGGTTTCACCCAGTCTATATGTGTACTTTTGGTTTTTCTTTCCTAAGTATCGGACTTTACTTTTCTCTACATTGAATTTCATTTTGTGAGATATGACTTAGTGTTCTAGTCTGTCAAGAGCCATCTGGCTCTGGAGCCTATCTTCTTGGGTGTTAGCTATTCCTGCCAGTTTAGTATAATCTGAAAATTTGGTTAGTCCCCCTTCTATTCCCTCATCTAAGTCGTTAATGAAGATATTGAAGAGTACTGGGCCTAAGATGGAACCTTGTGGCATCCTACTGCTTAGTTCTCTCCATGTAGACTTAGACCCATTAAGGACTACTCACTGAGTGTGGTTTGCCAGCCAGTTGTGAATCCATCTAGTGGTGGTGCTATCTATTCCACTTTTTTCTAACTTACTAAGAAGTAGGTTGTGGTCTACGTTGTTAAATGTTTTGCTGAAATCTAAATATATTATGTCCACAGTATTTTGCTGGTCTACTAATTTAATCACTGTGTTGAAGAATGAAATAAAATTGGTTTGATCTGTTCTTAACAAACCCATGCTGACTGCGAGTTATTACTTTACTTGTTTCTAGATGCAGTTCTGTTTTTTTATTATCTTTTCCAGTATCTTCCCGGGTATTGATGTTTGGCTGATTGGTCTATAGTTTCCTGAGTCTGTTTTTTTTCCCCTTTTTTGAAGATGGGAACCACATCAGCTCTTTTCCAGTCCTCTGGTACTTCCCCGGTGCTCCAGGTTTTTTGAAAGATATGGTGCAGTGGTTCTGAGATGACCTCTGACTGCTCCTTTAAAACTCTGGGATGTAATCTATCAGGCCCCAGTGATTTGTTTTCATCAAGATCAGACAGGTGTTCTCTTACTATTTTTTTGCTTATTTTAACTTTTATTTCTGGTCTGTCTTTTACAGTTATGTTTTTGGTGGGTTGAGCTATAGTTTCTTATTGCATGAAGACGGATGCAAAGAATGAGTAAAGCAATTCTGTTTTCTCTCTGTTGCCTGTTACTTCCTTGCCATCTTCTCTCTTTAGTGGACTGACTGTTTCCTTGATTTTTTTTCTTGTTATCTATATGTTGGAAGAAACTTTTTTTTTAATTATCTTTGACTTTTGTTGAAAGTCTTTGTTCGTTCTGAGCTTTTGCTATTCTGACTTCATCTTTGCTGATTCTGGCTATCTGCTGATATTCTGCCTTAGTTGTATGTCCTTCTTTCCACTTTTTGTACTTGTCCTTTTTTCTTTCAATTTGCCAGAGAGATCTTTGTGCAGCCATACTGGTTTCTTCTTTGATTTCTTGTTTTTCTTTCTCAGTGCTGTTGTGCTGGTCTGGGCTTCTGTGATCATACTTTTTAGAGTTTCCCAAGATTCTTGAGTTGTTTTTTGGATTTTCATCCATGGAATCTTTCCCAAGTTCTGAGTTTATTGAAATCAGCTCTTTTAAAATCCAAGACTCTGGTGTCATTATGTTCTGTTGCTTTTGCTTGTGTTATGTTGAATTCTAGTATGACATGGGTTCATGTCATACTAGTAAGCCTGGGTTCCCCAACCAGGGTTAAGGAGACAAGCTAAACAGAATGTGCAGCGTTAGTCAGATAGGCATACAGATAAATGTGTGAGATAAGTTTGTATGTTAGTTAACATACAGTAAAAATAACAGATACGCTTGTGTTATCAAAAATATAGTTTCTTCCATTTAGAGTTTTATAGCATAGTCAAAATAACAGTCCATTAGTCATGTATCATTTTAGTCATTCCATTTAAGGATATTCAATTAGAAAAGTCCGTGTAGAATATCCAATGTCAGATCACTTACAATAAATTAGTCCTCTCACCGTTGATAAATCAACAGTCCTTTCTCTCTCCCGTTCCAGAAGGGGAAAAACGCAGTCTTCAGTCTATCCAGTAATTAGAGATCATCAAGCCAGAGAGAGCAAGCTGCCATGTCTTGCTTCTTTTATGGTGCTTTTACAACCACTCCCTTAATAACATTCTTACAGTTAAAGTTACAGACACTTCAACTAACATATTTATTATTTTACCTAAACCAGTTAGGGTAAACAATGTTATCCCTAACATTCTCCCCTTTTAGGTAATAATAATACTATAACTATTTACATCTTTAAATCATATTTGTTACAACTCTCTTTAAACTTAATTACTCCTTGAGCTTTTGTAAATTTGTCTGCAATGTTTTCTTCTGTCATGCAGTATTCCAATTTAATTAGCCCATTCTTTACAGATTCTCTAACATTTAAGAATCTTAAATCAGTATGCTTTGATCTAGTTTTTACAGCAATATTAGTAGCTAACTTTATGGATGCTTGGTTGTCCTCATACACAATAATGGAATCTTTAACAGTTATACCCATGTCTAATAATAACTGTTTGTACAAAATTAAGTCAGTGCATAGTAATGGCAGACATGAAAATTCCGCTTCCATTGTGGACAAGCTGATATGCTGTTGTCTGATTGACCTCCACCCGATTAGTGTCTTACCAAATAATATAGCCAACCCAGAGGTTGATTTTCTAGTGTTTATGTCAGTTGCAAAACTTGCATCTGCATAGGCACTAAGACTCAAATCACCCTTTGGTTCTATATACAATGCATGGTTCATTGTTCCTTTAAGATATCTTAAAATTCTTTTTAATGATTGCCAATGACATTGATATGGTCTGAATTAAAATGTGCCAGCTGATTAACACTATAAACTATATCTGGCCTTGACCAATTGCTGATATATGATATACCATTCAAAGATTGATATATAGACTTATCAAATTTGGGACTTTGATCATCAGTTTGGCAAACTTCCTGACTCATTGGAGTCTTTGCCAGTTTACAAAGTTCCATTTTATACGTTTTAATTAATTGGCAAATTTTATCTTCTTGAGATATCTTAAATCCATTTTTTGTTTTGTTAATTGTCAATCCTAGATACTTTTTAATTTCACCTCAATGCTTTAATTTTAACTTTTTGGCTAATAATGATATAATCTCATTAGCTTTATTATTAGTCAGTTATCAAAGCAATATCATCTGTAAATAATAACAATAATGACACCATTCCATTATTTTCTCTTTTAAACACACATGGATCTGCTAAACCAGATTTAAATCCTATATTGTTTAATTCTTTCACAATATATTGGTTCCACTCAAAGCCAGATTTTTTCAACCTGTAAAGACTCTTTTTGAGTTTCCAACAATCATTACTATTTACTTTATTGTCTTTTATAATAACTGGCTTTTTCAAATATATAGTGTGCTGCAATGGTGCATGCAAATAAGCAGTTTATTCATCTAAATGGTTAATGACATAGTTTTAATTAGCTGCCCACAGTAAAGCTGCTCTCAAAGATGTTGCTTTAAGACTTGGTGCGAAAACTTCATCGTAATCAGATGCAGTTTGATTAAATCCTTGAGCTACCAACCTAGCTTTATGGGAAACAGTCCCATCATTTCCAATTTTTACTTTAAATATCCATTTGCACCCAATGGATTTTTCTCCTGGAGGTAATTTGGCATCTTCATATACTTTCATTACCTTTAATGAATTTAGTTCTTTTTCCATTGCCTTTTGCCAATTCTCCTGATCCTTAACAAGATACATCCTAAGTTCATCTACACTAGTTGGAACTTTAGTTACTTGGCAAACTATACTTGCTTGATACCTATCAGGTGGTCTAGTTACACGTGTAGTATGTCTAGGTATTACAGGACTTACAGGTGGACTTTCATTTATTAACTGTTCTTGATTATCTAACTCTTCCTGATCAACTGTTTCCTCTAGTTCTGGTCCTATTTGTTCTTCGTGGACTTCTTCTTTTATTGGACTCTTCTTATAACTTGTCTGATCTTTTTGCCTTTTGTAGGGTTCAATAATTACTTCGTTATTTAAATCTTGCTCTAATCTATTCCATCCTACATGTTCTAGGAATTTAGCACTAGCACTGGTGTAAACTCTAGATGTACCTGGTTCCCAGAATCTATAAGATCTGTGATTAGATTTATATCCTACAAAAAATAATCTTTTAGCTCTATGCTGTCCTTTTTGTCTGAGTTGTGTAGGGATATGCACTCATGCTGGTGCTCCAAATGTGTGCATGTAACTTGAATCAAGTTTTGTACCATGCCACAGTGTGAATGGTAATTCACCTGTTGTTGAATTAACAACATTATTTAATATATGATTACCACACATTATTGCTTCTCCCCATAAATTGTCAGGTAATTCTGAATCAGACAACATAGTACGTGCCATTGATTGTAGTGTTTGGCCTCGTCTCTCTATAAAGGCATTATGTTGTGGCCTATATGGTGCAGACTTTTTATGTTGAATACCTAACATGCTAAGTCTATTCTGGAATTTATTATTTGTAAATTCCGCACCATTATCTGTTATAAGAGTTACGAATTTCTTTTTAGTTTTTCTTTCTGCAAATTTAATCCAATTAAAGAGATTTAGATATGTTTCAGTTTTGCTCTTCATTAAATAGCAAAACTCATATCTAGAATAGTGGTCCATTATACGTAATATGTATCGAGCTCCTCCTACACTTGGTTTTTTTGGACCTATTAAATCGGCAAATACTACCTCTAAAGGCTCTTTGGTAGTAAATCCATCAACTCTATTAGCCGGTATGACCTTGGTTTTGCTTTGATTACAAGCAAAACATTGCAAATACTTATTACAAGGTTTCAAACTTGTACCTTTAGATAGTTGAACAGTTCTCTTAAGCATTTTAAAATTTAAATGCCCTAGCCGTCAGTGTAACAAGTAAATACATTCATCATGAGGTTTCTTATTATCATAAACCGTATTAGCCACCTCTAAACCATTATCATTTAACACATATAATTCACCTCTTAAAGATGCAGTAATTTTCTTATCTTCTTTTTCAATTATGCAGTTATCTCCCCTAAAGGTAACTACATATCCTGGTTTAACCAAAATTCTAACTGAAATTAAATTAAACTTAAGTTGTGGTACATATAACATTTTTACATTCTCTTTTATAAAAGAACAATATGCTATACCTTGACCTTTAGCTTTCAGTTTCCAGCCATTGGCTAACGATATCTGCTGTGTACTCTGGGACATTTTAATAAAATTTTTGTTATCATTTGTTATATAGTGGGATGCTCCACTGTCAACCACCCATAAATTATTTTTTACAGCTCCGTTAATATACATGGCTAACTCTAAATTTTTATTTATCTTTTGATGACTTTTAGTATTCTGGCCAGCGTTTTGGCACTTTGCTTTTTTACAAAATCTTGCCAAATGTCATCTTCCTCCACAATCAAAACACTTTTTAATTGCATATGCATTAGGAGATTCAATATCTTCTTTTTGAGGTTGCTCCCTCCTTAACTGATCTCTTTCAAGTCTTCTTCTTGCCTCTTCAATCAATCTGCCTGTTATATCAGTTAAAGTTAAACTTTCCTTCGGCAAAATTTCAAGGGAAGTGACGTAGTTATCATAATTTTCGTCTCGTGAAGATAGAATTATGTAGACTTGGTGTAGTTCAGAGAAAATAAGTTCTTTCTCATGCAGTTCTTGAAAAATGCTTTTTATAGAATTCAAATGACTAAGCATATCACCATTCATTTGGAGATGCATCCTGAAAAGCTTCCGTGTTAGATTTATGTGAGCACCAATGTTATCTCGAACATAAATCCTCTTCAGCTTCTGCCAACACCCAACAGCCGTTTGCTCTCCACGGATATGAACAAGTTGCTGGTCAGACAGTGTTAGTCCTATTATGCAAAGAGCTTGTTCATTCTTCAGTTTAAAGTCTTTTATCTTTTGTCTATCTTCCTCAATCTCTGGATCCCATTCCTCTATGTTTGGTGGGTTTTCAATTATATTCCACAGATCTTCTCTTCGTAGAAATAGACTACATTTCATAGATCATGATACATAGTTTGTTCCATCCAACTTGGATATAAGGGATAAACTTTTTAAATTGACTTGTGCCATGTTTTCTTTATATGGATATAAAACTATAATTAATAAAACACAGCTGTCTGTTTATTCTAATGTGGAACAACACAAACTCTCACTTTTTACATAAATCTGTTTTATCCTAGTTAAACTGAGTTCACAGCCTCTGGGCCCATAACCAGTGTTAAGCCTGGGCCCATAACCAGTGTTAAGCCTGGGTTCCCCAACCAGGGTTAAGGAGACAAGCTAAACAGAATGTGCAGCATTAGTCAGATAGGCATACAGATAAATGTGTGAGATAAGTTTGTATGTTAGTTAACATACAGTAAAAATAACAGATACGCTTGTCAAAAATATAGTTTATTTTTCAAAAATATAGTTTATTCCATTTAGAGTTTTATAGCACAGTCAAAATAACAGTCCATTAGTCGTGTATCGTTTTAGTCAGTCCATTTAAGAATATTCAATTAGCAAAGTCCATGTAGAATATCCAATGTCAGTTCACTTACAATAAATTAGTCCTCTCACCGTTGATAAATCAACAGTCCTTTTTCTCTCCCGTTCCAGTAGGGGAAAAACGCAGTTTTCAGTGTATCCAGTAATTAGAGATCATCAAGCCAGAGAGAGCAAGCTGCCGTGTCTTGCTTCTTTTATGGTGCTTTTACAACCACTCCCTTAATTACATTCTTACAGTTAAAGTTACAGACACTTTAACTAACAAACCATGATAACATATTTATTATTTTACCTAAATCAGTTAGGGTAAACAATGTTATCCCTAACAACTATCACCCAAGGTTCTTGCAGTTTCAACTCCCTCTATCACTTCTTCTCTGTTTGTAAAAATTAAATCCAGTATGGCTGTCCGTCTATTTTCATCCTCTACCTTTTGGACAACAAAGTTGTCAGCTAGGTTGGTTAGGAACTTATTTGATTTCTCACTTGGTGCACAATTAGTTTTCCAATTGATATCAGGATAATTGAAGTCTCCCATTACTAATGTTGTGTGTTTCCTGCATATGTTTGTTAGTTGGCTGGCAAAAAGGACATCTATTTTTTCTGCTTGATTGGGTGTCCTATAATATACATCTATGGCCATGTCATTCTTTTTTTCTTTTATATTGATCCATATGTATTCTAGGAGGTTTTCATCTTTCATTTCATGCATTTCTGTAGCAATATAGTGGTCCTTTACATACAGTGCAACTCCACCTCCTCTTTTATGGGGTCTGTTTTTTTTCTTTAATAGTTTGTATCCTTCTACCAGTATGTTCCTGTCATGGGTTTCATCCCACCAAGTTTCTGTTATTCCAACTATATCATATTTATCTTCATGTATTTATAGTTCGAGTTCACCCTGTTTGTTCCCCAGACTTTGTGCATTTGTATATAGGCACTTGAGATCTTTATGTCTGACACTGTGTTTACTGTCTCAATAACCTGTGTTGTGCCTGCCTGCCCCTACTTTCTTGCCACCTGTTTGATTAATGCACTTGGTATGGCACTCACTATTAAATGCTTGGTTTTGAATGGTATCAAGAAAGAGAGAGGGGGGGGAGGTAGGGAGAGAGGGGGGGAGGGAAGGAGGGAGGGAGGGAGGGAGGAAGGAAGGAAGGAAGGAAAGAAGGAAAAAGGGTACAAAAGTGCAAAATGTGTCTTTCCTAAACATTCAGAATGTTACTATACGATGAGGAGGCAAAAAATTGCTTGAAAAAAGGAAGGAAGGAAGGAAGGAAGGAAGGAAGGAAGGAAGGAAGGAAGGAAGGAAGGAAGGAAGGAAGGAAGGAGTAGAGCTCCCCCCCAAGCACTCAGTGTGTGTTTGTGCATGTTTGTGTGGATTTGCAGTTGGCCTGAATAACTTATTACTATTTGAGGAAAATTTGAGTCCTATTGCTTTGGCATAGAAAAATAATATAAAGATGGAATTGCACCAAGGAACTGCTACTGTTGAATGATTCCTACCACCTGTGCAAACAATTTGGGAAATGGGAAAATAGGGAATACCATGTAAAAGAGTGCATTAATGTTGCATATAATTTTTTACTTGAAAGTTAGGTGTTATATCCCTGCAGCTGTTCCATTCACCTAAGAAGTATGGGATATGTTGCTTACTCAATAATCAAAGAGATTTCAACCATTTAGTGATACTTATAGTTCCACTGTGCCCTATTAGAGTGGTCTCACCAATCAGTGATCAGTATAAGTTTATTTAATTGCTTTAAAAAAAGAGCTTTAGCTGCTGTTTAAACTGACAGCTGAAGGCATAAATTTTGGACAACCAACTTCAGCCTATAAAAGGGCAAACATATATTTCATTTCATGCCATTGCCTATAGATTTTCAGGCTTTTATGTGCTGTCCACTCTGAATGTGGGCAACAACTGTTACAATGGTTAGAAAGAATTCATCCTCATTACAAGAAATGTGATCCAATGGTAAAGAAAATCACACCCAAGGCTTAAAATAGCAGTATATGTTTAAGGATAAATATTAAATGTTTAGTAATATTTGGAATCATTGCATTTTTTAAAGAAGGGCTTTAAGAATGAGCAGGAATCAATTCTTTCGAAGATAGCAGGGAAAATTGATCAATTGGTTTTGAAAGTCTTTATCCTAAGGGTGACAACAAGATTCAAAATAAAATTGCTTTTTAAAGCTTTTTTTAAAAAACAAATTCTGTTCTGCCAGAACGTTCTAAAGTATTCAGTAAACTGGTTGCAACAGAAAGGGGAATTGTTCCTTCAGTCTCTTAGATTAGAATTAATGAAGGGAAAAAGATTAGGAACATTTTAGAAAACTTTTTTAAACATAATTTTATTAGAAATTTTAAAAAGATGATAAAAAGTATCAAGAAATAATTTACAGTAAAAAAAGAACAGGAAGAAAAAGAACAAAGGAAAGAAGTGCAAAAAAAGTAGTAAAATAGAAAAGTGTAGCTTACAATTATAAGTGCATTTGAAAATTACCTCTTACTCTATGGTTACAAAAACAAACTCTGTCTTTTTTCTATTATCTCTTCTTTTTCTAATCATCAAAACTATAGATATACATTTATTTCTTTTTATTTTCTGCCAAAAAATGTCTATAAGGGGCTTTCAGTCAGCAATAAACATGAATATAGCCTTTCTCCAATCAAAGAAGTTAAGTTAGTCATCTCTGCAACTTCCATCATCATTATCAATTATTCCTCCATAATGGGTAATGCGAAATTTTTACAGTTTTGTGCACATAATAATAATCTTGCTGCAGTTATCAAATATATATAAAAAAGTCCCTGGCTTTTTTTCCAATTGTTTGTTTATCAATCTCAAAACAAAAGTATCTGTTTCATTGTATGTTAATGAAATTGATGTATTTATACTCACCGAAGATGACAAATTGTTCCTTCCTGTTGTTCCCATTTGCAATATAAGTTTCAAATGCCTTTATATATTGTAGACCATTTTTCTGGTGACAAATATCAATAATATATAATTTTATCAACATTCTTTCAAAAAGGGTTTTTTGAGAGAATGTTGATAAAATTATGTATTATTGATATTTGTCACCAGAAAATTGTCTACAATATATAAAGGCACTTCAAACTTATGTTGCAAATTATATTTAGAATAAAATAAATCCCTCCCTGCCTTTTTCCCAAAAAGAGTTTTTTTGAGAGGGAAAAAAGGCAGGGAGGGATTTATTTTATTATAAATATAATATTAAGTTGTTCTAAAGATTTAAATGGAAAAATGCAAGGAATACAAAGAAAAATGAATCAATAAACAAAGAAATTATAAAAACAATATTGGTACATATGCCAAAGTGTAATTGCATAGCTTTGAAAAAAGAGTGGAAAAATTGAACATTAAGATGCAATGTAAAAAACGGGGAGAGAGCAGGGCTCATTTCCTTTTCCAATTTGCATCCATAAGGTGGGAATTCAGTGGAGAAATTTCTCTTTGCACACAAACCAACAATTATATATTTTTTAAAAATATAATGTAATATATTTAGCAGGGCACTGGTTGTGGGGCTTTATAAATCTGTAATATCTATATTTTTTCTTCCAACATCTCCACTGATTGTGATATTTAAAAAATAATAATCCAGTTATTGTACTTTATCTTACTTATCTTACTCTTCTTTCCAAAAATCTCAACATACTATTGATATGCATGGGACTTTATAGGGGTTTGAATGGTAATGATGAAACATTTATTCGGAGAATACAAGTACATAAACAGTGCCCTGCTAAATATAACCCCTGGCCTATCTGGTGCAGCACAACTTCACAGTGTTCAACCCATTGCTTAAGGAAGTCCACTAGTTTCTCAGAAAGGATGGGCATCATGAAGATATCATGATACAAATGGTGAAACTTATGACTTGCATCAGACATTGTGATGTAAATATTGCACAACAATTCATTAGACTTTGAAAACCTGGCTATGTTGCCAAGTCTGGGGCACTGAATGTGCCAAGGGTCCTGTTTCCTGGCTATATTGCTAACCAATCAAATACCTTGCACTTTTATATCTTGAATTGGTTTTTACTGGTTTTATTGTTTAATTAAAAAAATATATATATAATGTAATATATTTCTGAACTGTAAGCCATCCAAAGTCATTGACTGAAATGCGTGGCTATAAAGCAAACAAATAAATAAAAGTTTATGATGCATGTGTCATCTTTTGTCATGCCCTTGTTGGGAGTCTGATTCTGAAGGGGAGATGGAGCAGCTGACAGGGAGTGGGAATGTAGCTCTGGTGGCTGTGGAAGAATGGTGGAAAGGCACAGTCCAGCTGGGCATTCAGAGGAAGACCCAGGGCCACCCCCCTCTTCATCCTAGGGCATGCAGGGAAGAACAGAGAAGGGAGCAATGTACAAGAGTGAAAAAAGCCCTGATCCCTTTCATTAGTTGCAGCTGGGAGAACAGGATATAAGAAGGGCATTTGCACACAGCGTGCATTATCTTTGTTGAGGCTTATCTGGGTTTTGGCGTCCTCCCAACTGTGTATGCTTCGTTATCTTTTGGAAGTCTGCAATTTATTATCCTGGCCTATTGTGTTAATTACTTCAGTGTGGTTTGTGTTGGTTTTTTAACTTCTAATTTATCTTTACTTTGGGTTCAGACTGCATTTCTTCCCTTTGTAGATTGTTTTTGGAAGACTTTGATCTCCAGCCGAGGATAACTTGACATTGGGAGCCAAGTTGGAGGTATTAAAGGGAATTTATCTACTTTTGTGACTTTGTTATTTTTGTGCCACGCCCCGGGTCA
Organism: Hydrophis major; assembly: GCA_033807585.1. Taxonomy (NCBI): domain Eukaryota; kingdom Metazoa; phylum Chordata; class Lepidosauria; order Squamata; family Elapidae; genus Hydrophis; species Hydrophis major. Next base: position 72,023,894 of record CM066328.1, on the reverse strand, counting down.
TCACACCTTTGGGGGATAGTCATAATGGATCACACTGTTCATTGCCTTTTTCTCTTTGTCATGTTCATGTGAAATAGGCTAAGGTGAGAATTATTAATTAAGAGCCAAATGCACACAATACATTTTAAATCCGAATGAGTATTTTACTCAAAGCCACTTTATCTATGAGCTGTCTGAATTTTTCTTTACTGTGTTTTTTGTTTATTGGATTTATAGGGCACCAATCTATTCGAAGTCATGATAGCTTATATCACAAAACAATGATTAGAATATCCATCATAAACAGCAAGAATCAACAGTTAAAACATCTGCATTAAACAAAAAATAATAAATAAGTGCTCAGGATAGATACAAATAATGCAATTCCACATTTCCCATGAAGATGACAATTACCATACTAATTTATACTTCACTGCTTTCCTGAAGGCCATCTTTGTGGGAGCTAGATTAACATCTAAAACTAGTTTGTTCTACAAAGTTTGTGCCATTGCAGACAGATGTTGTTTTTTAGTCTCAGTCCTTGTTCACTCACTTATCTCTTAAAATGCAAGGTTTCCAAAGCCTCTTGAGATGAGCAAACCTAAAAGAAAATTTTGTCATTGACACATCATTTGGATAAGCTTTATATAAGCAGTATGTACTTCAAGAGCCACATACATGTTCTGCATGACTGACTACGGCATTACTTTGAATGGTCTTTGCATCTACTACATCAGTCAGATAATCCTTGTTACTGGTTGAGATTCTGTTTTCATTGCTTGATATTTTCTTTGATGGGAGCTTATTTTAATACAACATTTCCCTCATTCACTTTCTTTTCTGAGAGTTCTGTCTCTCTCTTATCAAGTCACACAATAAAAGAAATGCAAATAGATCCATTAATTAGTATGATTCATGATAGAAGAGGTATTAAATATATGTTTTCATGCTTATTGCTTGATACTAGAAAATTTGGAATAATTTTGTTTGTAAATTCTGGAGAACAGCAGTCTTACTTGTACCTGGATATTTATTGACAGCTTCTGTGAAGTCAACTGTGTTCATTTTGAGTTCCTTTGTCTTAGAAGCTCAATACACATATAAGCAAATACACAGAGCAAATGCTAAAAGCAGCTATGTACAAGGAAAGAAATGAGAGCACCATTCTGCTTGTTTCTTTTAAATAGATGATTCAGTTGATTTTTCATCTACCTCCCTATTGTTTCATTGATTTAGAGAAGAGACAGTGAAATTTACATAGCATTTTTTTCTTCTGATCTCTCAGGAACTCCTACCTCCCTAAGATGAAACAAACCAATTTTGCTTCTGAATTGAGAAAGCCACCGTGATAGTCAATAAACATCAACTTATCAATTTTCCTGCAAAACTGATTTTTTTTAAAAAAAATTGCTTTAAACAAACATCATTGCTCTTTGTTGACACAATTAAATGATTTCTGCTATGCTGTCTATCTAACTTGCCCACCCTAGGGAACAGGTAAAAGCTACTGAAAGAAATAAAATCATCACAGCACATGTGCTCCTGCATCCATTTAAATATTTCTTCTCCTTAATCCAACCATCAGCAGCTGTTAGGTACCATGGCATAATGCACATGGCCTAAATAATTAGGCAGACTACAGTGGTTCAAATGTCTGTGCTGTATGCTGAATACGAATGTGTTCTCCAAGGACACCATCGTTTGCTGTTGAAAGGAATTCTCCTCATGTAAATGAATAACTCCAGGAGAAAAAAACATCATTTCAAAGCAGGGTTTTCTAAGCCTGGGCTAGCTAACATTAAAAACTGAAAGACAGACTCTGAGCAGGCAAGCTAAATAGGGATTTTCAGAATGACAATTTTCATTCCTCCATTACTGTCCCTTTCTCCAATCCAATTAATCTTTTGGAAGTGGCAACGGGGCTTTCATCGCCCTGCCCCGCCTGCCTCCTATCATTCCAGCCTTGCTTATTTTATCATTCTTATATAAGTGCATTTTAATCAAAGTCTTTCACAAATAAATCAAGACCAACAAAAATGATGGTAAAGAAATATATATTTTTCTCCTTAATTGGATGTGTGGAAAATTCAGCAGTGAATTCTAAATGATGCACAAGTCTCCTTCTCTGGGCAACACAAGGGCATATCTCTGTTTGTTTCCCATGGACACAGATCATTTCCATTAAAAGTGAAGATCAAAAAAAAAAGAAAAAAGAAAGGAGTATTCTGTGTTTAATTTCTTTACAAGCAGAAAGACAAAAGCTTCCTTCCTTGCAAAGCTCTGATGCTGCCACTCCAGTGACATCATTTCGACACTGGAGGGATCAAAACAGATTAAAATGGACTTCTAAAACACCAATTAGCATAATTTAGTAAAAATCATCTAACTACATGTTTTATAAACCTGCCCATTAAAACAATAAAACAGATTCTTTTGCGAAGACTGTGTGATTCATCTTCTCTCTTTGTAATAGAAACCTACTGATTTCATATGCAAAGCATGTGTTCAGTCTGAAACAGTCTCTTCCAAAAAAGGGGAAGGAGACAAAGAATGCCAGTTATGGATGTCTGCATTGGTAGGCTAATATCAATAGGACATCTTGACCATGAGGATTATTTTAGTTATACGCAGGACTATGCGGATGGACAAATATCTTAATCCTAGCACTGCTGGCAGTTGAAACATGAAATATTGCTCTGTGACTGCCAGGAACTAGTAATCCTAGGATTGTCCAGAAACCTGGAGGGCAGCATGTTGAACAGTGGTGGGATTCAATTTTTTTTTACTACCACTTCTGTGGGGGTGGCTTGGTGGGCATGGAAGGGAAAGGATACTGTAAAATCTCCATTCCCACCCCACTCCACTGGAAGAATACTATAAAATCCTCTTATTCTCCCCACCCCACTAACCTGCTTTCCAGCTCCATTCTCCTGTGCAGGGCGACAAAAGAAGACCCAGTCAATCAGCTGGGACTCGGAAAAAGATGGGGGTGAGGCCAGTCAGAGGTGGTATTTTGAGCTATTCAAAATTTCCACTACCAGTTCTCCAGAACTGGTCAGAGCCTGCTGAATACCACCTCTGATGTTGAAGAAAATTGGGTTGTGTAGTGGCAAATCTTGGATTGCTGGCTAGCACTGTAACCATATAAATTAGTGAGTACTACTATGTGAGCAATTGCAATGGGTTTGCTATTTGTAATGTTTATGCATGTTGTTGTAAAAAATATGGCCTCTGATCCACACATTTGGTCTTATTCTTATTTCAACCCTGAACTACAGATATTCTCCTTTATTGGTAGTCTTATTGTTAGATCGGAGGCGGATCGGTTCGACAGAGATGCGAGACCATTTGTGTGAGTTCAGCTCTTTATTGGTAAAGTAAAAAGGTCTGGGGATATGAGCCGCGGCAGCCCTTCTTATAGGGCTGGCTCGCGGCTCGGCAGCCAATGGCAGCACTTTGAATCTCCCGCGATCGGCACAGCCAATCACGGTAGATTCCTAGTGCTCCAATCACGGCCGACTTGTTGACCAATCAGGTCTCTGCTGGTCTGGACCAATAGGGTGTGAGGGTTTTGGAGTATGCTAATATTGTACACCCCTCCCCTCTTGGTTTCGTCCTGCGGTGCGTAGTGATGTAGTCGCGTAGGTAGGTGGGGCTTTTTCCCTGCCTTCTTGACCTGCGCGGCTCAGTTCTGGTGTGGTCGTCGACCGGTTCGGATGCCTCCTCTGTTGCTCCGGTTCCTTGGGAGGGAACTGCCTGGAACGTTGAGCTGGGCCTTTCCTGGTCGCTCCCTCCCGGTTCTGCTGGGCTGGTTGAGCTGCCGCTTCTGCTCTTGCTTGGTTTTTCCTGGCCGGGTGAGCTGGTTTGGCTGCTCCTTCCAGGTGAAGACCCTGGGGTTTCATGCTCCATTGGTCCTGCGTCTACAGGTGAGTAGCATCGGTTTATCGGTTCCTTTATTTTGGGTGGGGGGTGTTCTGCTTGCGTTAGCCGGTTTTCTTCGGTTCCTTCTCTGTCGCTTACTGATTCTCCCCCCCCCCTTCTAGTTTCTTGTTCGGGTGTTTGGCTGGTTGTGGTGGCTATTCTTGACCTAAGTTGGTTTATGTGCCTTTTCCAGTTTTTCCCGTCGCTGGTTTCCAATCGGTATGATAGGGGCCCGGTTATCTGGGTGATTGTTGCTGGCACCCAGAGTGGTTCTTCCGTGAGATTTTTTTGCGTATACTGGGTCCCCTATGTTAAATGTTCTGTGTTTGCTGGAGGAACCTGGGGGTTTGTCTGGGTTATATGTTGGGTGCATTCTGTCTAGTGTGGAGAGCAGTTTCCAGCCCATCATTAGTTCTGCCGGGCTTTTATTTGTGGTTGCGCTAGTGGCATCGCTGGTGGAGGAATGGCCAATGACAACAGTCTGGTGCGTTTCCTCTCTCTGTCTCGTCTCCTGGAATCGCCTGTTCCAACCTTCCCGGCTCCAGCAGTTCTCCGTCTGGTGATCTCGGGTCCTGGTGGGGGTGCTGTCTCTCTGTCGGGGGCTGGCATCTCATCGCCGCAGGCTGTTGTATTTCTTATTCCGGCACATTTTGGCGATGTGTCCCCGCTTCTCGCAATGCCTGCAGATGGCTTCTAGAAAACGACAGTCCGCTTGGGGGTGGTCACCGCTGCAGCTGGCACACTGGAACCTCGACTTACGACCTCCGTGGTTCCCTTCACTCCCACGCTGACTGGAGATGGTGGATCTCCTCCTCCTCATCTTCAGTTTCTGAGATGGAGTCGATGTCGCCATGGTGTGTGGTTGTGTGGTCTGTCGCTGGCCTCCTCTCGGTGGTCAACGTTGCCTCTCCGGTTGCCCCTCATGGCATGATGCCTGATTGTCGCATCCGAGCCACTGATTTCTTGGCCGCTTCCGCTGCAGCGGCTTCGGTGAGGGCATCGACAAGGGAGATGTCTCCTTTTGCCATGATGTGGCTCTGGAGGATGGGGTCTCAGAGTCCCAGGACAACGTAGTCTCGCAGGGCATTGTCCAGGTTGGTGAACTCGCACAGCCCCCCCCAGGTCCCATAGTGCCGCTATGAAGTTGACCAGTCCTTCGCCTTCACATTGATCCCGCCTGTAGAACTCATGCTGCCGGATGAGGGTGGGCACGACGGGGGTGTAGTGGCTCCGCAGCAGGGGCTCGAGATCATCCCATTCCATTGTCTTGACGTCCGTCGGTTTGGCCAAGGCTTTGGCCATTTTGAAGACTGCGGCCCCGCAGTGTGTGAGGAACACGGCTCGTTTCTTGTGGGCGGTGGCATCCTTGAGGTTGCTACTCTCGAGGAACATTTGGAACCTATCGGTATAGGATCCCCAGTCCTCAGTAGCAGAGTTGAAGGGAGTGGGTGGCGAGTTGATTCCGGCCATGTTGCTGGTTGCTGCGCGCTGCCTCGCCACGTGCTGGATGGTCTCTTTGTCTCACGATCCCACCTTCGTCACCAGTGTTAGATCGGAGGTGGATCGGTTCGACAGAGACGCGAGACCATTTGTGTGAGTTCACCTCTTTATTGGTAAAGTAAAAAGGTCTGGGGATGTGAGCCGTGGCAGCCCTTCATATAGGGATGACTCGCGGCTCGGCAGCCAATGGCAGCACTTTGAATCTCCCGCGATCGGCACAGCCAATCGCGGTAGATTCCTAGTGCTCCAATCACGGCCGACTTGTTGACCAATCAGGTCTCCGCTGGTGCGGACCAATAGGGTGTGAGGGTTTTGGAGTATGCTAATATTGTACACTTATCCTGTCTATTACAATGAAAGAATACACAATAGAAGACTTGGAAGGGATCTTGGAGATCTTCTAGTCCAAACCCCCTCCTCAATCAGGAGACCCTATACCATTTCAGACAAGTGGCTGTCCAGCCTCTTCTTAAAAGCCTCTAGTGATGAAGCATGCACAACTTCTGAAGGAAAGCCATTCCACTGGTTAATTGTTCTCACTGTTAGGAAGTTTTTCCTTAGTTCTAGGTTGCTTCTTTCCTGGACTAGTTTCCATCCATTGTTTCTTGTCAGCAGGAATTGTGTGTCCATTGGCCCCACAGGTGTTCTAGAATCATTCTTTCCCATTTCTTCATAATCTCCATGTGGATTAGCACTGTGAGGCTCCTATCTTTTGCCATAGGCAGCGATTGTTGCAATAATAATTCTAGTGCTCTAATATATGGACTTGCTTTACATTCATGGATTGTTTCCCTTTCTCTTCCCCCTTTAAATAAGTCTGATTACAGGGAGTTGCAATGGATTGAAACAAGGAGGAAAAAAAAAAGCCAGTTTCCTATGACAAGACCTAAAAAAGACATACATTTCTATGAATAGTGAGCATTCTCTCCCTCCCCCTTCACTTTCTGCCTCTCAGTTCCTTTTTCCAATGGCAGAGAAATGTTGCCCCATTTGCTGTTTTCATTGCAATTTCTGTCACATGCAAGTGAATCAGCTGAAAGTTAATGCCTCATATCATCTTTGAAAGACAGTTGCGTTCTCTATTATGGTGACCTTTTCAATGTTCTGTATTTCTATTGCATGAGGATGTTGATGATTAATGATAATTACAATAATTACAAGGAAAGGCTTGAAATATAAATTGTCATATAGTCAAAAGTAGCAGCAGAAAACACTTTTTTTTTTTAAGAGTGAGAGAAAACAGATTTTTTTTATGGTTTCTTTCCTTCATACTGATCAATTAATTTGGCTGTGATACGGAAGACAGTTCAGCACCTTCCTGAGCCATGAGGAAGACACAGTTTTAAACTCTGGATGATGGAGTTTGCACTAAGCTATATGAACTATACAGCTTGAGCCAAGCTTTGACAAAAACACAGATGAGGTTTTGGTTCAACTGCCAGAAGAGTGATTTGTGAACCGTGTTTTAGTTATTAAAACAAATCAATTTTAAAATCAATAGTATGCGCTTATGCCCAAACGGCTTTGCTTAACAATGAGTGAGCATTCCATAAAACAAGGTTTGGGTTTGGATTCAGATCATTAACTATGATTCCCATTATGCTGTATATGCCACAGGGAAAGGATATTTACTTGTCTGTTCTAGCTTTGGCTTACTGCCTCACATTTTTGGAAATGGAAACATCCTGAAAATTAGCTTTCAAGTTGGTTGACTGGTTAACAGGTGTGTGCTCACTGATCTGAAATATCAGACGAAAAGGGAAAAAAGTGTTTACAGTATTGTATTGATGAGAAGTCACTGTATAATTGGCAGAAAAAAGAATTGTTGATGCCAAGCAAAGAAAATAAGTATTGGTTGCAACACTGTATAATTTTAAACACTGCATTTATTTTTTGTTGCTAAAGGACCTTGTAATAAAACCATAATTCTTTAATTCGTACTAAGAATTCTATCACAATAAGTCATAAAATCCAAGAATCCTAAGAGGAACAATATAGTGAAATTAAATTTCTCTTTCTCTTGGCATTTAGTACAAAGCATCAGTTAACTGGAGTTAAATGCTGTTCGACAATTCCAAACATTGAAAAATTCTTAACAGATTCAAAATGGAATATACATTCCCTATAATGGATATGAAGGAATATTCTTTTTTTTATATTTTGTCTATCTTAATAATATTTTTAATGAAAGCTAGCTACAGCATACCATATATATATAATTTGATATCCAAGAAACTCTGGGCTTCTCCATATCCACTGAGAACATTCATATAAAGTGGCAAAAGAATCTAAAAGTAATATATTTTAAAGCAATACTTTTATGAGTCAGTTTCTTTAAGGAGTTGCCAAAATGTGCTTCTTTCCTACCTTCAAATCAGATTGCTGCATAGAGCTACCAGGCATATCCTGGAACGATCCAGGGCAATGCAGTGATTCAAATCTATGCTCAGCCATTGAGCTGAGATAGTACTGCTTCAGGCAAGACTCTCTGATGTGGCACTGGGCAACTTATCTCACATAATTATTGTGAAAATAAATTGGCCCAAGTGTTCATGTGCCTGTCTATGTGTGATAGAGAAACAGGAGGAAGCAAAGATGTGATACATTTTACTACAATATTTGTAGCAATATATATTCCCTGTTCCTTCTCTCCTATATTCAGAATTGTTCCAGGTTTCTTTATCAATGAAAAAATGCATGCCTTTTAATAATTGGAAAAGATGCTACAGACTCTGGATTTGGGGGGGGGGGGTTTGGGTGGGGGTGGAGGGGCAGGAATCCTTAATTTCAGAAATAGGTTCCAGTATCAAATAATCCAAACAATTCCTGCTGTCATTGCCAATGATTGTCTTCTCTTTTCCTGAGTCAAGTCTTTCAACAGGAAGCAATGAATAAAATGCCAGCTGGGTCTCCATCTCCTTTATTTTCCTGTCCAGAAGTTCATGGTCCCTTGCAGTATTTTCAAGGCTGTGTTATTCCCCCCCCCCATACAGATCAGTAGATTGTAGAATATTTCTCACTAGGCTTAAAAAATCCATCAGACTCTGAATGAGTGCCCTAGAAAGGCAGCAACTTCTCTTGAGAGGCTGCCTAATCAATAGATCTGTGTTTGACTCCATCTCAGTAGGGAACCTAAAAATCATCACATTTCTTCTTTGTCTTAAGGTAGAGGCAGGAACCTTTATATTTTTAGTATGAAGATTTTGCTTCCTTAATCTCTGAGATTTGTAGCAGTTCTTTTCATCCAGGGATCCCCTAACATCATGGACCTGAAATCTATTCTGAAGCTTAAAACCGAAAGAATTCCTTTGGACAGGGTTGGTCTTTTCTATTATACCCTTCCATTGGCCTATCTCTTCCAATTGGCTTTCTTCTATCTTCCTGGAGGTTTCTTGATCCTGTTATCCCTCTGCATATTTTCAGTTTACAGATTAACAGAATTGGAAGGGACCTTGTCCAACCTAGTCCAACCTCTTGCCCAAGCAAGAGACTCTACATCATTTGTGACAAATGGTAGTCCAATATCTTCTTGAAAGCTTCCAGTGATGAAGCTCCCACAAAGGCAAGCTATTCCATTAGTTGATTGTTCTCACTGTCAGAAAATTTATCCTTACTTCTAGGTTGAATCTCTCCTTGATCAGCTTCCATTCACTATTCCTTGTCTGGCCTTCAGGTGCCTTGGAAAATAGTTTGACCCCTTCCTCTCTCTGTGGCAGCGTCTCAAATACTGGAACACTGCCTGATCTCCCCTGGTCCTTCTCTTCACTAGACTAGCCATACCCAGTTCCTATATATATACTAACATATTCTTCATATATTTTAGTCTCCATCCACTAATCATCATGATTGCTCTTCTCTGCACTCTTTCTAGAGTCTCAGCATCTTTTTATAGTGTGGTGATCAAAACTGGATGCAATATTCTAGGTGTGACCTTAATAAGGCTTTATGGAGTGGTATTAGTACTTCACATTATTTTGATTGCAGCCCTCTGTTAATGCAATTTAGGGTTTTGCTGGCTTTTTTGGCTGCCACCGCACACTGCTGGCTTATATTTAACTGTTTGTCCACTAGGACTCCAAGATCCCTCTCACAGTTACTGCTATTAAGCCTAGTTTCACCCAGTCTATATGTGTGCTTTGCATGGAGTAAGCTTGTACACATTTGAACAATCCTGGTTCCTGATTTCTTGTGCCTGACCCTGAAACCTTTTTATGTTGACACACGTAAGACACTGACAGCATAGTTGTTGCTGCAATCTTGAATTCAGTCCCTTCTCTCATTGTAGACATTCTTGAATCCCTGTCATTTTTTTTCAATAACTGATTCAGGTGGCAAGTGATGGGAGAAATCTCTGGTTTCTAAAATAGGGAAATCTGTGCTGTGTTAAATTCTTCAGAAGGGAAACCAACAGAATGATTGGACAGACTCACTAAAAATCTGTTTCACAGGACTAGAAGTTAGTCAAGTAATTGAAGGAAGACAGAAAAGAAAGTATGTATTTAAAGATAAAAAGTGGTATAATAAATGCTTCTGGGATATAAGATTAGATGGAACAAATATTCCAAAAATGGAAATGAGCATTGTGACATAATTGTGTCACAATTATATGTTGTGACACAAACCTTTGGTATATTTGTCATATCATTACAAACACGCAGGTAAAAAGCTGGTTTGGGAATGTAATGTTGCAATACTTGTTTAATCATTCTGACAAAATAGTTCAATAATGCAGATGGGTTATACCTGGGAAATAAAATAAGTTGAATTTACTCTACATAGTATTTTTTAATTTATTCAGTAATAGTATTTGTTGTGTGTGCTCTATTTCCATCAACCTTTCCAGTAGTAGTGTAATGGCTCAGAAACAATTCTCTGTAATATGTAAAATAAATGTCATAGAAAACTATTAAAAACCATATTAAAAAAAATGCATTACTTAAAAAAAACAGAATGCAAGACAAACATGTTTTGCAGAATTGTGACAGACGTATGGATAGAGTGTTGCACAATCTGTAAGTGACTCAGGAGAATTTTTCCTGTATGACTGATAGGAAGATTTGGTTAAGTTTTTTAAAAAAGCTCTTCTGATCTATTCTAGATTGAGACCTATGCCTTAAATTGAATCTAGAATTGGCAATGAGTTCCTTCACTATTGCTCTATGTGCTACAACTTATACTGGTAATATATTTATATTACCTATACTACATAATACCTATGCTCTATTCTAGTGCTACAAATTGAAATGTCCATTTGTTCTTCAGGAATACAAATGAGTATAATACAATACTGTAAATATATTACCAGTATAAGTTTATTACCAGATATTCAACTAATAATAACATGCCCAAATCAAAATATTTTATTTTGGCATGTTAGATTTTTTTTTAAAGGAATCCTTCTCGATTTTTCTCTGCTAGTCCTTGCCAACTATAGGGGGATATGCTAATTTCCATTTCAAGGCCATTGAGCCAGCATTGTCGGAAGACATTTCTGCAGTCATGTAGTCAGCATGATATGATGAAGCACTGTTACCTTCTCACCAAAGTGGTACCTATTTATCTACTCACATTGGCATGCTTTTGAACTGCTAGGTTGGCAGAAGTTGGGGCAAGGACAGGAGCTCAATTTCAAACTCAATTTCAAAAGTCTAGTATCTGAGTCACTACACCATCATGTTATATGTGACATCAAAGGTATTTACCAACACTGACATTTTAAGATCCAGGACCATAAACAATACAAAATTGAGGCCTATTTATTAGTTATGAACTTTTTTAAAAAGAGACTGAATCCCAATGCATTAGAACAGTTATCTGTTGGCTAATAATTCCTCTTGTTTGAATAAAAATCAAGGCATAATGGCCGAGGTTAGTAACTTAGGATCAGAAATCATTACAGGATGGGGACAAAGGTGGAGGAGTCAACTGCAAGAGCATAAACATTTTCATGTTATATTTTAGCTCACCTGGATAGTTGTGTTGTATCACAAGGTTCTGCAATGCTTTTGATCTAATCTTTAAAAATGCCTTGAGCACACAAGAGATTCGGTGCACCTGCTTACTGATCTTCAAAGCAACTTGTCTTTTTCTGAGATTGCACTTTCCAAAGTATCTTTCAGGAATTGAAGCCAAAGCATTGCACAGTCATGATATTTATCATTTAGGAGGGTGACAGCAATCATGTAATGTGGCCATCACCAAATGGAGACTATAGAGAGGGTCATTTTTGCTTATTTGTTTGATTTATTTGCATATTAAGAGGTTTTTTTTTTTTTCAAACTACAGTATGGTAACCTTTATTTTAGGACAAACCCTATTGTTTTGAAAACCATGTTGCTGAGTTGGAGTAGTTTTGGCTAAAGGGAATTACAAAGATTGCAAAATTTTTCATTAATAGCCTTGTCCTTCTGTCTCTTGGCAAGGATATTTCAGTTCCAACAGTAATTTAATTTGTTTGGATGGCTTTTGTTAAATTGATCTTTCTTATCTGATTGCTATGTCTGCCATTGTTTTCATTTTTACTATATAGTAGGAAGTGTTTAATTGATTTTTAGGTCTGTTGTAATTGAAACTGTTGTAAGTAATTTTGAGTGTTGCCTTAAAGTAGAACTTTGATATAGTTTAAATAGACAGATAAAATAAGAAGTTTAAATATAGCAACTTTCTCACTCTTCTATGCTGTTAAAAATTGTTAGTCACTTAATTACTTATTATGCAATCCCTACAATTATTTTAGATATAATTTATTTATATAAATTTAAATGAGATCATATTTCTAATGCTTTGTCAATTGAGCAAAGGTACAGTGGAAAAAGAATTATCTTCAGCCATGTTGTTTTTGAAGATGATGAATGTAGGCAGACAAATTAATAGGATTGTGCATAATTCAAAAGCGATTTAGAAAATCTTGATTTTCGGCAAGAAGAAGCACAGCAACTCAACTACTCATGAAAGCAGATTCACAATTTCTTTTAAAAAATATAACGGTGTTAAACAAATACAATTAAAAAGAAAAAATGATATAAACAAGGAAAAAATTGTTTCATTTGTATATTCAGTGTAGCATATTTTCCCATATAATTCTTGTAGTCTGTCAATTTTATATACCACTTCATAGTTACTTACAGCCCTTTCTAATCAGTTTGCAGAGTTAGAATATTGCCCCAATAAGCTGGATCCTCATTTTACCAACCATGGAAGGATAGAAGATTGAATCAACCTCAAGCCAGTCAGGATCAAATTCCTTGCAATGGGCAGACTCAGCTTGCTATCATACATTCCAACCCCTGCACCATCATAACTCTTCATTTAGTTGGATATGGAAAGACCCAGTTAAGAAAAAAACATTTTTCATTTCTCGCTCACATTCATATGCATATCATATGCATATCCTGAATTATGTTGGAAAAATCCTAAATCTTATTTTCTTTCTTTCTTTCCTTCCTTCCTTCCTTCCTTCCTTCCTTCCTTCCTTCCTTCCTTCCTTCCTTCCTTCCTTCCCTCCTTCCTCCCACCATCCCTTCCTCCCCCCCCTTCCTGGATATATACAATGCTTTAAACAGTGAGACCACAATATTTTGGGACTTATTGTATAGTATTATTAGTACTACAAGCTACTTCTGCTGCAGCCAGTTGCCTGCAATTTGGCAGATTGAATCTCACCAGGCTCAAGGTTGACTCAGCCTTCCATCCTTCCGAGGTGGGTAAAATGAGGACCCAAATTGTTGGGGGCAATATGCTGACTTTGTAACTGCTTAGAGAGGGCTGTAAAGCACTATAAAGTGATATATAAGTCTAAGTGCTATTGCTATTGCTATTATTAAATTTCCCTTTGGAGAATTAGATCTCCAAAAGTTTCAGAGCTGCTTAGCAAGGTCATCATTCCTTGTGACTTTAAAAGTGGTTCTTCTTGAATCCTCCACTGCTGTTTTACTATTCTTCATACTTAGTAAAATAAATTTTTCTGCTCTTATCAACTGAAAATTAAGCAGATATTTTTTCATATTTGCACAAGCTTATGGCTGTCTAGAATAAAATGAAAGTATGCTTCCTAAGTCTACAAAACACTGCCAACCATGATTCATGCCGGCAAGTTTTAAATTGCTATAGCTGTGCAAAACTTCAATCAATCTATGCCAATGCAGAACACAGGTAATGGTTACTGCCTACTTCATGTCCATCCCATTTCATCATGCTGGAATAGCCAACATTTTATTATCAACAAATTTTGCTATATACACCTAGAATATTGCATCTAGTTTTACCACACTATAAAAAAAGATGTTGATACTCTAGAAATAGTGCAGAGAAGATCAAACAAGATGACCAACCAAAATGATTAGGGGACTGGAGGCTAAAACATATGATGAATGACTGCAAGTACTCAGTATCTAGTGAAAAGAAGGACCAGGGAGACATGATAGCAGTGTTCCAGTATTTGAGGGGCTGCCACAAAGAGGAAGGGGTCAAACTATTTTCCAAGGCACCTGAAGGCCAGACAAGGAATAATAGACAAGAAGAGATTCAACCTAGAAGTAAGGAGAAATTTTCTGACAGTGAGAACAATCAATTAATGGAACAGTTTGCTTTTGGAAGCTGTGGGAGCTTCATCACTGGAAGCTTTCAAGAAGATATTGGACTGCCATTTGTCACAAATGATGTAAAGTCTCCTGCTTGGGCAAGGTGTTTGACTAGATGATCTACAAGGTCCCTTCCAATTCTGTTAATCTGTAATTTGTAATCATGCAGAGGGATTACAGGATCAAGAAACCTCCAGGAAGATAGAAGAAAGCCAATTGGAAGAGATAGGCCAATGGAAGGGTATAATAGAAAAGTCCAACCCTGTCCAAAATAATTATTTCGGTTTTAAGCTTTAGAATAGATTTCAGGTCCATGGTGTTATGGGATCCCTGGATGAAAAGAACTGCTACAAATCTCAGATATTAAGGAAGCAGAGTCTTCAGACTTTAAAAATATAAAGGTAAAGATAATTTTTCTGCTCTTATCAACTGAAAATTAAGCAGATAATTTAAATATAAAGACAAGGAAGAAACCTTAAGACAAGGAAGAAACATGCGATGATTTTAGGTTCCCTAAAGAAGAGAACAGGAGAAGGGGTTGGATTGCCATTGTCATAAATGGTGTCTCCTGCTTGGGCAGGGGGTTGGATTAGATGATTTAAGGCCCCTTCCAACTCTGTTAATCTGAATCTGAATCTGAATCTGAATCTGAGAGCTCACTACAAGAATCAGAACTGCAAATAGTCAAATACCACAAATTGGTGGTAAATAAGAGTCAGCAAGATTCCAGGAGGACTGGACTTAGAGCTCTTGTGGGTGCGAAGGGATGTCAAACTGATGATGTGTTTGACCTCTCCCTTTGGCTCAGCCTGGTTATCTCTTGCTGTCAGGACTTCATTAATGTGGTTGCAGCTGACTTTTTTTTTAACCACTGTCATTACCACCACACCATATATCCTGGCCACAGACAATCCTACAATCCTTTTCTTGGGATTGTATCTAAGGTGGCATAAACCAGGTAGTCTACTAATACTACTTTAAAGAAGGTCTGGACAACTTGATCCTTTCTAATGTCTAATTTAGTTGAAGATTCTAAAGTCTGGCTTTGAAATGCATGTTCTTTCAGCTCCAAGTGGTTAATTCCAAGAAACAGCTCTTGCAGGGTTCTGATCAGTGTTAAGAAGGTGAAAGTAACAATACAAGCATTCCAGGAAATACTTTACTTTCAGATGAAAACCTTCTATACTGTATAGACAAAGAAGGCAAAGATTCTTCTTCTTTTTCTTTGTACTCTTTCTATGTAAAGGAGAGGAAGCTTGTCTATTTTTTGAAGGACAGGTACATCACACTTGTTGATTGTTCTGGAAAAGACTACTGGGCTGCTTATCAACCCAAGAACCACCTTTCACCACAGGCTATTCTTATCTCCAGGATTCAGGTCTGATTATTTTTTTTGTAGAAAAGCTGTCATAATCCTGCATTGCCATTTTTAAAGCCCCCGAGTTTCCATTTCATACCAGAGTTGAAGGTGAATTCACTTGCTTTGAACTGAGGTGTCTGTATGTCCCCATGTTTTGTTTGTCCTTCCTATTTAAATTCTAGAGTAGTTTGAAATAACTGCCATTACTTTGACCTACAATGACATTTCAAAAGCTGAACAATAATTAGTGAAATAAAAGCTTCATAATTACTTTCCAACACCCACCCACACAAATTCTTTTTTGTGGTCAGGCAGAACACTTCATGGTTTTTAATGACTGAGCACTAAAATAAAAAAGCAACGACAGACATTTCTTAACTACCAAACCTGATCAGAATATTAGCAGACAAAAGTGGCATCTGACTAGAAGAATGATTATTAATATATTCAATAGAAGCTGAAATGTGAGAGGCAAGATTCTTTTTTAAAAAAGGAATTCTGATAAGAAATAGCCTCTTCATGAGGATTTACATTGTTCCTTTGTAATCCATATAAATAATATTTTCCTCCACTTGAATATAGAAGCATATGTGTTAGACCTGCTTGAAACAGGTTTGATTCAATTTCACTTGGAAATTCTGCAGAAAACATGATTCAATTCAAGTTTGTGGCCTGAGATTTGATGGCTACTTGATTCAGTTTCAATTGCTTTGAGAGTTAATATTCTATTCAAAAAGAGTTCTCATTTGCCTAATGAAGAAACTTGAGAACACCCAAAGCTGGCCCAATTTTTGCAATACAAGACAAAAATGCGGGGGATACTAGATTCTTTAGATTCTTTAGAGATATTTAACCTTGCCAAGAATCAATTAGATACAATCACATATTTTATCATCATATGTTTCTTTTTGAGCAAAAATAGAAGAGATGATGAATGAACAGCAGCAGAGTTCCCAAAATTGTTCAATCAACAGACCATGGAGAAATTGGCTGAATCAATGTAGAAAGTGTCCTGTCTCAATATTAAAAAAAAATACAAACTTTCAAAAGTTGTATTAAAACAAACAAAAACAAAACAAAAACAAAAAACCAAGCAGCTCTTACCTACCCATTTTCTGAGATGCTATAGATTTGTGTTTGCTTTTTTTTTGATCATTGGGTTTTCCAGGATGTCAGCTTATCTGGCATAGCTGAATAGGAAAGTCAATTGCCAGGCTGGGTGGAGCACATTAATAAAAAATACTTGCCTATTCTGGGCAGAACTTGGGGGAAAACGGCCACAAATTTACCTTTACCTGCAGCTTTATTAGCTTTGATTACTGGGTTGCCTGGAGGGTCAGAAAAGCTGCCTAGCTGGTTAGCAAATTTGGAAAAGACATTCTCATCACAGGTGGGAATGATTTCTGTCATGATAACATGCTCAATTAATTAGGAGATGCAGTAAAATCAGGATTGCCCAATGAAGTATGGTACCATTTAAGACAGAAAGAGGTTGGCACAAAAAAAAGTCATTTGTAGGCTCACTACCCTAGCCCTATTTTTGAACAATTAGTTTAGCAAGCACATTAGCCTTCCCTTCCCATACCAAATATGTAAGCTTTAAAAAGTATAGTCCATTTTCCAACCATATTTAGAATGCAGTACACATTAAATGCAAAATGCTTGAGAGGTACCCAGTTTTAATTGCTGCTATAAAATAGGTCCCTACTTCAGTTTGTAAATTGGTTTGAATGGTTGACTCAGCTGAAATTTCATCAAAGTGAATCAGCCACTCAATGCTGTCTATAGTCCTAATATGCATATAACCTATACACTCAATCAAGTGGATGACTGGCACAGATACTTTATGGATACTTGTCCAAATACCTATCCAGTAAGCAAAACCCATCACTGTAGTTTGACTTGCATCTGTAAAATATTACTGAAAACTGCTCTCATACTTTCAGTATGCAGAAAATAAATATAGTTTTTCACATTCACATCAGCAGACACGCCTATAGCCATGGGAATGTTGCCCCAGTAGTCTGCTGCCAGAAAACCCAGTGCCCGCTTCAACATAAGATCCAGTCCTGCAGATAGAGGCAAGAACAGATCTCGGTGCCCTAATGTATAAGCTATTGTCACCTGAAAAGGAGTTGCATTTTATATCGTTTCAACTGTTCAGAACATGCCTGAATAAAAATCTTATTTATGTATTCAGTGAAGCAGAAGAAACACTTACAGATATAGAAACAAACTTCAGAGCACACCCTGTTTTTTAGATCATGTCTGTTTAGATCAAGCATTCTACCTTTCTATGCTTTGGTTTTATTTTTCTGATCTTCATGTACTACAATCAGAATCACTTCAGTGCTGAACTATGAATTGGCTCTTGATTCATTTATAAATCCAAGTCAAAGCTCTAAATGATTCGGGATCAGAAAAGCTGCCTTGTTTTACACGATTGTAGTCACTCAACTGTGTCAGTTGGAGAGAAAGATGAAACAGTTAAATGGCTTTGACAAATAAAATAATCCAAGCAAGATAAGCAAATAAATAATCCACCTTAGATCAACCCCAAAGCATTGATCTTGTAAGTAGAACTGCTGAACAATTATTATACACTTTATATTGTGATTCAATATATAACTGCATATTTTTCAGTGACTCAAATATAAACTTTCAATAAGATGTGATTCACAGAAAGAGATAAGTAATAAAATAGGGATAAGTAACATATGAGTGAGGTCAAAATGAGTCTATAAGGAAACACTAAGTGTGTTGGAGCCAAGCTTACTTGTTGCTCCACAACTAAAATGTTAGGTTTTTATTACTTTAATCATGAAATGCATAGGTTTTCAATGGGCAACCGCAACATTTTACAAAAATAAAAAAAATAAACTTTGTTAAATCAAGAAATACAGAAGTGTGACTCTAATTAAAACAAAATCTGAGAATCACAATAAAAAGAGAGAACTAAAACAGATATATTATTTATATCTGCTGTTCTTAATCCACATAAGGAAGCCACCTAGAGTATTTAAGTTACTTCAGTGATTGAGGCAGCATACAGACAGACAGATAAAAATAAAAGCAGCATTGTTTGAATATTTACATTTTAGATTGTCTAGGTTGGGGTGTCTAAGTCAAGGAGCGAGGGCTGGATCTGGCTCGCAGAGTGCTAAGATGTGGCCTGCAGAGCCACCCTGGAAACAGGAAAGAAACAGCCTACAGTGCCTCTGTCAGTGAAAATGGAGCTTGGGAGGGCTGTTTTCTCTGGCAGAGAGTTGCAGGAGGCTGTTACAGCCTGTTGTGAATGTATAAAGTTAAATAAAGCATGAGCTTGGAATAAAGGCCCTGCACTTCTGATTGGCTGTTAAACGGCCGGATCGGATTGGCCCGCTCCGGGGAATCTGATTGGCCCTTAAACAGAGAGTTCCTATTAGTTATGAGAGCTAGTGCTCCTCGTTGGTTATTGGTTAATAGTACGGGGTTTGCCTATATATAGGGCGGGTTAAAACTATTATGGTTGCTAGAAGTCACTATGTAAATAAAGAGCTGAAGTTCACCGTTCAGAGGCTTGTCTCCATTCTTTCTCGCCCATGCTCCAAACATAACACTGGCGACAAGGATGGGATGTGGAGACATCTGAACCAATGAAACTTCGAAGAACACCGAGCACGTGACAGACGATGCTACACAGCGGAACCATGTCCGGCATCATCGTACTACCCGCTCCATTCGATCCAGTACAGGAGGACTGGGAGTCCTCTATGGATCGCTTCCAAATGTTCTTAGAAACCAACAACTTAAAGGACGCCACACCAGGGAAGAAACGGGTGGTGTTCCTAACGCATTGCGGTCCAACCATATTTAAGATGGCTAAAGCACTAGCAAAACCCTGAGAAGGCGATGGATTGGAATGACCTCGAACCTCTCCTACGAGATCACTACGCACCAACCATGCCTACGCTCGTGAGATGGCACGAGTTTTATCAGAGGAGCCAGTGAAAGGGAGAAAGCGTGGCCGACTTCATAGCAGACCTCCGAAATTTGGGAGGCCTCTGCGGGTTCACTGATTTAGAAGAAGCAGTAAGAGATCACATAGTTCTGGGACTAGATGCACCAGGCGTTCAAAGCAAGCTTATGGCGAAAGGCGACATCAGCCTTGCCGACGCCATCGCTGACGCTACTGCAGCAGAAGCAACCAGGAAGTCAGCTGCACAACTACGCCGAAACCACGCTCTGGTACCATCACCGACAAGTGACATTTTATCCAGGTCAGAAGGGCAGCTGGCAACGATGCACCACGAGGACCTCTCTTCATCGTCAGACAGCAACGAAGAAGGGGTCCATCAACTGTGGTCCAACCGGGACCACCACCCGAAGCCTTTACACCCTTGCACTGGCTGTGGGGCCAACCATGCCAGGTCCAAATGCAAATTCTGCGAGGCACTCTGCCATGAGTGCGGGAAGCGAGGCCACATCTGACAGGTCTGCCAAAGCTTACCAGAACCCGGCCAGGCCTCAAAAGGGACTAACTATCGCCAATCGACAGGAAACCGTCCTGTACGGCGAGAGCCAGTAAACCACTCCTACAGAAATCGAGTTTTGCAGAAAGAAGAGGCTCACCATACTATCACTATTGGTCACGCCTCAACTTTAGACACCAAGAAAATACGAATCACAGCAGCCATCGAGAACCAGCCTTGCCACATGGAAGTCGACTCGGGATCGTCCCTCTCGATGGTGTCCTGGAAGACCCTTAAACAACTCATCCCCACGATTCAATGCCAAGATCTCCACTTCCAAAGACTCATCCTCAAGGACTACCAAGGGAATCGAATCCCCGTCATTGGTTCCTGCCGAGTCCGAGTCTCCTTCAAGAAGCACACAGCGTACTTTCCACTAACTGTCATCGATAGAGACAGGCCTAGCCTACTAGGCCTCCAATGGTTCGCGCCACTCGGCATTGAAGTGGCCGGCATAAACCAAGTCAGCAGAAGTGACTGGGAGGGAGACCTCATCCATGAGTTCAGGGACGTCTTCGCAGACAGCTTAGGTGAGGACAAGGGGACCCCGATTTCATTCGGTCTTGACCCAAAAATAGCTCCCATCTGACTTAAGCCCCGTCAAGTTCTGTTTACCTTAAAGTCGAAAATCGACGAACAACTCGACAAACTGATAGCTCAGGGGGTGTTAGAGCCCATCGATCACTCCCCCTGGGAAACCCCAATTGTAACACCCATTAAGCCAGATGGATTGATCCGAATTTGTGGGGACTACCGGGCCACTTTGAACCACGCCCTACAGCAGAACGCATATCCAGTGCCGATGGTACAGCATCTCCTCCACTTCCTGGGGGGCAAGAAAGTCTTCGCTAAATTAGATTTAGCTCAGGCATATCAGCAAGTACCTGTTGAAAAGACGGCACTGGCACAAACGATTGTGATGCACCGAGGTGCCTTTAAATGGACCCGGCTTCAATTCGGAGTTAGTGTAGCCTCGGGGATTTTTCAGAGCCTTATGGAGAGGTTATTACAAGGGATTAAAGGCATGGTCCCTTATTTTGACGATGTATTAATTGCGGCCCCTACAAAAAAAATCTTACAGGACCGGTTAAAATTAGTCCTAAAAATATTCGAAGAGGCCGGTCTGAAAGTAAAGAAAAACAAATGTAAATTGTGTACTGACAGTGTTGAGTTTTTAGGGTACCTAATTGATAGCCAGGGTATTCACCCTACGGAAAGTAAATTAAGGGCAATAAAAAATGCTCCCAGGCCATGAAACAAGGCCGATCTCCAGGCGTTCCTGGGCCTCATCAATTTTTATAATGTATTTTTACCGCATAAAGCAACGGTCGCTGAACCGTTATACCAGCTGTTAGATAAGAAAACAAATTGTTTATGGGGTCACCGAGAAGAACAGGCGTTCTGCAACGTAAAAAAACTGCTCACTTCTGACTCTGTACTCATGCAGTATAACGAGACTCTGCTGTTAAATATAACATGTGATGCTTCACCTTTCAGAGTGGGCGCCATTTTGAGCCATGTACTGCCAAATGGGAACGAAGCCCCTGTTGCATATTTTTCAAAGACACTTTCAAAAACTGAGCAAAATTATGGACAAATTGATAAAGAAGCCCTTGCAATTGTGTCAGCCATTAAAAGATTCCACGAGTACGTGTATGGCCAGGCTTTTACTATCGTGACTGAGCACAAACCATTATTGGGGATTATAGCCAGAGATAAGCCGACTCCCTACACATTATCCCCTAGGATGACTCGATGGTCAGAATTCTTAGCTGCTTATAACTATCGGCTGCAATGCCACCCAGGGAAAGCCATTCCCCACGCCGACGCATTGAGCCGAGCACCGCTTCCAGAGACTCTCGACGATCCTGCACCAACGGTAACCACATTGCAAATTGAGGCACTCAACTCACCGCCATTAACCGTCCGAGATATCGCGAGATAAACCAAACGTGACCCCACCTTAGCACGAGTCCTAGGCTGGGTAGAACACGGATAGTCATTGGACCAATTATCAGATGACTTCACACCATTCAAGACTCGACAAAGTGAGTTGTTCTCCCAAAAAGACTGTGTCATTTGGGGCGATAGAGTGGTTATCCCTGAACGACTCCAGAAAGCGCTTCTGAGAACCTTGCACGATGGCTACCCCGGCATCGTGCGAATGAAAGTCCTTGCGCGAAGCTACGCATGGTGGCTGGGCATTGACAAGCAAATCGAACATTGGGTTGAAGCTTGTCCAAAATGCCAGGAAGTGAGCAATGCCCCACCTAAAGCCATTCCTACTGAATGGGAGACACCACGCGGACCCTGGTCCCGAATTCACTTGCACTTCGCGGGGCCGACCAAAGGCCACACCTTTCTACTAACCATCGACGTCTATTCAAATTGGCTCGAGATTGATCGCATGATGACTACAACCTCCGAGGCGGTTATCAAAACCTTGGAAAGACTATTTGCAACCCACGGACTACCAGATGTCCTGGTATCCGATAACGGGCCCCAATTTACAGCACTGTCATTCGAGCAGTACCTCGCTGACCACGGCATTCTACATGTGCTCACCTCGCCTGTGCACCTGTGACCAATGGCAAAGGAGAACGCATGGTACAATTTGTGAAGAAAACCTTACAGAAGATAGACTACGACAACATTGACGACAAGATCAATCGAATCCTTTTTTTACAACACATCACACTGCATAGCATCACCAACAAAACTCCCACCGAACTGCTAATGGGACGAAAACTCTGCTCCCACCTCAACCAGTTACACCCAGCTTATGAACCGGAAAAACCAATAGGATCCAGCGGCCGCTGTCGTGCCTTCCAGGTAGGAGATTTGATATACACTAAAAACCTATTGGGCGACCCATTGTGGGTGGAGGTGACAGTAGTTCGTGTAACCGGCCCAAGATCCTACCTTGTACAATGCCTTGACGATAGACTATGGAAACGCCATATCGATCAATTACGATTGCGGCTTCCGGCGGGCAGTCCTGAATTCCCCTATGACCAGACTGGGGGGGGGAGGTACAGAAGAAGATGAATTCCAAGGAGAAGAAAACCCGTTCGAAGGGAACGACGGTATAATAGAGACTCAGGAAATGGAACCAGAGAGAGAAACAGTTGAACCTCAGGGAATTACAGAGAACATGGGCAATGACGGGGAAATGAACTCTGAACCAGAAACAGCCCCACTGCCAAACAACGATCTACCTCAGCGTGATTGCAGCCAAATGACACAGCGAAAATCAAAGAGACTAAAAAAACAACCGTCCTACCTAAAGGACTATGTAACTGCACCCTGCAAACAGAAGCCAGGGGGAAGAGGTGTTGTGAATGTATAAAGTTTAATAAAGCGTGAGCTTGGAGTAAAGTGCAGGGTTCTGGCCCTGCACTTCTGATTGGCTGTTAAACGGCCGGATCGGATTGGCCCGCTCCGGGGAATCCGATTGGCCCTTAAACAGAGAGTTCCTGTTGGTTATGAGAGCTCGTGCTCCTCGTTGGTTATTGGTTAATGGTACGGGGTTTGCCTTTATATAGGGCGGGTTAAAACTATTTTGGTTGCTAGAAGTCACTATGTAAATAAAGAGCTGAAGTTCACCGTTCAGAGGCTTGTCTCCATTCTTTCCCACCCATGCTCCAAACATCACACAGCCGAAAACGGAGCTCATACTGACAGAGTGTTTGGCCCATCACCAGTGCCCCTGAAATGAGCAAAGTTGAGCTGGCCATGCCCACCCCAGCCATGCCAAGGTCAAACATAACCCTGATGCGGCCCTCAATGAAACTGAATTTGAGAAGTATAATAAGCATCCAATGATAGTAAATTAATAGCAGCTTATATATTAAGAAGCTGCCTTTCAAATATAAAAATCAATTGTCTAATGACTCTGTCATCATTTGGCCTCCTTCCTCCTCCCCCTCTCCATTCAGAAGGACTTTGAAACCAAAGGATCATATCTAACAAAAGAAAAAAGAAAAACCCAAATATGGAAATTGGTGGATTATTTCTCTGTCTGATAAGATATTATGTCACTGCTGCACCTCATTGTTAGGCCTCTGAGTTGGATTATGTATCTGCCTATTTGTTGATCTTTGTTTGCTGTAAATTATGCCAGTGATAATTGGTAAGAAGAGATAATTAGGAGCACACTGGTGGCAGTTTTTTTTTTAAAAAATGTAAGGCTCCAAGCAGTTGGTAAATTGTTGACCTCTGTCCTAAGCAGAACCATAGAAGATTGTCCAAAATAGTGTAAATAAGAAAGAAGTAATTCAGAATGGTGAAATATAAGATTAGGATTTTTAGTAATTTGTGCAGAACTGAATGTCAGCTACATTTTCATTAAAATGAAATAAGAATCCAGTCTATTCAAATTGGTGGGGAAAAAAAGATGGGAAAGCAAAATATAATATAAGGGTAATGATAAATATGGCAGGAACATACCTAGTTCAATGTTGATGTTAAATGGATTCTCAAACATATAAACTAGCAAAGAACAAATTTAAGCTGAATGTTTTAGTTTCGGAAGGCCAACATCAGTCAGTCAAGCAAAGTCTTCTTGTGGCAGGAGAATCAACGCATAATTGTGACTGGATGATAAACCATCCGCTACAATAGTTCAGAGAATCAATGTTACTTCTTTGACTGGATTAGAGAAGGCTGGCTGCATGTATACAGAAGATTGAAAGGACTAAATTGCAAAAATATCATATTGTAATAGGGAAACCTGCCCTCAGTGTGTCACCAAAGAGTAAGTTTTGTCTCCTATTCAAGTGCATGCTTGGAAATGAAGAACAGAATCAGTATTAGCAAAAGAACAATGAAACAAAGTGTTTGTCAGTTTTCACTTCTATACTACGGATAAAAGAGAGCTAGGAAATGATGTTTTTGGAAGTATTTTTTTAACAATAGAATCTTAGATATGTACTTCATATCCCACAATAATGACAATGCCCAATATGACAAAATTCTGAACCATGTATTTAAGAAAGATTCCCCCCCCTCTTTTTAACATCTGTATTCATCTTTTCAGCATATCTGAACTGATGTCATCTCTGAAATGGTAACTGGAGCTTCCTAACCATATATAAAGACACTGGTACTAACAGGAGAGTCACTCTCCTTTGATAAAGCTCACAACATGTCCATATGCTGACCTTGAACTTAGTACATGGGGGAATATTACCTTTGAATGCTGCTCTCACCCAGAATATTCCAAAGCCTGTGAGATAAATCATACCACTCATTCCCTTAACAAAGATAAAGAAATTATTAACTTACTTTTAGGCCACATGTATTAAATGATATATCCATGCAGTGAAAGGAAGCATATCATAAAACTGCTCTCTGTGCAATGAACTCTTTTACAAGAAATGAAATCAACTAATCTCCCCATTAAGAGTTTTTTTTTTTTAAGTATCAACACATATTGTTGAATATTTTTTTCTCAAAGTAGAGACCAGAAATCTTACCTTTATATTTTATGGCCAGTGATAATCATGAATACTATTCTGCATTCCAAGTATTATATAGGCACAAACTTGTTCTTTCTCTTTAGTATTTCATTTTTGGCTTGTTAAAATAACCATCACTTAATGAAAGTAAAATATAATATGTGGCATCTTAATCTTTTCTTTTTAAATACATACTCCAATGCCATTGTTGTGTGGAATTTTGTGAGAATGAATCTTCTTTGTTGGTAACATATCCCTCCATCTTGTCATTTTAAATAATATTGTGAAATTTCTAAAATTTCCATAAACCACTCTGTCATCTCTGTTTTACTCATTTCTGAAATCATACTCATTTCTGTTTGAAAAATAATCCCAGAAAGGTGTTGGTGAAAATGAACTCCTAGAAGCAAGCCACTTAACTAACACTCGTATTTTGTACAAGATAAGGGAGCAGCATATTCAGAAACTTCTTCTATGCTTTGAAATTGATATTAATCTGTTGCAAAGAGAGAAAAAACCAACACAGCCCAGAGAAGCCAGAGAAACATAAAGGTATGAATATGGATGATTGCATTCATGCAAAAGCAGCCTATGCAATGTAACTCTGGGGAAATTGGTATATTCTTATCTATCATGTTATGCAGATGTGAATATATGTTAGTGCTGTTTAATGAACTTTCCTTATGTACATTACATATCTTTTTGTAATATCTTTTTGCACTTGGGAGTTTTGGGATGGGAGCAAATCCTGATATTTTACAGGCTGTTGCTTGCACTTTAGTTCCACAAAAGTAAAATAATACAATTGAGCATAGGCTTCTAACACAGTTCCAGCAGAAGATAGTTTTAGTTAAAATTGACTCACATATAATTTTTCTCAGATGGGAATGCTTATTAGTAGATCTCACTTCTTGTAGTGATTTAAAGAACCAATAGCTGACATGTGATATAACAGATATTTATCCTTAATACAATGTTAATAAATCTTCACTCCAGGGAGGAAGAGAGGGACAAGTTATTTTTTTTCCTGATAAATAAAAAAAAATCATATGTTTTGTAGTCTAGCTTACTTTAGAAATATATTTTTATGATGCAATTCATCAAACCATTTGTGATCAGACACTGAAATATGGAGCAAATTAGTGTATTTTGTGCAATAGAACCATATGGTAAGTTTGGAAAGACTTGTTAATTAATTTCTACAGTTCACGTATAGTTTATCACTAGGAGACCACTGATAAAGGCTTATAAGTCATTTGTTTGTGGAAATAGCTCTCTAACATGATCCCCATTGGTTTAAACATTAAAGTTCCTTTTGAAGTAAGCTCTCAAATTCCAAAGATGATGAGTAAATTAAGTTTACAAAGCTCACATTTCTTATATTGTTTGCAAATACAAAATGTTTATAACAACAGTATATTGACCTTGCAAAGCCTGGGCCATTGTAGTATATTAAACATCTTTTCAAAAGTTTTTATTGGTTTTTAAAAACAAACATTAACAAACAAAACATAAAAACATCAAACCATCTTCCATATATGTACATACAGTGTGCCGGTTGGTTTATAAATTGTTTTGTGCTTCCATTTTGTAGTCTTCAATTACAATTACATTGCATATAATCTCGTATTTTCAATCAAAAATTAAATACCTTAGTATCATTATTAATCAATCATTTGACTATACTTTTATTTATTCATGTTTTACAAGATAATCATAATTTACTTAGTTTGTTTTATAACAGTTCATATTATCATCCCAATTTATCCTAAAATCATTTTGTAGATATAATAAGAAAGAAGTTCATCTTTATATGTTTATTATTTTCTAAAAGTCTACATATTTCATTACTGTATTTTATTGTCTAACCATTGATAGAATAGATCCCAAATTTTATAAAATTGTTTATCCTCTTGTTCTCTAATTTCAAATGTCAATCTACTCATTTCAGTACATTCCAATATTTTCTTAATAATTTCCTCCTGTGATGGTGTTTTCTCATTTTTCCAGTTTTTAGCAAATACAATCCTAGCCACTGTTAATACATTTACAATCAGATATTTCAAGTGTTTACTATATATTTCAGGTAAAATTCCCAAAATAATATCTCTGGTTTCAAGTCTATATGGTTTTTTGTCATTTTTTCCAACCACATGTGGATTTTAGTCCAGTATTTTTTAGCATCCGCACAAGTCCACCACATATGGTAATATGAGCCAGGTGCCTGATGACATTTTCAACATTTTTCGGATTTATTCTTGAACATTCTTGCTATTCTTGTCAGGGGAAAATGCCACCTGTAAAACATTTTGTACAAATTTTCTTTATATGCTGTTGACATTGTCATTTTATAATTTTGAGACCACAATTTTGCCATTTCTCTAAATCAATCCCATATCCAAAATTCTTCCCCCAAACAATCATAGTTTCTTTAACTTGTTCTTCTTCAAATTTAATTTCTAATATCCATACAATTTTTTAATCACCTTTTCATCAGTACCTGTCAAAATCTTATCTAAATCAGTTAATTTATCATAGAAACCTTCCATTTTAGAATCTTTATCATACCTTGAATGTGTTTGTGCGTATGAAAACCAATTCATCTTTATACCTGGTTCCTCTAGTTTTTGTATAGATCTGAGTTCATCCTTTTCATTCAGTATTTCACCATATCTAACTGTTTGTTCCTTTTTGTATATTATAGGATAAGAAAATGCTTCAATAGTCGACAGCCAGACTGGGATTTTCAAATAACATTGTCTTTTAATCTTCTCCCAGTTTAACCACAGAGACTCCCGTATATAATGTCTTCTAAAATACCCCTGTGTTTTAGTTCCTTTATACCATAAAAAAGCATGCCACCCCAACAACAGATCATGTCCTCCTAATGTCAACAGTCTAGTATTTCTTAGTGTTATCCATTCCTTAACCCACATCAGATTTGTAGTTTGATAATACAACCACCAATTAGGCAAACCAAATCCTCCTCTAATTCTAGCATCTTGCAAAAGTTTTAACTTGATTCTCGCTTTCTTGCCTTGCCATATATATTTCAACACAATTTTATTTAAATCTTTAAAGTAGTCTTTTCCAAGCCTAATTGGAATTGTTTGAAACAAATATAAAATTCTGGGTAATATATTCATCTTGATTGTTGAAATTCTCCCTGTTAGTGACAGTTGTAAATTTTCCCATTTCGCCAAATCTAGCTCTATCTGCTGTTTAAGTTTGATATAATTATTCTCTTTTAATGTACTACATCTAGCTGTCAAATATATCCCCAAGTACTTGATCTTATTCATCACCTGAATTTCCTTTTTTTTTGGTAAAAGTTTTATTGATTTTAACAACAGACAAAAAACATATAAGACATAAAACATGACATAAAAAAATAAAAAAATAAAAAATAAAAAAATAATAACATTCTTCATAAATTTACAGTGTATCGGTTGGTTTACCACTCCCTTTTGTGCATCCATTTCATAGTCATCAGAATAATTATATTACATAATAACTCACATTATCACTCATCAATAAAATATCCCAATATCATTATTGAACAATCATTTCCAATAGTAATAACATAAATCTCCAGTTCACATTATCAAATGCCTTTTGGGCATCTAAGAATATCAAAGCCATTTGTTTTTCCGGGTGCGCCTCATAATATTCCAATGTGTCCAGGATTACCCTCATATTGTCTTTAATCTGTCTCTTTGGTAAAAATCCATTCTGATCAGAATGAATAAAGTTATTTAGGTATTTTTTAAGCCTTTCTGCCAAGATTGAAGCAAAGATTTTATAGTCTGTATTCAATAAAGAAATAGGTCTATAGTTCTTAATTTGTAATGGGTCAACCCCTTCTTTTGGAATAAGTGTAATATAAGCTTCTGACCATGTTTCAGGTATTTTCTTATTTATGATAATTTCATTCATGACTTCTAACAGTGGAATGCTCAACGATTCTTGTAATGTTTTATAAATTTTTGGTGAGAAACCATCTGGTCCTGGTGCTTTTCCATTGTTCTGTCTATTAAGTGCTTCAGTTAATTCCATCATTGTTATAGCACTTTCTAACATTTTCCGAGTTTCATCAGGTATCTTAGGTAGGTTAGCATTTTGTAAATACTGTTTAATTTTTCCTTCATCAAGATCCTCCTGTTTATATAATTGTCCATAAAAATCTCGAATGATTGCCTTTTTCTCCTTATTACCATAACAAATTTGACCATGATCATCTATTAACTGTGATATTTTCCTTGACTCTTTCTCTTTTCTCAACTTATATGCTAACCATCTATCTGGCCTATTTGCATCTTCGAAATAGTTCTGTTTAGCACTTCTAATTTTTTGTGCCAGTTCTTCTTTCTCTGCTTGATCCATTTTATGTTTAATTATGTCCATTTTAAGTTTGATATCTTTTTTCTGTGGCATCTTCTGTAATTCTTTTTCCAGTTTTTTATGATCATCTTCCAGAGCTTTAATCATTTGCCTCTTCCTAATGTTCTTTTTCTTTGTATAGTCAATTATTAATCCTCTTGCATATGCCTTCATTGTATCCCAAACATTCTGTATTGAAGTATCTTCTTTTTTATTTTCATTGAAGAAGAAGGCCAATTCTTTTTCCATCCATGTATAAAATCTTTTCCCTTTAAAATAGTATTGTTTAATGTCCATCTAGATCTTCTTTTTTGTCCTTTCCATTTAATTGTCATTGGATTATGGTCTGCCCATGTACTTGTTTCAATATTTATTTCTTGAATATTAGGTAATAATTCTGTTGATGTCCAAATCATATCTATTCTGGACCATGATAAATGCCTATTTGAATAAAAAGTATATTGTTGAGTTTTAGCATTTCTTTCTCTCCATATATCTTTTAAATTTAATTCCTCTATCATTTTAAAAAAGGATTTAGGGAGAGTTTTCCTATTTTGTCGTGTTGTTTTTACTATATAGTCCAGTTTATTGTCTACAATTCCATTAAAGTCCCCCATCATAAGTATGTTAGCATGGTCCAGTTCAATTATTTTCAAATGTAATTTTTTATAAAATTCTTCTTGTTTATTATTTGGGGCATAAATTGCAACCAAGAGAGTTTTTATATTATTATCCACTATTTCAACTATTAATACTCTTCCGTCTTCATCAGTATAAATCAATTTAGCTGGAGTGGTTTCTTTGACATACAAAACCACTCCTCTTTTCTTACAATGAGTCAGAGAAGTAAATATTTTCCCTAACTTTGGTCGTATCAATAATTGTTCATGTTGTTTTTTAATGTGTACTTTTTGTTTACAAATTATATCAAATTTTAGCTTCTCTAATTTACAAAAAGTTTTCCTTCTTTTGATAGCTGAGTTCAGTCCATTTATATTCATAGAAATCAGTTTTTTCTCCCCCATGGTTCTGCTTTATATTTAGGTCTAACAGCTCTCGTGGATCTAATTTCACGTTGTTCTTTGATCTCCATTTGTCCACCTATTGCGCCTTCTTCTGTTTCCATCTCCATTTGATCCTCTTCAAATTCAGTTAAAATCTTTTCTTTTTCTGTCTCTATTTCTCTTCTTTTGAAAAATTCCTTGTAAAACATTTCTGCTTTCGCAATTGAATCAATTCTTTGTCTCTGTTCTTGCTGTGTAAACATTAATCCTTCTGGGATCAGCCATCTATAGTTCACCTCTTTTTTCAATAGCATTTTAGTCAAAAATTGATACTCTCTTCTTATCTCTCTCACTTTTCTAGGTACTTGTTTTAAGACCAGAATCTCTTTGCCTTTATATTTCAACCCCTTCTCTCTTACCACTTGTAATATTTGGTTTTTAATAGTTTTTTTAGTGAATCTAACATGGACCTCTCTTGGTAATTGGTTCCTCATCGCATATCTTGTGAAGACTCGATATATCTCATCTACTCCATCCATCATGTTTTCCTCTGTTATTTCCAAGACTCCAGCCAGAATTTCAATCATTACTGCCGCCAAGTTTTGTCCTTTTTCTTCCTCAATATTTTGGAATCTAAGATAAAATTCTGACCTGTCCATCTCCCACTTCAACATCCTACCTTTTTCTTGTCCAACCATTGTTAATCTGTTATCAATATTCCCAATTGTATCATCTCTTTGTTTGTCTTTCTCTTCTATTTTTTGGATTCTCTCATCATGTTTCACCATCATTTGTTGAAAAATTTCAATTTTCTCATCCATCTTTCCAATTCTTTGGTCAATACTCTCCATTCTTTGTTCCATACTCATTTTAAGATCTTGTATTCCTTGCATAACCACCATTAAATCCACTTGCACTTTGTCTTGCTTCACCATTGTTGAGAGTTATCTTCCAGATGATGGGGAAACAGGAGCAGAAGTTGAGATGCCCGAAGGTAAAATTTTCTTACTCATTTCAATAACTCAGGGTCTTCCAGGTCTTTTAATCCAATTAGTGAGGTAGCCAATTATAATCCAATTCATAAAAAGGAAAACACCACAAAAAAACAAAAAACAAAACCAGTAATAAGTAAAAAGCCCAAAATTAAAAAGAAAAAGATTCTTCAGGTTCTTCAAGACCTTAATCCAATTGTAAAATATGCAAATATAATTCAAAAGTAAAAATTAAAAGATGAAGAGAAAAAAAGAAGCAAAATAAAGCCCAATAATATCAAAAAATAATAAGCAAAGAAAAAGAAAAAGAAAAAAAAGAAAAGGATATTTCTTCAAATTCTTCCCACCTTAATCCAATTGAAAAACCTTAGAAAATGAAAAAAAGCCATAAAATAGGTCAAAAATAGAAATCAAAAGGCAGACATCCCTATAAAAAAGAGAAAAAAAGCGAAAAAAAGATATTCTGAGGCTTCCCCTTTGAAAAAATAAATAAATAAAAAATGAGATATAATAAAAAATAAATATATCAATATTTCAAAATAGTGTGGGGTTGGAGGGAAGGAATGAAACAATTAATAAGAAGTTAAAAAAAAAAAAAAAGACAGACACTGCCTTTTATTTATCTAAGGCTCTTATTTGACTTCTCCACAAGTTTCAAAGCCAAACTTCAAATATTCATTTAATAATAGAAGTTCTAAAGAGCACCTGTATAAACATCCTCCAGTACTCTTCCCTCTATCTTATCATTTCCAGTAGCCTTGAGAAAAGTTTTTCAAACAAAAGTTTTTCAACTTCAAACAGAATATTTTCAAGCCTCTAGTTGGCAGTGTTACAAAGTTTCTTCAATCCACTCCCCCTTCTTCCTCCCAGAAAAAAAGCCTAAAAAGAGAAAAAAAGTATATATGTATATTTATGTATATTAAAAAAAGATATTAAAGGGGGCCTCTATTTTTTTAAAATATAAACAATCAGAAAGGCAAAGAGATAGCAAGTAAATATAAAAATATAAAAGAAAAAAGCCAGTCTGGTTAACTAGATCGCAATAAAAGTTCAGTAAAGAAAAAAAAAAGTAAAAGTAAAAAGCCAAGCCTCACTTTGACATTACTAAAAAAATCGCTGCTAAATCAAATTCTGTCAATAATTTTACAGATTTCTTCAAATATTAGAGTGTTCTTGAGTCCCAAACAAAAAAAAAGAATCCTCACCAGCCGATACACTTCTTTCTACCCCGTTCTTCAGGAGCTGTCCCAGCTTCAGCAGCCTAATGGCTGCCTCTCCGCCGTTGGCAAAAGGACTTCTTCTGGATCGACCAGGGACTTGCGATTTCCCCGGAATCTACAGAACGCGCCCCTTACTGTCACCGTCACTACGAGACGGTTTAGGTCCGTTGGGACCGACCAGGGGCGAAGATATCAGGTGTGATCTTGGAGCCCCGAGATCACAGCTGTATCGCGGCGACGAAGCTCTGCCTTCCATGACCTGAATTTTCAATAGGTCTGCCAGTTCTTCCTTTTGTCTTAATAGCATATTCTTTGTCAAGATCTTTTTCTTATCTTTATTTATTTTCAAACCAGCCACCTTTCTATTGGTCTCTATCTTTTGTCTCTATCTTTCCATATGTCTCTATCAATTTTGATGCTGTTTCTAAAGGGTCTTCTAAGATGAAAACCAGATCATCTGCAAATCCTTGCAACTTAAATTCTTCCTTTTTGATTTTCATTCCTTTTATATTCTTTTCATCTCTAATATTTCTGTTTAGCACTTCCAAAGTTAACACAAACAACAGACGTGATAGTGGGCACCCTTGTCTTGTTCTTTTTCTTATATTGATAGAGTCTGTCAGTTCTCCCTCTATCATTACCTTTGCCATTTGCTTATAGTATGTAGCTTCTATTGCTTGAATAAATTTTCTAGCAAAACCCATTTGTTCCAACAGTAATAACATGAATCGCCAATTCACATTATCAAATGCCTTCTGTGCATCTAGAAATATCAGAGCCATTTGTTTTTCAAGATGTACCTCGTAGGTGTCCAAGGTGTCCAAGATTACTCTCATATTGTCCTTAATTTGTCTCTTTGGCAGAAATCCATTTTGATCAGCATGAATAAAAGTATTTAAATATTTTTTAAGTCTTTCTGCCAATATTGAAGCAAAAATTTTATAATCTGCATTGAGTAGAGAAATGGGTCTATAGTTCTTAATTTGTAATGGATCGGCCTTCTTTTTTGGAATAAGTGTAATATAGACTTCTGAACATGATTTAGGTATCTTCTTCTTTAACATAACTTCATTCATAACTTCTAGCAAAGGAAGATTCAACGATTCTTGTAATGTTTTGTAAAAGTCTGCTGGAAGTCCATCTGGACCTGGTGCCTCTCCATTATTTTGCTTCTTGAGTGCTTCAGTTAACTCCATCATCGTTATATTGCTTTCTAACATTGTTTCAGTTTCTTTAGGTATCTGAGGGAAATTAGCATTCTGGAAGTACTGTTTAACTCTTTCCTCATCAATATTCTCTTGCATATATAATTTCCCATCGAAGTCTCGAATGATTTCCTTCTTCTCTTTACTACCATAGCAAACTTGGCCTTGGTCATCTATTAATTGCAATATTTTCCTTGATTCTTTCTCCTTTCTCAATTTGTATGCTGACCATCTACCTGATTTGTTTGCGTCTTCAAAGTAGTTCTGTTTAGCACCTCTAATTTTCTGTGCTAATTCTTCTTTTTCTATTTGACCCATTTTATGTTTAATTAGATCCATTTTTAGTTTGATGTCCTTTTTCTGTGGCATTTTCTGTAGCTCTTTTTCAAGGCTTTTATACTCATCCTCTAAGGTCTTAGAGGCTAATCTTTTCATAAGTATTTCTTTTCCTTGTATAGTCTATTATCAAGCCTCTAACATATGCCTTCATTGTATCCAATACATTCCGAACTGATGTATCTTCTTTTTTGTTTTCTCTAAAGAAAAAAGCCAATTCTTTCTCCATCCACTGTGTGAAGTCTTTTTCCTTTAAAATGGTATTATTTAATGCCCATCTAGATCTTCTTTTTTGTCTGTTCCATTTAATTGTCATTGGATTGTGATCTGCCCAAGTACTTGTTTCAATATTTATTTCTTGAATATTAGTTATTAATTCTGTTGACATCCATATCATATTTATTCTGGACCATGATAAGTGTCTATTTGAATAGAAGGTGTACTGTTTAGTTTTAGCATTTCTTTCTCTCCATGTATCTTTTAAGTTTATTTCATCTACCATTTTAAAAAAAAGATATAGGGAGAGTCTTTCTGTTTTGCTTTATTGTTTTCTGTGCTGTATAGTCCAAATTATTGTCTACAATTCCATTAAAATCTCCCATCATAACTATATTAGCATAGTCCAGTTCAATTATTTTCATAAGTAATTTTTTGTAGAATTCTTCTTGTTTGTCATTCAGAGCAGAGATTGCAATCAGGAGTGTTTTTGTATTATTATCCATTATTTCCACCATTAGTATTCTTCCATAAGTATAATCGGTATAAATCAATTTTGCTGGGTGGTCTCTTTAATATATAAAACCACTCCTCTTTTCTTACATTGTGTCAAGGAAGTAAATATTTTCCCTTGCTTTAGCTGTATCAACAATTGTTCATATTGTTTTTTTAATATGTACTTCTTGTAGACAAATTATATCAAATTTTAATTTCTCTAATTTATGAAAGGTTTTCCTTCTTTTAACGGCTGAGTTAAGTCCATTTATATTAATTGTAATCATTTTTTTCTCTTCCATGATTATATTTTGCAGTTAAGTTTAGCAGCTCTCGTAGATCTTAGTTCATGTTGTTCTTTGACTTCCACCTTTCCACCTACTGCACCTTCTTCTTTTTCAGTCACCATTTGGCAGTCCTCTTGAAAATCAGTTAGTGAGATCTCTTTTTCTGCCTCTTCTTCTTTCCCGCCAAAAAATTCTGTATAAAATAATTCTGCTTTCTCAATTGAGTCAATTCTATGTCTCTGTTCTTGCCATGTGAACATTAAACCTTCTGGAATCAGCCATCTATAATTCACCTCTTTTTAAAGTGGCATTTTAGTCAGGAATCGTATTCTCTTCTCATCTCTCTCACTATTCTGGGTATTTGTTTCAAGGCCACAATCTCCTTATCTTTATATTTCAATGTTTTCTTTTTTGCCACTTGCAATATTTGCATTTTAATGGCTTTCTTTGTAAATCTAATGTGAACTTCTCTTGGTAAGCTATTTCTCATTGCATATCTTATGAAAACTCGATAAACCTCATCTATTCCATCCATCATCTTCTCTTGAGTTATTTCTAAAACTTCAGCCAGTATTTCTATCATTATCTCAGCTAAGTTTTGTCCTTTTTCTTCCTCTACATTTTGGAATCTAAGATAGAATTCTGATCTATCCATATCTCATCTCAACATACCACTTTTATCTTGTTCAACCACCATTAATCTATTATCAATATCTCCAATCTTCTTGTCTCTTTGTTTATCTTCTTCAATTTTTTGGAATCTCTCATCATACTTCAACATCATTTGTTGGATGTTCTCCAATTTTTCATCAGTTTTCCCTGTTCTTTGTTCAGTGTTCTCTGTTCTTTGTTCAATGTTCTCTGTTCTTTGTTCAATGTTCTCTATTCTCTTTTCAATATTCTCTGATCTTGCTTGAATATTCTGAATTCCTTGCATAATCATACGCAGAGTCACTTTTTCTTGTTCTTTTTCTTGCTTTAACACTGTCTGTATTGAACGTTGTCCTCCAGATGGTGGAGTGGAAGCAGTAGAAGTTGAAGAACCAGGAACTGTAAATTTCCTACTCATTTTAAGCAATTCAAAATCTTTAGGTTCTTCTAAACCTTAATCCAGTTGTGAAGTAACCAATTGTAGTTCAAAATAAAAATAGTAGAAAAAAGAAACCCAATAATAATGATAAAAAAGAAAGAAAGAAAAGGGAGGATAAAATTTCTTTAGGTTCTTGTATACCTTTATCCAATCAGTAGTTAGATGAAGAAAAAGGCTTGAAAAAAAAGGGGAAAGGAAAAATTCTTCAGGTTCTTCAACACTTTAATCCAATTGAAAGGTCTCAAATAGAAAAGAGTGCATAAGAATAAACCAGAAAGGTAGATGAAAAAACAAAAATACCAGGAAAGGGGAAAAAATGCTATTCCCTTAAAAAAAAAAAACATTAATACTAAAGCTTCCCCTTTAAAATAAAAAGCAAACATAGAGATTGGACTTCCAAAGAAAAAAAGAAAAACAAAGACAAGCTCCAACAAAACGAAAAACCCAAATAGTTTTTACAAGGAAAAAAAAAAGATAAAATGAAATACAATAAAGCTGGTGAGGAGGAATAGCACAACTTCAAAAAAGTAAAAAGAGCACACTGCACTTTGTTTAATTATCCAAGGCTCTTATTATAGCTCTTTTCTCCAAAAACTTATCACCTTTTTTTCTCCTAGATTTCAACACCAGACTTCAGCTGTTGATAGAAACCCAGAAGAGCACCTGCAATAATACTCTCCCATGCTCTTCCCTCTATCTTATCAAATAGCAATGTTCTTGAAAAAGAGTCTCAGTTCTTTCTTTCTCAGCTTTGTCTGGTCATAGGGAATAGAATATTTTCAAGCCTCTAGTTGGCAGTTTCTTTGCTCTCACTTTCCCTCTCCTTTTCCAAGCAAGATATAATAAGAATTAATATAAACAGAAAAAGATATTTTAAAAAAGAGAAATAACTAAAAGGGAGCCTCCAGCCTAAAATATTACAAAATCAAAAAGGAGAAAAAAATAGATGCAAAAGAAAAAACCAGTCCAGTTTCAAAATATAAGATCATGTATAGAAAATCCAGCAATGAGAAAAAAAAAACATTACTTTGACATTCCTGTTTAAAATCACCGCTTAATCACTTCTGTCAAAACTTTTACAGATTCTTTCTTTTCCTTAGGGTGTCTTTCAGATCTTAGAATAAAGAAAAAGTTCTCACCAAAACAGCACACTCTCTCTTTCTGTTCTCTTCCATTTCGGAGCTGTCCCAACTTCAGCAGCTTTAATGGTTGCGTCTTTGCTGCTAGCAAAAAGAGCTTCTCCTGGATCTACCAGAGACTTTGCAGTATCCCTGGGATTGACAGGATGCACTCTTCACTTTCACCATCTCTTTGGGATGGTTTAGATCCACTTGGACCATCCAGGAGCAAAGATATCGGCTGCGATCTCAGATCTCCCAGATTGCATGCTGTATCGTCATGACACCAGCTCCGCCCTCCGCATATTAATCATTTTGGTTAGCAAGCAGATAGCAAACGTCTGAGTCTCAGTTGTATTAAACGTTATCATTTACCCCATTGCCAGGCTAAGAAGTCATCCACAGGACAGTGGAAAAATAGAATCATCATACATTTCACACTCTAATTCAAGTAATCTCATGGCTGACCTTTAGAGAAAGCAGAGAAACAAGCACAGAGCTGTTACCCTTCTGACTACAACATTGAACAAACGTTCCCCACACCTTAGGAGTATAAAAGAAAGATGTAGGGGATATTGAACATACGAGTTCAATTAAACTCAAATATTGACATTAAAATGTCTATGATTTAAGAATTGAAAGAGAAAAATTAATTTAGAAGAAAATGACTTTTTAGTCTACTCAGTCTTATACCACACACAAGTATATACTCCAAATACTTAATCAGCATCTCCTATGACCTTCATCATGAATTTCAAAGTTTAGGGACCTATTGTTCTTTAAAACCCATTGAAAAACAAACCATCCATTGGGATTCCTAAGAAATGACTTTTAAATATGTGCACTATTTTGTTTATTTCCTAATTGTCTTTGTGGTTTTCTTTTTTTAAAAAAAATCTGTTACATCTCTTACTCAGGCCAATTGTTACTTTTAGATCCATGTGAGGTCAGCTTTGATTTGTCCATCAGTTGTCACTTTATGCCATGAATAGGATGCAGTCTACCTTTTTGAATGGAGAAAGAATGATTTGCCATGATGAGACAAAGAGACTGTGGTTTATTTTGGATTTTTGCCTGGTTCTAATTTCTATATACACCTATAGCAGGGTGTCAAACTGGCAGCCGTGGGCCAAATGCATCACATGTAGGCTGCACCCACCCTAGCTCTGCAAAGGGAAAAAAACATTGTGAAACATCATGTAGATGGCAACATGATGCCATGAGTTTGACACCATGACCTAAAGTTTGTTTCTGTGCTTCAGAGATGAGTCTTTACCTTTAATATGACTTAGTAATGTTAGTCTGGCTAAAGACCAAAGAAAACCTTTATCTAATGTAGTTCTGGTATTATTTCTTCAACAGCACTATCATATGTAATCATATGTATGCATATATGTGCATATTTACATCCTACTTTTTCCTCTAGGTTCAAGGCAGCATTCATACCACTGCCTTTTGATTTTTTTCTTAACAAAATAACACCGTAATGAATGTTCAGCAGAAAAAATGGCTTCCCCCAAATCATTCTCCTCCATGCTGCATCGAGAGCCCAGGATAGGGTTGACTCCTTCCTATGACATCATAGCTGAGTCTATACAAAAATATAAAAGTCAACCCCCGGGAGAGACCCCAGCTTTTGACTCAGTTCCTTTCAGTCAGTAGCTGTGTCTCTGAAAGCGTTCTGTTAGATAGCAATCACCAGCGATCTTCAGTACCTTTTTTCCTCTCTTCAAGCAGCTCCCAGGAGAGCAGGGCTCTCTCTCTCTCTCTCTCTCCTGCAACATTGGGAGCAGCTTTACAGAGCTCTCTGCAGGCAAGCTGGGCATTGTCTGAAGACCTCCCCCATGCCTGCAATTTGGAGGGATCATAAACATGATCGGCAAACTGATAAGAACTCAAGCCAGCTGATCATGTAGCTGGTTGTTGTGTTTTTCCCTTGATGACTTCGCTCGGGGCTCTGTATAGCCTAAGGAGTGATTCTTCATTCTTGGAGCCTGTTTTCCTGTAGTCAGAGGCCATCTTGGATTCAAGAGGTGAGAGGCCATTTTGTAAGCCCGGAGGCCATTTATACCCTAAGGGGCTTAATAGAAAAATTTCTAAACAGCTTCTTTCCAACACAAAAGCCTTTATTTTACAAATGGAGCAAGATAAGGCTCTGGCAGAGCTTCCCCCCCCCCTCAGTGGAACAGTCTCTTAAGCTCAATAGAAAAAGATGTAGGCAACGCACCCAATCAGTCCAGAGGGTGGTGGCTGCAAAAATCAAAGCTAAGGCTCTAGCCCCTAAGAAGCAACTCAGGCTGAATTGAGGGCAGAGAAGCGCAGACATGCAGCTCTAGAGAGGCAATTCAACAGAACTATTCAACAGAAGGGAGTGCAACTACAGCATGTTTCAGGTGATACTTGTGTGCCCTAACCAAGGCCTCCTGGGGAGGAGAAGTTATCTATGAGCCTTTCCATCCTCCATCCTGGTCTCCTGAGGCTCTTGCTGTACAGTCAGATCCTCAGGATTTAAGCAGATCTGGGCCTTATTTCCAATAGGCTTCTGTGCCCTATGCTCCTCCCTCTCCCTCCAGGCCTTAAATCTCTCCTCAATCTAGGCCTAAAGCCATCTTCACTCCCACAGCAGCGGGCCTTCGGCCTTCTGCCTCTATCTTTGAGCATAGACCAAGGGATATCCAAGATGTAGTCTCATCAGCCA
The DNA here is from genome assembly GCA_033807585.1 of Hydrophis major. NCBI lineage: Eukaryota > Metazoa > Chordata > Lepidosauria > Squamata > Elapidae > Hydrophis > Hydrophis major. The sequence continues at coordinate 71,983,544 of CM066328.1, read as the reverse complement.
TTAGGCAGGGATTGGCTGAAGGCTTCAAGCAAATTCTTCAACCTCTGGAAAGGATTCAGGCCTGCTATGTTTAAGGACTAAGCTGCAGTTCTCCTTCTGGTCCACCGCCTGTGCGGGAGCGTCAACCGCTCCCATTGGCTGATGCTGTTTGACAGCCGGCTATAAAAGGGAGCTGTCAAACGGCATCAGCTGTCGCCGCCAGCTGGCTGTCAGATTGCCATCGGCAGCCACGGCAACCCTTTATTCATTGAATAAAGTCTGTTAGCCTTTTCCCTGGCTCCGTCTCTCTCTGTAACCGCTGCTCTACAACACTGGTGACAAGGGCAGGATACAACAAGACGACCAGGCAAAACAACTGAGCCGAAGTCACTACAAGAAAGAGCTGAAGCCACTAAGGGCTGTTTTGAAGTCACCGCCGTCGGTGCTCTCCAAAAGAAAAAAAAAAAGCGTGAACTTTAAAGCTCTACAGTTGAGGAGATGAGCGCCGCTGACAGGCACAACCAGAAATGCTTTTCTAAAAGCGATACCTCTTAAATTTCCTCACGTAAGGAAACCGACTCTGCCACTCCGATGGCATCAACTCCGACGTTCCCACATTTTCAGCTGGGAGCAGAGACTTGGGAATCTTAAATGAATAGATTCGAATGTTTTTAAATGTGATTGATTTGTCTGAGGCTACAGCCCTGAGAAAAAGGTCTTATTTTTTAAGCTTCTGTGGGGCTACCATCTTTGACACAGCCTCTGCTCTAGTGTCCCCTTGATCCATCAAGGCTATCCCCTGGGATGAGTTGAGGGAGATCTTATCAAACCACTATTCCCCCAGACCCTCTCAAATAGCTAGAAGGCTAGCTTTTAGAAGGAGGGTTCAAGCTGAAGGGGAAACTGTGACTCAGTATATAGCAGCATTAAGATCAGCTGCCATACACTGTGGGTTTAGGGACTACCTCGAGGACATGCTACTGGACCAAATTGTGGGAGGAGTCAGGGACTTAAAACTGCAGAGAAGGTTATTGGCAAAAAAAGATTTGACCTTATCCCTAGCTGTTGAGGAAGCTCAGGCTGCTGAGTTATCAGAACTATCTGCAAGCTGAGCTCCAGGGAAGCAGCTCTAAACAAGGTCAGGTTACAATTCATTGTGATGAAACCTCCCAAGAAGAGGAAGAAGAAACATCAGAGGTAAATCGCCTCACTTGCCCCAGAGCACCTTTGGGTCCACCCAAAAAAACCAATGCCCAGACCAGCAAACAACAACTTCATTGTATGAGCTGCAGGGGTAACCACCTTAGGTCAACTTGCAGGTTCAGAAACTTTATTTGTCTGAACTGCCAGAAGAGAGGGTACATAGCCAGGGTTTGCCAAGCTGAACAGACCCATCCTCAAAGAACTCAAGTTTCTGCCCCCTCCCAAAGGCAAGTGGAAAATTGCTACACATGTTATCACGCGGGCTATAGCACCAGTAATTCTAACAAAATAAGCATTTCTCTTTTCATAGAAGGTAAACCCTGCCAGATGGAGGTGGACACCGGGTCAGCACTCTCCATCATATCGTGGACCACCTTGAAGAAGATACTGCCTTTGCTCTCAAAGAAGCTGATCAACTGCCACCTGACTCTTCGGGACTACCAGGGGAAGACCATTCCAGTCCTGGGTAAGGGAAACTTCCTCATTCAATTCCAAAACTTTAGAGGTCACTTGCCACTGGTAGTTGTAAATGGTGCCCTACCTAGTTTTCTAGGACTAGATTGGTTTCCTAGGCCTTAACATTACAGGTATTCACGCTGTGGTAAATTCTGAGGTTGATGCCCTTTTTAAGGACTACTGAGATGTTTTCAGCAGTGAGCTAGGGTGTTATACAGGCACCCCCATATCTTTCGATGTGGGTCCACAAGCCACCCCAATCCGTTTAAAACCTCGAAGGGTTCCCTTCGCCATTAGGCCCAAATTAGATGCTGAATTAGACAAGCTCATCAGCCAAGGAATTTTGGAACAGGTAGATTTTGCCAAGTGGGAAACCCCCATAGTGACCCCCCTAAAAAAGGATGGCAGCGTGAGAATTTGTGCAGACTATAAGACGTCCCTCAACCATTTCCTCCAAATTAGCGCATACCCACTACCTGTAATCCAACACCTGCTCCACTCGTTTGAGCCAGGTACAATTTTTGCCAAGTTAGATATGTCCCAGGCATACCAAAAATTTCCTGTGGACCAGCACACTGCTGACCTACAAACCATAGTTACACACAGGGGTGCCTTCAGATGTAAACATTTACAGTTTGGAGTCAGTGTAGCCCCTGGCATTTTCCAATCAATCATGGAAAGAATCCTCCAGGGCCTACCTGGGGTGGTCCCATACTTTGATGACATTTTAGTCTCTGCCACCAAGAAAACACAATTGCTACTCAGAGTGAGGTCTGTCCTTGATAGGTTTAGGCTAAATGGGTTCAAATTGAAAAAAGATAAATGCACCATTGCTACCAGTCAAGTAGACTTCCTTGGTTATCGAATTGATTCCTCTGGGATTCACCCCATTGAAAGTAAAGTTAGAGCCATTTACGAGGCACCCACTCCCTCTAACAAAACAGAATTACAGGCCTTTTTGGGGCTCCTAAATTTTTATGCATCTTTCCTGCCTCACCAGGCCTCTGTAGCTGAACCCCTACAAAGGCTCCTAGATAAGAAGGCCCCATGGCACTGGGTACAGAAAGAAGCCAATGCTTTCCAGGCAGTAAAGTCTCTTTTGACTTCAGATGCTGTATTGGTTCAATTTAACAAGGACTTGCCCCTGGTTTTGGCTTCTGATGCCTCACCTTTTGGTATAGGAGCAGTATTAAGCCACAGACTTTCAAATGGATCTGAGGCACCTATTGCCTTCTTTTCAAGGACATTCTCTGCTGCAGAGAGAAACTATAGTCAGATCGATAAGGAGGCCTTAGCAGCTGTGGCTGCTGTAAAAAAATTCCACGAGTTTCTCTATGGCCATTCTTTTGCACTAGTAACAGATCATAAACCTCTCTTGGGACTGTTAGCCGGTGACAGGTACTCTCCCCGAGAATGACCAGATGGACTCTGTTTCTGGCTGCTTACTCATACACTTTGGTACATCGCCCTGGAATAAACCTGAGCCACGCAGATGCTCTTAGCAGATGCCCCCTGCCAACACCAGTCAGGGACTCAGCTCCCATCCACGCAATCTTCGACTGCAATGAACTTGACCTACCAGTCTCAGCTGGGGATATTGCTGCACATTCCCAAAAAGATTCTGTGATTTCCCAAGTCCTGGACTGGGTGGGGAGGGGGTGGCCTGATATTCAATTCGCCCCTGAATACTTGCCATTCAGGACCCGCAGGCAGGAGTTGTCTTCTCTACAGGGCTGTCTGTTATGGGGGACTAGGGTGGTCATTCCACCCACCTTGCAAAAATCAGTTTTAAGGGCACTGCACGAGGGTCATCCGGGCATCGTAAGAATGAAGGCCTTAGCACACAGCTATGTTTGGTGGCCAGGACTGGATGCCCAAATTGCCAATTGGGTTAATATGTGCCAAGCCTGCCAGGCAACAAGGGCAGCCCCACCCACAGCACACTAACCAGATGGGAAGGTACGGGGCGCCCTGGGCCAGGCTGCATATTGACCTAGCTGGTCCCATACTGGGGAAGACATTCTTGGTTGTGGTAGACTCATTTTCAAAATGGACAGAGGTGGCCTTGTTACCTTCCACCACCACACTAGCAGTCACAAGGATTTTGACCAGACTGTTTGTTACTCATGGACTGCCTGACACCTTGGTCTCAGACAATGGCCTCCAATTCAGTTCCAACGAGTTTGCCATCTTCACAGCCAACCTGGGTATCAGACACGCCCTCACAGCCCCCTTTCACCCTGCGAGCAACGGGATGGCAGAGAGGGCTGTTGGATCAGTCAAAGAAGTTCTGGGCCAAGCGGACTGGCATTCTAAGCTGTCCACGTACATATTAACACAGCACGCCACTCCATGCCCATCTACCAACAAGTCACCTGAAGAACTTTTGATGGGCAGATGGCTCAGGACTACTCTGGACAGGTTGCACCCCCACTACGCTCCCAGCTCACCCCTGGCTTCTGACAGCCATGCCAGGGAATTCACCCTGCAAGACCTGGTCTATGCCAGGAACTATGCAAGGCACCCATTATGGCTGCCAGGGCAGATAGTTTCTATTACAGGGCCCAGGTCTTACAGAGTCTTCCTAGAAGATGACCACATCTGGAGAAGACACGTGGATTAGCTGAGGAAGTGCTGGACCAAGCCTGCCATCGAAACCATGGTCAACAACTCGGCCTACCCACCGACTGCCGCAGCTGACCTGCTAAAGGACCCGGTCTACCAGCCTCTCAATGACCCAACCAACCGACCACCGCGAGAGGACTCACAAGAGCAGCAGTCAGATGGCAGATCCAGGATAGCTGACGACCCTCCGCAGACTCTTGGCACCGCCCGGGAAGAACAAGATGAGGCAGCAGCAGACAAGCCCCTGGAGCCACGAAGCTCAGGCCGCGAATGGAAACCACCATCCTGGCTACGAGACTATGCATGCTCGTGGCCAGGGGGAAGGAGTGCTATGTTTAAGGACTAAGCTGCAGTTCTCCTTCTGGTCCGCCGCCTGTGCGGGAGGGTCGACTGCTCCCATTGGCTGATGCTGTTTGACAGCCGGCTATAAAAGGGAGCTGTCAAATGGCATCAGCTGTCACCGCCAGCTGGCTGTCAGATTGCCATCGGCAGTCGCGGCAACCCTTTATTCATTGAATAAAGTCTGTTAGCCTTTTCCCTGCCTCCGTCTCTCTCTGTAACTGCCGCTCTACAACAAGGCCCTTCTCCCTTCTCAAAAAGTACACTGTTCCTTGCCTCATCATCCTGATTTGCACAGGCCTCAGGACCTCAGGGTCCATTCTTCTCTACCAGAATGGGAGGAGATTGATGAGGAAGGAAGGCCTTCACCATCTGAACACAGTTACTCCTCTCATTCAGAGTGTGAAGAGGGTGAGATTTTTGACCAAAATCTTTCAGAGGAAGAGGATTCTTCCCCAGAACAGACATCTTCTGCATTGGTCTTCAAACCTGTTCTCTTCAGACCATTACTCAGCAAGGCCTTGGTCACTGCCAAACTGTTGGCAGAGGAAGTAGCTCCTGAGCCACAAGGAAATCCCTCTAGCCAAGGGGATTCACTCTTCTTCAAGCCTGTAGTGCGTGCAGAGGTTTTGCCTTCTCCCATTTTGTTCCTGGACATGGTCAAGGAACAGTGTACTTCTCCTTCGGCAAGTCCTTGCCCATCTTCTCTGGATAAGCATTTCTACAATGTCAGCGCAGCTCTGGACAAGGCCCTGGCAGTGCCTTCTGTTGACATTCCGGTCCTGGTCTTGTTCTCATCTTCTGGCACTCCCACAAAGCCAGAAGATATCCTGAAACTGGATGATAAACATTCCGAACAGACCCTCAAGCTCAATCACCAGGCTGCTGCTTGGGCTGCTTGGGCTTCAACAGAAGCATACTTCTTCACCAGGGCATCTATACGGTGGCTGCACCAACTCCAGAATAGATTTCCTGCTTCTGACCTTCAGTCTCACCAAGACCTTAATAAGATTATTGCAGTGGCGGAATTCACTGCGGATGCCACTCTCAATTCCGCCAAATTTGCATCCAAGGCCATGGCATCTTCTGTAGCAGCAAGAAGACTTTTATGGCTCCGAAATTGGCAGGAGGAGTCACACTGAAAATGGAAGCTGGCTTCACTTCCTTTCACAGGCGATAAGCTTTTTGGCGATGCTCTGGAACCTTATCTCATCGAAACCAGAGATAAACATAAAATTCTCTTTCTCTGGGAAGAAAGCCGACTATCACCCTGCTCCTTATCGCCCTCCTGCCTTCCAAGTGGAGACCTCATCTCGCTTCTCCTGCTCTCACAGGCCATACTCCCAATGCCAAGACCAACAGGTGGAAACATCTGGCAGACAACCTTCTACTGGTAAATGGCCCTTTTTTTGGGGGGGGGGGGTCATTCCTTCTGTTGCTCTAAGTCAGTGATGGCTAACCTTTTCAGCTTGGTGTGTCGAAAATCGGGAAAAAGTGTAGCCTTCCTCAGGTCATGTGTCACTTCAAAAAATATCAATAATTTGGTAATATTTGCAGCCCTAATGAAGAAAGAGTTATATTTTTAATATTTTTATTATATTTATTAGTTCAAAAAGCAAAAAACAATTAATGATTTACCTTAGTGACTTTTCTGTTGCTGAATTGCATTTGCTAAATCTTCAATTGCAGGGTTGTATTTTGTGCACTTCAGGGCCAAGCAAGCACTACTAACTTCATCTGTCAGTCTGTTTCTTTTATTTGTTTTAATATTGTTTAATGCTGAGAATAAGGTCTCACAAAAGTATGTTGAGGGAAAAATTGTGAGTAAAGCCATTCCTAGATTTTTCAAGGCACTAAAAGTGTCTGGTAATCTGTTCCAAGCACTCCAAATTTCCTGTTCGTAGTGGCAGTCTTCTTCATTCTCCAAATGATTTTTTCCAGATTCTTAAGCTTGGACCTCAAATCGACAAACACTTGAATCCAGATGTGGTTGCATCTCCAAATCATCAATTTTGCATCTCCAAATCATCAATTTTCATCCATTTGAAACTATTTAATTCTAAAGTACTACTACTACTACTGAAGACTACTACATCTGGATACTTAATTATTTTAATGGTCTGTTCAAGGCTTCTAAATTGATTAAATCTTTCACTGAACTGGTCAAACAATGACGGACTGGGCTGGGGTGATCACACAGGGCTGTGAAACTCGTCTCCCTGGTCTCAGGGCTGCATGTGCAGGATGTGGGGATTGGAAGGCCACCTTAGGGGGCTGTGAACCTCATGGATCTCCTTTCCTCCTGTAGTGTTCCTGAGGTAATGAAACTGAAAAACCTCAGTTTATGGCAGTTAAAACTGGTTCTCTGCTGCAAAATCTCGCGGCAGCAGTGACACCATGCCTCCACGCAACAAGCAGGGAGCAGGGATTGGAGCAGAGCACAGGCAGCCTCTAAATGTGCAGGTTTTCCCAACACCAACAGGCATGTCAGTCAAAGTGCCTCGGCGTGTCACCTATGACACGCGTGTCATAGGTTAGCCATCACTGCTCTAAGTAATCCCTCGTTCTCCCCACCTATCGGAGGTCACCTAGCCTTCTTTGCCTCCAAATGGGAGGAGTCAACGATGGACGCCTGGGTGTTCAGCACTATTAGGTCAGGGTTACAATTAGACTTCCTAACCCCATTTCCCCCAAATTTTTTTGATCTGTCCTGTGTCTTGAAATCAGGGCTATTCAACCTGTTCCCCTGCCTCAACGGGGACGTGGGCTTTACTCTCACCTTTTCATCGTTCCCAAAGCCTCAGGGGGGTGGCGAGCCATCCTTGATCTAAAATTTCTCAACCAATTTGTAAAATACAGGTGATTTAAAATGCAGACTCTGCATTCTATTTTAGAGAGCGTTCGGGAGGGCGACGTCCTCTCTTCTGTTGATCTCACTGAGGCTTACCTCCATATCCCAATTTGGCCTCATCATCGTCAGTTTCTCTGTTTCTGTTATCAGAATACCCATTACCAGTATTGAGCACTTCCCTTCGGCCTCTCATCGGCTCCAAGGGTCTTCACAAAGGTTCTGGTAGCATTGGTGGCATCTCTGCATTCTATTCCAGTGAGGATCCAATGCTACTTGGACGACATTTTGATTCTTTCCTCTTCCATCCTTGTGGCCCATTGGGATCTACAAATTACCCTGTCATGTCTCCAGAGCCATGGATTTTCCATCAACACCAAAAAGAGCCAGCTCTCTCTGTTCTGTCCTTCATTAACATAATCGAGATCCCCGCGCTTTGATTGGCCAAAGCGCGGGGCTCTCCGATTGGTCAGGCGAGCCGTGCCGATTGGCTCGCTAAGAATCTCCCGCGATTGGTCCGTTCAGACCGCGGGAGATTCAAAGCGGTGCCATTGGCCGCGGCCGTCGCGGCGAAAGGAATAAAAGCCGCGGGCTTTTTTCCTTTCGCCAGTTCGGTTCCAGCATACCAATAAAAGAGCTTGCATTGAAGTCACCGACTCCTGGCATCATTTCGCGGACACGACACTGGCGACGAGGATGGGATCCAGACCCTGAACCGAACCACGTGTCCGACGGAAGCCAGACGAACCTCCGAGATGGCGAAAATCGCACCACCCGCCCCCTTCAACCCCGCCACCGAGGACTGGGAATCGTTCTCCGACCGATTCCACATGTACCTCGAGTGCACCGGCATGAAGGACGCCTCCGGCCCAATGAAACGCGCCGTTTTCTTGACCCACTGCAGAACCGAGGTTTTCCAGATGGCCAAAGCACTGGCCAAACCCGCCGATGCCACCGCGATGGACTGGGATGTCCTCGAACCCATACTGCAGTGGCACTATGCTCCAGAGGTACCCATCCTGATCCGGCGAAACAAGTTTTACCGGCGGGACCAGAGGTCGGGTGAGAGCTTGAGCGACTTCGTCGCCGAGCTGCGGCGTTTAGGGGGGCTCTGCGAATTCGATAACCTAAACAACGCTCTGAGAGACCGAATCGTGCTCGGTTTGTGGGACCCCGCCCTCCAGAGCCGGCTGATGGCTAAGGGCGACATCAGCCTAGCAGACACCCTCACCGCAGCCGCAGCCGCCGAAGCAACTCGAACTTCCGCCGACAGCATGCGCACACCAAACACGGGGGACCGCAGCGGAAACAACAACCCGGCGAGGTCGACCGAGCCCAAAACCGAGATGACCACCCACCAGGGCGACTTCCACTCGGCATCCGGCACGTCCGATGACGAGGAGGACATCCATCGACTCCAGACAGGGCGCGACCCATGGAACCGGCGAGGTCGTAAGTCGAGGACCAACTGTGCCGGCTGCGGCGGCGACCACCCCAGGTCGGAATGCCGGTTTTTCGAATCAATCTGCCGGCATTGCGATAAAAAGGGACACATCGCCCGTGTCTGCCACCTGAAGAAAAACCGCAGTCCGGCACGATGGGACCACAGCGACCGGAGGAGGGAAAGCACAGCACCCCGGACCAGAGATCGCCCCTCGGACAGCCGATGGGACCGGAACGGACGATCCTCGCGAGGCGGCGACAACCGGCGGAGAGAGGAGACCCACCAGACGGTCACCATCGGCCACGCCATCACCAACGACGCCCGGAAGGTCCACGTCGAGGTATGCATCGAGGGCCAGCCATGCAAAATGGAGGTGGACTCCGGGTCCTACCTCTCCATGATTGCATGGCATGAGATAAAGCGGTTGGTGCCGACCCTCCAAAGGAGGAACGTAGACAGCCAGAGACTCATTGTAAAGGACTATCAGGGAAACCGCATCCCGGTAGTTGGCACCAAAAGCTTTAACATCACTTATAAGGGGCACACCGAACGACTCCCCCTAACGATCGTCAACCGCGACTGCCCAAGCCTACTGGGACTGCAATGGTTCGCCCCGCTCGACATCGCCCTCACGGGAGTTGACCACGTCACTGACGACGGCTGGGAGCAGCAACTAGCCTGGGAGTTCCAAGAGGTCTTTGACGGAAACCTAGGCAAGTACCGAGGGCCCCTTATATCGTTCGACCTAGACCCTAACGTCCCCCCCAAACGCCTGAAACCAAGGCGGGTGCCATTCGCACTGAAACCCAAAACAGACGAGCAAATTGACAAGCTCGTCAAACAAGGGGTCCTGCAGCCCATAGACCACGCCCAGTGGGAGACCCCCATAGTCACCCCGATCAAGCCCGATGGGTCGGTGAGTATCTGTGGGGACTATAAGGCCACCCTAAATGGCACGCTGCAACAAAGCGCCTACCCCGTCCCAGTAGTACAACACCTACTGCACTCACTGGGAGGGGGCAAGGTTTTCGCCAAGCTCGACCTCGCCCAGGCATACCAACAGTTGCCGGTCGACGAGCAAACGGCAGAAGCGCAGACCATTGTCACCCACCGGGGAGCATTCAAATGCAACCGACTCCAATTCGGAGTCAGCGTGGCACCGGGCATATTCCAAAGCCTAATGGAGAGGCTATTGCAAGGTATCAAGGGGGTGGTACCTTATTTCGACGACGTCCTAGTGTCGGCAGCCAACCAAGCCGAACTAGAAGGTCGACTAAGGGAGGTCCTAACTAAATTTAAAGAGACGGGACTAAAAGTAAAGAGGGAAAAATGCCAGCTTTACACGGAACGAGTGGAATTCCTGGGCTACCTCCTAGACCAGCACGGCATTCACCCCACAAGCAAAAAAATCAAGGCCATCAAAGAAGCCCCCAACCCCAAATCAAAGACTGAGCTACAGGCATTCTTGGGGTTACTGAACTTTTACAATGTTTTCCTACCTCAATAGGCGACGGCGGCGGAGCCCTTGCATAGGCTCCTGGACAAGGCGGCGACCTGGACTTGGGGGAAACGGGAGCAAGCCGCCTTCCAAAGAACGAAGGACCTCCTCACCTCCGACGCCGTCCTCATACTATTCAACGAGACCCTACCTCTGGCCGTCACATGCGACGCATCACCCTTCGGCGTCGGCGCTGTCCTCAGCCATACCCTTCCCGACAGAAAAGAAGCGCCCATCGCGTTATTTTCAAGGACCCTCACCAAACCGGAGCGGAACTATAGCCAACTGGACAAAGAGGCTCTGGCTATAGTTGCCGCCATAAAACGATTCCACGAATACCTCTACGGCCGGACTTTCACCATCATAACGGACCACAAGCCGCTGCTGGGAATCCTTGCAGGGAACCGGGCCACCCCGAACATTCTGTCTCCCGAATGACAAGGTGGTCCGAGTTCATGGCAGCCTACAACTACGAACTCATACACAGACCGGGTAAGACGATCTCCCATGCAGACGCCTTAAGCCGCTCGCCGCTACCGGAACCCGACACCAACCCAGCACCCACGACGACCATCCTCAGCATAGAGACTCTACCCAACCTGCCCATAACCACGTCAGACATTGCTCGAGAGACTAATAAAGACAAACGTCTGGCGCGGGTGTTGCATTGGGTGGAGAAAGGATGGCCGGAAAGGGACAACGACGAGTCCGTCAAAACGTTCCGAAACCGCCAAACGGAACTCTCGTTGTTAAAAGGGTGCATACTATGGGGGGACAGGGTGGTCATTCCAGAAAAGCTACAGGGGAAGGTTTTGGAAATGCTACACGAGGGGCACCCTGGCATCGTTAGGACTAAAGCCCTGGCCAGAAGTTACGCTTGGTGGCCAGGGATGGACAAACAAACAGAGGCCTGGGTAGCTAGGTGCCAACGATGCCAGGAAACGAGGCCCAGCCCACCCACAGCACCCGTCCTAGAGTGGGAAACCCCAAGGGGACCTTGGTCTAGAATCCATATAGACTTCGCCGGGCCCACAAAAGGACACACCTTCCTCATAACAGTTGACGCTTACTCCAACTGGCTGGAGGTAAGCAACATGAAGACGACAACCACGGAGGCCATGATCAAAGAACTCTGCAAACTCTTTGCAACACACGGCCTCCCAGACGTCGTCGTCTCCGACAACGGGCCCCAGTTCACCTCGCTGGAATTCGAAAAATTCGAAAAGCGGAAAGGGGCATCCGCCACGCGCTGACAGCACCGGCGCACCTGGCGGCGAATGGTAGGGCGGAACGGATGGTCCAATTCACTAAAAAGACCATCCGGAAAATAGACCACGGGGAGATCCAAGAGAAAATCAACAGACTACTCTTCACCCAACACATAACCCCAAATACCACACCCAATAAAAGCCCAGCCGAACTACTAATGGGCAGAAAGCTTAGGTCCCCACTCGACAGGTTACACCCCACGTATAACCCGGACAAGCCCCCAGACTCAAGCACCAAACACCGAACCTTCGCACCCGGGGACCCCGTATATGCAAAGAACCTGACGGGAGACCCTCTATGGATCCCAGCCGTCATCACCCAAGCAACAGGCCCACACTCGTACCGGCTACAAACAGCAGACGGACGAGCGTGGAAACGCCACATCGACCAACTTAGGTCGAGAACTGCAAACCAACAAACCGCCGATGCACAAACAAGCGAACCCAACCCCCACAACGCAAGCCAAGGGGGGAGGGAATACCCAGGGGACTGAATCCAAAGAAAAATAAACCAGCAGTACTCACCGGAATGCAGCCATCACGACCCCTCGCCAGGAAGGAACAGCCAAGCCAGCTCGACCGACCCGGAAAGACCGAGCGGGAGCAGCGAAACCTGTAGCTCAACCAACCCGGAAGGCCCAGGAGGGAGCTACGGAGAAGGGACCGGCCCGATCGACCAGCCGGTTCCCACGACAGCAGCAGGAGCAGCGGAGATCCCGACCGAACCGGCCGGGATCCAGCCTACAACTGAGTTGCGCAGGTCAAGTAGGACCAGACAGAGCCCCGCCTACCTACGTGACTACGCAACGTAAGGACTGAACCAAGAGGGGAGGGGTGTTCTGATCTTCATTAACATACTCGAGATCCCCACGTTTTGATTGGCCAAAGCGCGGGGCTCTCCGATTGGTCAGGCGAGCCGCGCCGATTGGCTCGCTAAGAATCTCCCGCGATTGGTCCGTTCAGACTGCGGGAAATTCAAAGTGGTGCCATTGGCTGCGGCCGCGGCGGCAAAAGGAATAAAAGCCGCGGGCTTTTTTCCTTTCGCCAGTTCGGTTCCAGCATACCAATAAAAGAGCTTGCATTGAAGTCACCGACTCCTGGCATCATTTCGCAGACACGACACTCTCCTACAACCAAATTGCAATACTTGGGAACAGTCATCGATACCATGTTGTGCCAGGTTTTCCTGTCCCCAGCTTGTGGAAAGAGCCTTGCAGAGATCATCAGCCAGATCCAGCTGCTTTCCAAACTTCTGGGGAAGATGGTTTCCTGTATTGGCATCGTCCCATGGGCTCGGCTCCACTCCCAAGCCCTCCAATGGTTCCTGCTTCCCTACCAATGAGCAGGAACCAGCCACTTATCCATCAAGGTCCCACTCCCCCCACAAATCCAGAGATCTCTCAATTGGTGGCATTCCCCATCTATCTGGAGGGGATTCCTGTTCAGGGACCCAGAAAGACTAGTGATAACCACCAATGCCAGCCTCCTGGGTTGGGGTTCCCATATGCAAGGCCAGATAACTCAGGGCATTTGGTCCAGATCGGAATAGACCCTTCCCATAAATTGGCTAGAGCTCAGAGCCACTTTTCTGGCTCTCAAGCATTTCAGGCAATCAATGACTGGCTCTCATGTTCTCGTCCTTATGGACAACATAGCTGCAAAGGCTCATGTCAACTGGCAAGGAGGGATGAGGTCCAAAGCTCTCATGAGAGAGGCTGTATGGCTGGGGTTATGGGCAAAGAAACACCTGTTATCAATCTTGGCGGACCACATCTCCGGGGTTGGCAACTCCCTGGCTGACTGGCTCAGCAGGAGCCTAGTCAACCAGGAAGAATGGTCCATTCCTCCATCTCTATTCAGGGATCTTTCCCTCAGATTCGGAACACCAGAGGTAGATCTTTTCTCCACTCCTCAAAATGCCCAAGTCACCAGATTCTTCACCAGGTTTCCTTGCCAGGAAGCGGAGGGGACCAATGTTCTTTGGTGCAGATGGCCCTTTCCCCTGCTTCCCATCATTCCGGCAGTAATTCAGAAGATGTTGGAGGAACATGCGGAGCTCCTCCTCCTGGCACCCTATTGGCCAAGGAGGCCCTGGTTTGCGGACCTGGTCAACCTATCGGTGGCTTATCTTTGGAGGATCCCTGCCCATCTAATCTCCCTTCGCCAAGGGGCCCTGCTCCACCCAGAGTCCCAGTGGTTAAGCTGACCATGTGGCACTTGAGCAGCAGTGGCTAGAGGAGGCTGATCTTCCAGAAAGGGTCATCCTCACTATCCTGGCTTCTCGCAAACCTTCTACAAGGCGCATCGATGATGCCACCTGGAAGGCTTTTTCCCAATGGTGCCTCAGGGAGGGTCTTTCTCTTGCTTCAGCCCAGTTGACAGAAGTTCTTAGCTTCCTTCAGCATGGGTTGGAGAAAGGTTTGGCCCCCAACACCTTACGCAGGCAGGTTGCGGCCCTCTCCTTGGTCCTTTCATGGGGTTTACTTCCTTCCTTATGCTATCACCCTTCAGTCAGGAGGTTTTTGAAAGGGGCTTCCAACCTGCATCCTCCGGTGGTTCACAGGTATCCTTCCTGGGACCTTCATTTGGTCCTTAATACCCTTACAAAGCCCCCCTTTGAACCCCTTAGAACAGTGTCTCTCCATTTTCTGACTCTGAAGGTAATGTTCCTTGTTTCCATCACTTCTGCCAGGAGGGTTTCCAAGCTTGCTGCTCTTTCCATCAGACAGGACCTTTGTTCCTTTCACGATGATAGGATTGTTCTTCGTCTGGACCCCTCATTTATTCCAAAGGTTAACACCTGGTTTCACAGGTCCCAGAACATTGTTTTGCCTGACTTCTGTCCTCTCCCGCACCCATGACTTAGAGCGGCAGTGGCACACACTAGGATTTTGATGTAAGAAGGGCTCTTAGAATATACTTTAAGCGGCCTTCCTCCTTCAGGAAGTTGGAAGCCATGTTTGTTTCCTTTTTTCCTTCTCACTTGGGGCACAAGGCCTCTTCTCCTACTATTAGCAGGTGGGTCAGGTCTTGCATTGAGCAGGCCTACAAAGCTGTGGCCCTTCCAGTTCCCCAAGGCCTGATGGTGCACTCTACCAGAAGTGCGGCCATTTCTGCTACCTGGGCAACCCAAGCATCCTTGGAGGAGATTTGTCGTGTGGCCACGTGGACATCCCCGTCTCCTTTCATCAGACACTACCATCTGGATGCTTTTGCCTCGGCGACTGCAGCCTTCAGCAGACGGGTGCTTCAACGAGTGGTTCCACAGTTGGTGTGATGAGCCAGACGAGGACCTGCCCGTGGACATGCAAGCTTTGGTATGTCACATCCTGGGCTCTCGATGCAGCATGGAGGAGAATGGGCATTGGTAGAAGTTACTGTGAATGCCCTTTCTATCTATGCTGCGAAAGAGCCCAACCCCTCCCTTGATTAGTCCGGAGAGGGTAAGACATATTTCTGTATTTATTTTGGGCTTTCAGAGACACCTTTCAGTCTTTCAGGTATCTTTGCCAAAGCTGGGGTCTCTCCCGGGGGCTGGCTTTTATATCTTAGTACAGACTCAGCTATGACATCATAGGAAGGAGTCAACCCACCCTGGGCTCTCTCGCAGCATAGATAGAAAGGGCGTTCATGGTAACTTCTACCAACGCCCATTCAGTAAAGTTTTTGTGCTACAATGAACCAAATCCTGGATATTCCTAGTCCTATTTTCATATCATAATAATCATCACCTTGGTGTGATGCTTTCCAGATACCAGAACATTTGCTAAAATCTGCAGAACAACTTCATAAAGTATTTGGGAAGAAGCCAGTTTAGAATTTTCTAGAAAATCAGTTTTGGATGGAAAAATGAACCAATACATTTAATGACTTAAAGACTGAGAGTTATTAAAGAGGGATTCAGCCAAAAAGTAAGAAGAAATTTCCTGAAGATAAGAACAATAAATGGAATAGCTTGTCTCCTGGAATTGTAGATGCTCCATCACTGGAGATTTTTTAAAATTCACTGGACAGCATTTGACTGCAATGGTATAAAGCCTGGACTTCCATCCCTATGATTCCCTTTTCTACCTCAAAGAAAGAGAGGTGAGGGGTGAGAAAGCAACAAGATAAAGGATATTATGAAATGAAGAGTATATATTCAAAAGAGACTGAAATTTGAAGGTTTGAAAGATAATACAAAAAAAGAGAGAATTGCTTCCTTAAGGACTGTCTTTCGAAAGCTAAAAGAAAGGGATATGAAGACCTTTAGCATCAGGGAAAAATGATGTCAGAGTAAAGCATTACTTGGCAAGGACTGTTAGATGGGGAGGCAGTATGCAGAAATAGAACAGAACTCTGGCACAGTGCAAATAGACCTAATCTTGAAAAAAATATGTTGTTCAATAGCTCTGAAATAGTTACGATTTTAGAGAATAAGCAAGAAAGCTAAGCTGATTCAGGGGGGGCGGGGGGGATGTAGGTCAATCAAAGGAAATTGTGTTTTCCAAGATTCTGCTGGATTCTGTCTCAGTATTTCATTCAAGGTCACATGATGATCCAGGGCATTGCAAAGCCACTCATTAAACAATACCAGAAATGAATAAAAGAAAGAAAAAAAACAAAACAGAAAAACCCAGAAAAAAGAAAAACATCAGAGGAGCAGTTAAATTATTGGGTGACAAAGGAATTAAAAATCTTATAAGAGACAGTAAAGAAATTACAGAGGATTGGAATTAATTCATTGCTTCTGTCTTTTAGCACAAAAAAGTGTGGCCTGCCTCCTAGCATTTTATCACTTTTTCAGGAAGAAAATCTAAGGAAATGTTATGAAGTTCTTAAACTTATTGACAGGCTGATGACACACAGATAACTCAATGCACGCAGCAGGCATCCAGGGATTCCTAATATTAAATTGTTGATCTTCTAACAAAAATATGTAACAGTTTAGCTTTTCCACTGGTGGACTGGATATTGGCCAATGAAGATGACAGTTTTTAAAAGGGGATGCAGGATAGTTTGTTCTAACATCTCTTCAATGTAAATTGGTGGAAAACATGATTAAATTTATAAGTGGTTTTGGTGGGTAGCCAGATCTTACATTAGAACAAAGCATATGCCTGTGCTGTGAGAATATGTCATGCCAGGTAGGACAGTATCACCTTCGGGACTAATTTGACTTCAAAGCAACTTGCCAGAAAGGTCATTAGCATTATTTATTATCCTGATTGAAAGAAGGGAGAGGGGGGGAAAACTACACATAATGCTATGCATACATTTTCTAAACCTATTTCTTTGGGAGTCATTTGTGCTCCTTCTGATCTTCTTCACTAGATCTGTAAAAACATCCCCAAAATTCAATGTTTCCATGCATTTCTTTTGCATTGTTATTGTATGCAACCCAATTTTCTCCATTTTCACAGAGAGTGAAAAAGAATATTTTTGATCTGACAAACCTATCTCCTTTAATCTATTTTATTTTTATGCTTCATGGCTTCATTTTGCTATTTCATAGTGGATTGCAATCCTGGAAATGAGATAAGAGCACTTTATGTTCTTCTTTCATAATTTTCTTTCTGTTCAGTGTCTACCCCCTTAATTAGATTTTATCTGGAAAATCCTAATATCTCTGTTTTGCTTTTGAAAAACTGCATTGTATTGTAAATTGTTTTCATTCTGTTTTATATATACTTTAAACTAATCAAAGAAGAAGGGAACTTGGATTGAAAACCACATTTCTCATTCAGTAAATTGTATTAACAATTTAGAATATTTGAATTGTCTTGTTTTAAATTGTAATACTTTCTTTCTACTCAATTATTTCTTATTATTTTGTTTACAAAAGCAGTTTTGAATACATTTATTGTTATATTTCTGCTATGGCTACTTCTCCCTAATATGTGCCAATGCCTTCCCCTTTTTATTTTAGAAAACTACCTATTTTTTAAAACATCTATCTGATATATTAAGTTTAAGGTAATCATTAGTTTACGAACCTACAACCTCCTGATCATACTGTAGCAGATTAAATCAAATGCCTTTAATGTGGTCAAAGCAAAATCTGGCACATATGGAGCCTTCTCCAAACCTAACCTTCTCCTAACTGGGTATGTCTAGTTTAATGAAAAGAAGGATTAGGGGAGACATGATAGCAGAGTTCCAATATCTCAGGGGCTGCCCCAAAGAAGAGGGAGTCAAGCTATTCTCCAAAGCACCTGAGAGCAGAACAGGAAGAAAGGGATGGAAACTAATCAAGGAGAGAAGCAACCTAGAACTAAGGAGAAATTTCCTGACAGTTAGAACAATTAATCAATGGAACAACTTGCTTTCAGAAGTTGTGACTGATCTAACACTGGAAGTTTTTTAAAAAGATGTTGGATAATCATTTGTCTGAAGTAATGTAGAGTTTTCTGCCTAAGCAGGGGATGGGACAAGAAGACCTCCAAGGTCCCTTCCAATTCTATTCTATTCTATTCTATTCTATTCTATTCTATTCTATTCTATTCTATTCTATTCTATTCTATTCTATTCTAACCTGGTACAATGTTATTCAGACTTCCAACTATTACAATCAATCAATTCCTCAAATAATACTTTTATTGGAAATATCATATTGGCACATATCTGGTGAAAATCAACTTTGAAAACTCCCTCTGTTTTCACCTAACTAAAAGTAAAATATTTCCTACTTTCTCAAACAATTAGTCACGTGGTCCAATCACTATGCGGTCTGATCACTGGGCAATATCACTCCACCAACCAGGTGTGAGAATGCTGATGCCTCGTAGAGGAGCTGAACATCTTCTTTGCCCGCTACGAGATGAAAAGACCAGACCACGTAGCCTCTGCCTGCCAGCCTTCTGATTTCCAGCCACTCACCCTATACGGACATCAAGTGAGAGCTGCACTGAAGGCTGTGAATCCCAGTAAAGCTGCAGGTCCAGATGGGGTGCTGAGGATAGTGGTAAAGACTTGTGCTGATCAATTAGCAGGGATCCGAACAAAGATCTTTAATATCTCCCTGCAAATGGATTTGCATCGCTTGAAAACAGCCACTATTGTCCCAGTCCCCAAGAAAACAGCAATTAACTGTCTAAATGACTACAGAACTATTGCGTTAACGTCAGTAGTGATTAAATGTTTCGAGAAATTGGTTCTCCAACACCTTAAGACATGCCTCCCACCAGACTTTGATAAACATCAGTTTGCCTACAGGGAAACAGGTCAGCAGACCATGCCATAGCTACTACCTTACATACTGTAGCGAGCCATCTGGAGAAACTTGGAAACTATGTCAGGATGCTTTTAATTGTCTACAGCTCGGCCTTCAATATTATCCTGCTGAGCATCCTTATCAAAAAGCTGACTGACTTGCATTTTCTGTCTTCCATCTGCGACTGGATCAAAGACTTTCTAAGGGACTGACCACAAACAGTGAGGGCTGGGTCTGTCACATCCACCTCCCTGAAGCTTAGCCCTGGCTCCCCAGAGGGCTGTGTGCTCAGTCCTTATTTGTATTCACTGTACACACATGACTGTGTATCATCTGACCCATCCACTAAGATCATTAAGTTCGCAGATGATACTACCATATTGGATTTCATTACAGGTGGAGATGAAACAGCGTACAGGGGAGAAGTTCAAAAATTATTCTCATGGTGCCTAGAAAACAACCTGTACCTAAACATCAGCAAGACAAAAGAGATGATGTTAGATTTCTGGAAGAAGAGAGAGGAACCCACCCCACTTTACATTGAAGGTAGCTGTGTGGAGAAAATTTCCTCCTTTAAATTCCTGGGAGTCTACCTCAGCAAAGGTCTTACCTGGAAGATCAACACAACCCAGGTGGCCAGAAAAATCCAACAGAGACTCTATTTCCTTAGAGTTTAATAAAGTGGAACAACGAATGATGACCACCTTTTACCAGTCCACAATAGAAAGCATCCTCACATATTGCATTACGATGTGGTATGCTGGTTTGATAGCTGCAGACAGAAAGACATTACAGAGGGTAGTGAGCACAGTACAAAACATTGTGGGCTGTTCCCTTATATCACTAGATGACATTGCTAGGGCTCACTGCCTTAGAAGAGTGAGGAAAATTCTCAGGGATGACTCACATACCGCTCAGCACTTCTTCACTCTCCTACCATTGGGTAGGAGATATAGAAGCATAGCCAGCCGTACCAACAGGCTGAAGAACAGTTTCTATCCATGGGCTGTCAGACTTCTGAAGAAAATAACACAGACTTTTGGGACCAGTGCATTGTGCAACAAGGTAATAAGATTGGGACTGGGTTAGGGACTTCTGTCCTCACTGTGAGTTGTGTTGAGGGGGTGCATGAAGGGATCCAATCTCATTGTACACATGTTGTATTCTTACAATAAAGGTAATAATAGAAAGTCCTTCCCAAGAAAAAGTATTTCATTTCAGATAAAAAATCCCCTTTATCTCAAATTTCTCTTCCCTATCCCTCAGCTCCAGTGTGGCAACACTGAAGCAGTCAAAATGGCTTCGGTCAGATCAGCTTCAGGGTTAGCACAATAAATCAAGTTTTTCCCAACCGCCTACCCCAAATCACATAATGTAGCTAACTGTATTGCATGGCTTCACTTGAGTTTAATTTGTTTCAGAAATGTATGCAATGGACTCCTGGAATAAACTTAATCACCTCCTTGAAGTGTCAATATTACGCTGCCACCTGCATTTTGAAATACCTTGGAGAAGCTCTGTCTATATGTGTAATGTGTAGAGAACTACCTTGCCAGCAGGGGTGGGCTGCTGGAGGTTCTCAGGCATTTGGGAGAAGCCCTAGCTAAGATTCTGTGCATTTCAGAGAATCCCCAAATCCCACTCCTGGCTGGCCCCACCCACCCACATCCCACCCCTTCCAGGAGTCCCCACGCGGCCCGTTTTGGATGCAGGTAAGTGTGCACATGGATGCTAGGGGAGGACAAAAAAATGGGCCTTCCGGAAGTTCAGAAAGGTGGGAAATGGGCCTGTTTCCAGCATCCACAAAGCCTTTGGAGCCTGGGAAGGGCAAAAACACCCCCAGAAGGCCAACTAGGCCACGCTCATCATGGCCACATCCATCCCGCAACTGGGCAGAGAACCGTTGCTAAAATTTTTGAAGTCCACCCCTGCTTACAAGGACTTTGGCACAATTGAATATCTATGAATATATTGTAGGATGTATGAAGAATGCTTTCATTATCATGTGAATATATTGTACCAGAGTTAGTAGCCAGTTCTGACAGTGGGCACCTCTGAACAATGTTATAGGTGCAAAATCCTCATCCTCATTATCAGTATAGCAGCAACAGATGCATGATTGAAATAAAGAAATTGTCAAAATCTCACAAATGCTCATGGAGAAACAAAACAGGTCTTGAATCTATCGTCTCATGATAAATACTAGAACAGGAAACAGGCACAAGCAAGAATATATTAAGGATGCAGATATTAATAAGTAGATTTACATTTTTTTTTTTAAAAAAAGAAGAGTTTACAAATGAATTCTAGTAATTGTTATATGTCAAATATCAGCCCTATTTAAACCAGGATCAATTTTTTGTTGCTTTTCTTCTTGAATGCCATAGACCTGGTGGCTCTCCTTTTTGAGTGGAAAGAGCCATTTTCATCTACACGTACAGTAGTTCTCAGTTAACAACAATAATAATGGGACTGATAACTCTGTTGTGAGATGCTATGGTCCTAAAGCATGGTATTTTGTGACTATACTGACTTATGACATTGTTAGACAAATTCCAAATAGTTACCACACCTGTCTTCTGCCTAATGTGTATTGTACTAAGCAAGCATATTTTACCAGAAACTGTTTGTTGAAACCAAAAAGAGTTTTATAATATAGAGTTAGTTTCTTGAACTGATCCTGGAAGTCTATTGGCAATTGATGCAGCTCCTCCAGCATAGATTTATTCTGCTAAACTGGTTTCTACCAGTGAGGAGAGGGAGAATTAATTTCTGCATCAGATGTAGTCTCTAAGTCAGTTTCATATGAAGTAAATTGCAATATTCTAAGCTGAAGATGACAAGAACCCAACCTCAATGTCATCAGCTCCTGTGGACCTTATTAAAAATCACAAGTAGTGAATTAAAAGGAGCTGTCCAAGACCACCCCAAACCATGGCCTCCATCTGCTAGCCTAAAGCAGGAGATGTGAGTGCAGGGAACCCTGATTGCATACCTGCTCCTTTGAGGAAAGTGCAATACCATTAAGAGCTACAAATGGAATTTCTCAATAATCATCCTTTGCACAGACAATAGTTCCATCTTGCTGGGATTAAATCTGAGAATGTTCCAACCCATTCTGTTCCCCACAGTTTCCAGGTCAAGACTACTACTACATGGCAGTTGACCACTTTTAATTTATACTGTAGATAGCCACTAGTTTTACGAAGGTTTAAAGTGAATAGGGGAGAAGATAAAGCTTTGGGACTATCCATACAGGATATCTATGGAGATTCTCAGTCATCCAGGTCATGGTTGCAAAGGTGCTTTTTTCAAGAGGCAATTGGACTTTCTGGGTTTTTTTTTACAGATGTTTCACTTTTCATCTGAGAAGCTTCCTCAGCACTAACTGGTTGGTGGGAAATGGAAGGATTTATACTCCTTGCAGACAGCAGGTCATTTGCATTCTTTTAGTGGATCATTAAGGTCACCTGAAGGTTTATCTCTCAACAGAGGGGGAAGGATACAACATCATCTATCTCCAATCTACAACACAGTCCTTTCAACAGTTCCAAGAAGGCTCCACACCAATTTGTACCACTTTGTGACCTTGATGATACAAATAAACCTCCAGGTGACCTTAATGATCCACTAAACGAATGCAAATGACCAGCTGTCTGCAAGGAGTATAAATACTTCCATTTCCCACCATCCATTCAGAGCTGAAAAAGCTTTTTGGATGAGAAACGAAATGTCTTCAAAGAAAAACCAGGAAGTCCAGTTGCCTCTTGAAAAAAAGCACCTTTGGGATAACCATACAGGAGTATCCAAGAGTTCAACCTGCCTTCCCTTATAAATACTGATTGAAATTATCTACTTAGGAGGCAATGGAATAACCTCATTTCTCAAAGGATACTGTGATCTATGGTTTGGTACTATCTCCTTCTAGTCTTGTTGCAGTTCATCCACAACAGCAATTCAATTTCAAATCTGTGCCATGACCTAGCCTTAGCTGAAAGGAATCCAGATAATTTACCTTATTTAAATCTGTCTGTATTTGCTGCCTTACTATGTTTTGTCTCAATGAGGGACATTGGTACAAGATATTGATTATCTAAAATGGATTGAGATTGGATTTCTGAGGCAGGATGTACTTCTATCTCTTTCAAGGTTATATCACCACCTCCTAAATTCCAATCACATTCTCTCCGACAGCTTGTATTGCACTGCAAACAATTCTCATTATGTTCTGCTGAATGTAAAATATTTTTCCAAAATTTCACACTGACTTCACAAAGTAAAGGATTTGAAGCACATGATTATGGACAAAGAAAAGGACTCGTACACATACATGCTTAATCTTATGTGTTCAAGCTGAAAGCTTCAATTCAATTGAATTCCACAAAGATCCATAGCAGATATTGCTATCCTAAACATTCATATCCGAATTGCTAAATCCAGATGTCCCAAAAATGCTTGAAATGTTCCCACCATACTACTGAATATAAGGTTGAGATACATACTACTTTTACATGTTGTGTAAATTGGGAAGAAATAAAACTGAGTCTATAGATTCTATCATTCTATCATCAATCTTTAACCACCTAGTCTACATGTCCTCAAATAGCAATAAATATAACATGTCTTGTTGTGTATGTACCATAGTTAATAAAGTATGAGCTTGAGGTAAAGTGCAGAGTTCTGGCCCTGCACTTCTGATTGGCTGTTAGGTGGCCAGATCGGATTGGTTAGTTCTGAGGAATCCGATTGGCCCTTAACAGAGAATTCTTATTGGTTAAAAGAGCTAGCGTTCATAGCTCGTATTGGACAATTCTCACAAGGGTTGCCTATATAAGGCAGAGTTCACTGTTGTTCTTTTGAGAAGTCACTATGCAAATAAAGAGCTGAAAGTTCACTATTCAGAGGCTATCTCCATTTACTCCAACCCATGTTCAGTACTTAACACTTAGGACCAATGTCCATGGTCTTACTTTACTCCTTTTTTAGACTAATTGTAACCCAATGTTATCTAAATGCAGTTGTGCTACAAAACTCATACAACCTTTAAAATAAGTAAAAAAAATTATTGGAAAGTGCAATGATTTTTTTGTGTCAATAGAAAACACTATTCCATTAAAGCTACAATGTATGTAGCTGGAGTACTAGAATGGTGTTGAAAAGACTTGCTAATTTCATTATTTGTGTGGCAAAATGACAAAAGACGTGAACATATCACAACAGAATCTAATATAGGGAGACCTGAGGCCTTGAAAGAAGGAAAGATATAAAGAAGCTTACCTTAATGTGGTGTAAAATTAGGGAGGCATGGGGGCATTATAGTATATGTTGTATACTAATATGTACATCTGTAGGCCAGAGTAATATGTGTGGTTAAAGCTATAGAGAACTCAAAACTTTTTTTTTGTCATATTGTCATGTTTCAGAAGGTACACCTGCAAAATAGGCATAGGCTTCAAGTCTTTCAAATCTGTTGGCTTATCTTATCTATTTCAATTATGTTATGCAAATATATGCATATGTTAAAGCAGAGAGAGAGAAACAGATCACACACACACACACACACACACACACACACACACACACACACACATATCTTAAAAACCTGGATTATTCTCTTGAGACTGAAACATTAATTTTAAGAACTATAATTGCTATATATTTAATATACTTGAGTAAATGAATATTTCATTAAATAAAATCTTACCAGGTCAGTCTTGAATAATGTGTTTAATACCAGGTAGAAATCTTGTTTAATATCAGATGTGAATTTCATTATTAAAGAAGTAATTTCAATAAATTCAATTTAAGCTTAAATAAACACATTTGCCAAAGTGTGCTTTTTCCACTTATGTTGTGATGCCAGGAAAAGAAGTCAAGAGTTTGGAAACTGTGTTCAAACTTGTCTTTTGCAGAAAACAAAATGAAACACTGGAGCAAAAGTTCTAATAACGTAGGATTAAGAAAGGTTGAAAATTGTCAGAGTGCTGTTTACTTTTCCTTTGTCTCACATTGTTTCATGCACTCAGCTACTATAGCAGGAGGTGACACTCTTTATGATCACAGGTGGCAGAAACACATATTGACTCTGAGCTCAACCTATTCCTACACTGAGCTGTGTATTGATAAAGTAATTTGAGGGCATCCTGCAGTGAATATTGTACAGAGAAAAAAAATTCCCTTGTCTCTCCTTCCTTTTTGAAAAGTCAGTACAGAAAACAATTTGTGCTCTTTCTAACCTAGAGATTCTTTACAATGGATTTAATTCTCATTCTAATTTAGAAGAGAATACAAAATATAAAGTCTATATTTATTACCTGCTTTAGGTTCACTGCTAGCTTAACTCCAGTATAATTACTTCAATAACCCAAGAAAGATTCATATATGTTTCTGAAGTGCAACATGGAATATTATATGACTATAATTAAAATAAGGAGTCATTATGAAGGCTGGAAAGCTTCTGACCCATGTACCTGCTTATCAAATCATCTGAATTCTTACAATTTATTTGCGCTCACAGTGACAAGAGTTCACATGTGCATGTTAAAAGGACCCAATGATCTCCTGAGTTTGCGCTAGTATAAATAATTTTAAATTGGATCTGGGGGATTTTCAGGTTCCATGAGAGAGGGGAAGCATCATGTTTTGAACTTTGGCTGAAATAGTTGTATTTAACAATGGAGACTTGTGTTTCTGAGAATGTCTTTGAGTCAACAGTTGAGCTTCTGATGCAGAAGAATTCCTATCTCCATGGAGAGCAAGAGATTTTTCATACCACCAATTATCTATAAGTCTAGGAGCATCAAGCAGTAGATGTTAGCTTGGATTTATATAAACTTGATATCCTCCTATTGGTCTCAAAAACGTGAATATCAATACTTTCTAAAAGTAACAAAATTTGAAAAGTAGAAAAATTTAAAGCAAGTATTTTCTCTACCAATTTCCTTGAGAATCCTTGTTATAGAGTTCTAACTTCCTTAGTAAAATAAGAGAATGAACCATTTAGTTTTTCCCAAGGTCTCCAAACTTCATCTACTGAATGATAATCTTCAGTACATAGAAACATTGGATATCAGAAATTAAATGAACCTTTATAGATTATCATGTGTACCATATTAGATTAGCATGTGAAATCTAGTTCATAACAAAATGTTTTATGCTAATAGCAGGTAAATGCAAAGAATGTCTTGCTGGAACCCTCCTGGCTAAGGAGCTCAACAAACAAACAAGCCAAGTAAAATGAAGCCAATATGATAAGAGAAGAAGGATAAAGGAATTAGATATATTTTTTTCTAGGAAAGAGACAGCGGAAAAGGGGTTATCTAGTAGCCAGTATCAAGCATTTAAATGTGTGCAAAGTGTTTATAGAAGAAATTTGTTTGCTGCTTCTCTAGAAGGTAGAATGTAAGCCAAGAGATTCAAATCATAAGAAAAATGATTTGAACTAAACATACTGTAGATACAGTTGTGAAATCAACAGGAGTAAAGCTTGATAGAAGAGACTTTATTTACTTTACTTATTTTTTTGCTTTTGCTAATTATGGAAAAAAACTTCCTGACAGTGTGAGCAGTGAAAGGGATAACCTTGGAAAACAACAGGCTCTTCTTTATTATAGGTTTTAGAGTACAATCTGTGTGGCTGCCAGCCAGGAATGCTGTAGAAACAGGTTTCTGTGTGGATAAATTTGTCATTTGAAATGCCTTTTAACTATAATTTTGCAATCTCCTTATACCCATTTCATAATGTTGGCATTAACTTTTCAAATGCTAAATTGCTTTGGGATAGTTTACTGAAACAATAATCTTTCCTCATTTCTTTATTTTAATTCAACTATGTTTCACCAGAACCCCAAAAGACCTCTGTCAATTAAAACAGTATACAGATAAAACAGTCATGGTAAATAACATGACCTGCTGAGGGTATTCTCTAAGTATTTCTGCCAAGAAAACTATATTTCAGTGGTAATGCAGAGCTTCAATCACACAGTTACAGTTACCATCCTAACTTTTTTTTTGACAGCCCCTGTGGATGCTCCTGGCTTCAGTTCTAGCGCACTTATGTCAAAAAGAATAGTGGACTTCTATATTGCTCTCTTTTCAGTACCAGAAAGGTTTTCTCATTTTAAAACCTTTTAGTGCTTTTAAAATCCTTTTCATTGCTATTATCCCCCATTGTTGGCTGCACGACTGATCATATGATTTTGTTGGTTTTATTCCATTTTAGGGGTCATGTTTCTGTTGTATTTCTATTTTATGACTTCACATTAGGGTTTTCTTTTTATATATTTTCTTTTTCTTTTTTTGTACTTTTTCTTTTTCTTTCTTTTGATGTAATAACTTTAAATAAATAAAAAGTATTCTGTTGAAGCCTAGCAGGAGACAAAAGTGAATCAAAATCTATTTAATAAATGGCTAATATCACCAACAGTCTCAATGAGTAATCAAGGCCTAAGAAAGAGATTTTGTAGAAATAACCATCATTGTATCAAGTTGCTTTCTACAATTAGCACAGATCTCTCAAAACTGAGACCATTACTTCTTTGGCAGTCAGTGTCACAACTTTTTACACATTTTTTTACCAAAGCATTCATTGAGTGTGCTAATAGAAAGTTGAATGCTATAATCTGCACTGTGAATCCAATCATACAGTTTTCAATGGTCTTCTTTCTTGGAGCCTTTGAAAGCCCTGTAGAATTACCAAAAAAGAAACATATCAGAGAATTACTCCAGGTGCCTAGAAACTAGTATATGAAGCCTGGTTGACTAATGGGTTTATCTGCTATTACTTATCTAGGAGTGATTGCAAGGCAGGTTTCTGAAGAAGTGAAATAACAGTGTACGTTACCAGCGAGACCAGGGAAAACTTCAGCGTTGCGTTTGAACTCAGAGCTGCTTTGACATACATTCTAATTAGGCTCATGACAGGATTCGGCATGCCAAGTCTTTCTCACATTAGCTTCTAGAGTTTACTGGCTGAAAAAGGGATTTTTTCCCCCTCCTGCAATGAATCAGGCATCATATTGCCTGACACCAAGTTCTTGATTAGATACGTATTTGTTCTAATGATCCACCTGCTTTCAATTAAGTGCCAGGAAATCCACCTTATTAGCCACACAGGCTAATGTCCCCAATACCCTGAATAAAGCCTTTCTCTCTCTCTGGGTGTGCTTTTGTGAGGCACTGGATAAAAATACTCCAAATATAGTTTCAGTTTTTAACAGTGCTGCCTGAAAGGTTAACCACATTTGAAACATCTGCCATGCAGGCTACCAAATAAGACTTATGTAGAGGCAAAAGACCTGTAGTGACTTATATTGTACAAGGGTCAACAACAGAAATACTTCAAGGGGGAGTTTACACTATATCACGTTCAAAGCTATATCACGTTGAGAGGTTGCATGCACAAAGTTTAGGAGGCACGAATTTTGTCTCCCAGGATATTTTGAAAACATACTTTTAATAATCATAGAATCAAGTGCTTAAGACAGGTGTGTGAGCAGCAGCTAATAGCCTCCAGATGGGGGTAAGACAACATTTGGAAAGTTATGAATTCCATGTTTTTAGTAAATGAGAAAAAATGGCAGTTGAGCCAACAGAGAAAGATCTGCAGGCAGGCAAGGTTGAAAATATGAATATGGGGGGGGGGGAAGCAAAGGGTGGTTATTAGGGGGTCTGTTTCACTAAAGAGAAGAATTGAGGAATGTGGGTAGGGAAAGAGAGAAAGCCAGTATATTTGTAAGGATAAAGATTAAAATCAAATATCTCAATAAAAAGAAGTCTAGTTTTTTCCCTCCTTGCAGGAACTTTACTCCCCACTGATCCTTCAGTTTATCCTTGATAAAATTGTTCATCTGATTCAAAGAAACATTGAAGAATATTCTAAAAATTTGGCTCTATTATGTTTATACATGGGAATTTATTCATTAGCTTCAATTTAGATTTGTGCCTTGGACAGCAGTCCTCATAGTCCTTTCCAGACAAGCGGCTGTGCTTGAAAATGTCCAATGCAAGAGCATCCAAAATTCCAAAGGACAAGCTGTTCTCTTGCTTACTAGCTCTCACCATCAAGAAGTTCCTCCTTATTTTGAATTTGGATCTCCTTCTGTAAAGCTCCCACCCATTAGTTTTAGGACTACTCTTGATACAGCAGAGAATACATCCACATCTCTTCCCTGTGAAGCTCTTCAAGTCCTTGAAGAATGATCATATCTGTCCTTAGCTTTCTCTTGTTTTGATTAAACATACCCAGTTCTTTTAATTGTTCTTCATAGGATTTTGCCTCCAAGCCCATTACCACTTTCTTTATTCCTCTCTGCATTCATTTCGGTTCCTTAGTATTCTTCTAATATAATAGCAACCAGAAGTGGACACATTATACTGCCATCATCTTAACAGTGCAGAATAGAACAAAGGTGTCACTTTCTACTACCTTGATACTACACCACTATTTTTCATCCAAAATTAGAATTGACTCCTTTTGGCATCTGAAACATAATGCTGGCCAACATTTAATCTGTGGTCTACCATGTCAGACTATATTCATGAACTGGAATAGAGCTTAGTAACAAGGTCAGCCAATGCGAGATGAATTGAGGACTGAAACTTAAAGAGAGAATCTGGGCATGGTCTATCTCTGTTCTGTGCTCAGCTCTAAAGTACAAGAGAAACTAATTTGCTTGCTTGCCTGCTGAACTAAGGTGAAACTGATGTCTGTTTCTGAGCTTCTGAGTTGCTGTTAAGCTCTGAACCAGTAACATGTCTGCTTCTGTTTGAGTTTGCTCCATGTTGGAGAAATCTACAACTGGTATTGTAAAATTTACTTTATATGTTTATAAAAAAATTAAATGAAGCCTCAGTCAACTGTGTTTATTTTTCTGGCACTCAATTTACGCTGCAATACTCTGAATATACCAGGATGTCCAGTAATCCTCTTGAGCCAGATGTTGCCTATCTTATATCTGTGCATTTATATATTTTTCTTCCTATTGTAGATCTCCTAATTACTTTGGTTAGAAGGTATAGGTAACAAGTCTTCTGAAAGTCTGTTGCACCATGCCATTAAAATGCACCATTTATAGGAAGTTTACTGGATAACCTGCTTTTTCCACAGAAACCTACCCCGTACCTGAAATTGTTATAAAATCATGAACATGTCAAGAAGCTTCTTCCTTCCTAATGGTATTTTTTTTCTGAAACCCCGTTGAAGGGGTTTATTTCCTGAGACTCACTTGATCATCTCTCTCTTATTCCATGACTTCAGAGCTCATTTGATCAGCTGGCTTGCTTTTACAAACATTATATTTACAATAGACACATAGATGATTCACAGCAATAGAAAATGGAAACATCAAGTAGGTATGCAAAATGCTTAGTTCTAAACAGTTTCAAGAGTGAAACTTCCTACTCTAAGGGCTAAAAATGCTGTTTTCTAGCATAAAACAGTCTGTTTGAAAATTTTTGGAAGTTTAAAACAGAGTGTGCTGGTCTCAGAACAGATTTGTTTTGACCTCAAATACTTTCAGAATTCTAGAAGCAGTAGTTTCACAGTTAAATAGTTTTGTGAAAAACCAGGATGCTTCATGCTCAAAATGGTTCAAAATGAAACTTTTCATGCCACGATCAGCGAGCTGTTTTCTAGCTTTTTTTTTGTCTGGAAGAAAGGACATGCTGTCAGATGTTTCACTCATGTTCAAATATAACAGGCAAGATATATGGCAGATGCACTGTATATTTTACTTCTTCTTGCCTGCACTGTTTCTTATGAACTAGCTATACCTTCATACTTAATTCTTCACTCAAGGCTCATTTTTATCTCATGTTTCTTTTCTTTTCTATTTAGACTACAAAAACTCTGAAAGTTGGAGAAAATGAAGCTGCTACAATTTTCCATATGTTATCCCCTACCTAGCTATTCTAAGCAAATCAGAAATAAAGCATAGCTTAAGCTAATAGTTTATGTCACTAAGCCATGATTAAACTAAATTGCCTGATTGGAAAACTATATAGCTGAAACCAAGAAATGGTTTTGACTGATTTTCTCCTTGAAATGTACAAGCAAGATGGAAAGGCAAACATACAAGGGAGCATTTCATTGCTGAGCATTATGAACTTTAAAAATTTTAAATTAAACTCTTGCCCCAGAATATGGAAGAAGAGAGAACGACACTAAGCAAAATTACAATAATTATAGCTAATAATTAGATGACATTCAAATTTTCTTCTAGGGAGCCCTAAGGTAGTCCTTCCAATGCTCATTTTATATTTTCAAAAAGCTTCAGAGGTAGATTGGTCTGGTGAGATGGGAATTTCAATCATCATCTCTTTGGTTCTAGCTGAACACTTCTCCCAACACGATGCTTACTCTCCATATATTCGAGGAAACTTAAGTTCTTGCTTCCTTGAAGTGAGGTGAAGTGAAGTGCTTGCATGACTTTTGACAACCTGAAAGACTTAATCATGTACAGAAATAATGATTCTTTTGGATTGCTAATATAAAGTGAGACCTGATTTTTTAGTGCAGGAGGAGGGACCTTCTAACTATAATAATAAAAAAGAAAAGACTATGATGGTTCAGTTGGGTGGTTATAGAAACTAAATAAATAAATAAAATTATAAGTTCAACGTACAAATATGACCTTAATGGTATTTTAATCAACAGAGCTGTCAATAGTTTATATAAAGTCAGAGGAACCCAAAATCAACAAATGTGCCATTTTTTTTACATTTTAATTTAATTTATATATTTTTATATAACTATGCCATATCACTATCAGCCAATCAATCTACACAAGGAGAAACCTGACTGCATGCTTGTTTGTTGCAAATGATATGCATTTGGCTGGTTGCAAATGATATGCAGGTGCACGCATGCATACACACACACACACAATATAATATGCCAACCTTACACAATGTCAGGTTTTGAAAGGGATCATCATTGAGAAATATATTTTCCATTTATAAAACTTATCTGTCACTCAGCAACTGGAATCCCCAAATACTTTCCAAATTATGTCATTTTTATCTGACTCATTTCCCACATTCGTAGAATTATACAGAGGATGAAAAAAAACATGGAAGGACAAGAAGCATTTTCCCTAGCTTTTACACTCTGGATTCAGGAAAGCAGCAGCAGCAGCAGCTCTATGTCATAAGATCTAATTATCAAGAATTGCCTTTTCTGCCCCAAAGCAACCATTTGGATGACACTGTTCTGTGCACTGTAAAACAAAATGGGAAGCCAGTGCAGTATATACTGGCTCACCGCTTCCTGCCACTTCTTCTGATATCTGCCTTCCCATCTCATTTATTTTCCACACATTAATGGTAGCAGTCACCTTGAGCTGGTGATGCAGAGTAATTTTCACAGAAACCTTGATCAGAAACCATAAATCAGCCTGATGTGCTTTTATGGTCTAATAACATTCTGTCTGCTCCTACAAACTCTTATGTAAAACTGCACTGCAGTGAAACCCTTGTATTAGATTTTATGGCAGGTATTCCTGGCCCATGGTCTATTCCTATCTTCAGTGTACACTGTATATATGGACCAACATTTCAAAACTACTCCTATATTAAGAAATTTGTTTAACTAAACACAGGAGAGAATGCAGACCAAAAACCATAAAGCCTTCCACCAGCATTTAATTTCATTTATTAGAATTCCAGAGTTCTCAAAAAAGCAGACTGTATAGTGGGAATAATTTCAGGAACCTAATCACCTAAGGGAGTCTTCTTTTACATGCTAAGATTTTCAGAAAAAATAGAAGAGAGGAGATACAGCTGGTGAGGGCATTAGGTATAGGGAAGATATTTTGCTGCACCCCTAGGGAACTCATATCATATGGAGGAGGACTCCCAGCATAGGATTTAGGGATCATAATGAATGATGTTATTTTTAGAGTCCAATGTTTTTGGAAAACTCAATAAAGGCATTTTTTAAAAGACCCAAGAGAGATTTGGCACACACAGTGTATAATAAAACAAATCTAGTGACCATCTCTGACTTCAATTCCAACTTATCAATTCTTGTAAATCAAGAATTACTCTACTGGCTGGATAAAAATTGCAGCTTGAAAAAAAAAAGGGGAATTACTTTTTTTTGTAACTGAAGAATCAACTAATTAGTTTTTGAGTGGAAAGCAAAAATAAATGCCTGTCACTTTTTTTTTACTTTTTTTGGTACAGAGAATTCAAATATCTCTACTCAGTTTCTGACTCTGAGCCTGTTGGCATTTCTAATAGAATATTTTGTTACACATATATATTAGAGGTGTTTATTAAAATGACATTTAAAACTTCTGAATTAACTTGGGAAAGCTGATCTAGCCAAACTATTTGACTCCTCACTAAAATCCCCAAATTCTCTATAGACAGAGATTCTCAAAGGACTATGAAAGATGATTCAAATAACAGAATGAGCAGAATTATGGTTCATGCTAATACTTTGCACAGATGTTCAGCTGCTCAGTTAAGTAATATCCTGAGTCTAAATATATTGATTAAATTCATTGAATCATAGAAGGATTAGAATGGATTTTGTCCAGTCCTCTACTCAAGACAGAAAGTAACTGAGATTCATATGTATCTTTGGACTTAGCTGCAAAACTATGCAATGGACATATTATCTGCCTCCTTATCTATCATTTGCACTAACTTTGAATCAGTGGATCAGTTCCCCTGGGTCAGTTACTGCAACTTTTTGGAGACCACACTGGAATTAGTAGAGACTTGGAATTACAAACAGTAAACATCATCTTCCAAAAGATCAATTACAGCCTCTTTGTCTCATCTAGGCTGATAGCCTCTAGGCACAAGAACAAGACCTTAATAACATCTCCAGTTGGGATATCATGGCTATGTAAAGGTGCACCTTAACCCTGCAGACCAGAAACCTGGAACTGCTTGGAGTCAGTTCATCAGGGGTGTTATCTCATCAGTTTGATTTGATTTGTGGGAACCAATCAAATAGAAGAACTGCTCTCAGAGAGAGGAATATATAATCAGTAGGGGAGGAAGCCCTCTGAGTTAAACTCAGGTGCAGGGCAGATTAAATGACGATCAGAGTGGGGGGAAAGAAAGAAAGAAAGTTTGCACAAAATAAAGTTGGGAAATTTATTTCAGGATTCCTCCCTTCTTCTTATCTGTCTTATGTAAATTATCCCATTACATTCAACTTCTCTGTTTCTTCTGACCTACTAAACTCTCACTTACAAAAACAAAGGGGGTGGAAACTCACTCCTACACTCAGTCATTTTGCCCCTTTTGATAAACATTCTCTCCCACAGACTACCCAGTATCCATTAACTTCCTACCAGCAATTGCATGCCCAAATTTCACCACTCACTTCTCCATCTTTAGTAAACATTCTGCAATAGTAGACAGTTTCATCTATTTGCTCTAGTTACATCTTAATATACGGTTTCTGAGCAGCACAGCATATCACAGATTTTTGCTTCACAATTTTGATCTTTCTTGCTATCAGAAGTAACTACTTATCTTTAAGGTGATGAACCACGGTGTCTGTTGAAGCACAAGAACATAGAAAGCTAATGATCCTTTGCTGACATTTTACAAAATTAGATTAGAAAGAAACTTGGCCTTCCTCCTGCTTAATTAAAATCTATTTTATTGGCAGATATTTTATATGTTGTACCTGGATATTTTGCTGGTTTATCTGTTTTATTGGATGTCATAGTGATAGCTCTTTGCTGTAGGGTGATTAATAACTATTAGAAAGAAATAAAGAACTAAACCAAAGCTTCTCATCCATTCTCATTGATTAGAACGTTTCATCCTTTACCTAGTCATTATTGTTTTCTCCACCAGTTTCTCTATAGGAATTTATATTTTTTGATCAGGTATAGATGTAGATATAAGCCCATACTTTTGAACATGACCCTTTGATGTGGGACTATGTTAGACATTTAAATGAACTAATTAATAAGAATAAGCTGAAGGCTATTATTCTAACGCAGCTGTGAAAAAATCTAATTATGGAAGATGCTGTGCATATATGTCACCATATGCTTCCACATCTTTTTAACTAAATGTGCCATTTTGCCCCACCAGTTCCCAATCATGCATTTTTCAGTTGACTTTATGATATTTGACAACAGCGGTGATAATTTAATTTGCCCATGTTTTGAGTTGACTTTCAGTACCATTCATGAATCTTCCCTTCAAATGGAAAGAGTTGCAGGGAGCTGCAATCTGCACTACCAAGTGTAGGCAGCTCACAGTGTCTTTTTATGTCTGGGCTTATTTAAGAGTTTTCATCATATCACCAGGGGAGATTCACAGTTCAGAAACAGATTCTGCATTTGAGAACCTGGAACTGCAAGGCAGAGGACACTAGAGATATCATCTTCCTCCTTCTGTAATCTGTCATGCTGTCTTGTCCTCTACCTTACATTTAAGCGGTGTCCCCCAAGGCAGTGTTCTAGGACCAATTCTCTTCATACTCTACATAAATGACTTCTGTGATCATATTAAGAGCAACTGCATTCTCTTTGCTGACAATGTAAAGCTATTCAACATCACAGACAATACTGCTATGCTTTAAAAAGATCTTGACTATGTATCAGAATGGTCAAACAAGTGGCAACTTCAAATCTCAACAAATAAATGCTCTGTCTTACATATTGCCCCCCACACACAAAAAATCAGAAAATAAAATACAGACTGAATAGTCAAGACCTGTTGAGGATCCAAGCTCTGTCAAGGACCTTGGAGTATTCATCTCTATGATCTAAGTGCTAGAGCCCACTGTAACAACATAGCCAAAAAGCACTAAGAGTTGTTAACCTAATCTTACATAGCTTTTTCTCTGGTAATATTACACTACTAACTGGAGCATTCAAAACATTTGCTAGACCAATACAGCTCATCAGTCTGGAATCCACATTATGTATCTGATATTAACACAGTTGAGAAAGTCCAGAAATATTTCACAAAAAGAGTTCTCCACTCTTCTACTTGTTGCAGAATACCTTATGCTACCAGACTTGAAATTCTAGACCTGGAAAACATAGAACTACGATGCCTTCGGTCCGGTCTAAGTATAGTATATAAAATCATACATTGCAATGTCCTACCTGTCAGTGAATACTTCAGCTTCAATCATAACAATACAAGAGCAAACAATATATACAAACTCAAGGTTAATCGCACCAAACTTGATTACAGGAAATATGACTTCAGCAACAGAGTGTTCAATGTCTGGAATACTCTACCTGACTCTGTGGTTTCTTCCCCAAACCCCAAAAACTTTAACCTTAGACTTTCTATGATTGACCTCACCCCTTTCCTAAGAGGTCTGTAGGGGGCATGCACAAGCACACCAAGGTGCCTACTGTCCTTGTTCTATTGTTTCTTTTATTTTTCTTATATGTATCCATGTATTCATAAATATGTTTTTACTTATATCTTGTAAGCAATTGACAAACCAAATAAAATAAAAAATAAACATTTGTAGTCTACTTGAGGAAGTTTCTTTCAAATCCTCCAGCTTGAAAGGATGCCTTTAGGATGTTGAGCAAGAGAAATGCAAGAATATTCATAGGAATGAAGACTGCATCTATAACAAAGCAAAAGACAATAAAGTCCTAATTATTATTTTTAATCTTTTTTATTTTTATCTTTTTCTATTTGGTGTTTTTTTTTAGTGTTTGTAAGCCACCTAGAGTTGTTGTGAATGAGTAGGCACCTATGTAAATGTTCTAAATAATAAATAAATAAATAAATAAATAAACAAACAAACAAACAAACAAACAAACAAACAAACAAACTTACCAACCAGGTTGGTAAGCTTTTCATCCAAGAATGGATATTGGAGTTGCGCTACAAAAGGCTGTTGGTTGCAAAACTGATCTATATTGAGAGACTCCAAATCCCATCAATGTCATGTATATTTCAGCATCAGAACTGACCTCCTTTAAATACAACAGAATCATGAATATTATTCATAAGGGGGCCCAATTGGACTGGATTAGTAGATCTAAATCCAGGTCCAACGACCCATAAAATCCTCTTGGGAGAATTTCTTTCCCCCACAGAGATTCTGTGAAATAATACAGGCATGAATGATTTGAGGGGGGAAAAAGTAAGATAAAAAAGTACCACATGAGGAGGTAGAGAAAAACAGAAATATTTAAGTGTTTCAGTAAACACAATTTTTTTAGAGATTCCTGATACCCATCTGATACCCATCCTGATACTTATATCACCTGTCTTATTCAGTCTTTAATAGCTTTTTTTAAAATTACATTTCTTTGTAAGATAAAAACATGGAAGAAACAAAAGTCAGGAAAATAAGAGGAGAGAAAAGTGCAAAGGAAGAAAAAAAAAACAACTTTGAACTTTCTTTGGTGCTATGAACTACAAAAACAACCTTTTTCTCTGCATACCACAATATTTCAAGGTATTTCTATAATTACAAAAGCATTCCAATCATCAAAACCTAAAATCAGAATATTTTTTTCTAGTTTTGAGCAAAAAGTTCAAAGGCGATTGCCAAGGAGAGACAAAATTAGATTAATCTCTTTAATTAAAACAGTTTCATCATTTCCATTAACTCTTATCACCTTTACCATCCACACTTTCATTGTGTGGAATTGCTGTGTCTTTCCATCTTTGTGCATATAAAACTTATAATAACAAAGTTACACTAACTTACCCAGGGTAAAATCCAGACTTTATTTTGTTTTCCTGAAATCACTGAAATCAATTAAGAGATATCCAAATAAACTTTATTATTTTCTGTTGTGACTAAATTTGAACCCAATCTAGTAGAACAGGACACTTAGCATTCATTCCATCCTAGCAAAGGGAAGAGTAGAACATAATCTGCTTCTAAATGCTCCAAAAGTTGTAAATGCTCCAAGAAGATATTGAATAACTATTTGTCTGAAATGGTATAGGGTTTCTTGACTAAGGGGGTTGACTAGTAGATCTCAAAGATCTCCAACTCTGTTATTCTCTTCTCTTCTCTTCTTTTCTCTTCTTCTCTTCATCATAATCAAATAATATGTTACAATAACAGATTTAAATTCTGGTCTAAAGGAAATGACAATTAGTTAAAAAAAAGTCCAATTTTCTCTTGGAATTGATTGAATAACATATCAGAAGGGGCGTTCAATTTGCACATTTGTTCTTTTTAGTTTCTTCACATATTGCTTCACAAATTCTGTAACTTTTAAAACTATTCATGGTAAGATCCACCACAGATGATATTACTCAAATCCTGAGAGTTTGAAGTGGCATTATGCAAAACAGAGACTCAAATGCTGTCTATATTTTTCTGTACACTGTATAATTATTAGCTTAAACTGGAAGAGGTTGTTTTAGGTGTGGTCTACATTTAATTCATTATAGAAATGGTCCTTCATTGGTATTGACCTATCCCTTTCACAGTGCTGGGTTCTCAAAAAATGACCACCATTAAACAAGTTTTAACAGATGTCAGTATTGTGTGTAGGAAAAAAAATAGGTCAGATTTCTCCATGATATAAAAAACTGGAGTAAAAGATCTCAACTGGCAAAATATTGTATTCATTCCTTGGCACAAGGAAATATGTTGTCAAGAACTTTTGATCGTACCTCCATTGTTTGAGAAGGTATGCTTTAAAAAAGCTCATTGCACATATAAATATTCTTGTGATATGCATGCAATTGAATCCATTCAGAATATGGATATTTTTGTATTGCCAATTCTATCATGGAGAAAATTAATATCACCTCTCCTGGGAAAGCTTTTGTGATTCACATGAATTCAGAGTCACTGATTCTTAATAGATCACAATTCTTGTGTATGTTGCTTCCCCAGTTGTCTGCAGAATGCACCATCAATTTAGATAACTCACTCTTTTTAAAGCATTTATCTCTTAATAAGTTTAAGTGTTGGCAATTTATTCAGTAATCCTTAAGCAAACCACATTGAATGAAAATGAACTCTCTGACTGATTTAACTAAGTATGTTTTATTAACAGGTTTAAGATTGTAATAAAGTATTAAGTAAGGCTAACTTACCTAATCTTGGTAGCTCACAAGAGAACACAGATTCCCCATTCCATTCCTGAAGTTCCCAAGCTTTAAAGAGGCCAGAAAAGCATTAACTTTTAAGGTAGATCAGACTTTGCCCTTAGAAAGCAAAATGGTTATGAGGTCAAAGCAATGTTGAACATTAAAAAATAGCAATGGCAAGCACTGACCATAGATTACCCAAGTGGTTCTTTTAACTCCAGTAATTTGCCAATGGCTCTATTTTCTTTTAGAAATTTGTCTTGACTTTTTATTTCATAGCTTCTCCTAATTGTGGCACAATTTATCAATTCACATTTATTCACAATGGAATAAATGCAGTGGAACAAAGAAACTGATTGAAGCAAGGGTTAGGATACCCATCTACCAGAGATTACTTATTTTAGAATCCTGAGTTGGATTTGGGTTAGGATACCCATCTACCAGAGGTTACTTATTTTAGAATCCTGCAATGAGTTGGATTTGGACTCAGGGTTGTTTTTTTTTTTAACTCTATAATGCAATGAGTCTATGATTCCAAAGTAAGTAGATCAGCTGTCATGCCTCTGCAAGCAACTGCAATGTATTCCACTAGGTGGCAGACCCTGAATGCCTAATTAGTTACAGAAAAGGCCAACTGGCTAGTATAAATAAAACACTCTTAAGATTAGTTTTGCATTTTTTTTCAAAAACAATAACCCATTTAATTAGGTAAAGAACATATATATGACATTCCTATGTTACTTCAAACATATATTGATATGAATGCATTTTCTGAAGCAATCCAAGCTAATAGACTTGATTTGATTGGCTGGAATTGTGTAATCCTTGTTTTGTTAATCCTTCTTTAATTTTTCCTCTTTTTCCCTAGGTTCAGCTCAACCACAAGTTTGGCAAGGCACAGAGCCATTCAAGAAGAAGCCATTTTAGATACGGCATCCTCATTTTTGAATATTTGCTGTTCTTATTTTTGCTGTTTTGAAATACTCGTTTTTCTTCTTACTTGAATTTGTTTCTTTTGTCATTCTCTGAACGGCTGTGGGAGTTCTGATTTTCACCACCAAGGATGGAATTCCAATTTTATAAAGATAAATACCTCTCTGAAAGATGAGGGAAGAAAAATAGTGTTCATCCATACACAGGCAAAGACTTTTCTATTATTACATTGACAGTCATTATTCATCTGCAAATCTGTATAGTTGAGAAATAACATGCCAATATGGCATCAAAGTGAGCTGGAAAATGAAGAGAACCCAATCTCATATGATCTTTCCTTTTTAAAAAATCATCTCAGCATTTATTGGCAAAAGTTCTTTACCCTCATTGAGCAAGCCAAAGTCTAATTAGTCTCACTACAAAAATGCATACATTTTGGAAAGGTCAAGAAGAGCTCATTTGAAAGTGGAGAAATATTGGAGTTGGAGGATATTGTTTACAGTGATAAGAAAAATGCTGCCTTTCAGGACTGACACATATATTTTTTTCCTAATTATAGGAAAAATATTGCTGCCTTAAGTGCTTTTTCAAGTGTGCCGAAATAGTAGCCTCCATATTAAAAAAAGAGACTCTAATCATCACATGGCTTTTCTCAAGAATATAAAAAAAGCGAAATTAATTTCCCTTTCCTGTTCTGACCTATGCGATTTTTCTTGTTTTAAATAGCTATAATTGTACTTTTTGAAAGACTTTGAAATGTTTTAAAGGACTGGGAATAATTGATTTAGAAACTCTTTTGTTTTCATTTGAAAGAGACTGTTGGTCAGATTTTATCTATACAGGTAAAATCTGATTTTTAAACCTTTTTCTTTTAATGCAGAACAATTTTGCTACTCCTGTACTTACAGTTCTTTTTCAAATTGTCTTATACTCCCAGGAGTAGTCTTGGAGGATCCCTTAATAAAGAATAGTCCTACATGGGAGACATGTGATGAGATTTGCATGTGATACTCGATACACAGACTTGCCCCCCATCACACACTACAACTTCACTGTACCCAGGAC
Organism: Hydrophis major; assembly: GCA_033807585.1. Classification (NCBI taxonomy): domain Eukaryota; kingdom Metazoa; phylum Chordata; class Lepidosauria; order Squamata; family Elapidae; genus Hydrophis; species Hydrophis major. The sequence continues at coordinate 71,942,675 of CM066328.1, read as the reverse complement.
CAATCAGCTTGTTACAAGCCATCACAATGAAACTGTGCTCATCATTGCTTGCATGTCAATATCCTCACAAGTTTTCTTTTCACTCATTGATTCATTCAGATAAAATTTAATTAACCACCAAATTTTACCAAATGGAAGCAATTTTAAAAATTACCAAAAATATCACCTGGATGAAGAAAAAGGATTACAATAGCCAAAAGACTTTCTGTTCAACATTGAAAGACAAACATGACTCTGGCTATTCAGCGGCTGTAGAACTGATTAGTGAAGATTATCTATGGATGACTGTAAAGAGAAACATAACTTCTCTTTACTGATCTATGTCTGTAAGTATATATTCTGTAGGGTTTTTTGTTTCTTTTTTTAGCTTGTTTCCTTCTTTATAATATTTATAAATATTATTTGTAAGCTTTTTTGAGTGTGAGGAAGGGTAATGCTAAATTTATCCGTGAAAAATAAGAATAGTTCAAGAGGTCAGAGATATAGTAGTCTCAGTTCATGATCTGTTTCTTTTATTTAATCCTAAGTAAGCCTAATGTCATGACTCTCCCTGGACCATTGGTTCCCCCACCATCTTTTTCTTAAAATAGAGCCCAAAGGTCAAAAATGTTTTGCTAAGACTTTACTGACTCTAGAACTGGATATTTCTAGCTTTCTCTCAGAAAACTAAACATTTATACATATTGCCAGCTTTCTGCAGCTAATTTGTGCATTTCCTCAAAGTACTATATATAAGAAGTACATTAACCAAAGAGTGAACATTTTATATGCATATATATATATATAAAAGCACACTTGGTTGAAGAGGGATATGATATCGAAGCTCACTAGTAGGTCACTGGGTTCACCTCTACAAAACCTAGCCAAATTTCTCGCCAAACAACTACAGCCCTATGCAGAATCCATCAACTCACACGTAAGAAACTCATTCCAGTTCATCGAGATCATAAAGAAACAAAACTTACTACCCAGTGACCTACTAGTGAGCTTCGATGTCATATCCCTCTTCACCCAAGTGACAATAAAAGAAGCCTTGACAGCCATCCAAAACAAATAAAACTCCACAAGCACATCCTAGATCTGACCAACCACTGCCTATCCAATACATACTTCACCTACAATGGACAAAAATACAAACAAATAGAAGGAGCATCCATGGGATCACCCCTCTCACCTGTCATCGCTAACCTCTACATGGAACACTTTGAAACACAAGCTCTAGAAAAATATGATCACAAACCCAAACTCTGGCTCAGATACGTAGATGACACCTTCATAATCTGGCCACACGGGAAAGAAAAACTGAACAACTTCCTCACACACCTCAACAGCCAAGACCCCAAAATACAATTCACCATGGAAACAGAAGCTAACAACCAACTTCCCTTCCTAGATGTCTTGGTATACAAAAAATCCAATGGCTCCCTAGGACACACCATCTACCAGAAGAAAACACATACAAACCGCTATCTACACGCACTCTCACACCACCACCCAGCACAGATCAATTCCACAGCCGAAACACTCATCTCCAGAACAAAATGCTTAGCCGACGAACAACACCTAGAGACCGAACTACACAGTCTCACCGGCGTGCTGACAGCCAATGGATTCCAAAGAAAGAAGATCACCCACCTAATCCAAAAAGAAACCCCAGCCAAAATCCAAGACAAAGAACAAGAGAATGGCAAAGCCCTCCTCCCATATATAAAAGGCACTACGGACAAAATCAGCAAGATCCTCCAAAAATACAACATTAAGACAGCATTCTGCACAAACAGAAAGATATCCACCATCCTAAGAAACCCTAAGGACAGAATCGAGGAAGAAAATCAAGGAGTATACGAAATCCCTTGCACTGCCTGCCCCACCACATACATTGGACAGACTAGGTGCACGCATTGAAGAACATAAGAACTCAAACAAAAAGGAAGAACCGACCTCCTCCCTAGTCCAACACCTCAAAGCCACAGGACATGAGATTGACTTTAAAAATTCCAAAACTATCGCCAAAACCAAACACTTCAGCAGCAGAATCATCAGAGAAGCCATAGAGATAGAAAAATGCCCACACAGCATGAATAAACGAGATGATACCTCCCACCTACCAGCCATTTGGAAACCCGCCCTCATGAACAGACGCGTACCTAACATGAAGAATAACACCACACCCACACCCCTGACAGCCACACAAGATGTCACCACCACACTTCCATGTAGTAAGCATACTCACACCCACACAGAAGATGAAACATGACCATGGACCAGAAGCCGCACTGCAGCTGCATCACTACCCACTTCAAACCCCTCTGAGCCATACATGAAGCGAACTGACTTCCACCATGAAGATGCAGCACGACCACGAACTTGAAGCCAAAAAGCAAGATCACAGCTCACCAGCTCAAACCCTCCAGTAACTAAGACTAACCTGAGCACAATCAAGCCCCCACCTGAACAGAACACAGCCAACCCCCCAACCAATCAGAACACAGCCAAACCCCCAACCAATGAGAATACAACCCCACCCAATCAGAACACAGCCAAGCCCCCACCCAATCAAGTCACACCCCCACTAGCAGTTAAAAGGAAGAAGCAGCTGCAAGCTCACATCACTCTGAGAAGCACAGAGCTGAAGACCAAGCCTGAAGATGATGAATGAGACTTCATCGAAACGTTGCCTAGATACTTCCAATCTTACGCGGGAAAAAACCCGAATATGTGTGTGTGTGTGTGTGTCTGGCATTCAGCTTTGTTCGGTTATTTTCCCACGTGGTGCTTTTAAAGTTGTAGCAACGTTTCAGCAGAATCTCATCTGCCATCATCAGGCTTCTGTATGGTGTTTGTCTGTGAGTCAGACTTTTACAGTGGTTTCAGATTTAAATTTGGGGCAGCCTATTGCTGTGTCAGAATGGTTTTTTCTTCCTCCTGATTGGTTGAGAGTCTTGGTCTGTGTTTATTGGTCTTGGAGTTTGCTGTGTTCTGCTACTAGTATCTTCTGCCTGTTTTTTTGGGGGGGGGCTCTTTTTGTATCTTGATTGGCTGGCAACATTGTGTTACTTTATTGGAGGCCTTTAGTGCAGCTTGGCTTCGGGTAAATGGACGGCTATCATTCGTTAGGAAGCTGGGTTTCATCTGGGTGCCTGGTTGGGGTGTGTTTGAGCTGGAGGTATCAGGGGGGATCTGTTTGTGCCCAAGTGTTTGCCTGGCTTGTGGTGTGGAGATTTTTTTGTTTGTGAGTGCAGGCTTCCAAATGATTGACAGCCTGGTGGAATCATCTCTTCTGTTCATGCTTTCTGGTCTTTTTTCAATCTCTATGGCTTCTCTGATGATTCTGTGGCTGGGATTTTCTATGGTGGCTAGGGTTTTGGTGCCATTGAAGTTGATGTTATGACCTGTGGCTTCCATGTGTTGGACAAGTGAGGAAGTGTGTTCCAGCTTTTTGACTGCATTTTTGTGTTCATCTAGGCGGGTGCTTATTCTTCTATTGGTCTGTCCAATGTATGTGGCCGGGCATGATGCACAGGGGACTTCATATATGCCTTGGTTTTCCAGGTCAATTTTGTCTTTGGGGTTCCTGAGGATGGCTGCTATTTTTCTGTCTGTTTTGAAGGCAGTCTTGATGTGGTGTCTGTATAGAATCTTACTAATTTTGTCTGTAGTGCCTCTTATGTAGGGCAGGACAGCTGTTCCATGGGTCTGTTCATCTTCTGGGTCTCTATTATGTCTCAGTGTGTTTTTGTGGATCAAGTTGGTGATTTTGCTTTTGTGGAAGCCGTTGGCTGCCAATATTTTAGTCAGGGTGCATAGTTCAGTCTTAATGTGTGTCTTGTCTACCAGGCGTTTGGTTCTGGTAATTAGTGTTTTAGCCACAGAGTTTATCTGTGCTGGGTGGTGGTGGGATTGGGTGTTGAGGTAGCGGTTGGTGTGTGTTTTCTTCTGGTATATGGTGTGTCCTAGTGTGCCATCTGTTTTCTTGTAGATTAGTATGTTATGTCCTGAATTGGAATACTCGAAATCCCCGAGCCTTGATTGGCTAAGGCGCGGGATTTCTGATTGGCCAGGCGAGCCGCGCTGATTGGCCCGATTGAAGTCTCCCGCGATTGGTTCAAACCAAGAGCGGGAGACTTGAATCGCTGCCATTGGCCGCAGCCGCCGCTGCGAAAGGTATAAAAGCCGCGGGCTTTTTGCCTTTCGCCGGTTCGGTTCTCCCATTGTAAATAAAGAGCTTTGAATGAAAGTCACCGACTCTGAGCTTCTTTTGCGGACACGACACTGGCGACGAGGATGGGATCTCGCCCCTGAACCGAACCCCGTGTCCATCCAAGTACCAGCTCCAGCGCAGAGATGGCGAAAATAGCACCGCCCGCCCCCTTCAACCCCGCCGCCGAGGACTGGGAATCGTACTCGGATCGGTTCCGTATGTACCTGGAATGCGCCGGAATGAAGGACGCCCCGGGCCCGCTAAAACGTGCCGTCTTCCTTACTCACTGCGGACCAGAGGTCTTCCAGATGGCCAAAGCATTGGCCAAGCCAGCAGACGCAACCGCCATGGACTGGGACGTCCTCGAACCTATACTGCGGCGCCATTACGCCCCCGAAGTCCCCATCCTGATACGGCGCAACGAGTTCTACCGCCGAAACCAGAAACCAGACGAAAAATTGAGCGACTTCGTCGCAGAACTACGGCGCCTAGGAGGACTCTGCGAGTTTGAAGGTCTGAACAGTCTCATAAGAGACCGTTTCGTGCTCGGCTTATGGGATCCTACACTCCAGAGCCGACTTATGGCCAAGGGCGACATCAGCCTAGCCGGTGCCCTTACCGCAGCCGCAGCCGCAGAAGCAACCCGCACGTCAGCGGACAGCATGCGAAGATCTGACGCGAAGGGCGGAAACAACAACCCGGCAAGGTCGGCCGACACAAGAAACGAAGCAACCGCACACTACGGTGAATACCAGTCAACCTCCAGCACGTCGGAAGACGAGGAGGACATACATCGCGTGCAGACGGGACGCGGCGACCAACGAAGTCGAAAAGGTTGTAGGTCGAGGACCAACTGCGCCGGGAGCGGCGGCGACCACCCCAGGTCAGAATGCCGATTCTTTGACTCTATCTGTAGGCGTTGTGAACGACGGGGCCACATCGCTCGAGTTTGCCGCCAAAAGAAGACCCGCAGCCCGCCCAAATGGGAACAGCACGACAGAAGGAGAGAAAGCTCCCCGCCCAGAGCCAGAGAGCGCCAGCCAGACGGTCGGTGGGACCGTACTCAACGATCTCAAAGAAACGGCGACGGTCGGCGAAAAGAAGAGACCCACCAGACGGTGACCATCGGCCACGCCAATTCCGACGGCGCCAGAAAGGTACACGTAGAAGTCCATATCGAAGGCCAGCCATGCAAAATGGAAGTGGACTCCGGGTCCTACCTTTCCATGATTGCATGGCGCGAAATCAAAAGACTAGTGCCTACACTACAAAAAAGAAACGTGCATACCCAAAAGATCATCATAAAAGACTACCAAGGGAATCGCGTCCCGGTAGTGGGCACCAAGAACTTTAACATAACTTACAAAGGCCACACCGAACAACTGCCACTCACGATCGTCGACCGCGACCGCCCAAGCCTACTGGGCTTACAATGGTTCGCCCCGCTTAACATCGCGCTGACAGGTGTCAACCACGTCACCATCGAAGCTTGGGAACAGCGGCTAACCCAGGAGTTCCAGGAGGTCTTTGATGGAGGCTTGGGCAAGTACCAGGGGCCCCTTATCTCGTTTGACCTAGACCCAAGGGTTCCCCCTAAGCGGCTTAAACCTAGAAGGGTACCATTCGCCTTAAAGCCTAAAATTGACGAGCAGATCGACAAGCTCGTCAAACAAGGGGTATTGCAACCGATAGACCATGCCAGATGGGAGACCCCTATAGTGACCCCAGTAAAGCCAGACGGGTCCGTGAGGATCTGCGGGGACTATAAGGCCACCCTAAATGGCACGTTGCAACAAAGCGCCTACCCAGTCCCAATAGTGCAACATTTACTGCACTCACTGGGAGGGGGCAAAGTCTTTGCCAAGCTCGACCTCGCCCAGGCATATCAGCAGCTACCTGTGGACGAGAAAACGGCGGAAGCCCAAACAATCGTGACCCATCGGGGGGCCTTCAAGTGTAACCGACTCCAATTTGGAGTCAGCGTGGCACCAGGCATCTTTCAGAGCCTGATGGAACGTTTGCTACAGGGCATAAAGGGGGTGGTGCCCTATTTCGATGACGTATTAGTGGCGGCGCCAAACGAAGCCGAATTAGAAAACCGACTCAGACAAGTCTTAACAAAATTTAAAGAAACAGGACTTAAAGTCAAACGAGAAAAATGCCAACTATGTACAAAGCAAGTAGAGTTTTTGGGCTATCTCCTAGACCGGCATGGCATTCACCCTACGACTAAAAAAGTGAAAGCCATCAAGGAAGCCCCCACCCCAAAGTCCAAAACGGAACTACAAGCGTTCCTAGGCTTACTAAATTTTTATAATGTTTTCCTATCTCAAAAGGCAACGGCGGCGGAACCTTTACATAGACTCCTAGACAAGAAGGCAGCCTGGACTTGGGGGAGACGAGAGCAAGCCACCTTTCAAAAAACCAAAGACCTCCTCACCTCCGACGCCGTCCTGATGCAATTCAGCGAAACCTTGCCCTTAGCTGTCACTTGCGACGCATCACCTTTTGGCGTCGGTGCTGTCCTCAGCCACACCCTCCCAGACCAGAGAGAAGCACCCATCGCTTTTTTCTCCAGGACTCTGACTAAACCGGAACGGAACTATAGCCAGCTGGACAAAGAAGCTTTGGTTATAGTTGCCGCCGTTAAGCGTTTCCACGAATACCTATACGGCCGCCCGTTCACCATCGTGATGGATCATAAGCCATTGCTGGGCATCCTCGCTGGAAACCGAGCCACGCCGAACATCTTGTCACCCCGGATGACAAGATGGTCCGAATTCCTGGCAGCCTACAGTTACGAACTGATACACAAGCCAGGTAAGAAAATTTCGCACGCGGACGCTTTAAGCCGCTCGCCTTTACCTGACTCTGAACCTGACCCAGCACCAACAACAAACACCCTAAGTATCGAGAGTTTACCTATTACCGCATCAGACATTGCCAGAGAAACCGTTAAGGACAGGCGTCTGGCACGAATCTTACACTGGTTACAAAAAGGCTGGCCGGAGAAAGACAATGACGAGACTTTTAAAACATTCCGTCAGCGCCAGACGGAACTTTCACTACTGAGAGGATGTATTCTGTGGGGTGACCGGGTGGTAATTCCGGACAGATTGCAAGAGAGGGTATTAGAGATGCTACATGAGGGTCATCCTGGCATCGTCAGGACTAAAGCCCTGGCCAGGAATTACGCTTGGTGGCCAGGGATGGACAAGCAAATTGAAGCATGGGTCGCCAAATGCCACCGGTGCCAGGAGACCAGATCCAGCCCACCCGCAGCACCTATCCGGGACTGGGAAACACCACGGGGGCCCTGGTCCAGAATCCATCTAGACTTTGCTGGCCCCACAAATGGGCATACTTTTCTAATCACAGTTGACGCGTACTCCAATTGGTTGGAGGTATGCGACATGAAATCCACTACCACAGAGGCCGTCGTTAAAGAACTGTGTAAACTGTTTTCCACACACGGCCTCCCAGACGTCGTCGTTTCAGACAACGGGCCCCAGTTCACTTCCATCGATTTCGAACGGTTCCTGGCAGAGAGGGGTATCCGCCACGCATTAACAGCACCGGCGCATCCGGCGGCGAACGGTAGGGCGGAACGGATGGTCCAGTTTACGAAAAAGACCCTCCGGAAAATGGACCACGGGGAGATCAGCGACAAAATCAACAAACTGCTCTTCATACAGCACATCACTCCCAATACCACAACTAACAAGAGCCCTGCAGAACTTCTAATGGGCAGAAAGCTGAGGTCCCCACTCGACAGATTACACCCGACCTATAACCCGGAGCGGCCCCCAGACTCCAGCTTCAGGTACCGGACATTTGACCCAGGTGACTTAGTCTATGCAAAGAACATGACGGGGGACCGCCTATGGATCCCAGCCGTCATAACTCAAGTCACTGGTCCACGGTCGTACCGGCTCCAAGCCATCAATGGGCGAGCCTGGAAACGACATATCGACCAGCTCAGGTCACGAACAGCGACTGACCTCAGCCCCCAAGACACGAACCAAGGGGGGAGGGAATACCCGGAGAGACAATCGCAGGAAAAAATAAACCAAAAATACTCACCGGAAAACAGCCATCGCGAGTCCCCTCCGGAGAAGAACCACCTGGCCAGCTCTACCGACTCGGAGAAGCCAAGCGGGAGCGGCGAAATCCGTAGCTCAACCGACCCGGTAGGCCCAGGCGGGAGCCACGGCGAAAGAACCGGCCCGATCATCCAGCCGGTTCGCACAGAGGCAGGAGCAGTCAAAAAGATGACCGCTCCGGCCAAGTTACAGCATGCAAGTGAATTGCACAGGTCAACTAGGACTCGACGGAGCCCCGCCTACCTGCGTGACTACACCACGTGATGGACCATACCAAGAGGGGAGGGGTGTTATGTCCTGAATTGGAATACTCGAAATCCCCGAGCCTTGATTGGCTAAGGCGCGGGGATTTCTGATTGGCCAGGCGAGCCGCGCTTATTGGCCCGATTGAAGTCTCCCGCGATTGGTTCAAACCAAGAGCGGGAGACTTGAATCGCTGCCATTGGCCGCGGCCGCTGCTGCGAAAGGTATAAAAGCCGCGGGCTTTTTGCCTTTCGCCAGTTCGGTTCTCCCATTGTAAATAAAGAGCTTTGAATGAAAGTCACCGACTCTGAGCTTCTTTTGCGGACACGACATAGTACATCTAGGAATGGTAGTTGTTTGTTTGTTTCTGTTTGCATGGTGAACTTGATTTTGGGGTGTGCGCTGTTTAGGTGTGTTAGGAAGTTGTTTAGGTTTTCTTGTCCATGGGGCCAAATCACAAATGTGTCATCTATATATCTTAACTATAGTTTGGGTTTGAGTATGGCATTAGCCAGGGCTCTGGATTCGAATTCTTCCATGAACAGGTTTGCAATGACAGGTGACAGTGGTGATTTGTTTGTATCTTTGTATCTTTGTCCTTTGTATATGAAATATGTGTTGGTTAAGCAGTGTTCTGTTAGTTCCATGAGGTGTTTAGCTGGTTGGTATTTATTTTTGATGATTTCGAGGGTCTATTTTATCGGGACTTGAGTGAATAGTGAAACCACGTCAAAACTTACAAGCAGATCTTCTTGCTCTACGTGTAGATCTTTGATCATTTCCAAGAAGTGGTATGCGTTTTGTACATGAGAAGCTGCTGTTTCAGCATGGGGCTGTAGCTCTTTTGCTAGGTGTTTAGCCAGGTTTTGTAGTGGTGCTCCTCTGGAGCTGACTATGGGTCTGAGAGGTATGCCTTCTTTGTGTATTTTTGGGAGGCCGTATAGTTTGGGGCATCTGGAAGATTTCTCTCTGGGTATGATCGTGTGTTGGATCTCTTTGCTTATGTGGCTGGTTATAATTTTCTTCTTGGTTAATTTTTCCAGATATGTGGTTGGGTCTGTGTTTATGGGTTTGTATGTGGAGTCTTAGAGTAGGTCTGTCAACTTAGTTTCATAGTCTTTTCTGTCCATTACTACAGTGGCATTCCCTTTATCTGCTGGGAGGATGATTATGCTGCTGTCTCTTTTCAGGGTTTGTAGCGCTTTAATTTCATTTTGCTGTAAGTTGCTTTTGGGTGGTTTGCTTGTGCATAGAATGTTGGTAACTTGGTGTCTTATTTTATCAGCTTCATCTGTATTTAATTTACTTAGGCTGGATTCTACTGCACATATGATGGATTCTGTGGGGATTTTTTGGGGTGCTATAGCATAATTGAATCCTTTGGTTAGGACTTCTGTTTCTGTTTTGGTGAGTTCTCTGTTGGAAACATTGTACACTAATTGTTTCAGGTGTTGTTGTGAGTTGTTGGGGGTTTTCAAAGACAAAATTGACCTGGAAAACCAAGGCATATATGAAGTCCCCTGTGCATCATGCCCGGCCACATACATTGGACAGACCAATAGAAGAATAAGCACCCGCCTAGATGAACACAAAAATGCAGTCAAAAAGCTGGAACACACTTCCTCACTTGTCCAACACATGGAAGCCACAGGTCATAACATCAACTTCAATGGCACCAAAACCCTAGCCACCATAGAAAATCCCAGCCACAGAATCATCAGAGAAGCCATAGAGATTGAAAAAAGACCAGAAAGCATGAACAGAAGAGATGATTCCACCAGGCTGTCAATCATTTGGAAGCCTGCACTCACAAACAAAAAATCTCCACACCACAAGCCAGGCAAACACCTGGGCACAAACAGATCCCCCCTGATACCTCCAGCTCAAACACACCCCAACCAGGCACCCAGATGAAACCCAGCTTCCTAACGAATGATAGCCGTCCATTTACCCGAAGCGAAGCTGCACTAAAGGCCTCCAATAAAGTAACACAATGTTGCCAGCCAATCAAGATACAAAAAGAGCCCCCCCCCCCAAAAAAAACAGACCGAAGATACTAGTAGCAGAACACAGCAAACTCCAAGACCAATAAACACAGACCAAGACTCTCAACCAATCAGGAGGAAGAAAAAACCATTCTGACACAGCAATAGGCTGCCCCAAATTTAAATCTGAAACCACTGTAAAAGTCTGACTCACAAACACCATACAGAAGCCTGATGATGGCAGATGAGATTCTGCTGAAACGTTGCTACAACTTTAAAAGCACCACGTGGGAAAATACCCGAACAAAGCTGAATGCCAGACATGTAAGTACCCGCGAAAACTTAAGAAAACATAGACATCTAAAGGTAGGATTGTATCAGAAATACTTGAATTTTTTTGGGGGTGGGGTGGAATAGTGCTTGCTGCATAATCAGAATATACTTCTTTAAATCAGGCTATTGGGTACAATCAAACCACAAGAATGTACTTTAATAAATGTATATCAAAAGTAATTGTTGTTAATATGCCATCAACCCTTTGTATGAGAGAGTCTTTTAAAAATAATATTTTTTACATTTGGTTCTTGTTTGTCACACATCATTTCTATTTTTAACACTGGGAGAAACACAAGTGAGGCAACTTCCAAATAATGCAATTGTGTAGCAACCTAAGTCTCATGTTTCTGAAATCACTCTGCCCATTGTTTCCTCACTTGGTACACTGCCAAATTCATAGCTCTTGTACTACTGACTGATTAAGATCAACTGTCACTCCCTGTGGCAATGGTAGGAACAGAATACAAAGCAGTACACAGAACACAACACAGGAATCCTACTGTCCAAACTGTGACTGGCAATTTGCAATCAGTTTATGAATCTCCACCCTTCTCATATTAGCCTCCAGATTCTCTTGCTTCAAATATTTTTGCTTTTGTATCAGAGTTTGCTTTCTAGAATCAAAACTCCCAATGTATTAGTCCAGTTGCACTCTATGGTAATGAGAAAGAACTATGGAAGAGAAACACCTTGAAATGCAAACAGTCCGCCCTTCACAGTTTTGGTGGCGTTTGTAACCTAATCCCATTTATGACATCTCTGAATTGGATTGATATATTTTTTAAATAAATGTGACATAGCCTCAGTTGTTTTGGAACTGAGACTGAAATCTGAAGTTTCTTAATAGTGGTGGCCAGGAAGAGAATAATAAGAGAAAGACTTAGATGCATGTGTAGGACTGTTGGGAGATACCATTAGTCAAAATGTGAGTTCTCTTCCTACCTGGTGTGACATCTCAAAATGGGATCCAAGGGTACAGCTTTCCTCATACTTCATGACTCCCATGGTTTCCCCCTCCCTCCCAGCAAAATGGAAAGCAATTCTGCAGATTAGCCAAGGAGGAGGAGGAAAAGGAGGAGGAAGTTTCATTTGGGTTCTCTGAAAACCATGAGTGGACAGGAATTGCACAAGCCTTTACTATAGGTGGATGAGGGAGTGATGCCTGATGATTAGGTAGGGATAGTTGGGGAGCCATTGGTGATGGGGAAGCTCTCTGTGGAGGTAGGTGGCCCTTGGGAACACATTGGAAGGGGGAGCATCAGTGCAATTTTACACATGGTCAGTCACTTCTTTTATTCTCCCTCCTCCTAGGCAAGTGGCAGAGAGTTTCATGGGTCATCCAAAGAGGAGGAAAAGGGTTTCCGGTTCCGCATGGCTTCGGTGGCAGCAGGAATTTGCGACTGTCCGTGATTCCTGCTCCGCTTGCCGCCGAGGTGCCTCCGATTCCAATGGGTCAGGGGGATATGGCTGCCCTGTAGAGGCAGCCGAAGAGAGAGGGGAGCTGGACAGGGGGTTGGGGATGTCACAGACCCCCTCCTCATTCGGAAAAACCCCTTTTTCCCAAGGTGGTGGAGCGGCGGTCAGTAATGGCCGCCATGAAGAAGCCTGCAACCGGGTAAGATTGCGCTGGAGGAAGCAGGGAAAGTGAAAGTGCTGGCTGAGCTGGGTCAATCAACAAATCTTAAATATTCTGGAATTGAATTGTTTGAACTGCCAGAAGATACACTGTATCCCTAAGAAGATCGTAAAGCGGCAAAGAAAGCTGCTAAAGGGAAGAAACTTTTCTTTTTTTTTCTTCACTCTCCCACCCCATAGAAACAGCAGATGAAGATTCGAAATTTATTTGGGCACAAGGTAAATTATTTTGAAAGTTAAAGCCAAGGGATAAAGGATTCTTGGACACTGGATTTAATAATTTAAGAAATTGGAAAATCCTTATTGGAGGTATGGATTTCTGAACAATTAAGAGAAAATTGTTGTTGTAAGTGGGAAGGGAGAGGAAAAAAAATTGGAGCAGAAGTTGAAAAAGGAGGAGATTGCCTAGAAATCTAAAGAAAGATATATTGTAATTGGACCTCTCTGATTAAACAGTAACCCCAGAAAGAGAAGTAGAAGAACGAAAAAAAAAAGTATTAACTTTGGATCTTTTTTGGAATTATTCTTGATTAAAAATACTTGGGTGGTTGTTTTGGAAAAAGCTTCTCTCTTCATGATGGCATCGTTTGTGGATGAATTAAAAACTGAATATAAAAAATATAAAAAAGAAAAACAAGATGGAAAAGATACTTTGGGCACTCTCTTTCAATTTTTAGAAATGGCGGTATGCACTTATGAAAAGTTGATTACGCAGCAGGATGACTGGGACAAAGAAGAAGAAGAAGAAGCCATCTTTGATGAACAATGGGTTTTTTTTGAGGAGGAGGAGAAAGAGGATAAGAAAAAGGGGATTTTAAGGTTTGAAAAAACAACCGAAAAAGAGAAAAATGAGATGAAAGGTGGATGCAAGGTTAGAAAACAACAGAAAGGGAGTAAGAAAAGGGAGGAGGAGAGACATAGGGGTAGAAAGGGCAAGGAGAAGAATAAGCAAGAGAGAAAGGAGGGGATGAGAAGCCTTAATGGTGGGAAGCAAGATTTAAAGAAACAAAGCTTATTCAGAGACAATGGGTAAATTTAATTGAAAAAAAAGGGGGGATTCTGGAAGGTACATAAGATTGTGTTTTTATATGAGTATCTAGAGTAAAATGCTTAAGATATAAATGAGTGTTAATATATATGATTAGTCTTCTTAATGATATGGATAGTGGTTAAATAGGATTTTATTTAGTTATTGTTGTGTTTTTATCCTTCTTATAAAAGTTATTGTGTAACTTTAGAATGTACTAAACAGAATCCCAATATAAATTAAGTTTTATATTAAGTAATTTTAAGTTAGGGCAATGAGTTAAAGGCATCACTCCAATCAGTGTACAGGAGAAGTGTATTAAAAGAAAAAAGATGAATGGATAGCTGGAAATAGAACAGACAAAGAATGATAAGTATTATGAACTGAATTGAGATAAGATAAATAAAATAAAATTAAGAGAGATAAAAGAGGGAAGAAGCTATATTGAAAATTGAAAATGGTAATAAGATATGGAATGATATATAAAGTGAATATGATTTTTGAGTTTATGTCTGTGTGAAGAGTTTTAACCCGGGATCAAGCAGCCTTCAGAAAAGATGTTTTAGATGTTTTTGGGGTTTTTTTAGGTTTTATGTTTTGTATTGTTTATGAAAGGCAATAAAATTTTAATTAGCAAGAAATATAATTTGGATAATTAGAATGAAAAGGAGAAGTTGGGATAAGATATGAAGTTAAACAGATAACGTAAATATCTATATTACAATTTGGAATTATTTTGTAATGTCCTATTGGTTTGGGTTTTTTTTAGAAAAGATTTCTTAAGTTGTTGTGCCTTGATTGTTTGTGTATTGTTTTTGTAAAACTAATAAAATTTGTTAAAAAAAAAAAAAAAAAACAAAGAGGAGGAAAAGGAAGAAGGATCTTTTTTGAGGGTTCTATATTTTCAATAATCCCTACTGGACTTTTGCTATATAATGAGCAAAGATGAGATTTTAGAGATGGGTTTATAGAAACTGGGAGAATGTATGGAATGAAGAGATGTTTAGTTCTATTTTAAGTGATAGTGATACATTCTTAATGTTGATTAAACTTTCTGGGAATAAAGCAGGATTCTTTTGTTTCTTTTCTTTTCATTTGTATTGTTTTTAATGTATGTCTTTATTTTCTAATTGTATAAGCTTTACTTGTATAATACAATCCCTAATAAAATTATTTCAATTGCTGACCTGATGGTTTGACTAATTCTATATAATATACTTGGCAACCCAATGTATGTGAGACAAATAAATATGAATGAAATCCAAGAACTTCTTCCATGACCCCCCTCCCCCTCCCATCATCAGCTAATACTAAAATAAGATGCCTGTTTTTCAGGAAACAGTATAAAATTATTAAGTTACATAGCTATTCATACACCTAATGTCATTAGACTAGTCCTCTTAAAATCATGCAGATTATTGGATAACATATTTGGTGACATCAAATTATTTAGTTTAATTCTGCGTTGTACTGGGTAGTTCTTCCTTTCATTAGTCTTGAGTTGACAAGGGATGCTTTTTAATGACTAAGAAACTTCACCAAAGAACTAAAAGGAAGCAAATTAGAAGAAAATATAGAGGCAATATTTCTAATTTCCTTCAGCAGTGAAACATTTGGTGAGAAACACATACAATATTTTTTTATATTAAAGATTGAATATATGTATTTATTTTTGGTTGACCATGGCAATGTATGAGTAGTAATTTTATACAATATATATTTGATTTAGGAGGACCATCATTTTCTTCTTACATCAATATGGTCTAAATCTGGGTTGGGTGTCCTTGTTTCTTAGCGTGGCAAACCTCATTTCTGTTTTTGGATCTGATCAGTTTGTGATTGTGTTCATGCCTGTTGAATTGTTCTTTTCATGTTCTTATTATCCTGTGTCTCTGAAAAAGGTTCAGAAATGGCAATTCATTCATGCTTCCATGAATCAGAACCAGATATTAATTATATGACACTCAACCTTGCCAAGTGAACTGGTACTCAGCTTATTTTCAAGCTCTAATCAAAGTTCATGCCAGTTTGATTTTAAGGCATTTCTTGAATGCTCATTTGTCTTCCAATGATAGAAAGGTAAAGACACTGTAAAATTAAGGTTGATGCTGGTGACTACTTACATTCATGATACATTCATAAAGCTTTCTTCATAACAGTAGGAAGAAATGTTTGCTATTTCTTACTTCTAATATATATGTATTTTTGTGTGTGTGTGTGTGTGTGTGTGTCCAGAAATTGGGACAAAGGGCTACATTAAACAGAATTTATTTGCTGGTTATACCTTGACATTTTTCTTCTGACTTACCTAGAATCCTGTATGTGCCAAGCATTTGTTAATATTTTACAGGCTTTTAAATTCTCTGTACATTGGGTTTTATGTTGCTAGGTTAGTTTTGAATTCCTTAGATAATGCTGATACGGCTATATTTTAATACTGTTAAGTTTAATGTGTTTTGCAATTTTAATTTCTCCCCTCTGGAATCCTACCAGAATTCTCTCCAATTGGATTTTGTTATGTTCTTTCTCCTTCTATCTCCATTTATTAATATTAATATTAAATCCTTGTAGGTGCCTCTGATTTTGGTGCCCCTTGAGACCTCTATCATTCAATGTCTGCTGGTAAGGGTGAAAATATCTCTAGATCAGGATTCATTCTGTAATACATGAAAGTTATTTACAAGAATTGTTTTTTCTTCTATGTCATCTGCCTATCTTGAATCAGAGTTAAAACAAATATTTTGTTAGGTAGCATGTTACTTTTTATTTCTTGCATTTTTCAAAGCATCTCATTTTGCCAAAGCTAATTCAAAAACTTGTTAAGGCAACTATGGTTGTTTGCTTGGATTTGTCTTTTTTTTATAACCTGAATTAAATGGAATATAACATTCAATTTTACATTCCTTCTTTTTTCCTAAAGAAATAGAGAAATTATCTTATTTGGTTGTTTCTTGCTTTTAGCAATCTGGCTTAATTTTGGTCTCTGAGTAACCAATTCATGTTTTATTAGTATTTTTCCATTCTACAACCCTAGGGAAAAGAGAAACTGAACCCAGAAAGAATTGTTACATTCCATGAAATCCCATTAAAATGGAAGGCTCAGCAGCCAGTCTGGTTACAGACAAAATGTTCAGACTTTTGCTTAGAAATATTTAAAGCCTTGAACTGGAGTATTACATATTTTTAGTTCCTTCCTTCCTTCTTTCCTTCCTTCTTTCCTTCCTTCCATCCATCTATCCATCCTCCTGCTGTGCTTTTTAAAAATATAAACTTGTTTTCATTTTATGATTTTGGGGGATATTTCTGTTAGTGGCATAGAACAAAATTCAGTGCATGGTTAAACACATACAAGTACCAATCCAAACAATGAGGTTTATGTATATGCTGGAAAGAAATTTATGGAATTTAAACTGAAGATTGTTTGGGTAAATCCATATATTTTGAGGAAAAAAGGTTATGCTCCCAATGTATTTTTGTAGAGGCTAAGAAAGTGCAGTGTTGAAAATAGGGAAGATAACATCAATTCTTTTTGTTGATGAATGAGAAAAAAAATCTATTATGCTCTGGCTTCATGCAACATTTTACTAGAACTATGCTCCTGAATTTTTATACCTGTGTTCTTCAAAATGCAACTAAAAATTAAAGCTCTTCCTGTTGTGTCCGCGAAATGATGCCAGGAGTCGGTGACTTAGTGCAAAGCTCTTTATTGATCTGCTGGAACCGAACTGGCGAAAGGAAAAAAGCCCGTGGCTTTTATTCCTTTTGCCGCGGCGGCCGCAGCCAATGGCACTGCTTTGAATCTCCCGCGGTCTGAACGGACCAATCGCGGGAGATTCTTAACGAGCCAATCGGCACGGCTTGCCTGACCAATTGGAGAGCCCCACGCTTTGGCCAATCAAAACGCGGAGATCTCGAGTATGTTAATGAAGGACAGAACACCCCTCCCCTCTTGGTTCAGTCCTTACGTTGCGTAGTCACATAGGTAGGCAGGGCTCCGTCTGGTCCTACTTGACCTGCGCAACTTAGTTGTAGGCTGGATCCCGGCCGGTTCGGTCGGGATCTCCGTTGCTCCTGCTGCTGTCGTGGGAACCGGCTGGTCAATCGGGCCGGTCCCTTCTCCGTAGGTCCCTCCTGGGCCTTCCGGGTTGGTTGAGCTATGGGTTTCGCCGCTCCCGCTCGGTCTTTCCGGGTCGGTCGAACTGGCTTGGCTGTTCCTTTCTGGCGAGGGGTCATGATGGCTGCGTTCCGGTGAGTACTGCTGGTTTATTTTTCTTTGGATTCGGTCCCCTGGGTATTCCCTCCCCCCTTGGCTTGCGTTGCGGGGGTTGGGTTCGTTTGTTTGTGCGTCGGCGGTTTGTTGGTTTGTAGTTCTTGACCTAAGTTGGTCGATGTGGCGTTTCCATGCTCGTCCGTCTGCTGTTTGTAGCCGGTATGAGTGTGGGCCTGTTGCTTGGGTGATGACGGCTGGGATCCATAGAGGGTCTCCCGTCAGGTTTTTTGCATATACGGGGTCCCTGGGTGCGAAAGTTCGGTGTTTGGTGCTTGAGTCTGGGGGCCTCTCCGGGTTATACGTAGGGTGTAACCTGTCGAGCGGGGACCTTAGCTTTCTACCCATTAGTAGTTCGGCTGGGCTTTTATTGGTTGTGGTATTTGGGGTTATGTGTTGGGTGAAGAGTAGTCTGTTGATTTTCTCTTGGATCTCCCCGTGGTCTATTTTCCGGATGGTCTTTTTAGTGAATTGGACCATCCGTTCCGCCCTACCGTTCACCGCCAGGTGCGCCGGTGCTGTCAGAACATGGCGGATGCCCCTTTCCGCTAGGAATTTTTCGAATTCCAGCGAGGTGAACTGGGGCCCGTTGTCGGAGACGACGACGTCTGGGAGGCCGTGTGTTGCAAAGAGTTTGCAGAGTTCTTTGGTCACGGCCTCCGTGGTTGTCGTCTTCATGTTGCTTTCCTCCAGCCAGTTGGAGTAAGCGTCAACTGTTATGAGGAAGGTGTGTCCTTTTGTGGGCTCGGCGAAGTCTATATGGATTCTAGACCAAGGTCCCCTTGGGGTTTCCCACTCTAGGACGGGTGCTGTGGGTGGGCTGGGCCTCGTTTCCTGGCATCGTTGGCACCTAGCTACCCAGGCCTCTATTTGTTTGTTCATCCCTGGCCACCAAGCGTAACTTCTGGCCAGGGCTTTAGTCCTCACGATGCCAGGGTGCCCCTCGTGTAGCATTTCCAAAATCTTCCCCTGTAGCTTTTCCGGAATGACCACCCTGTCTCCCCATAGTATGCACCCTTTTAACAACGAGAGCTCCGTTTGGCGGTTTCGGAACATTTTGACCGACTCGTCGTTATCCCTTTCCGGCCACCCTTTCTCCACCCAATGCAACACCCGCGCCAGACGTTTGTCTTTATTAGTCTCTGGGCAATGTCTGATGCGGTTATGGGCAGGTTGGGTAGAGTCTCTATGCTGAGGGTGGTCGTAGTGGGTGCTGGGTCGGTGTCGGGTTCCGGTAGCGGCGAGCAGCTTAAGGCATCTGCATGGGAGATCGTCTTACCCGGTCTGTGTATGAGTTCGTAGTTGTAGGCTGCCAGGAACTCGGACCACCTTGTCATTCGGGGAGACAGAATGTTCGGGGTGGCCCGGTTCCCTGCAAGGATTCCCAGCAGCGGCTTGTGGTCCGTTATGATGGTGAAAGTCCGGCCGTAGAGGTATTCGTGGAATTGTTTTATGGCGGCAACTATAGCCAGAGCCTCTTTGTCCAGTTGGCTATAGTTCCGCTCCGGTTTGGTGAGGGTCCTTGAAAAGAACGCGATGGGCGCTTCTTTTCTGTCGGGAAGGGTATGGCTGAGGACAGCGCTGACGCCGAAGGGTGATGCGTCGCATGTGACGGCCAGAGGTAGGGTCTCGTTGAATTGTATGAGGACGGCGTCGGAGGTGAGGAGGTCCTTCATTCTTTGGAAGGCGGCTTGCTCCCGTTTCCCCCAAGTCCAGGTCGCCGCCTTGTCCAGGAGCCTATGCAAGGGCTCCGCCACCGTCGCCTTTTGGGGTAGGAAAACGTTGTAAAAGTTCAGTAACCCCAAGAATGCTTGTAGCTCAGTCTTTGATTTAGGGGTGGGGGCTTCTTTGATGGCCTTGATTTTTTGCTTGTGGGGTGAATGCCGTGCCGGTCTAGGAGGTAGCCCAGGAATTCCACTCGTTCCGTGCAAAGCTGGCATTTTTCCCTCTTTACTTTTAGCCCCATCTCTTTAAATTTAGTTAGGACCTCCCTTAGTCGACCTTCTAGTTCGGCTTGGTTGGCTGCCGACACTAGGACGTCGTCGAAATAAGGTACCACCCCCTTGATACCTTGCAATAGCCTCTCCATTAGGCTCTGGAATATGCCCGGTGCCACGCTGACTCCGAATTGGAGTCGGTTGCATTTGAATGCTCCCCGGTGGGTGACAATGGTCTGAGCTTCTGCCGTTTGCTCGTCGACCGGCAACTGTTGGTATGCCTGGGCGAGATCGAGCTTGGCGAAAACCTTGCCCCCTCCTAGTGAGTGCAGTAGGTGTTGCACTACTGGGACGGGATAGGCGCTTTGTTGCAGCGCGCCATTTAGGGTGGCTTTATAGTCCCCACAGATTCTCACCGACCCATCGGGCTTGATTGGGGTGACTATGGGGGTCTCCCACCGGGCGTGGTCTATGGGTTGCAGGACCCCTTGTTTGACGAGCTTATCAATTTGCTCGTCTATTTTGGGTTTCAGTGTGAATGGCACCCGCCTTGGTTTCAGGCATTTGGGGGGGACGTTAGGGTCTAGGTCGAACGAGATAAGGGGCCCTCGGTACTTGCCTAGGTTTCCATCGAAGACCTCTTGGAACTCCCGGGCTAGTTGCTGCTCCCAGCCGTCATCGGTGACGTGGTTGACTCCCATGAGGGCGATGTCGAGCGGGGCGAACCATTGCAGTCCCAGTTGGCTTGGGCGGTCGCGGTCGACGATCGTTAGGGGGAGTCGTTCGGTGCGCCCCTTATACGTGATGTTAAAGCTTTTGGTGCCGACTACCGGGATGCGGTTTCCCTGGTAGTCCTTTACAATGAGTCTCTGGCTGTCTACGTTCCTCCTTTGGAGGGTGGGCACCAACCGCTTTATCTCGTGCCATGCAATCATGGAGAAGAAGGACCCAGAGTCCACCTCCATTTTGCACGGCTGGCCCTCGATGCGTACCTCGACGTGGACCTTCCGGGCGTCGTTGGTGATGGCGTGGCCGATGGTGACCGTCTGGTGGGTCTCCTCTCTCCGCCGGTTGCTCTGGTCCCATCGTGCCGGACTGCGGTTTTTCTTCAGGCGGCAAATCCGGGTGATGTGTCCCTTTTTGTCGCAATGCCGGCAGATTGAATCGAAAAACCGGCATTCCGACCTGGGGTGGTCGCCGCCGCAGCCGGCACAGTTGGTCCTCGACTTACGACCTCGCCGGTTCCGTGGGTCGCGCCCTGTCTGGAGTCGGTGGATGTCCTCCTCGTCCTCGGACGTGCTGGATGCCGAGTGAAAATCGCCCTGGTGTGCTGTCGTCTCGGTTTTTGGCTCGGTTGACCTCGCCGGGTTGTTCTTTCCACCGCGGTCCCTCGTGTCCGGTCTGCGCATGCTGTCGGCAGAAGTTCGGGTTGCTTCTGCGGCTGCGGCTGCGGTGAGGGTGTCTGCTAGGCTGATGTTGCCCTTAGCCATCAGCCGGCTCTGGAGGGCGGGGTCCCACAAACCAAGCACGATTCGGTCTCTCAGAGCGTTGTTTAGGTTATCGAATTCGCAGAGCCCCCCTAGGCGCCGCAGCTCGGTGACAAAGTCGCTGAAACTCTCACCCGATCTCTGGTCCCGCCGGTAGAACTGGTTGTGCCAGATCAGGATGGGTACCTCTGGAGCGTAGTGCCACCGGAGAATGGGTTCGAGGACCTCCCAGTCCATCGCGGTCGCATCGGCAGGATTGGCCAACGCTTTGGCCATCTGGAAGACCTCGGTCCCGCAGTGGGTGAGGAAGACGGCACATTTCAGTGGGCCCGAGGCGTCCTTCATGCCGGTGCACTCGAGGTACATGCGGAATCGGTCGGAGAACGATTCCCAGTCCTCGGTGGCGGGGTTGAAGGGGGCGGGCGGTGCGATTTTCGCCATCTTGGTGCTTTGTCTGGCTTCTGTCGGACACGTGGTTCGGTTCAGGGTCTGAATCCCACCTTCGTCGCCAGGGTTGTGTCCGCGAAATGATGCCAGGAGTCGGTGACTTAGTGCAAAGCTCTTTATTGATCTGCTGGAACCGAACTGGCGAAAGGAAAAAAGCCCGCGGCTTTTATTCCTTTCGCCGTGGCGGCCGCGGCCAATGGCACCACTTTGAATCTCCCGCGGTCTGAACGGACCAATCGCGGGAGATTCTTTGCGAGCCAATCGGCGCGGCTCGCCTGACCAATCGGAGAGCCCCACGCTTTGGCCAATCAAAGCGCGGGGATCTCGAGTATGTTAATGAAGGACAGAACACTTCCAAAGCTTTCAGTCACATTCTTAAGGTTCTTTTAGTTGTTTTATATACTGTTCAGAAGAGAAAAGCTGGGTCACAAGAACTACTCATCCTATTTGCTTTTCTAGTTTTGTCAACAGTCAATATTTCAGACAAAGCAAGAAGGATTGCCTTCATCCGTTGCTTCTATTTAACTAGAAAGAAATGAACCTTGTCCTTTCTGCATTCAAGAGATTAAGTCAGTAGTAGAATTATAGTTCTTTCCAAGACAGCTTTGTACATAGACTAGGAAGAAAAACATATTGAATTTTTTTCTGAATAAAATTGTAAGGGCTGGATTGTGGTGATTGGAATTTTGGAGCAGCAGGATAAAATTTGTGTTTTCTGCACAAAAATAATGAAAAAGAGAAGTATTGGTCAGAAATCATAATCAATATATCCAATTTTAAAATACGTTGCTTCGAATTGTATTTGTAAATCAATTTTGACTATTCTTTAATTATGATCTTCCATTTGATGTCCAATTTTTAAGTTTTATTTTTTTTAGAATTCAAACCAAAAAGGCATTTCCTCACAGGAAAGATTCTTTTAATGAATTTCAAAATCTTACTTCATATTTATCTGAATCCTTAGTTCATTTGTAACTTTCTAAAATCAAAGTTTTAATTATCTTTTAGCTATTTATTCCAATTTCCTTTAACTCTTCAAACTTGTATTTAACATTTTTTTCACTAAGGATTGAAGAAAACTTTCCCAGTGCTATAAAATCTGCTGATTCAAAGGTGCATAATAGCTGAAAAGCAGCTAACAAGCAATTTCTAAAAGTGATTACAAAAGGAAATATGCAAATGTAGTGCCCTTTTGAAAGCATTGATCTTGATTGAGCAAGATGGCTATTCTCCACTCTCTGCTATCTTGCAGCCTCCTCATGAGGGACAACTATCCCGAGCAATTGTGGATGATCTCAAGTTCTCTCCTTGTCTGGAAAGGAATTATGAAAGGGACAGTCTACCCCAATTTTTGTGGACCTATCCAATTCTTCCTTGTTATTATGGGCATTTAGACATTACTACATTCCAGAACTGCATTGGCTAATTAAGCTTATTAATTAGGTATAGGGAACTTCCTCAATCAAATGGCAGCCCCAGGTTTGATCATATCCATAGCAAATGCCTTGGGGCTGCCATAAGGTCAGATCATACAAACAAGTTAGGAGGAGTAGAAAGAAATCCCAATTCTATTAAAGGATCCAGAGAGACTCCAATGGCAACGTTCTAAATGGGATTTTTCTTTTCTGTTTTGTACCAACTGAATTTTTTTTTATTATAGAGGAAGTAAGGGCCAAGAGTAAGGGAAAACAGTGTTATCCTCCTTAACTAACTTATATAAGCTAGGCAGAACATTAGTTTATGTAAGGAAAGTTAATATGAATGGAATGAATTAAATGGAAGACCATTTTTTTTGTTTTTATAAGTAATGAAGAAAATAAAATATACGTAGTTCTTCACTTACAACATTTTGTTTAGTGATAGTTTGAAGTTACAAAAACACTGAAAAATGTGACTTACGACTCCCCTTCCCACAATTATGAGCTTTGCAGCTTCCCATGATCATTTGATCAAAATTCATATGCTTGGCAACTAGTTCATATTTATGAATGTTATGACTGTTGATGTGTCCCAAAGTCATGTGATCTCCTTTTGAGGCCTTTTCACAAGCAAAATCAATGGGAAGCCAGATTCACTTAACAACAGTGTTACTAACTTATTAACTGCAGAGATTCACTCAACAACTATGGCAAGAAAGGTCGTAAAATGGGGCAAAATTCACTTAACAAATTGTTCACTTAACAACATAAATTTTGGGCTCAATTGTGATGATGACTAGCTGTTCTGGGATGAACAGAGATATTTTTTTAAATTTTTCCCTTTATTCTCCTATAGTACAGCTCCTAAGAGATGGGGCAGAGAAAAAAATAAGGATATTGCATCTTAATCCTCATTGCTAAGATTATTTTAAATTGTCTTTATATTTTGTTTCTTTTGTTTCAAAAACTAGTAAATTTTTTAAATTTTTAAATAAATATTCCAGTTGTTTTTCTCTCTCTAAAGAATAAGCAATGATATAAGACACTTTTATTGGTTCTTAACTAGATTTTTTTTTTCCTAGAAATTGGAAAGGGCATTATGCCATGCAGGCATTTAGCAGCATATCAGCAATATTGCCCGATAATAACTATATGGCAAACCAGCTAACTTTAATTCAGATAACAGAATTTCCATTCTGCTAGGACTCTATTTTAATATTTGACCATTAAGTATTTCACCAGGAAGTAATTTTTAATACCACTCTGTTAACATAAAGGATACTTCAAAGGCTAACTCTGGAATATCTAACATTTGGGAAGTACTTCTTTATTATATTTTTAGCCAG
Organism: Hydrophis major; assembly: GCA_033807585.1. Taxonomy (NCBI): domain Eukaryota; kingdom Metazoa; phylum Chordata; class Lepidosauria; order Squamata; family Elapidae; genus Hydrophis; species Hydrophis major. Next base: position 71,918,243 of record CM066328.1, on the reverse strand, counting down.
ACAATCCTACTTCCCTCATTATTTCAAAATGAACATGTTTTTATTTGTTGTAGGCAAGGTAGCCAAAGACCTGTTTTTCTAGCTAGGAAATATTGAATGATATTGAAAAGCAGATTAAAGAAATCTAAGGGTGAGGAAAGCATTAATATTTAAAATTTCAAAGGTCATATTACTGTCCTGTAGATTTTAGGACCATTTGACTCAAAGGCTGAACTGATTCGGAATATGTACATCTGTTGCTCCATGCAGATATGCAGCCCATAAGCAAAACAATTTGCATTATCAGTTTTGTGACTGGTCAAGGACACACTTCTATCAGCTTCCAGTGAAGAAGCTTTGAACTTGCAGGAATGAGGCTTGAGAAAAGAAGAGTAACAAGTATTCTGAGTAAAGATCCCCATAGACCATATTTGGCTCATAGACTTTCTATTCTTCATTAAAGAGAACAAGTGATTGTATTCATGAAAAATCCATTGCATCCTGGAAATTTGAAACTATTAGTCATTAGAGTAAAATTAATTTATACTTCAAAGGAGGGCTATGCTGAGGTCTGGTAAACGAGAAAAAAATGTCAAGCACAGACACTTGAATATTTTAGAAATAATATCTAGATAATCAGATAGCTAGATGGCGATAGATAGATAGATAGATAGACAGACAGACAGACAGACGGATGAATATAGAGATAGATAAAAATAGTTAGATATCTAGATAGATTATAGATTATAGATAGACAGGCAGGCAGCCAGGCAGACATATAAAGAAAGAATATGCATAATTTCTCCTCTTACTAAATATGGCTAAATTCGACATCATATTTGTCTGTGAAACATGGCTCAGTGCATCTCTCCCTGACTCCATTATCACAGCAAGAGACTATCATGTTTACCGATCAGATCGTGAAATTCATAGAAGAGGTGGTGTTGCTATCTTCTATAAAAAGTCTTTACATCTAAAAAACATCCAAGTTACCTAGGAGCTTGCTCTTCCTGAGACCATCATCTGTGAACTATCCTTAAATATCACATTTTGATTCTTACTATGTTACAGAGCACCTGATGATTACATCGAACATGTAAACAAGCTAAATGCACTACTAACATGGGCAGCATCCTGCCCACATGCTTTTATCTTTCTTGGTGATCTCAATCTACCTCATATTGAAGGTACAATAAATGAAGGTACAACTGAACCCATACACACAACATTTTACAATGCTGTTACAAATCTGGGACTGGAACAACTAGTAACCAACAACACTAGACTAAACAACTGCCTTGATCTCATCTTCTGGAATAGTTTGAATTTAATTTATGGAATACAAACTAAAGAACCCTTTTACAGCAGTGACCACAATATGTTTGACTTTTGTCTCAACATACGCCCACACAAAAATCATCACAATGATGTAATCCCCAATTATAATTTCAAAAAAGGCAACTATGATCTTATAGACAACCATCTCTCATCCCTTCATTGGCAATTTCTATTCTCTGGATGCCATAGTGTAGAAGACCATTATAACATATATTTACATTCCACCCACGCTTTCCACAATTTTGTAAATAACAAACTAAAAGACTCAAGGTCCATCCCACCCCTGACAGGACCGAATGGTAAAGACTGCAATGACGATACCATTAAAGCCAACATCTTTAACATATTCTTTGGCTCAGTATTTGTAAACAGCAATGGATCATGCCCAGTATTTCTTGGCCGAACTGCAGACAACTACAATGATCTAATATATATCGATTTTACAGAAGACAATATTGAAAAAGCACTACGCAATCTAAAACCATCTCTATCTATTGGACCGGATAGAATATGTGCCTACTTCTTAAAAAAGCTATCCACTGCCATAACCAAACCTCTAAGCATAATCTTTGAAAAATCTTTCAGGACCAGCTCCTTGCCAAAACTATGGTCACAAGCCACGGTCATCCCCATCTTCAAAAAGGGAGACCCCAGCCGAGTTGAAAATTACAGACCAATTTCCTTATGCTGCGTCACCTGTAAAGTCATGGAATCAATTATTAACCAATCCATTATCCTCCACTTAGAGATGAACAACCTACTCTCCAATAAACAATTTGTTTTCAGGAAAAAAACTATCATGTAATCTGCAACTCCTACACTGCAAAAACATATGGTCTACACAACTCGATCAGGGCAAAGCAATAGATGCAATCTACATAAACTTCTGTAAAGCCTTTGATTCAGTGGTACATGACAAACTACTCCTAAAACTAAAATCTTATGGTATCTCTGGACAACTGCATAACTGGATTAAAGCATTCTTGTCAAACAGACAATAAATGGTCAAAATTGGGAGTGTCCTATCAAATTCTGTACCTGTCAATAGTGGTGTCCCCCAAGGCAGTGTTCTAGGACCAAAGCTGTTCATACTCTACATAAATGAGCTCTGTGATCATATTAAGAGCAACTGCATTATTTTCACTGATGATGTAAAGCTGTTCAATACCACAGACAATACTACTACCCTTCAAAAAGATCTTGACTATGTATCAGAATGGTCAAACAAATGGCAACTTCAAATCTCAACAAATAAATGCTCTGTCTTACATAATGGCAAAAAAAAATCAGAAAATAAAATACAAGCTGAATAGTCAAGATCTTATTGATAATCCAAGCTCTGTAAAAGACCTTGGAATACTCATCTCTAATGATCTAAGTGCTAGAGTCCACTGTAACTTCATAGCCAAAAAGGCATTAAGAGTTGTTAACCTAATCCTACGTAGCTTTTTCTCTGGTAATATCACACTACTGACTAGAGCATACAAAACATTTGCTAGACCTATACTTGAATACAGCTCACCAGTCTGGAACCCACATTATGTATCTGATATTAGCACAGTTAAGAAAGTCCAGAAATATTTCACAAGAAGAGTTATCCACTCCTCTACTCGTTGTAGAATACCTTATGCCACCAGACATGAAATTCTAGACCTAGAAAACCTTGAATTACGCCATCTTTGGTCTGATCTAAGTATGGTATATAAAATCATACATTGCAATGTCCTACCTGTCAATGAATACTTCTGCTTCAACCATAACAACACAAGAGCACACAATAGATACAAACTCAAGGTTAACCGCACCAAACTTGATTGCAGGAAATACGACTTCAGCAACAGAGTGGTCAATGTCTGGAATACTCTACCTGACTCTGTGGTTTCTTCTCCAAACCCCAAAAACTTTAACCTTAGATTGTCTACTATTGACTTCACCTCTTTCCTGAGAGGTTTGTAGGGGCGTGCATAAGCGCACCAACATACCTACCGTCCCTGTCCTATTGTTTCTTTTATTTTTCTTATATGTACCCATTTCATGTATTCATAACTACGTATATACTTATACCTAGTATCTTGTAAGCGATTGACAAATCAAATAAAAAATAAATAAAATAAAAATAAATAAATAATATTCTAAAACTTTATTATAAAATAAGTACTGTTGCTTTGGTGTATAACATCATATGGGGGTTGAATACTGTTATTAAGAATTATATAAAAGAAATAAGAATAATATGAAAATCTAATACAAAAATAGATAAAAAAATAATACATAGTTTATTGTTATGTACAATGGTGCAATAATGCAAAGAATGCTTCCCCCCATCATGCAATATATGTGTACTTTGCTTATTGTTGTTTTACTCTTTTGCTTTAGAGTTCTGAGTTCATTTCTCTAATGAATCTGAATCTTTGGGGTAAAACATTGCCTTGTCAATCAATTAAACCTTTACTCAAATGGAGTGATTTAAATCCTGCAAAACTTAATCATACAATATGCAGTTGTAGGCTTTTCTGCTGCTGCACAAAGAGTTTTCCCCAAAAGCAAACATTGAATCAGAGACTGATATGAAATCAGAGGAAAAAAAATCAAGAAATTGAAAAAAAAATGTACTTGGTGTGATATACAGGCAGACTTGACCAACTCATACCTGGACAGAGAATACAAGATTGCTCCAAAATTGAGCTAACAAATTTCTATAACGCAATGCATGATTTTTTTTTGCTTATTTGCTGTTTAGAGAATGGGAGTATGCAAAAAAGAGGCGGAGGGAGAGTAAGCACTGAACTGAAGTTTTAATTCTTAATGTTGTGATTATAAAACTGATCCATAGTATTATTTAATACTATTTTATTTATATTATAATTTCTAAAACTTGGCACATTGATTTTTGATACTAAATTAGAAATGCAGGCAGGAAAAATTTAAATGGGCTATGCTTTTTATTCATGAGGCCAACTTTGGAGGTAATTGCTTTTGTGTTTTTAGGATGCAGCCTGATGAATAAAATAAATTTAGGAAAGGAGAGTGCCACAGTGCAGAAATATAGAACACTAAAAATTCCTATAGGCTCAGAACAAATACTTTAATTACACTGGATGAGAATAAATCATGGCTACAGGACAGCTGGATGCTATGAAAATGTAAATGTAGCCTAATTCGAGGAAGTAGAATGAAGCTAGAAAGTATAAATCAAAATATCTATTGGAGAAAAATGTGCAGGCTTATACCAACCTCTCAGACATTTTTATGTAATACTCTGCAGAACTTTATGGCCCTTTTTTGTGTAGGTGGCAGGATTATAACTCTCAGTTTAAAAATACAATAAAAACATTAAAACTTAATGGTTGTGTCTATAATTGTACATCTTCAGGTTGAGTACCCAGTTTGTGCCCATTATGCTCTCTGTAACTGGCTTAATGTTTGAGAATATAATTTTCTGAATTGCCCCCTCTGTTTTCAGAAATGAATGATGGTGTACACCGGACTGATATCAAAAACCTGTTTGGTGGAAGAACTATAATCTTTTTCCTCCCATGGAGAGAGAGGTATGTCAGGATTTTTTTCCCAGCTCTTGCCCTTCAACCATGCTAGAGTATGTCTAGAATTTATAGAATTCAGGAAGGCTACATTCATCAAAGTTTCTAGAGCTATAACAGTCTTGCCAAGAATGCCATAATCCATACTGAGCAATGACATGTAGCTTAGGCAATGACCTTGAAATCTTTCTCTCTTCTGTAAAAGTTACATTCACCTACATCTTAACTTTTCCTTATGTAGAAATCTTTGGGAGTAGGTCATAACTGATTTTACATTGCTAGTATTAATGCTTATTTTTAAAGCACTTTCTGTAAGGTAGCTTGTCTACTAGATTTTTTAAAAGATAAATCTATACTTACATGATGACATTGGCTGGTAAGTTCACATTCTTCTTTTTAAATGATATATTTGAAACTTAATATCACTGTAAATTAGTATGCATTATCTAATTTTGTGTACTGTTGTTCACATTACCAGGAGGAACGTTTCTTTGGTAATAAAACAGCTACTCTTTAAAGGAGCTTTCCTTTTTACTCTCCAAGCAAATCTTCCAGATGTTTGGAAATACAACTCTCAGGATTCCAACCAGCATGGTAAAACAATTCGAAATACTGCTTATCAAAGCAATTCTTCTCGAAGTATGTTTATATCTTCTAAAAATATCCCACATTTCTGTTGCACAACTTTTTTGCCAATTTTACAATGGGAAGTAAAATAAACTAGGTAAAGTCATAAATAACTACAAAGCATATTCTTCCATATTCTTCCTCACATATTATCAATGCAGTGGCTTAAATGGCTAGATTCCTTTGGATCTTCTGTCAATCTTTTATAAAGTCACAAAGGAAAATAAATAGGTTTCAGATTCTTCTTAAACTGCAGCTTGAGAATAGAATATTCTTATAGCAAAACTAATTTAATTTCACTAATGTTCCATCCTTTCTGTCAGAATTATGAAAGAAACATGTGCAACAGGAAGTTGTGTGGAAAACAAAGCTACTCACTTTATAACGCAGAGATCAAATGTCTCAGCTTGTTTGACCTTAAACCAAATAGCAAAAGACAAAACAAAACACCACCCCATGATAAGCTGTAAACATTTTTCAAAGAGCCTTGCCAGTTTAATTGAAAAAGTCATCTAATATAACTGATATTTTGAGAGCATTAAACATGAACTTTAAAATCTATCCATGTTTATTTTTGTACAATAAAAAATACTTTAAAAAGAAAATTCAGTTCTGTGAGCAAATGACTGTAAAATTAAACAAAACCAGCCAACATTATTCAAATCAATAAGATCTAAAAACATTTAATTTTGAGCTAAAATGCTTTATGTTTTTCTTCCCATGGCACATTTATTTTATGTCTTCCTATAGTCATAGTATACCTGACCAGCTCTCAGAGTCATTAAATAAGATTTGATCCTAAAATACACTGCCAAAAGCTGCCTGAGAAAAATGGTTTTATTACAAAGATATTGAACTTTACAATTCCACATCATCATTCAATACAGATGAAAATTGCACATTTAGGGAAATGTGTTTCTCAATTGTCTATGTCTAAGTGAAATACGAAAATAGCTGTTGAAGAATAGTAATTATGTTAAAAGTATGAAGAGAATGACAGCCTTTCATGAAAACTAATCAGCACCTTGAATGTGTCTATGATACAAAGTGGTCAAGAACAATCTGCTGAACCTGTGCCCCTAAATTATTATTATCTCTGGCTTGTTACTAATGCAGAGCTTTTCCAATGTAGATACTTTTTACTGTCTGGACCATTGCCTGAACAATTTAACAGCATTGAAATGCCACATTTCCCCCAATTTTCTATGCTATACTTTATTTTCCTTATCAAAATCAAGGAACTATGCAGAAGCCCGTAATGTTCAGCTTTCTCCAATCTGATATCTTCCAGACATGTTAGATCCCAGTTTCTCAAATTGCCAGTTGGTATCTCTATTAAATTATTAATTTAATGCATTTAGAAGTGCATGTTGAGTGACTTTGAACTGAGGCACCACCTCTGCATCTCAAATAGATTTGTTCTGTGGTGAGAGAAAAAATTCAAAGTCACTGTATCATCCATTCTTCCTTACTCCCTACAGGCTCCTATTATGCTTCATTTATCTTCAGATCTTTCTGTCTATGTTGTTACAAATTTTGAAAAAAAAACCCAAAGAGAACATATTAGTAGAGGAAGAATTTAAGATTCTGGTATGGTGGATATACTGGATTATATTATATACAAATACCTGCGAGAACCTCAGAAATATTACATACAAATACCCGCGAGAACCTCAGAAAACATATATATATATATATATATATATATATATATATATATATATATATATATATAATAAAATTACATTCCTAATTTCATTTTGTTCATATATGAAACTGATATCTTCAGTCTAAATTATAACAAATCATATTTGACGGTATCATTCATAGCATTTTGAAAAGACTAGGGACTTTGAATAGGGACTGGAATTTTAGACTGGTCTCCTTTGTTTATAATGTTTCATCTTGAATCAGTCTTAATCTTCCCTTATGATGCACCATTATTTGAAATTAAAGCTTTTGCAAATATTTTTAAAATTGCATCTAGGTAAATCAGCATAGCCCTGTTTTAAATAGAAAGACTGTCCTTATTTTGTTCCCAGTTTAATTACACTTTAGTGATGCCTCTCCTCTTTGGGGAAGATGCATAAGAAGGTATCTTGAGATTTTAAGAGGGTTTTGGAAATGAGTGATATATGCATCAAACATGTGAAGCTTTATTACTGTATCCACAGTGATGTGTCTTTTCTTATTATTTCTGTTTTCTATCTATCCCCATTAACCCATACAATCATACAATTCAAACGACACAAAGAAAAGGTTATTAAGTGGGAAGTTTTGTTAGATATATCAAACCAAGATAATTAAAATATTTCCATTCATTCAGCATTCATGTATGAGTTGCTCTCTCTCTCTCTCTCTCTCTCTCTCTTGTGTGTGTAATTCATAACAAATCCATAACCTGTGTGCCACAAGAAACCACAGAAAAAAGTAAGCATTTCATTTGAAAGATTTAAATTTTTAAAAGATTCAATGACTAAACTGTCCTTTGAGGCATCAAAATGATTTCATATAATAGAGAAAAAGAAAAAAAAAACACCTAAATATGTTTATATAAAGTCAACAAAAGAGTTGCAGTCAAGACTGGTAAAGTCCTACACTTGAGCAAGAAAAACCAAAAGTACACATATAGACTGGGTGAAACCAGGCTCAATAGCAGTAACTATGAGAGGGATCTTGGAGTCTTAGTGGACAACCAGCTAAATACGAGCCAGCAGTGTGCAGCAGCAGCCAAAAAAGCTAATGCAATCCTAAATTGTATTAACAGATGGATACAGTCAAGATCAAGGGAAGTACTAATACCACTCTATAAAGCCTTAGTAAGACCACACCTAGAGTACTGCATCCAGTTTTGCTACATTATAAAAAAGACGTTGAGACTCTAGAAAAAGTACAGAGAAGAGCAACCAGGATGATTAGGAGACTGGAGGCTAAAATATACAACGAACGGTTGCAGGAACTGGGCCTGGCTAGTCTAGTAAAGAGAAGGACCAGGGGAGACATGATAGCAGTCTTCCAATATTTGAGGGGCTGCCACAGGGAGGAAGGGGTCAAGCTATTTGCTAAAGCGCCTGTAGGCCAGACAAAAAATAATGGATGAAAACTGAACAAGGAGAGATTCAACCAGGAAATAAGGAGAAACTTTCTGACAGTAAGAACAATCAACCAATGGAACAGCTTGCCCTCAGAAGTTGTGGGATCGCCATCAGTTGAGACTTTCAAGAAGAGATTGGACTGCCATCTGTCAGAAATGGTGTAGGATTTCCTGTTTGGGGGGGTTGGACTAGATGACCTACAAGGTCCCTTCCAACTCTGATTATCTGTATCTGTATCTGGTTTCAGAGAAATATACCTATATACAATTAGAATATACAACTATTTAAGAAGTTACTTACTTATTAAAATATTATTTATCTATCTATCATCTACCATCTCTCTCTCTCCCCCCCCTCCCTCCTCTCTGCTTCATCATTGAAGGTTTTTAAGAAAAGACTGGACAGATACAGTTTATACTGAAATGGTATAAACTAGAAGACTTCCTGTGTAATCTGGATTATTTGAGCATTTGGGTTTGGATGATAAGGATTAGTCTGGAAGAGTACAATAACTGTGAGTCTTGGACACCAATTGTATTTTTCTTTAGATTTTCTTTCTTTCTTTCTTTCTTTCTTTCTTTCTTTCTTTCTTTCTTTCTTTCTTTCTTTCTTTCTTTCTTTCTTTCAGTTTTGGTTTCTTTGTTCACTAGTATACAGCAGATACCTAGGGTTTTGTTGTCTGAATGGGGCGGTCCTATCAATGTTTTAAATAAATAAGGCTATTTAGTGCAGTAGATCAGGTGCTGGGCTAGAAACCATATGGGAACCCATGCATTCTTTGTTCTTTAGGCATGGAACTGGGTAACTTTGGATCATTACATTTTCTCATCCTAACCCACTTCACAGTACTGTTATTACAGGAAAAATAGGAGGCACAGCATTATGTACATCTTGAGTTGGATAAAACAAAGTTGGGACATAAGTCTAGTAAATAAATATTAGAAATCATTGTCATGAAATCTTTGCTTCCTTGCTGCTTTAGCATTGATTAGTGCTTTATATCTTTATATCTCCCCCTTTCACTTCATGATTCTCCTCTCCTCTTCTCCCCTTCCCTCTCCTCTGGTCTCCTCTCCCCTCCCCTTCCCTCTCCTCCTTTCCTGCCAGTTTTTCATCACAGACTTTCTCAATCAAGCCTATTTATGTCAAACAGTTTCTAGGTCTGGCTCTTGTTCCCTTTTATCCACCGCTAGTGTAATAGGCAAAATTTTCTGATGACATAATCAATTAATGCAATAACTTTTGATGTATGGAAAGAGCACCCATTTAGTGTGCATTAGGCTTATAATTAATCAATACACAAAATTCATTTGGTTTTCAAAAAAGGACAAAAATCATAAGTTCTGCACCAAAGCCTATCCCTTACGCTTCAGAAGTCCAGATTTTCTATATCTTTCCACATCTCTAAATTTAATTCCTTTCTCTCAACTTTTCAGGAATGTCTCCTGCTAGCTTCAGAAAGTCCCCAGTTCTGTTTTCCTGGGCTCCAGGTTGTCCACTAAGCAGGCCCTTCTCTTATCCTACGATCTCTTTCCCTTTAGTATTTACCTTTCCCCATATCCTGTTAATTATAAGCCTTGAGTATTCACCAAAGTTATTTCCTTGTTTTGCATAACAAACCTGTTTGTATCAGGTTCATTCATTTCAACCTCACTGCTACTCTCTGGGTTACATAAAAAATCTCATAGATATTTCTAAAAAAAAAATCTATGAAGATACTTGCATAATGTATATTTGGAATTATAGTAGAGGAAAACAAAATAGGGTAATGTTGTTTCTTGTTTAATCTCATCTATCAATAGTTACATGATCAATCTTCTTAAAGCAATGCTACCTAAATTTATTAGTCTTTGTCCTTGAAACTTTCAATAATTTTCAAAAGATGGAAAACAATGCTTGCAAAATGCAGCTAATGTCAAACACAGAACTGCAAGTCAAGGACACTATTATATGTAATATAATGTGGTATATAATGTAGTTATATATAACACACCTACACATACATATACACTGAAGAGGATAATTTTATAAATGTAATTAACTCTCAGACTTTCCATGCAACCATTCCTATACTTTCCTATCTGTAGTCAAAACTAGTGGGGGAGACAGCTATTCAGAAAATTAAAATAACGCTACATCATATGAAAGTTAATTACATGACATTTAATTGGATTTATATTCATAAAATGTCAGGATGATGATTTAAAGGTGAATTTAGAACTTGGAAAGAATTTTGAATGAGGGATCATGGTTCTGAGATGATTGATAGAGGATAGATAGATAGATAGATATGTATGGATAGATGGATGGAGATAGATGATATAGACAAACATTGAGATAGATAATATATCAATAGAATTAATTGTATTCATTCATTCATTTCAGTGTGTGCATTGCATTTGTAATTTTATGAAGTGCTTGTATAATCTAGAAGTTAAACAACAATAAAAGGCAAAGTATATGTAAAAATTATAGATAGATGATATATAAATAGATATAATGAAAAATAATTTATTTACATCACAACATTATTAAAACAATGAATGAAACAATTATTGAATTATTGAAATTATTGAAACAATGAATGCAATGAATATTGCATTTCAAATTCCCAGAGGTTGTGGGAGGAGCTGCTGGCTGCCTGTGAAGGAAGCAGAGGGTGAGTAGAAAAGAAAGAGGCAGTTTGAATTGCTTCCATTGCATTTCAATTTCCCAGAGTTGTAGGAGGAGCTGCTGGCTGCTTGTGAAGGAAGCAGAAGGTGAATAGAAAGGAGAAAAATAGCGGCCCGCGTGCCTAACAGTGCGCGAATCATATAACTATAAACCAAGAATACCAATAAGACATTTAGAATAAGTGCGCTTGAGATTGTGATTTTATTTTATTTCAACATGACTGGCTTAGTTCAGTGTAATATTAATTTTACAGCTGTCTTTCACAGCACTCTTTTCAAACTTGGATACTGTCCCCTTTGTAAAAAAAATACCAGTCTACAGATTACCTATCTGGAATCTCTAATCTGTGCTCTCCAAGAAGAAATTAGGTGCCCAATCCAGCCATCTATTGAGCTGCCGTGCTACCAACCCCCACTACCACAAAAGATCCTACAGGAAAAGGGCAGTATGGACAACTGTGGGATCTGGCAGGGTGAGAGCTGTGGACCATAAACACAAAACTTTTGCTGTGTCCCAGCATAATAGATACAATGCCCTTGGTGACTTTAATAGTGACACTAAAGTGACAGGTCAAGGTAATTGTGATAATGATAACTTAAGTAAGCCAGGGATCATGGTCCTAGATGAAGAACTTACTTTGGAAAGGAGAAAGTGTGAATCAGGTATTACGCACCAGTCACACAAGAAGAGCAAGGCATCCAAAAAGAGAAGCCACCTTCTGGTTGGGAACTCAATTGTAAAGGATGTAAATTTAGGAAAGGATACTGAGGTTTTGAAAGAGGTCAAGTGTCTACCAGGTGCTACTGCCAGCAGAGACAAGAAGCGTATTCTTAAGATAGTCAAGAATGCCAGCAAGGACTGTGATATTGATGCTATTATACATCTTGGTACAAATGATCTGTCCCAAAAGGATGTACTTTCTGTTCAGAAAGATTTCCAGAACTTGGAGTATGAACTTAGTAATATGGACTATAGGCTTATCTTTTCAGAGGTTCTACCAGTATACAAGGAACAAAAAGGGAACGGGCAGCGTGTAACAGAGTTTAGTGTGTGGCTAAAGGAGTGGTGTAAAAGGGAAGGCTTTGGTTTTATTAGTTATGATGTCTGCAGCTGGTCCAATGAAAAACTGTACAAAAGAGATGGTTTGCATCCATCAGAGAAAGGGACTGACTTACTTGGCATTAAATTCACAGATTTCCTGGATAAACATTTAAACTGAAGAGCGGGGACAGACAATTAATGGATTCAGAACATCTCTGTCCCCAGCAACCTAAAACTAATAAGGATATCAGTGCATGCAAAATAGATGTTTGTGCAGGTAAGATTATCAACCTTGATGCCAACCAAAACCAAGCATTTAATAGTGAGTGCCATACCATATGCACTAATCAAACAGGTGGCAAGAAAGTAGGGACAGTCAGGCACAACACAGGTTATGTAGACAGGAAACACAGTGTCAGACATAAAGATCTCAAGTGCCTATATACAAATGCATAAAGTCTGGGGAACAAGCAGGGTGAACTCGAACTACAAATACATGAATATATGATATAGTTGGAATAACAGAAACTTGGTGGGATGAAACCCATGACTGGAACAGACTGGTAGAAGGATACAAACTATATAAAAAAACAAAAAAAAAAAAAAAAACCCAGACCCCATAAAAGAGGAGGTGGAGTTGCACTGTATGTAAAGGACCATTATATTGCTACAGAAATGCATGAAACCAAAGATGAATACCTCCTAGAATGCATATGGGTCAATATAAAAGAAAAAATGAATGACACGGCCATACGTGTATATTATAGGCCACCCAATCAAGCAGAAAAAAAAAATAGATGTTCTTTTTTGCCAGCCACACAAACATATGCAGGAAACACACAACAATAGTAATGGGAGACTTCAATTATCCTGATATCAATTGGAAAACTAATTGTGCACCAAGTGAGAAATCAAATAAGTTCCTAACCAACCTAGCTGGCAACTTTGTTGTCAAAAGGTAGAAGGTGAAACTAGAAGGACAGCCATACTGGACTTAATTCTTACAAACAGAGAAGAAGTGATAGAGGGAGTGGAAACTGCAGGAACCTTGGGTGAGAGTGACCATGTCATACTAGAATTCAACATAACACAAACAACAGAACATAATGACACCAGAGTCTTGGATTTTAAAAGAGCTGATTTCAATAAACTCAGAGAAAACTTGGGAAAGATTCCATGGATGAAAATCCTAAAAACAATTCAAGAATCTTGGGAAACTCTAAAAAGTATGTCACAGAAGCCCAGACCAGCACAATACCACTGAGAAAGAAAAACAAGAAATCCAAGAAGAAACCAGCATGGCTGCACAAAGATCTCTCTGGCAAATTAAAAAAAAAAAGGACAAGTGCAAAAAGTGGAAAGAAAGACATACAACTATGGCAGAATATCAGCAGATGGCCAGAATCGGCAAAGACGAAGTCAGGATAGCAAAGGCTCAGAATGAACAAAGACTTGCAACAAAAGTCAAAGATGTTGTGAATGAATAAATGTTTAATAAAGTTATCTAGAGCTTGAAGTCAATTGCAGGGTTCTGGCCCTGCACTTCTGATTGGCTGTTAAATGGTGAGATCAGATTGGTCCATTCAGGAGAATCTGATTGGCCATTAGCAAGCTGTTCTCATTGGTTAACGGAGCTAGCACTCCCAGGTTGCCATTGGTTGAATAGTTAATAAGTTGCCTATATAAGGAAGGCTATAGCAGCCATCCAGTTTGAGCTGTCACATCATGTAAATAAAGAGTTGAAGTTCACCATTTCACCGGCTCGTCTCCATTCTTTGCACTCATGCTCCATACTTAACACTGGCGACGAGGGTGGGATGTGGAGACGTCAGAGCTGACTAAATAATGAAGAAGACAACCGAGCATGTGGCTGAAATGCACAACGGTGGAACCATGTCCAGCGGTGTCGTACCACCCGCTCCGTTCGACCCAGCACAAGAAGACTGGGAGTCCGACATGGATCATTTCCAAATGTTCTTGGAAACCAATAATTTGAAGGATGCCACAACCGGGAAGAAACGGGCGGTATTCCTAACGCATTGCAGACCGACCGTATTCAAGATGGCCAAGGCACTAGCAAAACCGGCTGAAGTGAAGGCTATGGACTGTGACGTCCTCAAACCTATACTAAGGGCCCACTACGCACCGACTTTTCCAACGCTCGTAAGATGGCACGAGTTCTACCAAAGAAACCAGCGGAAAGGAGAGAGCGTTGCCAACTTCATTGCAGACCTCCGAAACTTGGGAGGCCTCTGCGATTTTGGCGACCTGGAAGAGGCTTTGAGAGACCGAGTAGTCCTGGGATTAGATGCATTAAACGTGCAGAGCAAGATAATGGCAAAGGGCAACATTAGCCTTGCTGATGCCATTGCTGACGCTACTGTGGCAGAAGCAACCAAGAGGTTGGCTGCCCAACTGTGCCACAATTGCACTCCGACACACCAACCAGCCTGCGACATTTCACCTAAGTCAGAAGGACAGCTATCAATGGCCCACCACGAGGACCTCTCTTCGTCGTCAGACAGCAACGAAGAAGAGGTCCATCGACTGTGGTCCGATTGGGACCATTACCCGAAGTCCCAGCAACCATGTGCTGGCTGTGGGGCCAACCATTACCGGTCCGAATGCAAATTCCACGACGCACTCTGCCATGAGTGTGGGAAATGAGGCCATATCGATGGGTCTGTAGAAGTCTCCAAGGACGCAGTCAGACCTCGAAGGGGGCCAACTATCGCCAATCAACAGGAAACCATCCTATAAGGTGAGAACCAGTAAACCACTCCTACAGAAACCGACCCATGAATCGCCTAACGAAGTGCGAAGAGGTTCACTAAACTATAACTATCGGTCATGCCTCTTCCTTGGATGCCAAGAAAATCCGAATTAAAGTGGCCATCGAAAATCAGCCCTGCCAAATGGAAGTCGACTCGGGATCATTTCTCTCGATGGTTTCCTGGAAGACCCTCAAGCAACTCATCCCTACTATCCAGCGCCAAGACCTTCATTCCCAAAGACTCATACTTAAAGACTATCAGGGGAACCGGATTCCAGTCGTAGGATCCAGTTGAGTCCGGGTCTCATTCAAAAACTGCACAGTTTACTTACCCCTGACTGTGATCAACAAGGACCGGCCTAGCCTGTTAGTCCTCCAATGGTTCGCACCACTCAGCATTGAAGTGGCAGGCATTAACTGAATCGGCGGCAGTGACTGGGAGGAGGACCTCGTCCATGAATTCAGGGACATCTTTGCGGAAAAGCTAGGCAAGTACAAGGGGACCCCGATATCATTTAGCCTGAATCCAAAAATAGCTCCCATCCGCCTTAAGCCTCATTGAGTTTCGTTCGCACTAAAGCCGAAAATTGACGAACAGCTTCATAAGTTAATAGCCCAGAGAGTGTTAGAGCCAACCGATCACTCTCCCTGGGAGACCCCAATCGTGACACCCGTTAAGCCAGATGATTCGATTAGAATTTGTGGGGACTACCGGGCCACCCTGAACCACGCCCTGCAGCAAAACCCATATCTGGTGCCGGTGGTGCAACACCTCCTCCATTCCCTGGGGGGCGGAAAAGTCTTCGCTAAACTAGACTTAGCTCAGGCTTATCAGCAACTGCCAGTTGATGAAAAAACTGCACAGGCACAGACAATCGTGACACACTGAGGTGCCTTTAAATGTACGCGGCTCCAATTCGGAGTGAGTGTAGCCCCAGGGATCTTTCAGATCCTAATGGAAAGACTCTTACAAGGGATTAAAGGTGTTGTCCCCTACTTTGACGATGTGTTAATTGCTGCCCCTACTTCAAAAATTTTACGGGATCGTTTAAGACTGGTTCTCCAAAAATTCAAAGATGCAGGCCGTAAGGTGAAGAAAAATAAGTGTAAACTGTGTACAGATCGTGTTGAATTTTTAGGATATGTAATTGACAGTCAGGGTATTCACCCTATAGATAGCAAATTGAGAGAAATAAAAAATGATTCCAAACCCCGGAATAAGGCCGACCTCCAGGCGTTTCTAGGCCTTATCAATTTTTATAACGTATTCTTGCCACACAAGGCAACTGTCACTGAACCTTTACATCGTCTACTGGACAAAAAAGCAATTTGGGTATGGGGTCATAGAGAAGAGCAGGTGTTCCGTAATGTAAAAAAACTACTGACTTCTGACGCTGTACTAATGCAGTACAATGAAACCCTACCGTTAAATATCACGTGTGATGCATCACCTTTCGGAGTGAGCGCCATTTTGAGCCATGTATTGCCTAACGATAGCGAAGCCCCTGTTGCCTATTTTTCAAAGACACTCTCGAAAACTGAGCGAAATTATAGCCAAATTGACAAAGAAGCCCTTGCAATTGTGTCGGCTGTCAAAAGATTTCATGAGTACGTGCATGGCCGGGCTTTTACTAAAGTGACTGACCACAAATCTTTGCTGGGAATAATAGCTGGGGATAAACCAACCCCCTATATATTATCTCCCAGGATGACTCGTTGGTCAGAATTCTTGGCTGCTTATAATTATCAGCTGCAATACTGCCCCGGGAAAGCTATTCCCCACGCCAACGCGTTGAGCCGTGCACCGCTTCCAGAGACTATTGACGACCCCGGGCCAACAATGACAACGTTGTAGATTGAGACACTCTGTACACCGCCATTAACTGCCCATGATATCACGATAGAAACAAAACGCGACCCCGCCTTAGCACGAGTCCTTACGTCAGTGGAACGTGGATGGCCATTGGACCAAGTATCAGATGACTTTGCACCATTCAAAAGTCGACAAACAGAGTTGCTTTCTCAAAAGGGCTGCATCATCTGGGGCGATAGAGTCATTATTCCAGAACGACTCCAACAGGCACTACTAAGAACTTTGCATGATGGCCGCCCCGGCATCGTGCGCATGAAGGCCCTTGCACAAAGCTACGCATGGTGGCCAGGCATCGACAAGCAAATTGAGTCATGGGTCAAAACTTGTCATAGATGCAAGAAGTAAGCAACGCTCCACCAAAGGCAATCCCAACCGAATGTGAGACACCGCGAGGACCCTGGTCCCGTATCCATCTGGATTTTGCTGGACCGACCAAAGGCCACACCTTCTTGTTAACCATAGATGCCTCCTTGAACTGACTCGAAATCCACTGAATGAGGAACACGACAACTGAAGTGGTCATCAAAAAACTAGAAAGACTGTTTGCAACCCACGGATTACCAGACGTTCTGGTATCCGACAATGGGCCCCAATTTACCGCACTGTCCTCTGAGCAGTACCTGGTGGACTGCGGTATTCGACATGCGCTCACTTCGCCTGCACATCCTGCGGCCAATGGAAGGGCCGAGCACATGGTACAATTCGTCAAGAAAATGCTACAGAAAGTGGACTATGACAACATCGAAGAGAAGATAAACCGAATCCTCTTTTTACAGCATATCACTCCTCACAGCATCACCAACAAAACTCCCGCCGAGCTGCTAATGGGACGAAAGCTCTGCTCCCACCTCGACCAGTTACACCCAGCCTACGAACCAGAGAAACCACTCTGATCCAGAGGCCAATGCCGTACTTTCCAGGTAGGCAATTTGGTGTTCGCTAAAAACTTATTGGGCGATCCACTGTGGGTAGAAGCAACTGTGGTCCGTGTAACCGGCCCGAGATCCTACCTTGTACAATGCCCTAAAGATAGACTTTGGATGCGCCATATTGATCAACTACGATCAAGGCTGCAGTCAGGCATTTCCGAACTCCCTAATGACCAAACTGAGGGGGGGGGGAAGAAGATGAATTTCAATTAGCAGAAAACCTTTTTGAAGGAAACGCTAGCAGAACAGAAACGCGAGAACAGGAATCAGGGATGGGAGTGAGTTCACCTCAGGGTGATACCGAAGATGTTGGTGACAACGAAAACGCGAACTGTGAATCAGAGGCAATCCTTTCGCCAGACAATGCCCTACCTCAACAAGAGTGCAGCCAAATACCGGGTGCACAGTGAAAATCAAAAAGACTAACAAAACAACCGTCCTATCTCAAGGACTACGTGACCGCGCCCCGTAAACGGAACCCGGGGGGAAGTGGTGTTGTGAATGAATAAATGTTTAATAAAGTTATCTAGAGCTTGAAGTCAAGTGCAGGGTTCTGGCCCTGCACTTCTGATTGGCTGTTAAATGGCGAGATCAGATTGGTCCGTTCAGGAGAATCTGATTGGCCATTAGCAAGCCGTTCTCATTGGTTAATGGAGCTAGCGCTCCCAGGTTGCCATTGGTTGAATAGTTAACAAGTTGCCTATGTAAGGAAGGCTATAGCAGCCATCCAGTTTGAGCTGTCACACCGTGTAAATAAAGAGTTGAAGTTCACCGTTTCACCGGCTCGTCTCCATTCTTCACACCCATGCTCCATACTTAACAGAAGATAATAAAAAAGCTTCTTCCAACATATAAATAACAAGAAAAAAAATCAAGGAAACAATTGGTCCACTAAAGAGAAAAGATGGCAAGGAAGTAACAGGCAACAGAGAGAAAGCAAAACTGCTGAACTCGTTCTTTGCCTCTGTCTTCACGCAAAAAGAAACTATAGCTCAACCCACCAAAAACATAACTGTAAAAGACAGACCAGAAATAAAAGTTTAAATAAGCAAACAAAATAGTAAGAGAACACCTGTCTGATCTTGATGAACACAAGTCACCAGGGCCTGATGGATTACATCCCAGAGTTTTAAAGGAGCTGGCAGAGGTCATCTCAGAACCACTGCACCATAACTTTCAAAAATCCTGGAGCACCGGGGAACTACCAGAGGACTGGAAAGGGGTGATGTGGTTCTTATCTTCAAAAAAGGAAAAAAAAACAGACCCAGGAAACTATAGACCAATCAGCCTAACATCAATACCCGGGAAGATACTGGAAAAGATAATAAAAAACCAGATCTGCCAACATCTAGAAACAAGTAAAGTGATAACTCGCGGTGAGCACAGGTTTGTTAAAAACAGATCATGCCAAACCAATCTTATTTCATTCTTCAACACAGTGACTAAATTAGTAGACCAGCAAAATACTGTGGACATAATATATTTAGATTTCAGCAAGGCATTCAATAAAGTAGACCACAACCTACTTCTTAGTAAGCTAGAAAAAAGTGGAATAGATAGCACCACCACTAGATGGATTCACAACTGGCTGGCAAACCATATTCAATGAGTAGTCCTTAATGGATCTAAGTCTACATGGAGGGAAGTAAGCAGTGGGGTGCTACAAGGTTCCATCTTAGGCCCAGTACTCTTCAATATCTTCATGTACGACTTAGATGAGGGAATAGAAAGGGAACTTACCAAATTTGCAGATGATACTAAGCTGGCAGGAATAGGTAACACCCAAGAAGATAGGCTCAAGATCCAGATGGATCTTGACAAACTAGAACATTGGGCCATATCTAATAAAATGAAATTCAATACAGAGAAAAGTGAAGTCCTACATTTAGGCAAGAAAAACCAAAAGTACATATTTGGACTGGGTGAAACCAGGCTCAATAGCAGTAACTGTGAGAGGAATCTTGGAGTCTTGGTGGACAACCAGCTAAATATGAGCCAGCAGTGTGCAGCAACCACCAAAAAAGCTAATGTAATCCTAAATTGTATTAACAGAGGGATACAGTCAAGATCAAGGGAAGTACTAATGCCACTCTGTAAAGCCTTAGTAAGACCACACCTAGAGTGCTGCATCCAGTTTTGGTCACCACATTATAAAAAAGATGTTGAGATTCTAGAAAAAAGTACAGAGAAGAGCAACCAGTATGATTAGGGGACTGGAGGCTAAAACATACAACAAATAGTTGCAGGAACTGGGCTTGGCTAGTCTAGTAAAGAGAAGGACCAGGGGAGACATGATAGCGATCTTCCAATATTTGAGGGGCTGCCACAGGGAGGAAGGGGTCAAGCTATTTGCTAAAGCGCCTGTAGGCCAGACAAGGAATAATGGATGGAAACTGAACAAGGAGAGATTTAACCTGGAAACAAGGAGAAACTTTTTGACAATGAGAACAATCAACCAATGGAACAGCTTGCCCTCGGAAGTTGTGGGATCACCATCAGTTGAGACTTTCAAGAAGAGATTGGACTGCCATTTGTCAGAAATGGTGTATGATCTTCTGCTTGGGTGGGGGGTTGGACTAGATGACCTACAAGGTCCCTTCCAACTCTGATTATCTCTATCTAAGAAGTTTTGAAAAGTTATTATTAAACTTCCAGGTATCCCTGGTGAAGGAGATTCCATCCCGCTCAATTCTTCTGGATGCATATTGTTGTCTCATGAACTATTCAGTGGTCAGCTCCATGTCTGCCTTAGAATTCTCATTTCTCTGAGATACAGGCTTTTTCTACAGCCCTATAATAATTTAGGGGATCGTTCTCTAGTCTTTCCCATCTTTATTGTGGATCTCTGATAAAGACTTGCTTATGTTTGTAGGCCTTTCATTAAGCCACATTTGCCCCTTTATAAACCTGTTCTCATATTTGTCTTGGTAGATAAAAACTACCTTTTGGAAAATAAGTGGCTATGAATAACATTTAAAGAATCTCCAAAAGGAATACAGAAGAAATATTTTCAAATGCAGTATGTCCATGAAAAGAAAGACCACAGCTTGGTCATTTGTCTCAGATTGGAGTTATAACAGGCACAGCTTGCTCTTGACTGAAATGAAAGTGTCCCTACAAGAAGGAAATTGTCAAAATGCATCTAAAGAATCAGCAACCTGTGTAAATATATAACTTGCAGAGTTCAATATATTGCTTTGATACCAGAAGCTTTGCTGTCTCTTGTATCTTGCTAATAACAGACCGACAGAGCAAACGTCAGGGCAAAGAACTATTTCGATATCTTGTTCTCTTTCTGGGCTTAAAATCAACAAATATTTTTGCAAGCAATAAATGGAAAGAATTTGATTTTGCATTTTTCTATCTATGGCTGGGACCCTCTCATGGCCTTTGGAGGGGAAAGTACAGCCTATAGCTCTGACATTATTGTCCCTGGAGTCATTGGATTCAGTCTAAAGAAATTAAGCCATCCATACTGTTATAAATCTGGTGCATTTAGAAACAGATGAAATATAGCTCTCTAAGGCTCCACTAAACTGACAAGACAAGTCCATCTCTTCCTGATATATTACAGTCATGATAATGACAGTGCTAGATGAAAGTGCCATTTTCAGCTGTTGGTCAAGATGAAAATTTGCAAAGATGTTGTCCTAAACATTCTGGTTCAATTGCATTCTGGTTGTTGTTTAGACTGTGTGAATCATCCCTGATATTAACTAATTGAGATGGCACAGTTTACTTTTGCACTCTCAGATGCAAAGACAAAATGATTTGTTTTGAGCCACTTCAAACTTGTTTTTAGTTTTTATGTAAAATGAAAATCTCTAAGTACTTCCATTTTTTTTGGGGGGGGGGGGGAGAATGATATCTAAAAGTATGAATATGTCAAGTTTCTGATAGCCTTTACAACTTTGTCACCATCTTGAAATAGTTCTCCTATGCTTCTTTGAAGAAAGATATTGCAGAATGAGAAGAGGATATCACATCAGCTTTCAAATTATTCAGGAAATAGCCTGTGCTGATTAAATTAAAGATGCATCCCAGTCTAACTTACTTTCAGAAGCATTTTAAAGATAAATTCTTAATTTTATACTCACTTTTCTGAGGTACCCAATAATCTGGACATGATACTAAAGGATATTCATTGATTCCCTTTGGGGGCCATGTAGATTTCTTGCCTCTGATCAATGTGTCTTGTAGAATGCCAAAAGGATTGGCAGGGTTGCTTGGCAAGCTTAGCCTCTACTGAGAAGCCCTTATCATTGACTTAATGTATGCCAAGTTGGGCAGGACCCATTGACAAATATTGTAGTTTCAGCACATGATTCAGTTGTATAAGGATTGTGAGTTGCTGGCACTATTCCATATTAATTTGTTTGTAGAGACAGCTGAAACAAACAGGCACAGTGAGATACAATATCACAGAACAATGGAATTCATACTTAGAGTAGTAGTATTTTAAATGCACATCTGGTTTCCATTCATTCAATGAGAGTATTTAAAACTTGCTGAATATAGAGTGTATACTGGACCAGCTAGCCCAGAGCCTATATCTAGAATGCTGAGACATGAGTTGTCTTGTAAAGTGGCAAGACCAGTACATAATGAAGACATCTATTAGCCCAAGGAGCAATGTTAAAGAGTATGGTTGATCACACAAGAGAATTGAGAATTTGGATGGAGTTCAAAATAGTCTTAGCCTTGCCTCCCCAAAAGGAACTTTCCTATTTATAACTTCCTGATGTGATAAAGTCACTGTTTAGCTATTCAGGCTAATCACAGAGAGACTATTAGCATTTTTCATGTAGGTAAAGTCACAACATCATACATATGATACACTGGATTGAGAAGTCATTGAATTTCTGAAGTGTTTCTCAACAACTTGATTCAAATCACAGGATCCAATCCTACTTTATTTGGTCATTTGATTGAACTTTGTTAAACAGAAACATTTCTGTGAACTGCAGTAATGTACACCAGAATAACTAGAACAATTAGACACAACTAGAACAACCAGAACAACTAAACATAAGGACAGTTTTTCCCCAAATGCCATCACTCTGCTAAACAACGAATTCTCACAACACTGTCAAACTATTTACCAAGACTGTATTACTATTATTCTTCTCATCCTTCCTAGTACCTATCTCTTCCTACTTATGACTATAACCTTGTTGCTTGTATTTTATGATTTATATTGTTCTATGTGTCCAATCACACCTGGCCAATAAGGAATCCTATACTATCCTATTCTATTCTTTGCCCATCTGTATTTCCTACTATTTGTTTAATTGTTGCCAAACATATTTTTTTACTTTACTTTAAGCTTTTTCAGTCATAACCAGTTTTTTTCCAGCTTTAAACACTGCTTCAGAGAGAGGGAGGGAGGGAGGGAGAGAGAGAGAGAGAGAAAGAGAGAGAGAGAGAGAGAGAGAGAGAGAATTTTAATGTAAACAAAAAGCTTTCAAATCTCCAGGACCACTCAACATTTTGGCTCCAACATAGTGTTTTGACTGGCTTTATTTTCTGATGATTTTTAATCTTTTCTGCTTTCAGAAACTGTTTTAATTTCCTGTTTGAATGTTGTGTTGATTAATTAGGTCATTGCATTTATTTTTACTTGTGCTTTTATTGCATGTTGCTTTGAAAGCATCTATTACAATGCAATTAAAAAATAAATGTTGCTTTCATCATTGTGATTATTTTGAATCCATGCTTTTTATTTTGCCACTTGGAACCCTTCGAATGCTTTCTATTTTGGAGATTGTTGGAAATGCAATTTTCTCCAATTCTCCATTTATTCGCAGCTGTCAGTCATCTCCATGGTCTTCTAAATTGTCCCCTTCCACAAAAGAGATGTTATAAAATATAGATAAGAGAATCTAATTTCAATTGCAAAAATCTGGACAACAGATCTGTCACTTTGGTGCCATCCTCTGGTAAACTGGATTTTTGCAGCCCAGAATTTATAACTATTATATGGAATTGCAGAGGCAAAAGATGGAAGCCACCATTTTCTGTCATTGTTATTTTAATAAAACTTAATAGAAGAAAAAGGTACCAAAGAAATAAAAAGCACAATGCAATAACAATAACATATATTGTATATATAAAAGCTATTCATGCATGCATAGACGTATACAATATTAATGAAATTCTTTGTAACAGATTAAAATAAATGACCATACACAAGCAGCAGCTTGTTCTTAAGTTACAAATAATATCAGATTCTTATTCTGTTAGGTAAGAGCCATTACATTTGTCTTCTCAGTGTTGCAGAACTAATCTCTTGGTAGTATAAGGGTGCAGATAATCACTTTTCATTTTCCAGCTCTTAATTTCCATGTATTAGGTATCTAGGACTCTCTGTAGCTACATGGTTAAGTTCAGCAATAATATGACAACTTCCTTCAAAACTGGCATACATTTTTGGTATGTGAGAATGCCCTTTGGCAATGAGTAGAAGAGATGACACCTGGGGAATGGTCAGTTAAGAGAGGGAATAGCCTTCAGTTGCACAATGGGTGGAGAAAGAGATTCAGGAGGGATCCTCCCTGGATTCTCAGTCTGTTAAAGACACAGTGGGAGAGTTATACTTTCAAATATGCAAGACTGATGTTAGCCTTCTTGTGTAGATCAGAGAAGAAATGAGATCAGATATGTTAATTTTACTTTATTGTAATGCTACATTAACTGCAAGTCTGAAAGTATCCACAGAAATCTCCCACCATGGCTCAATCCAATAAGCCTGATCTTCTTATGAGGAGGAGTAGCACTGGTAAACTAAAAAGTAATCAGTGACCTGACCATGACTAAGAACTGATGATAAGGTCCTCAAGCCACAGCCTAGGTAAGAAGCAATATCCCCAGGGAAATATCAATCTGAACAAAGTTGAGCCAAAAATATACCTATATGTACACAAATGGCAAGAGAACACTAGGCATAGGGAAAAATTATCTATCCAGACCCTGCCACAATGGAAAAATTCAACACCAACCTGATATAATTCCTGCTAGCACATATTCTTTTCCTTTTAAACGTGAAAAAGCTGATGTTGATTTTTTAGAATAGACTCATCTAATAGAATATAAACATCTTTTGTTAATGAGTTGGACAGATGTATTTCACCTCAATAATTCAACCATGGTAAAGTAGCTTTCCATTCTGATTAATAAACATTTCTCTTTATTGGTTCACCAAGTTATAATAGATATCAATGGTCATTTGCTAATTCTAATTATTAAAAATGTTGATATAATTGGGGCTATAGTTGATGCTTATGGTCTAATTTAGGCTTCCCAAAATATTCCATGAGCATTTTCATTATTTAAACATTATCTGGTATTGTCACAGCAATAGATTTTAATAGAATATTAAATCTTGAATTAAATAGGAATGTATCCATCCAAAAAGACAATCATTATTGGAACATACAATTTGATCATAAATGGATGAATTAAACAGCATTTGTTATATCCCATACAACAATAACTTTTTATCTGATGGTACATCAGATTTTTTTTACATGTACTGTAATTATTTCTTGGTTCCTTTAATTTGACTTCAGCAAATTAAGATGTATATGATTGATGTTTCACATATATAAGATCACAGATCAGCTTAAATTTAAAAATATAACATTTCACTAAATCATACAGAAGCTCGTATTTCAATACCTCAACTGAATGATAGTGAACTTATAAGACAGATGAGTTCTCAGACATTGCAATATCATGAATTTAATATGGGAATTGCTAACTCCTTAATTTTTGAACGGAAGGATTATAAGTTTTATATGCATGGCCATGTTATTGCATATGCAGCATATAAGTAGAAATTCAAAGATAAAGGTAAGGGTAATTTGAAAGACAAATTGAAAATCCTTTGGACACAGTTGGCCAGGTATTCCACTAACAATTAAGTATGTAACAGTTGAATAATATATTATCACAACAAAGTAAATGTATCTTAATATCAATTACCTAATATTTTATGTCAGAAAGGAGAGAGAGAGAGAGAGGGAGGAGGAGGAGGAGGAGGAGGAGGAAGAGGAGGAGGAGGAGGAGGAGGAGAAGGAGGAGGAGGAAGAAAGAAAGAAAGAAAGAAAGAAAGAAAGAAAGAAAGAAAGAAAGAAAGAAAGAAAGAAAGAAAGAAAGAGGAGGGAGGGAGAGAAAGAAGGAAGGAAAGAAAGGAGAAATATGATTTTTTTGGTGATGGATTATACTTTTTAAAAGCAGGAGAAAATAAAGGGGGTGGTTCCTAGGGTGTACCTAATTCTGTAAGAGATGGATATTCAGCGAATAAAGTCTGAGCTTCAGAATACATCAAACCCTTTCTCCAGTGTAGGATCTATCTTTTGGAGAAGAACCTTTTTTTTTTGGGGGGGGGGGGGGAGACTCTGATGGAGTCAGTCTTCTCTTATGCTGACAAACTGGCCTGCTTTCCATATCCCTGATGGGACATATATTGTTGCTTGTATTACATTTGCAAGATTGACTTTTTGAAGAAATTGTGAGGAACAAGTTTTTCCAGAGGGATGCAAAAGATGCTAAGGTCATATTTCTGAAATCTCCCAGCATTACTTCCAGCTTAATATTTTCTTTCAACTTGACTAACTTTTCTTAATTAATATAGCTGACAATTGTTCAGGATGAAACATGTCTCTTTGCAAAAACTCCTGGGACAAGAAGGTGGAAAAAATGCTCTGCTAATATAATCTTCCTTGAAAGATCTCTTAGTAGAGTTAATTATCTTTAATGCTGAGTTTGGAAACTTTATTGAAATACTTTTAAAGTATGAAGATTGAAAACCAGCAGACTGAATCTCAGCTACACTAATCATCAAGCTGGCCATGCAGTTTTAAACACACTTAAAGCCTGACTTTGATATCTTATATGATGAATTTAGTGATATTGATCTAAAATGAAATAGTGCAAAGTGAGATCAGTAGCAAATACTTGCCATCAGTCAGCAAGCCTTATTGGTATGGGATTTATTTCACATAGCAATCAATTCCATATTTTTATCAAGATCATAAATGGGTTGAGATGCATTTGAATTTCACCAGGCTTGAATCCAGGAAGAAATCCTAAAGAACCACAGAGCAAATTTAGATTCAAATTAATACTTTCCATCATATCTATTGCCCTCAGTGGAATAAAGATTCACCTACTGGCTGTGACAGATGTTTTAAGCATACATGGTTAATTCTGAAATGATCTAAGAGCCTTACTATAGAATTGGAAATGTTCTAGAGCAGGGGTGTCAAACTCGCGTTGTCATGGCATCATCACGTGATGTATCGGGACTTCGCCCCCTTTGCTAAACTGGATGGGGGACAGCATATGATGCGTCTGCCCCATGGGCTGCAAGTTTGACATCCCTGCTCAACCCCTTTCAGCATGGGGATCTATTTAGAAAACCTCTGACAGATGACCATCCATTCCCTGAAGTAGCAGAGAATATTTTCACTTTATGTACAGTCTGCTTCAGTGGCTGACATTTTCTGATGTATAGCCTCTTTCCCCACCCCCACCCCCTGATGTGTAGATTGAACCTGTTTCTTTCTTGTTTTCATGCATTTGTTTGTTCTAGTCTTACTAGCACTAATAAATAAGACTAATTATTCTTCTTTTTGACAATCTTTTAGATATTTAAAGACTAATATCCCTGTTGTTGTTATTTCTTTGGGCTAAACTCAGATCCTGTAACAATAGTTCACAGGGCTTGATGTCCAGATCCTTCATTTAAGGTTATCCTTGGTAGCATCCTCTGACCTTGTAGAACTTGTCACCTTTTAAACTTTGGCATTCAGAAGTGGACATAATACTTCAAATGGGATCTGAAATATTACTTCTTGTGATCTAGGCGCTATGCTTCTCTTAATAAATCCCAAGAGAGCATTTCTGGTTTTCAGCATCTACAGTGAAATGCTGACCTTAGGCAATTTGTGGTCAGCAAAGTCATCCAGGTTCCTTTTATATGCATTATTCCTAAATAGATGCCCCTATGCCATTTTATTTTGCACTTAAGTATCAGACTTTATATTTCTTCTGCTTAAAATTTACAAGTTATAACTCTTCAAACAATGAAACTAGTACAGTGCTATGGAAGGAAGGAATTATAGCCTCCTCCCAAAACATAAATCGAACCATCTCATCCCCACCGATTATGGTATTAATGTAGTGTAGCCAAAACTGAACCACAGTCTGAATCCTAGTTCATCACAAATATCCAGGACTATAATTTTTGGTTTTAGGTTCAGATCACTTCCATGACATTGCCTGAATTCCCAAAAACCCTTGTGTTCACAGTTTGAGTGTGAATGCACTGCTTCAGTTTCTCTTGTAAACCCTAATTTATTCACTCAATGCTTATGAGGCCCTATCACATAAAATCATCACTTATTCAAGACAATGTGACAGAATTATAACAGTGGTCATGGGAACTAAAGTTGGTTCATAGTGGTTTGGCTTAAGGGATAGACATGTCAAGTGTTGACTCTAATTTTTCTCATTCTTCTCCATAATGGCATTGACATTGTAAAACAATTTGTACTGCCCTGGACTATATACTGCCCTGGTCACAAAAGGCTTTGTTTTGTAGTTGATAAATTTGTCTTATGCTTTGCCTCAAAGTAGTACATGAAAATCTTTTCTAAATGATACTGAGCAAGCTTGGCAATTTATGATTTTCAGGAGCATCACCCTAATGAAAACATCATCACAAAGCTGATACAGTTCCAAGTTTTCAAACATTTGTGGATCAGCATTTCAAGCTCTTTTAGAAATCTTTTTGTTTTTGCTTTTTAATCAATTTTTATCATGGCTTTCAGGACTAAGATAGAAAAGGCTCAGAATTCTGTCCATACGAGGATCTCCTGTTGTCAGCCAAGTTACAAGAATGTATTATATCTGAATTTAAGGCAAGACAAGAATCTCCTACCTGGAGAAAATAGTTCTGTTCTCAATTTCACATGGAACAAAGAATAGAATGTATATAAGGATGCTTTATTTCCAAGTCAGTGTGCATAGATTTTCAATCAAACTGATGCAATAATAAATAGCTATTTAATTATTGATATTATGATTAAAGCTGAAATTGTATTTAACTGATTTAGCAAGTCCACTGAGCTTTCTGGGAATGACTTCTGAATATACATACCCAGGATTGGGTTGCCTATTTGAGTTCCACTTCTATTTTCTATTAAAATCTATATTGATATAATGCTTTTCACAATAGGTGTCAGCCTAGAAGTTTCATCTGTGGGAATAAAAGCAAAGCACAGCAATTTTATTAGGCAGAAGGAGAAGAATGTAATTCATTTGTACTGCTCAATCACACAGTCAAAATATTGTATCAGCAATTCCACAAATATCAAAAGAAAACTCACAGAGAAAGTTTCCATATTGTAGAGTCTAAATAATGTACCTACCACTGAGTTGCAACTCGTTTACCTGATGAATGAAAAATATTCCTGTCACACTCCATGCATGTAGTACAGACAAAGAAGATTGCATAAGGAACTACTGAAACCACACTATAATTCAGAATGTTATCCACTTATGCCATTTTAATTAAGATATATATTAAATGTGGAGGGGAAAATGGTTACAAGAACCTTATATAACCCAAGGAGTTATACTTTTCACTATTATTGTCTGACAGTAAGACCAAACAATGCTTAAAGTTTTACATTTTTTCAATCAACTTTGAAGGCTATTATTCTTTTTTATTCAAACTGAGGTAGATAAATTAATAGCTTTCACATTTATTATTAACTTACAAAATGATCTTAGGCAAACTAGTCTTTCTTTGCCTTAGCCATAGGTGCAATTATAGGTGCAATTAAGGAATTAGGGGCTTAAAATAAGCAAGTTAAAACCAGAATTGTGTGTAATAGTGTGAGATTACTGAGAGTGTGACTTGATTGCAAAAATAATTTTTCCAAACTTGTAGTCCAAATATACATCATGTTCCAAATATGTAGTCTATGTAACGTGTTTGTGTACATATATGAGAGGGAGGGGGAAGAGGGGAGGGAGGCAGGGAGAGGGAGAGGGAGAGGGAGGGAGGGGGAAAGAGAGGGGGAGGGAAGACGAGAGAGAGAGAGAGAGAGAGAGAGAGAGAGAGAGAGAGGGAGGGAGGGAGGGAGAGGGAGAGAGAGGGGGAGAGGAGAGAGAGAGAAAGAAGAGAACATTTGCATGTTTGCAACAAATAATAATTGAGAAACCCAAAACATGTTTCACCTTTAAAAAAATATCTAGAGCAAAAGCAAACAGCTTTGGGGGCCAGAAATCACATTTTGTATTTTGAGGGCATATTGGAGGTGATTTCACAGAACTTTTATCTTACATGCTCTCAATATGAAAAAAAAAATGGGCCGCTATTCAGAAACCCATGCTTTACAAATACCTAGCTTCCAAAAGAGAAGATTTTTACCACAAAAATGTCCTCTTTGGTTTATTCATTTTTTTGCTCTCCAGAAAAATCAGCCCTTCCCCAAAATAATTGGACTTCTACCTTGATGATTTTCTGAGAACACCTGTGGGGTCTGAGGCAGGGTTGGAAGTTTTTTCTGCACTCTTCCTACAACAGGACTTCATTTAAGGACTGTACAGATCCTCTATTATATGTTACACATATTTCAATATGTATAACATGTATACATATTGAAACCATATGTATGGTTTCATATTAATTAGATAGAAGGTTTGAATGGAATTATTGCTATTGAGTTGAACTAAAGAATTACTCTTAAGTATTTCCAGTGTTTTGCAATATACAGTCAAAGCCAATTAAAACTGAGGAAATAAAAGTATTGTTTTACCTGGATTCAAATTCCAATTTATTTTAAATATTCAAAAATGTTCACATGATTTGTTTATTTTGTGTTCCTATATCATAATTTTCCTTTTTTAAAACAACTTATGTTCGTGGCGGAAGCTCATCTTACTGCATTTGTGTCAGAAGATAAAAAGTTGCTTAGGCCTTTCTAGTGCTCCGAAGAAGGCAATCTAGCTAGCTTTATCTCACATTAAGCGAAGCAAGTTTTTCATATAAAAGTAGGTCCCTAAATAATTGTCACAGGACCTTTTTTTATCTTTCCATAAGTCTCATAAAAATGAACTCTTGAAATAATTTATTTGAGTCCTATCACTGTGCAAACATATTATTGACAAATATGCTGCGTATTATTCATCAACATGAAGGGCTTTGCCCTTTGCCTATATCATATCCCTGAAATATTTAGTCTGCATTATGCAAATGTTTTTACAACTTTGTTGAGCCATTACTCTCTGCTTGAAGTCTGCATGTGAGAAAGTCTAGCTTTACTAATGTAACAGTTGAATGAATAAACTGCAGGGTAGAATCGCAATGGGTTTTGAAGATACAGTTGAGAGGAGTTTTTTCTTGCAAGTGTTTGCATTTTCTTTTTTAGCTTTTCAATTGGTATCAGCTCAAATTAGATTCAGATACTATCGGTCCTCTTAGTGGTCTACATTTTCTGTTTCATAAGGTGCATGAAATCAGCTCTGGGAGATAAAGAGCGATGCTTGAAAAATCTGAACAAATTATGACACAAACTACAAAATAATATTTTGTGTACTATTTCTTAAAAAAAGATACTACAGCCTTAGGCAGAGTGAGAAACTTAATTGTAATTTCTTTGACCAAAAGCTAAATGTAGTCAAATATTCACCTTAGACTTTAAAAAGTGGACTTTAATAAATGATAAGTAGGATTCTGTAGCAAGGGAAATTCAACATGGTTAGGAGTTCCTAAAGCATTTGACATTAAAAGTGCAGTTGTAATAAATTTTAAGCAGGGGGAAAATGAAGTTCACCAAAAGAGGCTTAGTGAAGACATGAAAACAAAAAGATAAAGCAAAAGGAAAGAGGACCAGATTATCAAGGATATGGATATACAGTTAGAACTGTGGTATCTGGAAAGCACATGCTCAGAGTGAAGAATTAAACACAACAAGAACAAAGGCCTTTTTTCAAACTAATTGGAAGAAAAAAAAAATCTCGTACAGCAGCAATTCTGTGAAGATGGGAAAGTGTAAATGGATAAGATAGAAGTAAGAACTACATAACTCTTACTTTGGCTCAATCTTCTCCAACAAGAGCTCTGGGAAGAGCAGAATGGCAGAACAGTGTTGAAAGCTGAGATTGATAGAAACTTGGTCCAGAAATATCTCTATAATATGTTCTATATGGAGCTGCCCTTGAATAGTATTCAGAAGCTTCAGTTGGTGCAAAGGGATTCACTGTATGTGCACATTGAGATATGCACATATTACACCTCTTGGAGACCAGTTTACTTCTGCATCCAATTAAAAATGCTGGTTATGAGATTTGAAGCTCTACATGGCTTTCAAGGGTTATTTGAGGGACTGCCTCTCCTCACTTACATGTAATCATTTCAACAAGCTCTGTATGCGGCACACTGTGGATATCATTAGTTAGGGCATTTCATCGGGCAGTACCTATTTTCTCATGAGAGAGGAGAACTTGTCTGATTGCTTATGATAATTAATGCAATCTCTGTAGGCTTTGCCACCATTTTGTCTTCTTTTCTTTTTTATCTTGTTTTTTTCAATTTTAATTTAAATTGGGATGTTAAATGCTTTTATGTTTTTTTTTAATTATATACATACCTAGAGTCACTATGTAAAGATGGGCAGCTATGTGGTAAATAAAATAAAATAAAGAATTTTGCTTGTTTCATTGTTCAAAATAAATAACTTATTATCCAAAATTGCAAAATTCTATAGGGAAAGATGGAAAAAGGTTGAGACTGAAAGTGGCAGATTCATCCAAACTTAACCCTCCACAAGTTCCATTCGAGTTTTCAGAGCCACAAAAAATGTTCCGTTTCTGTGAGAAAAGCAACGCTGAATCAATTCTCTGATTTATCTTAATATAAAGGGACATTTAGTGAAGTGATAGGCAAGGTTGTACAATGCTCCCAGATTTAGCTTTTGTGTGGCTATATGTTGGCAGATCATTCTGAAAGAAAAATGAACAAAATTAAAAGAAACCTAATGAAATAGTAATTAGACTAATTAATCAGATTAATTAATTAGTTAACTAATTAATTAACAAATATTAAAAATTGACTATAGAGTTAAAAAGCACTTGTTTTCAAGCATAGCTGTCCAGAACAAAAGAGAAGTAAACATTATCTGATCAAAGAAGCTTGATAAGCTTGCTGATTTTTTTTCTTTTGTAGTAAAAGAGAAAATCATTAAAACACAGTGACTTTGCTCAAGTAACTGAGGTTGCTAAAAGTCCTAGAAGCAAACATGCACAGAAACTTGTTCAGGTTGGTATTTTGGCATATGAAAAGGTTGGGGCATCCATCATCAATAGCACCACAAAAAAGGTAACAAAATCAGGAATGGTCACATGATGACCGGCATGACTTATGACCATCATTCTGGGTTCAGTTATGGTTTAAGTCAAGGGCTACCTGTATATGATATAATTAAGGAGACTTTGCAAAATGGAACTGATGAATAGTAGAGAAATGGAGACAGAATGATAGATGTGATAACTGGTAGATGTGATCAGATGTCACAGGAAGTATAAGTAATGATCTATTTAAGTTGGAAGATTTTGCATATTATTCTAGTGAGCAGTAGACTAATCAGAAGGGGAAGTGATGGAGTGAGAAAAATCAGATGACTTATAGAGAAATAAAAAAGGCCAGACAATTAGATCTAGAAAATTGTGCCAGTTGTAATGTGCAGGCAGAGTTAAGCAACTGGCACAGTGAAGAAAAGTGCCAATCTATCTGGCTTAGAGATGCTAGGCAGTGGCAGTAAGCATCAGAAGAAAAGCAAGAAGTGACACCCATTCCCTTGTCCTTTGCAATCAGCAGCCCATCACAATGCAATGGCCACAGGGAGATAGAGATAGGCTGGCAGTGGAAGGCTGGCAAATCTTTTAAAGTTGAGAGATTATGTCATGTGGTGCAGCAGGTAAATATGATAGGCTTTGATGGACAGCTAGGGAGCAGTCACTCAGGGAGACAGAAAATACCATCTGTTCAGAACAAAAGGAAGAGGCAAGTGATGAAGCAGGTTGATAGGGTAGAGAATTGGCAGGGAGTGAAATAAACAAGGAGCTATACACAAAGATCTACCATGGACAGTTGGTGGGAAGAGACAAAGTGGGCTGGCAAGAGACACAAAGAAGTTATAACTTAGGGGTTTGCTTTATAGTAACCAACTTTGGTTAATATTTTCAAACAGGAAGAAAGCAAACTTTTGAGTATACTTTTGTCTTAAAAAAAAACAATATGCAAAACCCATTATTGCAAACCTTCCCTAAACATAGCACATTTCAAGAGACAAGAGCCATTACCCTGCCACTTTTAAAAGAAAGCAAAGCATTAGCATAGTAATTAAGGGCCATTATCCTTCTTTACAACAGCACTGTGCATTTGGGGCCAACCATTCATTGAGTGTTAAGATTTATACCTGCCACAGGCAAATAAAGTGTTCCTTTTCTATCTTTCCTGAACTTTTATAAAACTTATAACTGACTGCATGGAACCTTTCTTAAAGCAACTAACCCAAATAGCAAAGGCAAAGGAAAGATGTATCCAGACAAGAGAAGGTTACAGCCTACAACCATTTATTTAACAATAGTTTAAAGTTATGACACCTTTGGAAAACATGACTTATGTCCGATACTCACACTTACGGTTACAATGGGGCCACATGATAACAATTTGGGTGCCTGGAAACCTGCTCACATTTACAAGTGCATGCAGCATCCTGCATCCTGCAGTCACTACTTATGAACTTTTTTGCCACTTTCTGACAAAGAATACTCATTGGCAAAGCTAGATTACAGGTGAAATTTGAAAAATTAGAATATCATGCAAAAGTTCATTTATTTCAGTAATGCAACTTAAAAGGTGAAACTAATACACGAGATAGACTCATTACATGCAAAGCAAGAAAGTTCAAGCCATGATGTGTCATAATTGTGATAATTATGGCTTACAGCTCATGAAAACCCCAAATCCACAATCTCAGAAAATTAGAATATTACATGCAATCAATAAAACAAGGATTGTACATAGAACAATATCGGACCTCTGAAAAGTATAAGCATGCATATGTACTCAGTACTTGGTTTGGGCCCCTTTTATAGCAATGACGGCCTCAATGTGGTGTCGCATGGAAACTATCAGCCTGTGGCACTGCTGAGGTGTTATGGAAGACCAGGATGTTTCAA
Organism: Hydrophis major; assembly: GCA_033807585.1. Lineage (NCBI taxonomy): Eukaryota > Metazoa > Chordata > Lepidosauria > Squamata > Elapidae > Hydrophis > Hydrophis major. The sequence goes on along the minus strand of CM066328.1, from coordinate 71,883,120 downwards.
TAGTGGCCTTCAGCTCTTCTGCATTGTTTGGTCTCATGTCTCTCACCTTTCTCTTGGCAATGCCCCATAGATTCTCTGTGGGGTTCAGGTCAGACAAGTTTACTGGCCAATCAAACACAGTAATCCCACGGTCATTGAACCAGGTTTTGGTGCTTTTGGCAGTGTGGGCAGGTGCCAAGTCCTGCTGGAAAATGAAGTCAGCATCCCCATAAAGCTCATCTGCGGAAGGAAGCATGAAGTGCTCCAAAATCTCCTGGTAGACGGCTGCATTGACCCTGGACTTAATGAAGCACAGTGGACCAACACCAGCAGATGACATGGCTCACCAAATCAACACAGACTGTGGAAACTTCACACTGGACTTCAAGCATCTTGCAGTGTGTGCCCCTCCATTATTCCTCCAGACTCTGGGTCCTTGGTTTCCAAATGAGATGCAAAAGTTGCTCTCATCAGAAAAGAGGACTTTAGACCACTGAGCAAAAGACCAGTTCTGTTTTTCTTTAACCGAGGTAAAATGCTTCTGATGTTATTTGTTGTTCAGGAACAGATTTACAAGAGGAATAGGGCATTTGAAACCCATGTCCAGGATCTGTCTGTGTGTGATGGCTCTTGATGCACTGACTCCAACCTCAGTCCACTCCTTGTGAAAGTCCCCAACACTTTTGAATGGCCTTTTCCTGACAATCCTCTCCAGGCTGCAGTCATCCCTGCTGCTTGTGCACCTTTTTCTTCCACACTTTTCCCTTCCACATAACTTTCTATTAATGTGCTGTAATGGTACAGCACTTTGGGAACATCCAACTTCATTTGCAATTACCTTTTGAGGCTTTCCCTCCTTATGGAGGGTGTCAATGATGGTTTTCTGTACAACTGTCAGGTCAGCAGTCTTTCCTATGATTGTGCTTCCTACTGAACCAGACTGAGAGACCATTTAAAGGCTCAGGAACCCTTTGCAGGTGTTATGGCTTAATTAGCTGATTAGAGTGGGACATTTTGAGTCTAAAATTTTGAACTTTTTCACAATATTCTAATTTTTTGAGATTGTGGATTTGTGGTTTTCATGAGCTGTTAGTCATTTATGACACATCATGGCTTGAACTATCTTGCTTTGCATGTAATGAGTTTATCTCATAAATTAGGTTCACCTTTTAAGTTGCTTACTGAAATAAATGAACATTTGCACGATTTTTCAAGTTTCACCTGTAGTGTAATGAACATGTGATTCTCCTAAGAAATCAATTCACTTAACAAATAGTGATTTGTTTAACAACTGCCATATAAATTATTGTAAAATTGGACCTGGCTTGACTTCTTTTTTTTTTTTATTAAAACAAATTTTATTAATTTTCAAAGACAATACATAGACAAACAAAAAATAAAACATAAGAAGATAAAACATCTTTTCTAAAGACTGCTTAACATAACAAATAAAACATCTCATTTAAGTACATTACTCTTTTCCAACTTCTCACTGTTTCTTCCTTTATTTCTGTTCAATTTTATTCATTAAACTTATACTTTCATGTATTTCATATTACTATATTTCATATTATTACTATTTCATATGTTCTTATCCAACATCATTAATCCTAGATAAACAAACATAAGCAAACAAAATACATAACATAAAAACATAAAACTTCTTTTTAGAAAGCGGCTTAACCCCGGGTTATAATTTTTTGTACAGACATAAATCAAATTCATGCTCACCTTATATACTATTTCATATCTTCTCTTTTCACTCTCTTAATTCTATTTTATTTATTTAATCTCAATTTAAATCATTATACTTGTATCTTTTGTCCGTTCTTTTTCAATTATCTATTTATCTTTTCTCTTTACCACAAACTTTTTCCTGTAATCACTGGTTGAAGTATGACACCTTTCTATTTCCCCCCCAAATTTAACACTTAAAATAATACATAGTTTCTATTCTGATTCTACTTAGTACATTCTGCATAACATTTTAAAATATAAAACATAATGATCTTATAATATATTAAAAATAATGTTCCATTACAAATTAATTAATTAAACTCTATTAATTAAATTTTAGGCATTTTACACATTCCCTACAATATTCTATTAACACATATTTCAAATACAAATACTACAATACAATCTTGTGTACTTTTGCAGAATCTCTTTTTAGATTATGTTTTACCCTTTATCTCCGAAAAAAACCTGTTTATTAGCATCTTGTTTTAAGCCTTTATAACTTCCCTTCACTTTTCCCCTTCCTTCCTTGTCAAATCTAGCCTTTTTACCGCCCCTCTCTCAATCTCCAGCCTTTTAGTCTCCCCTCTCTGTTGTATTCCTCTCTTCTGTTGCTTTCTGACATTATATTGATTTTTCGCCTTATTTTTCCCTTTCTTGGTTGTTTTTTTAGAACTTAAATTCTCCATTTTCTTTTCCTTTTTACCCTTTTCTTTCTCATTTAAAATCATATGTCCATTAAATATGGTTTCTTCATCATCATCCCAGCCTTTTTCTTGTTGCATTTCCTGATAAGTAAAAATCGCCATTTCTAAGAAGCAAAGGATAGATCCAAAGGAGCTCTTGCCTTCTTCTTCTTCTTCTTCTTCTTCTTCTTCTCTTAATTTTTCAAATTGCATTTTCAGTTCTTCAACAGATACCATTGTAAAAAAAATTTTTAAACAGTCTAAATGTTTTCTTAGTCTTTCAAAAGATAGTTCACAAAAGTCCCAAAGTCATCAAGCAGTCAAAGTCAGCACAAGCAGCACAGTCTGTTTCATTTAGCTCTCTTTCCAGATGTTATGAACTTTGGGATGCAAAACTAAAGGTGTTTCACCTCTCTATTAATACATGCAGAGTTGAGATATTGTTTAAAGTCTAAGCCAAACATTATGCATTTATGCTAGCGGATACTGATGATAACACAGAGTAGAAGATCTGCTTGAAACCAATGCAACAGCCTGCATAGACAAAACTTAGAAACTTTGATTGAACAGATGCAGAGCAAGCCAAACCATAGCAACAGCAATAGCAATAAATCAGCAGCATTCAGGAAACAACAGTGGAAACCTATTCCACATGTGAGAAATTCCCTTTCATAAACACTAGTTGCTCTATCATCTCAAGTTCCAGGTAGTGGTGATAGGGTGACCCCATTCCACTTGGTAGGCATAAAGGGTGTTTCTACTAAGGTTCTGACAGCCCAGCACTTTACAGTGACTTATTTTGCCTCTTCAGAAAGGTAGGCAGCAATGGCTGTCTCTTCATTGTTTGCAGCTGATGGTTGAATGACCTAACTCCAACCACAGATGCCATTTTCTCTGCCCATGGCCAGTAAGGAGAGTACTGGAAGACTTTGTCTGCAAGGTGGACTGCTTTATCTGCCCCAGACAATGCAACATTATGGCTGTTGCATTCAAATACCTACTATCTTTGACCCAGTGAATTCTGTGTTTGAAGGAAGCAAAGAAGCAGAGACATGTTTGAAATGTTCACATGCAGTGCATGAGGATCATATCTTCTCCTACGCACTGATGGCATAGGTGGCTCAGTGAGGTAGTAGGAAGAAAGTTCAGAATGAAATGGATGCAGTCCTTCTCTTTGCCAAGAGCTGTCTGTATACTGCACCAACTTCCTCCACAAGTGATGGCTCCATTGCTTCCCTCAATGCTGTAAAGGCTAATGGCATTTGATATTGACAAAAAAGAAAGAAAGAATGGTTTGTTACTTGGGGGTCTCACCTCTAATGTGAATGGCAAAAGAGTGATTGCATCACATTGCACTACATTGACACCCTTCAAACTAGGACAGGTATGTAACTTTGCCAGAATCTGCATCACATTTTTTATTGTGGTCCATTATATAAATACTTATTTTTATTTATTCAAAATTTTAAAAAGGAATGCAATATATTAAATAACAGCAACATGTTCTCTTCTGTACTGTTCTATCAAATTCTGTAACAGCTTTGTTCCTGACGGCATCTGTCCGGCAAACTCACAGGATTCCTTTCTCTTGCCATGTACATATATACATCTGAACTAGACTGTGTTGTTTCTCTGTGTTGTAAAATATATGTGGGTATATGCATAATTTTGTATTTATTTTGTCATGTTTATGTAATGCATATTAGACCCTTTGAGAGCTGTATGCAATGAAATTTCATTTTAATATACGCCAATTAGTGTACATTCAAAGTGACAATAAAGTTGTTTTTCTTCTTCTCTTCGTCTCTTTGACCAATTTAAAATAAGCATTTGAGATGTGAATATGCTATTGGCTAGACTGTGCATGTAAAAAAATGGCTGGATTTTAAAAAGGATTGTGCAACTTCAAACAAATTTTCAGACCTATTTACTCCAGATAGACACATTCACTGTCTTACTCAATCAAGCCTCGCTCTAAAGGAGAAAATCTATAGCTCAGGGTTGAAATGAAGGGTTCTTGGTGCTTTCTGAGCTTGGTTGTTTTCCTGCAGATGTTTCCTTACCAGTGGTGGGATTCAAATTTTTTTACTATTGGTTCTGTGGGCATGGCTTATTTGGTGGGCGTGGATTGGTGGTCATGTGACTAGGTGGACATGGCTTGGTCATGTGACTGTGTGGGTATGCTTGGTGGTCATGTGACTGGGTGGGCGTGGCCAACTCAATGTCACTCACATCAAGGGGTGCCTCACCTGGCCCCCTCTCCTCGCAGCCATTCCTTGTCACCCAGCCTCAACTTATCTATAGTTCTGTAAAAATGTTGTTCACCTTTTTTGACTTTATTATCTGCATACTATAGATGTACTTTCATGGACCACTGAAAGGATGAAATGGCTCACACGCTTTACCCAAGAGTGTGACAGGCAACAGGCTTTTAAGGGGCTGCCACAAAGAAAGGGGGACAATGTATTTTCCAAAGAAGCAGAATGCAAACAAGAAGCAATGGATGGAAACTGAACAGAGAGAAGCAACCTAAAACTAAGGAGAAACTTCCTGACAGTGAGAACAATTAACCGGTGGAACTGCCTATCTCCAGAAGTTCTGGGTGCTCAATCACTGGAAGTTTCTTTTGCCCTGGGCAAAAGAAAGGCAGAAAAATCACTCTAGGTGTAGGGACAGTGTAAAATATTAACACATGATAAATAATGGAACAATTAAAAATAACAGCACAAAGTTTTTCTCTCTCTCTCTCTCTTCCTCTTTTTTCTTTTTTTCTAACTTCCTCTTCCCCTTCCTTCCTTCCTTCCTTCCTTCCTTCCTTCCTTCCTTCCTTCCTTCCTTCCTTCCTTCCTTCCTTTCCCACCCCTCTCTCTCTCACATACACACACATATACACACACATATACACACACACATATACACACAGACACACACACACGGAGCACTTTTTTAGCTTAACAGACATGAATTTTGAAGCAGCTCCTTTAAATTTCTCCAAGGCTGGAGTGGATTCCCCCACTCCCTCTGTCAGACCCCACTCCTTCTCACTCCAGGCATTTTAACTCACAAGGGGAAAGCCATACTTGCAGCATCCATGAGGAATTCTTGGAGAAGTTTTTAAAGGATCTGCTTCAAAATGCATTTCTTTTACATTGCAAAAGTGCTCCAAGGCTCGATTCAATCCCACCCTTTCTGTCAGACCGCACTCCTTCCCACTCCAGACAGTTTTACTCACACGGAGAAAGCAATACTTGCAGCGTCCATGCCTTTCTTCCTTTCCCCCCAGGGAGAAAGAGGACGTGGGGAATGGAAAGCTAGGAGAGCAATGGGACAAGTGAGTGATGAGGCGACTAGGTTGGGGGTGTGGCCAGCGAGGGGTCGCCACCGGTTCAGCGACCCACATCAAATAACGGCTACCAGTTCACTCGAATAGGTGAGAACTGGTTGAATACCACCTCTGTTCCTTACCAAACTAGTTAATAATCATCATAGCTAGTGTCTGATAGCACTGATGATATTACCTAGTTTGGGTGATGAAATGTCTGCAAGAAAGAACCAAGTTCAGAGAGCACCAAGGACCTCTCAAGACCCACTTTACCTCCATCGCTTTTTCTTAATGGAACCATTCCAAGCAAACAAATCCTAGCTGGAGAGGAAAAATCTAGAAGCTAAGAAGACAGAGAAAAACAAAGAATATAATCTCTTTCTACCCACTCCCCTCAGCCCTGATAAAAAAAAAAAAAAATTAAAACACCGGGCCTGGCTACTTATGTTAGAAAGGTAATCTCACCACTCAATCCACTCATAGTTTTCTTCATATATTGTGTATGGAAACTTGTCACACAGCATGTTGTCTGAATTAACCCCCATAACAAAAGAAAGTGCACAAAATAAACAAAGCTCTTTCCACCTACCATTCAATATGTTGAAGTAGATTTTTGCCTCAGTTTGTGAATCTACTTTGATCACAGGATTCAACTGAATTTGTGTTGAACTGAATCCACCCACTGTAGATCTTCACAGGGCTAATAATTATTATTCATCACATGTTGTTGTTGTTTTAAAGCTGTCTATTAAATCTTTTTTGAAGTTGCTGAAATTGTGAAATATAAATCCAATTATAAGGAATGTCTTGTCACCGGAAAAAATGACAGGTGAAAGTTAGTTATGTGGAGACATTTTTTAAAAGACTGGAAAATTGATACCTATGTAATATAGATTTTAATCATGTGGTATCCACTTCAAGAAAAGATTTTTGGTAACACTCTATGCTGCAGATACAGGAGACAAAGAATAGATAATGAAAAATATGCAGCAGAGATGCCCCTCACCCCATTTTCCACCTCACAATGTGATTCAGCACATGAGTCTAATGCACTGCATTTTCCTTATGAGTGGGGAACTGACCAATTTCAATGGGATTTATTGAATAAAATTGGTTGAAGGGAGTGTGATGGCTCAGCGCTTAAAGACACTGAGATTGTCAGCTGGAAAGCTTACAGCCTGTATTCAAGACCTGGACACCTCAGATGGGGTGAGTTCCTATTATTTGCCTCAGCTCCTGCAAACCTAGCACTTCAAAAGCATGCAAATGCAAGTAGATGAATAGTTACCACTATGGTGGGAAGGTAACAGTACTCTATGCAACTTGGCATATTGTCATACTGGCCACATGACCAAGGAAGCATTTTTGGACAATGCTGACTTCCTCACTTAAGAAACAGAGATTAGCACCATGCCTTAAAGTCTGACATAATTGGACAGGGAAACCCTTTACCTTTTGCTGAATGAAAAAGACTGGAAATGTTCTAAAATTGATACATATGCTACATCAGGAAAAAATCACTATATTTTTTATTAAACATGAAATCAGATTTGGCTATGGTTTTTGGAGAATTAGTAAAGCTTGGCAAATTTCCCAGATCATGTTATAACTACATTTAAAAAAAGATTTTAAGCTTAATCTTTTCAGTTTTGAAAAGATTTTAAATGTAACATCATTATCTTTGATTGTCTACTACACTTTATTTAGGTAGTCATTTAATTTTTCCATTTTGGAGAATAGAATTGTGCTACCCATTTTATATACAGATATATTGAGAGAGGGAACTTTGTATCCAAATTTAGAGTGCTTAACTATTTTGGATTGTTCAAAAGGCAAACAATATCTCTACTGAAAAATCTATTGAACATGAATTATATAAGAAGATTTACACAGTGTCTGTATAGCACAATAATACACATCACCTTGAAACATTTGATTACCATAAACAGGAAATTAAAGCAAACATTTCTGTGTTGATTACAATTCTAAGGAAAATATTTTCAATATCATGAAAATTCAAGAGTAATTTATTTATTTAGATCAATTTATTGCTATTTTCAGATATTTCCAGTTCTTGAGAAAAAACATTCTATTATCTTAGTGATCACTGGAAGTAGAACTAGCCTTGCAATTGTCAGCCCACTGTGAATAAACATTCCCACAGTCACATAAAACTAGAATTGTAGAACTACGTCACATCATGGTAATAAGGGGGAGGGGAGAGAAAGCCTAAAGGTATACTTATAATATAGTAAAGGAATTAATAATGCAGAAAAACATTTTTAGACATGAAGGATACTGAGATAAACAGGTGACTTGAGACATTGCCCCACATGAGTAGATAATTCAGAATAAGCACATCTGTATAAAAGGAAATCATGCATAAACTGTCCAAATGTAGGACTTTAAATCAGAAAACCTACATATTTAGACATTTTTCTTTTACAACATATGTGAAAATCAAGAACAAGGTCAACAGACAAAGTCCCGCTGTCATTTCACTTAGGTATAAGTGAAGTGGATCATATTTAAAAGAAATAAAAGACTAACGGTCCATTTGCTTGAAAGACCAGTGTGTTATAAAGGAAAAGAAATCCCTGATATCTAAAAAAAAAAAAAAGAGAGAGAGAGAGACAGAAGTAAAGCATTACTTTTAAAAAGGGGAAAGAACAAGAATGTCTAAGAATCATAGACCAATAAGAGCTCTGAATACTACTTGGAGTCTATTCTGAATTGTTTGATGATGGTGATGGCAAAGTAGGCTGATGACAAAATATGACCTAAATATGTGTGATGTTGTGATATAAGCATGAAAAAGAAGAACTTCTGTTGTGAGGCCACAATGCACATTTCATCATTTTGGTTACATTAAGATTAGGAACAGACTTCAATTATTTAATTATAATAGATACCCAATGTATCTTCCAATATATGTTCAGTATTCAAACACACATCTCACAGATAGATGATTATGGGTATGTGTATAATATACACTAACAAAATCTGATTTTAAAACCAGATGTTATATCTATCAGTGAAGTTGGAGAGCTTTAAATGGAGGGGGGAGCAAATTCAAAATTTGCAAATTCAGAATTTGTAAGGGGCATTTGGGGGACACCTTTAGAGCAGTCAGTCTGGAAGTTTTATTTCTGAAATGATAAACTCCTTTTCCTCCCATTACAAGTAGTCTTTGACTTATGACCACAATTGAGCCCAAAATTCCCTTTGAACAGCAAGATAGTTGTTAAATGAGTTTTGATCTATTTGATAGCCTTTCTTGCCACAGTTGTTAGGTAAAACACTACCATTGTTAAGTTAGTAACATACATGCCAGTTTCCAAGCATCTGAATTTTGATCATGTGACATGGAGGTGATGCAATGGTTGTGTGAAAAACAGTCATGTCACCTTTTTCAGTGCCATCATAACTTTGAATGATCAATAAATAAATGGTTGTAAATCAAGGATTACCTGTATGATTTTTTTAAAAAAACAGAAACACTGTCTCTTTCATAGAAAGTAATGAATTCCATGGATGTGGGGAGTGGGGAGGGGAGAATCTTGTCAAGGTTTAATAATTATGATGACTAAGAATGAAAAGCTAATTAATAAAAAATGTCTTATAAATAATTTGTTGAAAAGATCAATGAATGAACAAAAGTAGATTTTACTCTTCTAGGACTAAATGCATATGGCACTAAATAAAAAAATGATGTTTAATTTAAATAAAGCAGACACAGAAAAAAGAGAACAAGAGCTTTAAACCATTCCAATTAAATGTAATGTTGGACATAGATTCAATGTGGATTTCTGATTCATAAATTGAACCTCATCACGAAGCTCAACATCTTATAAGCAGCCATCCCAAAATAAATGCAGAATAGCTTTCTTTTAAAAAGCAAAAGCCAGATTGATACATAAGCTTGAAATTATTTGGATCAGATCCATTTGAAACCATATCTATTGGAACATTTTATTGAAGATAACCAATGCCACCATGGAGAAATATGATGGCAAAGTTCTTTTTTTAATAATTTCCTTTTAGACTAAATTTACCTAGTAGATTAATACTTTTTATATCAAAATAAATATTGTACAAAGCAAAATGTCTCAGACTTTTAGCACTATAGAAAAAAACTTAAATCTTACAACACTAGTAACACAAAAACAATAACTTAAAGTTAGTGTAAAGGAGTTTGGAGGTACACTTTAAGAAAGAATAAGAAAATGCTTAATTACAAATCTGCCTGGCCCAAGGAAACAAGGGAAGATGATAAAGAAATTCAAGAAAATCCTATCTTATTCCCTACAACAACTAGCTTTTGTGATGTTTGTTTCCTGATCTAGTTTGAAGGGCTGACAGGAAGAAAAAAATGTTGCATAAAGGTTGCGAAAGTTTTAATATTTACTCCCAGTTTTCTGATCTACACAATATAACACTTATAATGTTAATCAAAGCCAATTGTTTATTCCCAAACATAACTAATATCAATCAAAGTCTATTGTTTATGCTCAATAGGAAAGATGATTGTATTTTAAACCTACTACTTTTATGCTAATAAGATAGAGTTATTTGTTCTGACAGATATAAATCTTTCAAGATTCAAGCAACCATTATGTAGCAGCCAGCTGCAATTTCCCCATTATGCTTTTTGCCAAGTTCATTGTAAGGCTGTTAAAAAGAAATCAGAAAGTCGTAATCCTAACACAGATGGGAATTTCACTAAATTGAAACTAATTTACTTTCTAGAATTCCTGTAAATCAATCACACCCATCATTATAAATCTTGAGAATTATGATTGGGAAGAAAAACAACAACAACTTTTTGTTTTGTTTTAGGCAACTGTTATAGAATTTAATCTGAGCCTCTTGGAAATAAAAATCAAGTTTTCTATATTCTAAAATCTAATTTCCAATTTGTCTCAGAATTTCACCCATTTAATAAGTGTGTAAAAATGCCAAATCCAGTCTAAATATCTGACTGACTGTACAACTGACCATAATAATATAGCTATTCCATCTATGTACCCAGGAGAACTCAAGTCTTTCTTTTGAAACAGTTAAAATTACTATTGACTAAATCAGATTGGAAACAAAACAAAAGAAAACCAATTAATGAGGAAAATCTTGATTTTCTTCCTAAAGCAGGAAAACAACTCCTAAGGGAGCACACTTCACACCTCATTGCAAGACAAGACCTGCTCTCTGTTGTCTGCCAAACTGAAAAGACCTGAGGGGGTATCTTTCTGATCACTTCTCTTGTTGACCTTAATGTTTAAGCAAGTTCCTACTGAGATAGCTACTCCTTAGATAAGGCCTCTAGCTGTTTAGGGCTTTAAAGGTAACAAACAAACAAAACCCAACACCTTAAATTATAAGGGAAATAACATTTATCTATCATATGAGTTTGAAATATTGCTAAAAATCTGCTCTTTCAGAAAATATGAGCTATTTTTAATAGCTGCTGTTTGTACCTTATGACTTAAGATATTTCTTCCATGAAGTTTACAGACCTTCAACTATCTTAACAAACTACCTATCCTTCCTATCAATCATAGAAAATAAAACAAATCAGAGGATGAAGTTATAAATCCAGCATTTCTATCAAGCCTGTTGTAAAATAATCAATTTTATGTGTAGCACTTTGAAGTTTAATATTTTTAGTTACAAACGAAAGACAAGCTTCTAATCTTATAAAAGCAGTGGCCTACATTTTTAATGTTCTTTCTTTTACAAGTTACTATTTTTTGTGTGGAGAAGAAAGAATTAAGAATGCTTGTAAGTTAAGTACAATTACTAATCATTATGTTCTCTCAAACTGAAGGCTTCAAAGTAGAGTTTGAATGTCACCAATATTCCCATTTGTATAATAATAGTGCCAAAATGAAATGCATTTATGATATTATTCAATTGCTTTGGTATATTACATTGTCACAAATAATTTGAATGTCATTGGGTTAAGCAGATTTGTTTGTGTGTCTGCATGGGATTGAAATAATGTTAAAGCAAAATATATTCTGGGTTTTCCTCAGTAAGCTGATTAAATTCTCTTAAAATATTTTTTATTCATATTGTCAAAATATTTATCACATTATATGTATATATATATGTGTGTGTGTGTGTGTGTGTGTGTGTGTGTATGTATGTATGTATGGCATTCACCTTTGTTTGGGTATTTTCCCATGTCGCAGTAGTTATGCTTTTAAAGTTGTAGCAACGTTTCAGCAGAATCTCATCTGCCATCATCAGGCTTCTGTAGGCAGATGAGATTCTGCTGAAACGTTGCTACAACTTTAAAAGCACTACTACAATGACGTGGGAAAATACCCGAACAAAGCTAAATGCCATACATGTAAGTACCTGTGAAAACTTAAGAAAACATAACTTTCTTAAGAAAACTTAAGAAAACACACACACACACATATACACACACACACACACACACACACACACATATATATACATACATATCAGAAAGTTACTGTTTTAAGAATAACCTTTAGAAATATTTCTTATCTAGAAATATATTTTTAGGGATAAGACAATGAACACAATTTACAAAACTTTTTGTTTATCAAATGAAAGGTTTCATGGCAATTAAAAAAAGCACTTTGTAGGAAATCTCAGTGTGTTATAAAATATGCATAAAATAAAGCACCTTGGTGGTATATTTTCACTACAGTTGTAAATTTAATACCTGGTTGTTAAGTGAACCAGGGTTCCCCATTGACTTTGCTTGTCAGAAGGGCACAAATGGTGATTACATGGCCTTGGGACAAAGCAACGGTCATAAGTATGAATCATTTGCCGAGCATCTGAATTTTGATCACATGATCATGGGGATGATGCAAAGGTCGTAACTTGAAAAATGGTGATAAGTCACTTTTTTCAGTGCTATTGTAAATTTGAATGGCCACGAAATGAACTGTTGTAAATCGAGGACTACCTGTAGTTTCTTTACAAAAACTTGTGTACAAGTTAAAAAGCTAAAAAAGTTTACTCTGGACAAAACTTACTATAAAATATACTACTATTGAATTTGAAGTCATTTACAAGCATGGAGTTGAGTTCAAGATGTATGATTCTTGATGAAAAGAAGCACAGAAAATAAGTCTTCTTCATGAACCACAGATCCCTCTCAGTCTTTCAGGAGACTAATAATGTAATTGCTTTTTGATGTGTCCTTCCTCCACAATCTTATTATACCTGTCTTTCCTATAGGGGTGGGATTCAAAAATTTTAACAACCGATTCTGTGGGCATGGCTAGGTGGGCGTGGCCATGTGACTGGGTGAGTGTGGCTTCTTCTTCTTCTTCTTCTTCTTCTTCTTCTTCTTCTTCTTCTTCTTCTTCTTCTTCTTCTTCTTCTTCTTCTTCTTCTTCTTCTTCTTCTTCTTCTTCTTCTTCTTCTTCTTCTTCTTCTTCTTCTTCTTCTTCTTCTTCTTCTTCTTCTTCTTCTTCTGTGGCACCCTCCTGAACTCCTTTTTTTGCTCCCGGGGAAACTTCCCTGAGGCCCAGAAAGGAAAACAGAGGGGGCGCGTGCAGCACCTCCCCGCACACCCCTTTTTGCCTCCTGGGCCTCAGGGAAGCCTCCTTGGTGAAGCAGTAAGACAGCGAGGGAATCCCAGCATAGCTGATCATTGGAACAGCTGATCATCGGGAGGGAAAAAAATGAAATTGGACATGAGTGACTGGGCAGGGGAGAATGCAGTCAGCAATGGACATGCACATGATGTTGTGCATGCACGATAAGGACTAATTGGGTAGGGAGGGGAGGCGGGAAGACAGGGGAGGAGAGAGGCCAGCCAGGGGCATGATTTGCCGGTTCTTCAAACTGCGCAGTATCGTAACAACTGGTTCAATAGAACCGGTCTGAATCGGTAGAATCCCACCCCTGCTTTCCTATCACCAACAGTAGTGTGTCTCTTTCTCCTTCATGACTGAAAGAAGAAATTGGACATAAGATGCTAGAGAACATAATCTTGGGTGGGAACAGTGCTTCATCTGTGGTCTATTTATAATAATGGAACTGGTGAACTGTACTAAATATGAATAAGTCCTTGATCTGATGAAATTCCTGCCATGAAATCTTTTGCCTTTTGAAGAAAAAAGCATCCCTGAGACAGCTATGACCTGAAAGACTGAGAACCTCCACAGACATTGAACAGCCAAGACTTTATTGAGCAACTAAATTTATTGCTGGTATTTCAATGCCATGGCTCAGTATTGTTGAACTATTCACCACCATATATTATACCAGATATAATATTAATTTCTCCTGCAGTTGATCCTGTGAAAATGTTATGTTAAATATTAATATAATTGTTATTAATACCTTTGCTGATAATATCCATCATTAATATCATTATAGTTATCATTATTATTACTATTACTGCATTAGCTACAACTGTATAAAAACAACTAGATTAAAAACATTCCTTTCATATTTTTTGGAGAAATGTTGAGTAATATCGTAGAGAACAATTTTGTTTAGATAGAGGGAATTTAAATGTTTTGAAATAGGGATCAACAAGAGTCCCAAAATAACTTCTAAACATTTGCTACATTGAAAAAATAAAATAATTTCCCAGGAAAAAATGTTCTAGTTCTGCCTGAGACCTAAAAAGCTGTCTAGGTGACTTTGGGCCAGTCACTCTGTTTCATCCCAACCCATTTCACAGGGTTTGGTTTTTTTTTGTGGTGAAAATAGGAGGAGGAAGGAATATTAAATATGGTTTGCATTACTTATAAAATAATATTAATAAAGTATCTTTAATTTTTTAAAAAGAAATATGATTCCCCCTGACCATATCTCTTAAAAATATGGCGGGCAACATATATTTGCAGTTGAAGAGTACAGAGTGTAGGCCAATAATATCAGTGGAAAGACTGGGTTTGGCATTTGGAAGCTATTTATATAGAATGGGCTTTTTTAATTAACAGGGATATTAAGCCTGTTGGAAGTTAGGACACAATTTTCTTTCATTTTATTGATTCATGAATTAGTTTTCAAAGGATTTTTCATGAAAACAACTTACTGGTCAAGGATTATACAGAAGGATGCTTTTTTAGAGAATGGTATACAATTTCTCCTGAGTTCAAACTAGAGTTATGGAGATAATACCAGAAATCAGAGGTTAGCGGATGTTTGCAACAGTTAAAAAGGCTAACGGGATTTTAGAACCTCCCAGCCATTGACTATATGGCCACCACATCATTAATAATGTGTATTAAATCATACCCATGACAAAAAGTTGTCACGAGGAGAGGGAAAGCTCTATTTTAAAATCCAAGCCACTAAGCTCCTCAGCAATGTAACATACATCCTGAACTCTTACACTCCCCTGTTTTTAAAAAATGCATTGTTAAAAACTATGGCAGCTAAAGAAAGAGAACTAAAATTAACCCCCTTATGTTTGTGTAAATTTGTGCATTGTAAGTTCATATTCTTCCAATGTTTACATGGTTTTGAGAATTCTGCTCAAATCCAAAGAACTATAAAACAGGTTTGATTAGAATAAAGTGCTTTTTATATATTTTTATAGCCATACCAGGCTGCATGGTAAATTTCTTTTGAAACTAGAAATTTCCCTGTGTAAGTTACAAATAACCTTGGAGGTAAATTACTCTTCAGATCACGGATGCTGCTCTCAACAACAACAATCACTTGGGACTAAAAAATGTAAATAAATAAAACATTGTAAGGTAGGACACCCAATTTTTCGCAGGCTCCATTATTATTCATTCTTTTTTGCTAAGCATCCTGGTTTCTGAGGGCTAAGAAGAGCTAAACTACAAATGAGCAAGATGAATGAAATCACCTTTCTGTTGAGCTGTATCATTATGTTTTTGCTGATCCCTTGCAAAGGTTGACCTCTGATGATTTTCCCACTGATGATTTTTTTTTGTGTGTAAAAGACACACATCTTACTTGAACACCAAAAAAAGCAGAAAAAAAAGAAGCTAGGAATCCAAGACTGACTTATATTTATATGTGAATCAAACTGTCATTTTTGTTCTAAAAGTGCCTGTTATCACATATGGAGAAGCAATCACTCTCTAGGTTAGCTTTGTACAACCTTGAATGTTTAGGAAAGTCCTTGAGAGCTAAGCAGCTGCTTTATGTAGTGACAGTTCAGAAATGTAAGAGCACTATTCAGAAAGCTTGGCAGATAGGGCTGCTAATAAACATTTAATTTACAGCCCATGCCATTTTTTTAGCTTAGCCAAGTGCTTCATTCATCCATCTGTTTCTTCTGATTTATTAAAATCCCTATTTAGCTCCTTCTTGCTGTTGGATATCAGGGGGATGGGAAGGAGGAGACACTATCAAAGGTGAGACAGTGTGAAGATATGAAATATGCCCAAGTCTGTGAATTCCAGGTTTTTATTATATTCCTTTTTCAGGGGTACAGATTGATTCAGTAAACAGACCAAAAAAGGTGGAAGTCTCTCATTCCAATTTATTGTGAATCAGAAGAAGGAACTCATTATATTTCTGAGAACAGAAGAGATGCAGACAATTTGTTTAATCTGGAGCACTGAGTCAAGATAGGAAGGCCTTCATGGCATTAAATATATAACAAGCATAGTTTACAATGAAGGGACTGCTGAACTATCATAATTTTCTAGAAAAGCCTGTATCTTTGGATGCTGATGCAGGTAACAGATCACCAAATGTTCTTGAAGAAATTAAGGACTTTTAAAATTTGAGTTTTCTTTTAAAAAATCCTGCACAAACTGATGTGTATATGTATATGTATATGTATATGTATGCATATATGTAGGTCTAGGTGTGTTCGGGTCTTTTCCCGTGTAAGATTAAGAGTATCTTGGTGACATTTTGGTGAGGTTTTGATCTCATTTCGACCGCGCCGAAACGTCACCAAGATGGGATATTTGTCAAATCTTCAGGAAACACAATACTAGAAGTTGTTAATATTCTAGCAGGTAAAGATAAGATTCAAGTAGAAATAGACCAGCTTGAACAATGAACTGAAACAAAAGGATGAAATTCAATTGAAAGAAATATAAAGCCTAGAATCAGAATATATACATATATACATATTTGTTTTCATAGATTTTCATGGGTACAGGTATGTAGGTCTAGGTATGTTTGGGTCTTTTCCCATGTAAGATTAAGAGTGTCTTGGTGACGTTTCGGCGAGAAGCCTGATGATGGCAGATGAGATTCTGCCGAAACGTTGCTACAACTTAGTTTGGGTATTTTCCCACGTTATAATAGTTGTGTTTTTAAAGTAGCAACGTTTCAGCAGAATCTCATCTGCCATCATCAGGCTTCTGTATTCATCTGTGAGTCAGACTTTTACAGTGGTTTCAGATTTAAATTTGGGGCAGCCTATTGCTGTGCCAGAATGGTTTTTTCTTCCTCCTGATTGGTTGGGAGTCTTGGTCTGTGTTTATTGGTCTTGGAGTTTGCTGTGTTCTGCTTGATTTCTGATATCTTCTGTCTTTTTTTTGGCTCTTTTTGTATCTTGATTGGTTGGCAGCATTGTGTTACTTTATTGAAGGCCTTTAGTGCAGCTTGGCTTTGGGTAAATGGATGGCTATCACTAGTTATGAAGCTGAGTTTCATCTGGGTGCCTGGTTGGGGTGTGTTTGAGCTAGAGGTATTAGGGGGGATCTGTTTGTGCCCAGGTGTTTGCCTGGCTTGTGGTGTGGAAATTCTTTTGTTTGTGAGTGCAGGCTTCCAAATGATTGACAGCCTGGTGGAATCATCTCTTCTGTTCATGCTTTCTGGTCTTTTTTCAATCTCTATGGCTTCTCTGATGATTCTATGGCTATGGTTTTCTATAGTGGCTAGGGTTTTGGTGTCATTGAAGTTGATGCTATGACCTGTGGCTTCCATGTGTTGGACTAGTGAGGAAGTGTGTTCCAGCTTTTTGACTGCATTTTTGTGTTCATCCAGGCGGGTGCTTATTCTTCTATTGGTCTGTCCAATATATATGGCCAGGCATGATGCACAGGGGACTTCATATATGCCTTGGTTTTCCAGGTCAATTTTGTCTTTGGGGTTTCTAAGTATGGCTGCTATTTTTCTGTCTGTTTTGAAGGCAGTCTTGATGTGATGTCTGTGTAGTACCTTACTTATTTTGTCTGTACTACCTCTTATGTAGGGCAGGACAGCTGTTCCATAGATCTGTTCATCTTCTGGGTCTCTATTATGTTTCAGTGTGTTTTTGTGGATCAAGCTGGTGATTTTGCTTCTGTGGAAGCCGTTGGCTGTCAGTACTTTAGTCAGAGTGCATAATTCAGTCTTAATGTGTGTCTTGTCTGCCAGGCATTTGGTTCTAGTAATTAGTGTTTTAGCCACGGAGTTTATCTGTGCTGGGTGGTGGTGGGATTGGGCATTGAGGTAGCATTTAGTGTGTGTTTTCTTCTGGTATATGGTGTGTCCTAGTGTGCCATCTGTTTTTTTGTAGATTAGTACATCTAAGAATGGAATATATATATATATATATATATAAGATTACTATATGATAAAGGAGATTTGCCTTGGCAGATATACATGTGAAAAGCTAGGTATTCTGGTTATCTAATATCACAACTTACATATCACACAACAAGGTGATACAATTTTTAACAAAAATAAATTCTATCTTGAGACAGGATCATAGAGTCAAGATCAAGAAATAATTGTTGCATTCTACTCTGACTAGTTTAGAGCTCACTTGAAATATTGTGTCAATTTTGGAAGCTACAAATTATAAAGAACATTGATGAATTAGAATGAGTTCAGAAGAAGGCTATGAGGATGGTGAGTTGACTGGTGCGGTATCTGCCATCCCGCATCTGATGGGCGGCTCAGGAAAAGGAGCGAAGGGAAGAGAAACGACAGGAAGCGAGGTTTCCTCTTGATGAGCGCGCCCCGAATGTCTTGGCACACGCTCTTTTATTGTGCTTTTTTACAAGAAAATGATTTAATCAAAGCTCAAGTCAAACATGGTAATCTCATCAGGATGTGTATGTTTACAAAGCTGCATACCGGACAGATCATTTACAGTGTGGATAAGCTTATTAACAACCGTCTAGCTCCTTGTCCCTTGTACGTGCCTTGCAAAGGTCACTGAAGAGACAGAAGTTAATGATTACACGTGAATGATACAATGTTGCAAACACATGAATGATACATAGTTGCAATGATACATAGTTACAACAGACTGGAAACCAAGTCCTGTGAGGAATGATTAAAGGAATTGTGTTTAAAGAGAAGATTGTTGATAAATATGGTTGCTTATATAAAAAAAGGAGTGGATTTGTTCCTTTGAAGGCTGAAACTACAGCAAATTAGATTCAGATTAGTGATTAGAAGGAGTTTCTTGACAGTAAGTAAGAACTGTCAGCCAGCAGAATAAGTTGCCTTTTGAAGTTGAAGATCTTTCCTTCACTGGAGATTTCCAAACAAAGTCTACCTGAAATGATTTAGCAGATCAAATAGGGGTTAGAATAGACCATATAAATTATGAGGCCCATGATTGTATGATATTCTCAAATCATTAAAACCACCGTTGTCAAGCTGTACAATTTTTTGGATCCTCCTTTCATCCTACAAAATTAGAAAAAATATTGTCTTCAGTTGTCTGATAATCTATGATTTATTGTTCAAAAATAATTCATCCATTAGATAGTCTCAGATCATATTTCTATCAGCCTCAAGTTTCAGGTTTGTCACTTCACAATGGTCTGCTAGAATATCTACCACTCATTTGGAGTATGAGCTGACATAAATTTGAATAGCTCTACATTTTCTTTGTTATCAATTAACCTACTGTTTTCTTCATTATTTTGAATATCTCTAAAGAAGCCATTTTCTATAAGCCATCCATCCCAATCTTCAGTTTATTTTGAATTTTAACAATTTATTTCAATAGTCCCAGGCTGTCTATATGGTGACAAGTTGTCCTAGACCTGCATTGGTCAGTGTCATAACCATCTATATGTAAGATATGGAAATAACTATTAATAACTAGGTCTCTACCTTTCAGAGTAGCATATAAACTTAAATAGTCCTGACTGAATGAAATAACATATAATTTTCCCTATTGCAAATAGAGGTTTGGGTTATCTTTTTTTAAAAAAATAATGCTTATTCAATCATATATACTGATGTGAAATGTAAAACTGTCTCAAGATGGAATGGAAGTGCCTTTCATTTAAGGTTTAGGCACCTTATCCATAGCTAGTATTGAAATTTTACATTGTAATCCTGACAAATAGAACATAAGCAAGTTATAATTAGTTGATAAGAGTAGGTATTTGCACACTTGCCTCTGTAAGTAGAATGACTTAAGTTCAGACTCTCTTTGTTCTATCAGATGATGATAGTTTATTGGACTGTGATGGCGAACCTATGGCATGCAGAGCCTGCCCTCTGGGTATGCAAGCCATTGCCCCAATTCAGCTCTGCTGGGCATGTGTGCACACCTCCTGCCATCCAGATGGGCTTCAGGTCTCTGCCGCTCATGTGCAGGGGGGTGGGGAACACATGCAGGGATCATGCATGCATATGCGGGAGTGGGATGCACACATGGGGGTTCACGTATGCATTCATGGGGGTGGAGGTGCATGTGTATGAGGGGCGGGGCACATGCACAGGGCATGGGAGCATTGCATTTTGGGGATGTGCGCACATGCTTTGGGCACCTGGTGCTGAAAAGGTTAGCCATCACTGGTGGAGGACATACTGAGGCATGTATACCCTAATAGCTATTTATCTGCAATTAAAAATAAAGTCAATGTATTACAATTAAAAATTAAAATGTTAGTTCAAGCTCTCCACCAAAACAAGATGAAGGTTCTTTAGTCTGCTGCTCACTCAGAAATTCCTATACTCAGAAGTAAGTCCCATTGCATTAAATGTAGTTTGTTTCCCAGGTAGTTAAATACAGAAATGCAGCTTAAAAGTGAAGTCCTGGGTATGTTTTAGGCATGATTTAAATTTAATGCAGATGCAATGATAGAATACTTCTGCCCATGTTATTCATGCTACATAAGATTTAGACCTCAGTATCATTCTCATTTATTTTATTATTGTTCTACAAATCCAGAAAGACTTTCCCCCTTGCTTAGTTGTTTCCAAATCCACTTTTCACAGTCAAGCGTTGCCTTTCACACTCAGTGCCTAGCAACTTACTGAGAAAGATGGAATCTTCCCTATTGGACCTTCCTATTGGATCCCTTACTATCTGTTATGTATGTAAATAGTTTAAATAAAAGCAAGCTTGGGGTAAAGTGCAGGGTTCTGGCCCTGCACTTCTGATTGGGTATTAAGCGGCTCGATCGGATTGGTTGGGTTCAGAGAATCCGATTGGCCCTTAACGAAGGACTCTTATTGGTTCTGGAGCTAGCGTCTTACAGCTCCCTATTGGTTATTTCACATTAAGGTTACCTATATAAAGCAGAGTTGTTGTTGTTCACTCTCTCAAGTCACTATGTAATAAAGAGCTGAAAGTTCACCAACTAAGATTGTCTCCATTCATTTCACCCATGCCTGAAACTATATCACTGGCGACGAGGATGGGATTTGGAGACATCTGATCTTAAGGAACCGGGAAGAAAAACAGAGCACGTGCCAAGACGACGCCACCAATGGAAACCATGTCCAGCGGCATCGTACCACCCGCTCCGTTCGATCCAAACCAAGAGGATTGGGAATCCTACATGGATCGCTTCCAAATGTTCCTTGAAACAAACAACCTGAAGGATGCCACACCAGCCAAGAAGCGGGCACTGTTCCTGACGTACTGCGGCCCGGCTGTCTTTAAAATGGCAAAGGCACTCACGAAACCTCGAGAAGTTAAAGCAATGAGCTGGGATGACCTCGAACCTCTCCTGAGAGACCATTACGCGCCAACCGTACCTACACTCGTGAGACGCCACGAATTCTATCAAAGAAACCAGCGAAAAAGAGAGAGTGTGGCTGACTTCGTGGCAGAACTCCAACACTTGGGAGGCCTCTGCGGGTTCGCAGACTTAGATGAAGCACTGAGAGACCCGCTTAATTCTGGGATTAGATGCGCTAGGCATGCAAAGCAAGCTGATGGCGAAAGGCAACATCGACCTTGCTGACGCCATCGCCGAAGTCACTGCTGCTGAGACGACCAAAAAGTCCGCGGTGCAACTACGGCGAAGCCGAAACCCAATGACCCCACAGACAGGCGACCTTTTATCCAAGTCAGAAGAGCAGCTTGTTATGATGCACCACGAGGACCTCTCTTCGTCGTCACACAGCGATGAAGAAGGGGTCCATCGACTGCGGTTCGACCGGGACCCTCGCTCTAAACCCTCACGCCCTTGCGCTGGTTGCGGGGCAAACCACCCCATACTACATATTTAGACATTTTTCTTTTACAACATATGTGAAAATCAAGAACAAGGTCAACAGACAAAGTCCCGCTGTCATTTCACTTAGGTATAAGTGAAGTGGATCATATTTAAAAGAAATAAAAGACTAACGGTCCATTTGCTTGAAAGACCAGTGTGTTATAAAGGAAAAGAAATCCCTGATATCTAAAAAAAAAAAGAGAGAGAGAGAGACAGAAGTAAAGCATTACTTTTAAAAAGGGGAAAGAACAAGAATGTCTAAGAATCATAGACCAATAAGAGCTCTGAATACTACTTGGAGTCTATTCTGAATTGTTTGATGATGGTGATGGCAAAGTAGGCTGATGACAAAATATGACCTAAATATGTGTGATGTTGTGATATAAGCATGAAAAAGAAGAACTTCTGTTGTGAGGCCACAATGCACATTTCATCATTTTGGTTACATTAAGATTAGGAACAGACTTCAATTATTTAATTATAATAGATACCCAATGTATCTTCCAATATATGTTCAGTATTCAAACACACATCTCACAGATAGATGATTATGGGTATGTGTATAATATACACTAACAAAATCTGATTTTAAAACCAGATGTTATATCTATCAGTGAAGTTGGAGAGCTTTAAATGGAGGGGGGAGCAAATTCAAAATTTGCAAATTCAGAATTTGTAAGGGGCATTTGGGGGACACCTTTAGAGCAGTCAGTCTGGAAGTTTTATTTCTGAAATGATAAACTCCTTTTCCTCCCATTACAAGTAGTCTTTGACTTATGACCACAATTGAGCCCAAAATTCCCTTTGAACAGCAAGATAGTTGTTAAATGAGTTTTGATCTATTTGATAGCCTTTCTTGCCACAGTTGTTAGGTAAAACACTACCATTGTTAAGTTAGTAACATACATGCCAGTTTCCAAGCATCTGAATTTTGATCATGTGACATGGAGGTGATGCAATGGTTGTGTGAAAAACAGTCATGTCACCTTTTTCAGTGCCATCATAACTTTGAATGATCAATAAATAAATGGTTGTAAATCAAGGATTACCTGTATGATTTTTTTAAAAAAACAGAAACACTGTCTCTTTCATAGAAAGTAATGAATTCCATGGATGTGGGGAGTGGGGAGGGGAGAATCTTGTCAAGGTTTAATAATTATGATGACTAAGAATGAAAAGCTAATTAATAAAAAATGTCTTATAAATAATTTGTTGAAAAGATCAATGAATGAACAAAAGTAGATTTTACTCTTCTAGGACTAAATGCATATGGCACTAAATAAAAAAATGATGTTTAATTTAAATAAAGCAGACACAGAAAAAAGAGAACAAGAGCTTTAAACCATTCCAATTAAATGTAATGTTGGACACAGATTCAATGTGGATTTCTGATTCATAAATTGAACCTCATCACGAAGCTCAACATCTTATAAGCAGCCATCCCAAAATAAATGCAGAATAGCTTTCTTTTAAAAAGCAAAAGCCAGATTGATACATAAGCTTGAAATTATTTGGATCAGATCCATTTGAAACCATATCTATTGGAACATTTTATTGAAGATAACCAATGCCACCATGGAGAAATATGATGGCAAAGTTCTTTTTTTAATAATTTCCTTTTAGACTAAATTTACCTAGTAGATTAATACTTTTTATATCAAAATAAATATTGTACAAAGCAAAATGTCTCAGACTTTTAGCACTATAGAAAAAAACTTAAATCTTACAACACTAGTAACACAAAAACAATAACTTAAAGTTAGTGTAAAGGAGTTTGGAGGTACACTTTAAGAAAGAATAAGAAAATGCTTAATTACAAATCTGCCTGGCCCAAGGAAACAAGGGAAGATGATAAAGAAATTCAAGAAAATCCTATCTTATTCCCTACAACAACTAGCTTTTGTGATGTTTGTTTCCTGATCTAGTTTGAAGGGCTGACAGGAAGAAAAAAATGTTGCATAAAGGTTGCGAAAGTTTTAATATTTATATAAACCAAGAGGATTGGGAATCCTACATGGATCGCTTCCAAATGTTCCTTGAAACAAACAACCTGAAGGATGCCACACCAGCCAAGAAGCGGGCACTGTTCCTGACGTACTGCGGCCCGGCTGTCTTTAAAATGGCAAAGGCACTCACGAAACCTCGAGAAGTTAAAGCAATGAGCTGGGACGACCTCGAACCTCTCCTGAGAGACCATTACGCGCCAACCGTACCTACACTCGTGAGACGCCACGAATTCTATCAAAGAAACCAGCGAAAAGGAGAGAGTGTGGCTGACTTCGTGGCAGACCTCCAACACTTGGGAGGCCTCTGCGGGTTCGCAGACTTAGATGAAGCACTGAGAGACCCGCTTAATTCTGGGATTAGATGCGCTAGGCATGCAAAGCAAGCTGATGGCGAAAGGCGACATCGACCTTGCTGATGCCATCGCCGAAGTCACTGCTGCTGAGACGACCAAAAAGTCCGCGGTGCAACTACGGCGAAGCCGAAACCCAATGACCCCACAGACAGGCGACCTTTTATCCAAGTCAGAAGAGCAGCTTGTTACGATGCACCACGAGGACCTCTCTTCGTCGTCACACAGCGATGAAGAAGGGGTCCATCGACTGCAGTTCGACCGGGACCCTCGCTCTAAACCCTCACGCCCTTGCGCTGGTTGCGGGGCAAACCACCCCAGGGCAGACTGCAAATTCCGTGATGCGATCTGTCATGAGTGCGGAAAACGAGGCCACATCAGTCGAGTCTGTCGCAGTTTACTGGGACCAAGTCAGGCCTCAAGGGGAACCAGCTCTCGCCAATCGGCAGGAAACCGTCCTGTAAGGCGAGATCCAGCAAAACACTCCTACAGATATCGAGCGTTGCAGAAAGAAGAGGCCCACCATACCATCACTATAGGTCACGCCTCAGCCATGGACGCTAAGAAGATTCGAGTCACAGTAGCCATAGAGAACCAACCTTGCCACATGGAGGTCGATTCCGGATCGTCCCTCTCGATGGTGTCATGGAAGATATTAAAGCAACTCATTCCTACCATCCAACGCCAAGACCTTTGAATGCAACGTCTCATCCTTAAAGACTACCAAGGGAATCAGATCCCTGTGATTGGGTCTTGTCGAGTCCGTGTCTCATTTAAAAAGCATACGGCATACTTACCTCTAACGATCATCGATAGGGACAGGCCTAGTTTGTTGGGCCTCCAATGGTTCGCGCCACTCGGCATCGAAGTAGCCGGCATGAACCGAGTTGGTGATTGCGAGTGGGAGGAGGACCTTATTACTGAATTCAGCGATGTCTTCGCAGATCATCTGGGCGAGTATAAGGGGACCCCAATTTCGTTTAGCCTCGACCCTAAGGTCGCCCCGATCCGTTTAAAGCCCCGTCGAGTTCCATTCGCCCTTAAGGCCAAGATAGATGAACAACTTGACAAACTAATTAAACAAAGGGTACTGCAACCCATTGATCATTCTCCATGGGAAACTCCTATTGTAACCCCCATTAAACCAGATGGGTCAATCCGAATCTGTGGGGACTACCGGGCCACTCTAAACCACGCCCTCCAGCAGAATGCGTATCCAGTGCCGGTGGTACAGCACCTCCTTCATTCCCTGGGAGGCGGAAAGGTTTTTGCTAAGTTAGATTTAGCTCAAGTCTATCAACAATTGCCCGTGGACGATAAAACAGCCCAAGCTCAAACAATAGTAACGCACAGAGGTGCTTTTAAATGTACCCGATTGCAATTCGGGGTAAGTGTAGCCCCGGGAATATTCCAAAGTTTAATGGAACGATTATTGCAGGGAATCAAGGGCGTGGTTCCGTATCTTGATGACGTGTTAATTGCAGCTCCTAGTAAAAAAATTCTACAGAATCATTTAAAATGTGTTCTTAAGAAATTCCAAGAAGCGGGATTGAAAGTAAAAAAGGATAAATGTCATCTGTATACCGACAGTGTTGAATTTCTAGGTTATCGCATTGATAGTCAGGGTATCCACCTACTGAGAGTAAATTAAGGGTGATAAAAAATGCTCCCAGACCCCGTAACAAAACAGATCTTCAGGCATTTTTAGGCCTTATTAATTTCTATAATGTGTTTTTACCACATAAGGCGACTGTGGCTGAACCGTTACACTGGTTATTAGATAAGAAAGCATTGTGGGTTTGGGGTTACCGGGAGGACAAAGCGTTTCGAAATGTAAAAGATTTACTTACATCTGATTCTGTACTTATGCAATATAATGAAACATTACCATTGGTTATAACTTGTGATGCCTCACCGTTTGGGGTGGGCGCTATTTTGAGCCATGTGCTGCCTAATGGAAACGAGGCCCCTGTTGCATACTTTTCGAAGACTCTTTCTCAGGCAGAACGTAACTATGGACAAATAGATAAGGAAGCTCTTGCAATTGTGGCAGCCGTAAAAAAATTCCATGAGTATGTATATGGAAGGACATTTACCATTGTAACTGACCACAAACCTTTACTGGGGATAATCGCTGGGGACAAACCAACCCCCTATATATTGTCCCCAAGAATGACTCGATGTTCAGAGTTCCTAGCTGCTTATAATTATCGATTGTTACATCGCCCGGGGAAAGCCATTCCCCACGCCGACGCACTCAGCAGAGCACCGCTACCAGAAACTCTCGACGATCCGGCACCAACAGTATCAGCGTTACAAATCGAGACGCTCAACTCGCCTCCTATGACCGCTCGAGATATCGTGAGAGAGACCAGATGAGATCACACCCTAGCTCGAGTCCTAGGCTGGGTAGAACGTGGATGGCCATTGGACCAGGTCCCAGATGACTTCACGCCATTTAAAACAAGACAGACTGAACTTTTTTCGCAAAAAGGCTGTGTCATCTGGAGCGATAGAGTCGTCGTTCCAGAACGACTCCAAAACTCGCTGTTACAAATTTTGCACGAAGGACATCCCGGGATCGTGCGGATGAAAGCACTCACATGGAGCTATGCTTGGTGGCCAGGCATGGACCGACACATCGAGCAATGGGTCAAAGCCTGCACCAAGTGCCAACAAAAAAGCAATGCACCGCCAAAAGCTGCACCGACTGAATGGGAGACGCCACGCGGGCCCTGGTCCAGAATCCACCTGGATTTCGCAGGGCCGATTAAAGGACATACATTAATATTGACTGTCGATGCATACTCTAATTGGTTGGAAATTCATCGAATGACCCATACAACCTCCGAAGCTGTCATTAAAGTCCTCAATAGACTCTTTGCAACTCATGGATTGCCGGACGTCCTGGTGTCCGACAACGGACCACAGTTTACAGCGCTGATGTTTGAACAGTACCTTGCTGATAATGGCATCCGCCATGCGCTCACCTCGCCTTGGCATCCTGCTACCAATGGCCGAGCGGAACGCATGGTCCAATTTGTAAAAAAGACTTTGCAAAAAGTGGACTATGATAATATTGATGAAAAAATAAACCGCATTCTACTTCTACAACACATCACTCCGCACAGCATAACCGGCAGAACTCCCCCAGAACTTCTCATGGGGCGAAAACTCTGTTCCCGCCTCGACCGACTGCACCCTGCTTATGAGCCAGAAAAGCCTGCAGGATCTAGCGGACGCTACCGTACCTTCAAGGTAGGCGACTCCGTTTATGCAAGAAATTTATTGGGCAACCCAGTTTGGATTGAAGCAACGATAATACGCGAGACTGGGCCCAAATCCTATATTGTAAGATGTATTGATGAAAGACTGTGGAAATGACATATTGAGCAATTACGGTCACGACTCCTTTCGGCCAGCCAGCAACTCCCCTACGACCAAACTGAGGGGGGGGAGGAATGGAAGAAGACGACATTCCAGGGAACCTGTTCCAAGAGAGCGATGAATCTAGTGAAACTCAGGAAATGGAGCAGGAGGAAGAATCGTACACTCCAAGGGAAATCACACCAGAACGAGAAGCTGAGCCACTGCCAAACAACATTTTACCTCAACAGGACTGCACACAGCTAGTCCAAAGAAAATCTAATAGACCCAAAAGACAACCGTCCTATTTGAAGGACTATATAACCACACCATAATTGAGGAGCCAGTGGGAAGGGGTGTTATGTATGTAAATAGTTTAAATAAAAGCAAGCTTGGGGTAAAGTGCAGGGTTCTGGCCCTGCACTTCTGATTGGGTGTTAAGGATCGGCTTGGTTGGGTTCAGAGAATCCGATTGGCCCTTAACGAAGGAATCTTATTGGTTCTGGAGCTAGCGTCTTACAGCTCCCTATTGGTTATTTCACATTAAGGTTACCTATATAAGGCAGAGTTGTTGTTGTTCACTCTCTCAAGTCACTATGTAATAAAGAGCTGAAAGTTCACCAACTAAGATTGTCTCCATTCATTTCACCCATGCCTGAAACTATATCACTATCTATGCTTTTGGACCTTAAATCACAATATATAGATATAGATATACTGTAGATGTAGAGATATTAAATATAGATACAGATATAGATATAGATATATAAATATACTGTAGATATAGACAGATATATAGATTTGTGTCACGCTTGTATTTCAGAAAATAGGATACAAAAAATAAATTAACAGCCACCTGCTGCTCTGTTAGTCTCCTTTTCCTGAAAAAGTAGGCACATTATAAGCCAAAACACTAAGTGGCAGTTATTTATCATTATTTGTTTCTAAAAATATCATTGACGTTAATGTGACCCCCATAGTATTCTGGTCAAGAAATTTTATTTTGCTTTGTAGTATAACATTTTTTTTTTTATTTCTCTTATTTTTAATTAAAAGAGCCTAGAGTCAGGTGAGACAGGGAACTTTGCAGGAGCCAAGCGAGGTATCTGTCTGCATACTGATGCCCATATGCTCTGTCTTCACCATATTTAATATATAGGGGCCAAGCCATACACAATTTCCCAATTTTTGAAATGGAACAAGTTGCTTTGAATGGCCAATCATTTTTTCCTATAAGAAGGGTTCAGGCTGACAAGGAACAACAGAATGTAAATATGAAGAAATAAATCTTACTCTACATTGCACATGAAAGAAAGCAACCAAGTTTGGCATAAAATACAAGTAGAATAAGCATAAAAACAGCTGGTTCCATCCTACTAATTAGAGCTAAACAAATAATTCACAAGGAATAATTTATTCAATAAATTTCTCCTGTCCTTTATCACAGCTGTTCTGAAAACAGAGCCTGTTTTAGCTACTTCATGCATTATTCATCATTAACCATTTTAGGGATAGAATATTTTGTCCTCTTTTTAACTATTAGATCTACATGAGACCCAGAAAGTTAAATCTAATTGTTGCATTATCCTTTTATCTAATGAAGGGGGTCCTTCAACCTTTTTGGCTTTCCTAAATTTCTTGTGAATATTATCATGCTTTTCTTTTCATTTATTAGACTTGTTTGCCACCCATCTGACCAAGAGTTGACTGTTTTTCACATGCTACCCTTTTCAGGAGATAATATACAAGGTGAAACTTACCTCATCATTCTGTCTATTCAACGTCATGTGTTTTTGAACCTAGGTTTTTTTTTTTTTTGAAAAAGATTTTATTAATTTTCTACAAACAAAACAAGACAAACAAAACATAAAAACATCAACTCTCATATGTACATCCAGTGTGTCAGTTGGTTCATCATTTTTGTGCATTCATTCTGTAGTCTCAATTACAACTATGTTACATAACAACTCATATTGTCAATCCAAACTTATATATCCTAATATCACTAAAAAAAGAAGTTTTTGACTATATTTTTAATCATTCATGCTTTATGAGCTAACAATACTTTAAACCAGTTTACTCTATAACAAATCATAAAATCATATCAAATCAATCCTAAAAAACCCTTAATAAATATAATGTCAAATAACAAAATAATAGCAAAATAGCAAAATAAAGATATTCCTTACTGTCTAGCATTCTAAATATTCTATTATCGTATTTTATCATCTAACCATTGATAAAAAAGATCCCAAATTTCATAAAATTGTTTGTCCTCTTGCTCTCTAATTTCAAATGTCAATCTACTCATCTCAGCACATTCCAATATTTTCTTAATAATTTATTCCTGTAATGGTATTTTCTCATTCTTCCAATTTTTAGCAAATACAATCCTAGCCGCTGTTAATACATTTACAATCAGGTACTTCAAATCTTTACTATATATATCAGGTAAAATTCCCAATAAGAAGATCTCTATTTTCAAGTCTATGTGTTTCTTTGTCATTTTTTCCAACCACATGCGAATTATAGTTCAATATTTTCTAGCGTCCTCACAAGTCCACCACATATGGTAATACGAGCCGGGTATCTGATGACATTTCCAGCATTTTTCAGATTTGTTCTTAAACATTCTTGCTATTCGTGCCACCTGTAAAACATCTTATACAAGTTTTCTTTATATGCTGTTGACATTGTCATTTTATAATTTTGAGACCACAATTTCTGCCATTTCTCTAGATCAATCCCATATCCAAAATTCTTCCCCCAAACAATCATAGTTTCTTTAACTTGTTCTCCCTCTAATTTCATTCCCAGTAAATAACCATATAATTTTTTAATCACCTTCTCATCAGTACCCATCAAGATCTTATCTAAATCAGTCTGCTTATCATAGAATCCCTCCGTTTTAGAATCTTCATCATACCTTGAATGTATTTGCGCATATGAAAACCAATTCATCCTTATACCTTGTTCCTCTAAGTTTTGGATCGATTTAAGTTCACCCTTTTCATCCAAGAGTTCCCCATATCTAACTGTTTGTTCCTTCCTATAAATTATAGGATAGGAAAATGCTTCAATAGTCGATAACCAAACTGGAATTTTCAAATAACATTGTCTTTTTATCTTCTCCCAGTTTAACCACAAAGACTCCCGCATATAATGTCTTCTAAAATAACCCTGTGTTTTAGTTCCCTTATACCATATAAAAGCATGCCAGCCCAACAGCAAATCATGCCCTTCTAATGTCAACAACCTATGCTTTCTTAATGTTATCCATTCTTTGACTCACATCAAATTTGCAGCTTGATAATACAATTCCCAATTAGGCAGGCCAAAACCTCCTCTAATTCTAGCGTCTTGCAAAAGCTTTAGCTTTATTCTCGCTTTTTTACCTTGCCATATAAACTTCAACATGATTTTATTTAAATCTTCAAAATAGTCTTTTCCAAGCCTAATTGGTATTGTTTGAAACAAAAATAAAATTCTAGGTAAAATATTCATCTTGATTGTTGAAATTCTCCCTATTAATGACAATTGCAAGTTTTCCCACTTCTTCAAATCTGTAGCTATCTGTTGTTTGAGTTTAATATAATTATTCTCTTTTAATGTGCTACATCTTGCTGTCAAATATATCCCCAGATACTTAACCTTATTTGTAATTTGGATTTTCAAAAGATCTGCCAGTTCTTCTCTTTGTCTCAATAGCATGTTCTTTGTCAAAATCTTTGTTTTATCTTTATTTATTTTCAAACCAGCCATCTCACCATATGTCTCTATCTTTTCCAATAACCTTGGAGCTGTTTCTAACGGGTCTTCCAGAATAAAAGCTAAATCATCAGCAAAAGCTTGTAATTTAAATTCTTCCTTCTTAATTTTCATTCCTTTTATGCCTTTATCATCCCTAATATTTCTATTCAACACTTCCAAGGTCAACACAAATAGCAAAGGGGATAGGGGACACTCTTGTCTTGTGCCTTTTCTTATATTAATAAAATATGTAAGTTCCCCCTCCATCATGACCCTTGCTGTCTGTTTATTATATATGGCTTCGATTGCTTGAATAATTTTTTTAGCAAAACCCATCTGTTCCAATAGTAATAACATAAATCTCCAATTCACGTTGTCAAATGCCTTTTGAGCATCTAAAAATATCAAAGCCATTTGCTTTTCAGGATGAGCCTCACAGTATTCCAAAGTATCCAAGATTACTCTCATATTGTCTCTGATTTGTCTCTTTGGCAGAAATCCATTTTGATCTGGGTGAATAAAATTATTTAAATATTTTTTAAGTCTTTCTGCTAAAATTGAAGCAAAGATTTTACAGTCTGCATTCAATCTGTAGTTCTTAATTTGCAGTGGGTTATTTTGGAATAAGTGTGATATAAGCCTCTGACCATGTTTTGGGTATCATCTTCTTTAACATAACTTCATTCATGACTTCTAACAATGGGATACTCAATGATTCTTGAAATGTTTTATAGAATTCTGCCGGGAACCCATCTGGACCCGGTGCTTTCCCATTGTTTTGTCTCTTAAATGCTTCATTTAATTCCATCATTGTTATATTGCTTTCTGACATTTCTTCAGTCTCTTTAGGTATCTTCGGTAAATTAGCATTCTGTAAATATTGTTTGACTTTTTCCTCATCAATATTCTCTTGTTTATATAGTTGCCCATAAAAATCTCGAATAATTTCCTTTTTCTCCTTATTACCATAACAAACTTGGCCTTGATCATCTATTAGCTTCAATATTTTTCTTGATTCCTTCTCCTTTCTCAATTTATATGCTAGCTATCTACCTGGTTTATTCGCATCTTCAAAGTAATTCTGTTTAGAATTTCTGATTTTCTGTGCCAATTCTTCTTTCTCTATTAATTCCATTTTATGTTTAATTACATCCAGCTTCAATTTAATATCTTTTTTCTGTGGCATTTTCTGTAATTCTTTTTCAAGTCTTTTATACTCATCTTCCAAGGCCTTAGAAGCTTGCCTTTTCCTAATATTCTTTTTTCTTGTATAATCTATTATCAGACCTCTAGCATATGCCTTCATTGTATCCCAAACATTCTGCGTTGAAGTATCTTCCTTTTTATTTTCTCTGAAAAACAAAAGCCAATTCCTTCTCCATCCATTGTATAAAATCTTTCTCCTTTAAAATAGTATTATTTAATGTCCATTTCAATCTTTTTTTTTGTCCCTTCCATTTAATTGTCATTGGGCTATGATCTGCCCAAGTACTTGTTTCAATATTTGTTTCTTGAATATTGGATATTAATTCTGTTGATATCCAAATCATATGTAATCTGGACCATGATAAATGTCTATTTGAATAAAAAGTATATTGTTTAGCTTTAACATTTCTTTCTCTCCAAATATTTTTTAAAGATAGTTCATCTGTCATTTTAAAAAAAGATTTAGGGAGAGCCTTTCTATTTTGCTTGGTTGTTGTTGCTATATAGTCCAATTTATTGTCCACAATTCCATTAAAGTCTCCCATCATAATTATATTAATTATTATTATATTATTATAATTATTATATTATTATAATTATTATATTAGTCCAGTCCAGTTATTTTCATGTGTAATTTTTTATAGAATTCTTCTTGTTTATCATTTGGAGCGTAAATTGCAATCAAGAGTATTTTTATATTATTGTCCATTATTTCCACCATTAATACTCTTCCATCTTCATCAGTGTAGATCAGTTTTGCTGGGATAGCCTCTTTAATGTATAGAACCACTCCTCTTTTCTTACATTGAGTCAAAGTAAATATTTTCCCCAATTTTGGCTGTACTAACAATTGTTCATGTTGTTTTTTAATATGAACTTCTTGTAGACAAATTATATCAAATTTTAATTTCTCTAATTTATGAAACGTTTTCTTTCTTTTAACAGCTGAATTAAGTCCATTTATGTTAATTGTAATCAGTTTTCTTTCTTCCATGATTATGCTTTATATTTAGGTCTAACAGCTCTCGTGAATCTCACTTCACGCTGTTCTTTACTGTCCACCTGTCCATCTACAGCTCCTTTCTCTTTTTCAGTCTCCAGTTGTTCCTCTTGAAACTCAATTAATGAGACCTCTTTCTCTGCCTCCTCTCTTCTTCTTCCAAAAAATTCTGCATGGAAAAGTTCTGCTTTCTCAATTGAATCAATTCTATATCTATGCTCTTGCCACGTAAACATTAATCCTTCTGGAATCAGCCACCTGTAATTCACTTCGTTTTCCAGTAGCATTTTGGTCAGAAATTGATATTCTCTTCTCATCTCTCTCACTCTTCTGGGTATTTGTTTTAAAACCACAATCTCTTTACCTTTGTATTTCAATGTTTTCTCTCTTACCACTTGTAATATTTGTGTTTTGATGGATTTTTTGGTAAATCTAATATGGACTTCCTTTGGTAATTTATTTCTCATCGCATATCTTGTATAAACTCGATATACCTCATCTACTCCATCCATCATCTTTTCCTCTGTAATTTCCAAAGCATCTGCCAAAATTTCTATCATTATCGCAGCCAAATTTTCTCCTTTTTCCTCTTCTATATTTTGAAATCTGAGATAAAATTCTGCCCTTTCCATCTCCCACCTCAACATCCCATTTTTTTCTTGTTCAACCACTGTTATACTGTCAGTATTTCCAATCTTCTCCTCTCTTTGTTTCCCTTCTTCCTCAATTTTTTGGAATCTCTCCTCATACTTCCCCATCATTTGTTGAATATTTTCCACTTTTTCATCAGTCTTCTCTATTCTTTGTCCAATGATGTCTGATTTTATCTTGAGATCTTGGATTCCTTGCATAATCATCTGTAAAGTTACTATTTCTTGTTCTTTATTTTGCTTCAACATTGTCTGAATTAAACGTTGTCCTCCAGCTGGTGGGGAAGCAGAGGTAGAAGTAGAAATGCCAACTGGTATTGGTTTCCTGCTCATTTTAATGCCTCCAAAGCTTCAAATTCTTTTTGACTTTTAATCCAACTGGTATAATAGTCAATTATAATCCAAAATGGAAAAATCCAATAGTAAAAGACCCAAAACCAAAGAAGAAAAAGGAAAAAAGAAAGAAGAAAAATCTTCAGGTTCTTCTTGACCCTAATCCAATTACAAAGTAGTCCACCATAAAAAAGGAAAAATAGAAAGGAAAAAAACAAACAAACTCAAAAATGATATTATTGATTAAGAGCAAATAAAAAAGAAAAGAAAAAAAGAAATTCCTTCAGGTTCTTCACACCTTAATCTCAATAATCAAAAAAGAAAAACAAAGTGGGGACTTCCGGTTTGCGTGGCTTCGGGGCAGCAGGAATTCGCGACAGCTCGCGATTCCTGCTGTGCTAGCCATCGAGGTACCCCCGATCCAGATGGGTCAGGGGGATATGGCTGCCCTGTAGGGACAGCTGAAGAGAGAGGGGAGTTGGATAGGGAGGTGGGGGTATCGCAGACCCCCCCTTCTCCGGGAAAACCTCTTTTTCCCAAGGCGGTGGAGCGGCGGTCAGCAATGGCCGCCACGAAGAAGCCAGCAACCGGAGGAAGTGTGCTGGAGGAAGTGTGAAGAGTGAAAGTTCTGTCTGAGCCGGGTCAAGTAACACCTTTTAAATTGCCTGGAATTGAGCTGCTTGAATTGCTGGAGGATACATTGTATCCCTAAGAAGAGCGAAAAGCGGCGGAGAAGCTGTTAAAGGGATTTTTTTTTTTTTTTTATTCTCCCACCCCACGGAAAAAGCAGAAATATTTGGATATATTAGACATTGAAAGTGGATTGCCTTGAAAGCTGAAGCTAAGAGACAAAGGGATTTTTGGACATTGAAAAATTTAAGAAACTGGAAAATCTCTGCTGGAGGTATGGATTTTTGATTATTTAAAATTGTCATTGCAAGTGGGAAGGGAGAAAAAAAAAATTGGAGCAGAAGATGAAAAAGGAGGAGATTGTCTAGAACGTCTTTGTGGATCCCAAAAGAAGATATATGGTAATTGGACCTCTTTGATTAAAAATTAATTCAGAAAGAGAAAGAGAAGAAGGAAAAAAAATATTAACTTTTGGAACTTTTTTTTTCTTTTTTTTTAATTGCTTTTGATTGTCTTTGATTAAAAATACTTGTGGTTGTTTTGGAAAAAGTTTCCCTTTTCATAATGGCATCGTCTGTGGATGAACTAGAGATTGAATATCAAAAATATAAAAAAGAAGATACTTTGGGCGCTTTGTTTCAATTCTTAGAAATGGCGTTATGTTCTTTTGAAAAGTTGATTACGCAGCAGAAGGATTGGGACAAGGAAGAAGAGGAAGAAGAAGCCATCTTTGATGAACAATGGGTCTCTTCCGGAGAGGAGGAGAAAAAGGATAAGAAAAAGGGGATTTTAAGAATTATAAAAACAACCAAAAGAGAGAAAAAGGAGCGAAAAGATGGAGGCAAGTTTAGAAAGCAAAGGAAAAGGAGCAAGAAAAGTGAGGAGAAAAAACAAAGGGGTAAAAAGGGCAAGGAGAAGAATAAGCAAGAGAGAAATGGGGGGAGGAGAAGCCTTAATGGGGGGAAGCAAGACCTAAAGAAAAAAAGTTTATTTAGAGATAATGGGTGAATTTAATTTAGATTAAAAGAGGGATTCTGGAGGGTATATAAGAGTGTGTTTTTATATGTATATTTAGAATATAAAATTTATTATGTAATTTTAGAATCTTTTAAACAGAATCCCAAGAAAGATTGCTATATGTAGTATTTCTAAGTTAGGGTAATGAGTTATAGATGTTACTCCAATTGGTGTACAGGAGAAGTATAGTAAAAGAAAAAAAAGATGAATGGATAATTGGAAATAGAACAGACAAAGAATGTTGTTGAAAATGGTAATAAGATATGGAAGGATATATATGCTTTTTTTTTTTTTTTGATTTTGTATATTGATAAAAGGCAATAAAATTTTAATTAATAAATAATTTGGATGGAAAAGAGAAGTAGGGACAAGATATGAAGTTAATATTATATGAAATATTGATATTATAATCTGGAAATGTTATGCCTTATTGGTCTTTTATTATTATTTTTTCTTAGAAAAGAATTTATAAGCTGCTATGCCTTGATTCTTTGTGCATTGTTTTTATAAAACTGATAAAAATGGTTTTTATATATATATATAAAAAAGAAAATGATAATAAGATATGGAAGGAGATATGGGTTGAATATAATGTTTGAATTTGTGTCTGTGTAAAGAGTTTTAACCCGGGAACAGACAACCTTCAGAAAAGATCTTTTAGTTTTGTTTATGTTTTGTGTTTGTATGTTTGTGTATTGTGTTTATGGTAAAACTAACAAAATTTGTTTTTTATAAAAAAAAAAAGGAAAAAAGAATCAATAAAACCTTGGAGGAATGTTAGACGAGAATAATTTAAACAAGCCAGAAAGAAAAGAATATGATGACTATAAAATGGATAAATATGGAAGAGAAATGAAATTGAATAGGAGTAAAGAGAAATAATGAGAAATTTGCTGAAAGATATTTGTGTGTCCATATGGAGATGGGATAAATTGGAATTATGCTGTATAAAAATAATGTTTTGTTTGACTTGTAAGGATTTACAATGTTAAGAGGTTTTATGTGTTTATGTATTTAATGGTTAATGATGTGTTGTTTTATCTTTAAAATTAATAAAAATTTGTTTCAAAAAAAAAAAAAAAAAGAAAAACAAAGTGGTCCAAAAACATGGATAGAAAAAGCAAAGAAGTCCCAATAAAAATAAAGAGAAAAAAAGAAAAATAAAGAAAAAACTCTGAGACTTTCCCTTTAAAATAAAAGGCAAAAATAAGAATATTACTAGAATTGAAATTTACAAAAAGGCTGGCGAATGGTATATATATATATATATATATATATATATATATATATATATATATATATATATATATGTGTGTGTGTTTTCTTAAGTTTTCGCGGGTACTTACATGTCTGGCATTCAGCTTTGTTTGGGTATTTTCCCACGTGGTGCTTTTAAAGTTGTAGCAACGTTTCAGCAGAATCTCATCTGCCATCATTAGGCTTCTGTATGGTGTTTGTCTATGAGTATATATATATATATGAAAGCACACTGCACTTTATTTATTTATCCAAGGCTCTTATTATGACTCTCTTCTCCAGCAGCTTCAAAGCTAAGCCTCAAGTGTTGAAATATTGATAAGAGTCCAGGAAAACACCTGTAATAATATTTTGCTGTGCTCTCCCTCTATCTTAACCTAGTTTTGATTGGGTAACAATCAATGCATTTTATATACCTGAAAATACTTGTAGGCATGCTTTTAAAATGCAACAGAACTCAGACCCTATTCTGATATTAAATGAATTTTCTGACTTTGGCAATGATTTATCTTGACAGATTTATCTAAATCAGGGGTCCCCAACCCCCGCTTCATGGATTGGCACTGGTCCATTGCATGCCAGAAAACGGATCATAAAACAACCTGTGAGAAGCCCCTTCCTTTCTAGAAGAATGAAATATTTTGGGGAATATTAAAAGAGCAGAATATTATATTTCCCTAAAGGAGAAATGAGAAACATGCTCTTAAAGGCAGAAAGCAGTCCCAATTTCCTGCATAATAAAACATTAGAGATGGAGATTTTGTGCCCATTAATAAATCTGGGTCAATCTATTCATAAACAAAACACCTTCAGCTCTAGGTGATGGGATTAAGAAGAACAGGATGTGACCTATAGGACATAATAGGATTAATCCACCACCATTTATGTTCTGAACTAGCAGGCTCGTAATCCTGCAAACCTGATTGGCCATCAACAGGAGGCTCGTAATCCTGCAAACCTGATTGGCCATCAACAGCAGGCTCGTAATCCTGCAAACCTGATTGATCCATCAACAGCGGGTCGTGATTGTCACTCCAGACTGATCCGATTGGCTAGTTAATGGGCTGCCGCGATTGGACAGGTTTCAAATGTCCCTGGAATCAAATAATCTGAAGGATGCCACATCAAGCATAAAACGTGCGGTTTTCCTAATGCATTGCGGACCCGCCGTTTTCAGAATGGCAAAGGCACTTGCAAAACCGGCTGAAGTCAAAACAATGGACTGGGATACCCTTTGTTAGGGATAACATTGTTTACCCTAACTGGTTTAGGTAAAATAATAAAAATGTTATCATGGTTTGTTAGTTAAAGTGTCTGCAACTTTAAATATAGGAATGTAATTAAGGGAGTGGTTGTAAAAAGCACCATAAAAGAAGCAAGGAACATCAGCTTGCTCTCTCTGGTTTGATGATCCCTAATTACTGGATAGACTGAAGACTGCGTTTTTCCCTACTGGAACAGGAAAGGACTGTTGATTTATCAACTGTGAGAGGACTGATTTATTGTAAGTGAACTGACATTGGATATTCTACACGGCCTTTGCTAAATTGAATATCCTTGAATGGACTGACTAAAATGATACATGACTAATGGACTGTTATTTTGACTATGCTGTAAAACTAAGTGGAATAAACTATATTTTTGTTAGCACAAGCGTATCTGTTATTTTTACTGTATGTTAACAAACATACAAACATATCTCACTCATTTATCTGTATGCCTATCTGACTAACGCTGCACATTCTGTTTAGCTTGTCTCCTTAACCCTGGTTGGGGAACCCAGGCTTAACACTGTGATGGGCCCAGAGGCTGCAAAGTCAGTTTAACTAGGATAAAACAGATTTATGTAAAAAGTGAGAGTTTGTGTTGTTATACATTACAGTAAACAGACAGCTGTGTTTTATTAATTATAGGTTTATATCCATATAAGAAAACATGGCACAAGTCAATCTACAAAGTTTGTCCCTTATATCCAAGCTGGATGGAACAAACTATATATCATGATCTATGAAATGTAGTCTACTTCTACGTAGAGAAGGTCTGTGGAACATAATTGAAAATCCACCAAACGTAGAGGAATGGGATCCAGAGATTGAGGAAGATAGACTAAAGATAAAAGATTTTATGCAGAAAAATGAACAAGCTATTTGCATAATAGGACTAACACTGCCCGACCAGCAACTTGTTCATATCCGTGGAGAGCAAACGGCTGTTGGGTGTTGGCAGAAGCTGAAGAGGATTTATGTCTGAGATAATGTTGGTGCTCACATAAATCTAACACGGAAGCTTTTCAGGACGCATCTCCAAATGAATGGTGATATGCTGAGTCATTTGGAAACTATGAAAAGCATTTTTCAAGAACTGCACGAGAAAGAACTTATTTTCTCTGAACTACACCAAGTCTACATAATTCTATCATCACTAAACGAAAGTTTGATAACTATGTCACTTCCCTTGAAATTTTGCCTAAGGAAAGTTTAACTTTAACTGATATAACTGGCAGATTGATTGAAGAGGCAAGAAGAAGACTTGAAAGAGATCAGTTAAGGAGGGAGCAACCTCAAAAAGAAGATAATGAATCTCCTACTGCATACGCAATTAAAAAGTGTTTTAATTGTGGAGGAAGAGGACATTTGGCAAGATTTTGTAAAAAAGCAAAGTGCCAGAACGCTGGCCAGAATACTAAAAGTCATCAAAAGATAAATAAAAATTTAGAGTTAGCCATGTATACTAACGGAGCTGTAAAAAATAATTTATGGGTGGTTGACAGTGGAGCATCCCACTGTATAACAAATGATAACAAAAATTTTATTAAAATGTCCAAGAGCACACAGCAGATATCGTTAGCCAATGGCTGGAAACTGAAAGCTAAAGGTCAAGGTATAGCATATTGTTCTTTTATAAAAGAGAATGTAAAAATGTTATATGTACCACAACTTAAGTTTAATTTAATTTCAGTTAGAATTTTGGTTAAACTAGGATATGTAGTTACATTTAAAGGAGATAACTGCATAATTGAGAAAGAAGATAAGAAAATTACTGCATCTTTAAGAGGTGAATTATATGTGTTAAATGATAATGGTTTAGAGGTGGCTAACACGGTTTATGATAATAAGAAACCTCATGAGGAATGTATTCACTTGTTACACCGATGGCTAGGGCATTTAAATTTTAAAATGCTTAAGAAAACTGTTCAATTATCAAAAGGAATAAGTTTGAAACCTTTTAATAAGTATTTGCAATGTTATGTTTGCAATCAAAGCAAGGTCATACCGGCTAATAGAGTTGATGGATTTACTACCAAAGAGCCTTTAGAAGTAGTATTTGCTGATTTAATAGGTCCGAAAAAACCAAGTGTAGGAGGAGCTCGATACATATTAAGTATAATGGACCACTATTCTAGATATGGGTTCTGCTATTTAATGAAGAGCAAAACTGAAACGTATCTAAATATCTTTAATTGGATAAAATTTGCAGAAAGAAAAACTAAAAAGAAATTAGTAACTCTTATAACAGATAATGGTGCGGAATTTACAAATAATAAATTCCAGAGCAGACTAAGAATGTTAGGTATTCAACATAAAAAGTCTGCACCATATAGGCCACAACATAATGCCTTTATAGAGAGACGAGGCCAAACAATAGCAAATACTATGTTGTCTGATTCAGGATTACCTGACAATTTATGGGGAGAAGCAATAATGTGTGGTAATCATATATTAAATAATGTTGTTAATTCAACAACAGGTGAATTACCATTCACACTGTGGCATGGTACAAAACCTGATTTAAGTTACATGCACACATTTGGAGCACCAGCATTGGTGCATATCCCTTCACAACTTAGACAAAAAGGACAGCATAGAGCTAAAAGATTATTTTTTGTAGGATATGAATCTAATCATAGATCTTATAGATTCTGGGAACCTGATACATCTAGTGTTTACACCAGTGCTAGTGCAAAATTCCTAGAACATGTAGGATGGAATAGATTAGAGCAAGATTTAAATAATGAAGTAATTATTGAACCCTACAAAAGGCAAAAAGAACAGACTAGTTATAAGAAGAGTCCAATGAAAGAAGTCCACGAAAAACAAATAGGACCACAACAAGAAGAAACAGTTGATCAGGAAGAGTTAGATAATCAAGAACAGTTAATAAATGAAAGTCCACCTGTAAGTCCTGTAATACCTAGACGTAGTACATGTGTAACTAGACCACCTGATAGGTATCAAGGAAGTATAGTTTGCCAAGTAACTAAAGTTCCAACTAGTATAGATGAACTTAAGATGTATCCTGCTAAGGATCAGGAGAATTGGCAAAAGGCAATGGAAAAAGAACTAAATTCATTAAAGGTAATGAAAGTATATGAAGATGCTAAATTACCTCCATTAGAAAAATCCATTGGGTGCAAATGGATATTTAAAGTAAAAACTGGAAATGATGGAACTGTTTCCCATAAGGCTAGGTTGGTAGCTCAAGGATTTAATCAAACTGCATCTGATTACGATGAAGTTTTTGCACCAAGTCTTAAAGCAACATCTCTGAGAGCAGCTTTAGTGTGGGCAGCTAAGAAAAACTATGTCATTAACCATTTAGATGTAGAAACTGCTTATCTCCATGCACCATTGCAGCACACTATATATTTACAAAAGCCAATTATTATAAAAGACAATAAAGTAAATAGTAATGATTGTTGGAAACTCAAAAAGAGTCTTTATGGGTTGAAACAATCTGTCTTTGAGTGGAATCAATATATTGTGAAAGAATTAAACAATATAGGTTTTAAATCTGGTTTAGCAGATCCATGTGTGTTTAAAAGAGAAAATAATGGAATGGTGTCATTATTGTTATTATTTACAGATGATATTGCTTTGATAACTAAGACTAATAATGAAGCTAATGAGATTATATCATTATTAGCCAAAAAGATAAAATTAAAGCATTTAGGTGAAATTAAAAAGTATCTAGGATTGACAATTAACAAAACAAAAAATGGATTTAAGATATCTCAAGAAGATAAAATTTGCCAATTAATTAAAACGTATACAATGGAACTTTGTAAACCGGCAAAGACTCCAATGAGTCAGGAAGTTTGCCAAACTGATGATCAAAGTCCCAAATTTGATAAGTCCATATATCAATCTTTGATTGGTAGCTTATCATATATCAGCAATTGGTCAAGGCCTGATATAGCTTATAGTGTAAATCAGCTGGCACGTTTTAATTCAGATCCACATCAATGTCATTGGCAATCATTAAAAAGAATTTTAAGATATCTTAAAGGAACAATGAACCATGCATTGTATATGGAACCAAAGGGTGATTTGAGTCTTAGTGCCTATGCAGATGCAAGTTTTGCAACTGACATAAACACTAGAAAATCAACATCTGGGATGGCTATATTATTTGGTAAGACACTAATAGGGTGGAGGTCAATCAGACAACAGCATATCAGCTTGTCCACGATGGAAGCGGAATTTTCATGTCTGTCATTACTATGCACTGACTTAATTTTGTACAAACAGTTATTAGACATGGGTGTAACTGTTAAAGATTCCATTATTGTGTACGAGGACAACTAGGCAGCCATACAGTTAGCTACTAGTATTGCTGTAAAAACTAGATCAAAGCATACTGATTTAAGATACTTAAATATTAGAGAATCTGTAAAAAATGGGCTAATTAAATTGGAATACTGCATGACAGAAGAAAACATTGCAGACCAATTTACAAAAGCTCAAGGAGTAATTAAGTTTAAAGAGAGTTGTAACAAATATGATTTAAAGATGTAAATATTTATTCGTTATATTATTATTATTACCTAAAAGGGGAGAATGTAAGGGATAACATTGTTTACCCTAACTGGTTTAGGTAAAATAATAAATATGTTATCATGGTTTGTTAGTTAAAGTGCCTGCAACTTTAAATATAGGAATGTAATTAAAGGAGTGGTTGTAAAAAGCACCATAAAAGAAGCAAGGAATGTCAGCTTGCTCTCTCTGGTGTGATGATCCCTAATTACTGGATAGACTGAAGACTGCATTTTTTTTTCCCTACTGAAAAGGAGAGACAAAGGACTGATTTGTAAGTGAACTGACATTGGATATTCTACACGGACTTTGCTAAATTGAATATCCTTGAATGGATTGACTAAAATGATACATGACTAATGGACTGTTATTTTGACTATGCTATATAACTCTAAGTGGAATAAACTATATTTTTGATAGCACAAGCGTATCTGTTATTTTTACTGTATGTTAACAAACATACAAACATATCTCACTCATTTATCTGTATGCCTATCTGACTAACGCTGCACATTCTGTTTAGCTTATCTCCTTAACCCTGGTTGGGGAACCCAGGCTTAACACCCTTGCTCCCATCCTTCGGGCTCATTACACTCCAGCAGTTCCTACCCTTATTAGAAGGCATGAATTTTACCAGAGGGACCAACGCGAAGGTGAGAACATCAGGGATTTTGTAGCTGATTTAAGAAATTTTGGTGGACTGTGTGGCTTCATAAATCTAGAAGAAGCCATGAGAGATCAGATTGTCTTCGGCCTAAGAGACCCCACTGTCCAAAGCAAGATTATGGCAAAGGGAGACATCACCCTCGCAAATGCCATAGCATATGCCACTGCAGCGGAAGCTACTCGCAAATCAGCAGCCTGAATCCGCCGAACGAATGGGGCCAGCCGCCAACCCACCAGCGACACAGCAATACCCTCAGAAAGACACACAGCATCCGCCCACCATGAAGACATCGAGTCCTCATCAGATAGTGAGGAAGAAGTCAACAGACTCAGGTCAGAGCATGAGCAGCGAGACCAGTGGGGTCGTAAATCCAATTTCTAATGCGCCGGATGCGGGGGAAATTACCCACGATCAGACTGCAGGTTCCTAGACGCCATCTGTCATTCCTGTGATAAAAGGGGCCACATTGCTAAAGTGTGCCAGAACAAAAGAGGATCCAGCCCCAAGAGGAAAG
This sequence comes from Hydrophis major, assembly GCA_033807585.1. Classification (NCBI taxonomy): domain Eukaryota; kingdom Metazoa; phylum Chordata; class Lepidosauria; order Squamata; family Elapidae; genus Hydrophis; species Hydrophis major. The sequence continues at coordinate 71,838,494 of CM066328.1, read as the reverse complement.
AAAATAACTTCCAACAAGCATCAGGCACCCCACCAACAAACCGGGACCGCCCAAACAACCAGTGGAGCCAGTACAACAGAAACCGAATGTTTACCGGCGCAACCAGATGGGAAGAGGCACATCAGACCATCACCATTGGCCACGCTTCATCCTTGGACGCGAAAAAAATCCGGGTAAAGGTCATCATTGAAAATCGGCCATGCATCATGGAAGTGGACTCCGTGTCTTCCCTATCCATGGTGTCCTGGAAAACCATCAAGCAGGTGATCCCTGACATCTGCCGCCAGGATCTCAGCACTCAGAGACTTATATTAAAGGACTACCAAGGCAATCGAATCCTGGTTGCTGGTTCCAGTCACGTCCAGGTCTCTTTTAAGGACCACACCGCAATACTACCTCTCACCATTGTTGACAGAGACTGGCCCAGCTTATTGGTTTTGCAGTGGTTCATGCCATTAGGAATCGAAATGGCAGGCATCAACCAGACTGTAGACGAAGACTGGGAGGCAGCCCTCATCCATGACTTTCAAGAGGTCTTCACTGAACAATTAGGCAAGTACAAAGGGTCCCCCATCTTGTTCAATCTCTGCCCTGATATTGCACCCATTCGTCTAAAGCCACGCTGAGTCCCTTTTGCTCTCAAACCAAAAATTGACAAGTAATTGGACAAATTAATTTCACAAGCTGTGTTAGAATCCATTGACCATGCCCAATGGGAGACACCAATTGTAACTCCCATAAAACCTGATGGATCTTTGAGAATCTGTGGGGATTACAAGGCTACCCTCAACCACATGTTACAGCAGAGCGCCTATCCAGTACCCATGGTCCAACATCTCCTTCACTCACTTGGGGGCGGAAAGGTATTCACAAAGCTTGACCTAGCCTAAGCTTATCAACAGCTACCAGTAGACGCAGCAACTGCAGAAGCCCAAACTATTTCAAACTACACACAGAGGTGCGTTCAAATGTAACAGACTCCAGTTTGGGGTAAGCATAGCACCTGGCATTTTTCAAAGTTTGATGGAAAGGTTGTTACAGGGCATAAAAGGGATTGTGCCCTATTTTGATGATGTATTAATAGCCACCCCTACAAGAAGTCAGTTAGAGAAACACCTGAGAACTGTCCTACAAAGGTTCAAAGACACAGGTCTCAAGGTTAAGAAGGAAAAGTGCCAGTTATGCACTGAGAGGATTGAATTTCTTGGTTACCTTCTTGACAAACAGGGGATTCACCCTACTGAAAAGAAATTGCTGCCATTAAAAATGCCTCAAGACCAAAGAACAAAACAGACCTCCAAGCCTTTCTGGGACTCATTAACTTTTATAACATCTTCCTACCCCAGAAGGTGAATGTTGCTGAACCCCTGCATAGGCTCCTCGACAAGAAGGTGTCCTGGTTTTGGAGATGCCGGGAGGAGCAGGCTTTCCAACAAGTAAAAGACCTTTTAACTTCGGATGCAGTGCTCATCCAATATAACGAGACATTTCCATTGACTGTGACTTGTGACGCCTCACCTTTTGGGGTAGGAGCCATCCTGAGCCACGTCCTACCAAACGGTAAAGAGGCGCCTATTGCATTCTTTTCAAGAACTTTGTCTAAAACAGAGAGAAACTATAGTCACTTAGATAAAGAAGCCCTCGCTATTGTATCTGTGATTAAAAGGTTCATTGAATATGTGTAGGGAAGATCCTTTTCCATCATCACAGATCATAAGCTATTGCTTGGCATCTTGGCAGGGGACAAACCAACTCCCCACATCCTATCTCCAAGGATGACACGATGGTCGGAGTTCCTAGCTGCCTATGACTACCAGTTAAGACAGGGAAAACCATCCCCCATGCTGACGCTTTGAGCCGCTCTCCTCTACCTGAGCTCCTAGATGACCCGGCTCCCACGTTATCAACACTACAAATCGAGACACTTCCCTCATCTCCACTAAACGCACAAGACATCGCACTAGACACAAAGAAAGACTCAAGTTTGGCATGGGTCCTCAGCTGGGTGGAGAGGGGATGGCCAGAAAGCGAATGCAATGACACCTTTAAATCCTTCAAGAACAAACAAACAGAACTTTTCTCCCAAAAAGGGTGCGTGTTGTGGGGAGACTGAGTGGTCGTTCCAGAGAAACTACAGAAGAAAGTTCTAAAATTACTACATGATGGACACCTGGGCATTGTACGAATGAAAGCACTGGCAAGGAGCTACGCCTGGTGGCCAGGTATGGACAAACAAATTGAAGCCTGGGTTGCCACCTGTAGCAAATGCCAAGAAACACGCTCGGCCCCACCGAAAGCACTACCAGCTGAATGGGAAATGCCCAGGGGTCCGTGGTCCCGCATCCACATTGATTTTGTGGGACCTACAAAGGGACATACTTTCCTGATAACAGTAGAAGCTTACTCGAACTGGCTCGAGGTTAACAAGATGAAGACGACCACCACAGAGGCAGTCATCAAAAAATTGAACAGACTGTTTGCAACTCATGGGCTACCAGATGTCTTGGTTTCTGACAATGGCCCCCAATTTACCACCTTGGCGTTTGAACAATACCTAGCAGACCGGGAAATACGCCACGCCTTGACATCATCTGCTCACCCGGCGGCCAATGGCAGGGCTGAATGAATGGTTCAGTTCAGCAAAAAAACTTTACAAAAAATGGAACAGGGAAACATCCACGACAAAGTCACCAGGATGCTCCTTCTCCAGCATATTACACCAAACAGCACCACAAACAAAAGCCCAGCCGAGCTTCTGATGGGCAGGAAACTCAGATCGCATCTATACCACTTACATCTTGCATACACCCCTGAAAAGCCCCTGGGTTCCAGCAGCAAACACCATACATTCAAGGTAGGAGACCCCGTATTTGTAAAGAACTTTATAGGTGACCCATTGTGGATCCCTGCCAAAATAACGCAAATTACAGGCCCCCGTTCCCACCGGTTAGAAACCACAGATGGGAGACTGTGGAAATGCCACATTGACCAGCTGCACTCAAGGTTGACCACAACACCCATCACAAACCCCGATCTTGAAGCCAGAGGGGGAAGGGAAACCGAGGATTTTGAAACTGAACCAACATCTGAATCAGAAAACATAACCCCACAACCAGCACAGCAAATATATTCACTATATTCACCAACTGAAGAAGAACCGTGGCAGATGGTCATCTCTCCAGGTAACAGCAGCCGTACAGGGTCAGCGAATCCAGAGAATCCAGACGACAGGAATGAAGGAAGTGTTGCAGGTATCCCCGAATCACCTCCAAGGATACCCAGCATAGAAGCCAGGTCACCAATACAACCAAGTACAGTAAGCAGCCCGTCAGAACCAGAAACCAAACAAAGACATTTTGAACAACGCAAATCAGGTAGACAGATACGAAGACCCGCCTACCTGCGCGAATACATCACCCCACCCCTGAGACGGAACCTAGAGGGAAGGGATGTTCCAAACTAGCAGGCTCGTAATCCTGCAAACCTGATTGGCCATCAACAGCAGGCTCGTAATCCTGCAAACCTGATTGGTCCGTCAACAGCAGGTCCTGATTGGTTACTCCAGACTGATCCAATTGGCTAGTTAACGGGCTGCCGCGATTGGATGCTCCAAGCGTGGCAAGCTTGAATCATTGTCATTGGACGCTTTGGCAGTAGCCAGCTCTATAAAAGGAGCTGCTGCTGCCAGGCTCATCGCTCTATTCTGAAGTCACTAATAAAGAGTTGAAGTTACTATCCGATGTCTCGTCTTCGTTATTATGCCCATCCTCCAAGATATTACAATTTAAATGGCAAGAGACACAAAAGCCCCCTCATTGCACAAACAGTTCAAGCTTCAAATTCACAGAAACCTAAAAAGATCCACTCATTCAACCAATTTGTCAGCTATTCCAAAATTGATGCTGGTTTTGCTCATCAATTTGCAATTAGCCTCCATTTTATTTCCAGCGCCTTACTCTCAACTTAGAACTGGATTGGATTTTTCTTCCTACAAACCAAAGCCCCATTTGTCGGATGCAGGCAGCACACAAAACCACAACCTCTGGTCTGCAGAAAAACATCTCTCTAGAGAAGTGGTCACTTTAACTAAAAGGTTGGGGGCCGCTAACCTAGGTCATCATAAACATAACAGCTGCTATAGAAGTCAATTAATTAATTCTAGAAACCAGAACTTAGGTTGCATATTTTATAAAGCAACACAAATTAACTCCTACCATATGGTTTATTAATAGTTACTGTAAGTGACTGAAAGCTTTGTATGGGTCATACTGGAAATCTAGATACTGGACTGAAGGCAAGGAAAATAGTTTTATGGCTAAATTTTTTTTTTTTAATCTTTCACAGTCTTCAGTGAAAAAAATAGACAAGGAAATTTCATCAATCAATTTGGATCCCTCCAAAAGGGATGCCTTTGAGACACCTTGTCCAAGCTTCTATAGGCCACATTTCTATAGTTCTATAGTCCAAGCTTCTATAATTTCACACAAAGATGCTTTCTCTTCTGGATTGGAGAGGAGAGGAGAAGAGGAGAGAGAGGGGAGAGGAGAGGAGAGAAAAGGAGAGGAGAAGAGAGGGTAAGGGAAAGGAGTAAAAAGTGGAGTAAGGGAAATATCACCCAGGCTTTTTCTCTGACTTCCATTTCTCACAGCACTGAGGTTGAGAAACAGTCCAGTTTGTCCTCTTAAATAGAAGAAAATAGCAGCTGGCTGATTGATTGATTCAGTTGCATAAATGTTTTATTCATTTAAGTAATTAATTGAATATCTCCTCTAAATTACAGATTATTCCAGTCCAGTGTGCTGGGTCGTCCCTTATAAAGCAGAAGTGCACAAGGCATAAGTACAAGACCCTCAACAGAATGCAAAACTGCCCATGTTCACAAAATTCAGCTAATATAGCTGATTGTATATTAGATAATTTTCTATAATTCCGGCAATAAAATATCTGTATAGGTACATTACCAATTGGTATGGTTATTGGGATGTAGATGAGTTCAAATATGACTTCATAGAAAGGAATTAAGCAGTTCTTCAGCTTGATTAGTGAATGAGAACATAGGATGGAAATATTTTCTATAATTGTTTGCTTAATTGTTTATGGGACAAGAAATGCTGATAAACAACCTGCCATGAGTTTCTCCATGTATCTATCTATTGTCAATTCCCTCACCGCTCACACTTTCTTTCTAAGGACTATTTTCCCCCATCCACCAATACAATTTCATCCCAGATTGAACCATGGTTCCCATGGAAAATTATGAAAGGCTTATGTCAGATTTTGATTGCTACAAATCCCATAGCGGAGGAATGATCTGTTCCTGTCATCTCTAGAATAGCTCTCATTACTTTTCAAAATAATTTCACGAGAATGATAAGACAGGAAATCACTGTGTTCCATTTGCACTTTTTGCATATAAGGCTAATGTTTCAAAACCAATAGGGGATCCTACAAGAATTTCAGATTCCTCTCATAAAAAGTGCTTTAATTAATAAAATTAGTTTTCTCACTGGAAAAGGTTGTTTCATTTAATTATCTCAATTGGTATGTAGTTAAATGTCACAGACAGCAGGATTGGGAGGAAAATACATCTTTGCACTTCATTAAATTATTTCTACTTTCATCAGCTTTCTTCTCATATTGCTCTTATTAAGCTGGGTAAGATTTGATTCACATCTAAGGTTTGGCTATGCTCAGTGGGATCTATGACTTAAAGAGCTGGTTGGGAGGAATGAAGTATCTTAAGAGGGTGGGAAAGAGCCCCATTTGTTCTATTTTGACCCCCATTATTAGTAAACTTTATTAGTGGGAAAGTGTTAACCTTCTACTGCCACAACAATAATGGATATTCTGGGTACTAGAAAATCTCTCTGTTGCTCTCTGGGAAGCTAATCTTCATTTTTACAAGATTACCATGATTTAGTTGGTGCTTGAATATTGTTCTTATTATGCTGGTTTTCACCTGTGGTTATTCCTACTCACAGGTGTGTTCTTCTCTTGTTACTAGATTCTTATATGTACTTTGAAACCTGCCTCTTGAATTATTTAAAGGAAAAACAACATTTAAAGAAATTTCATACACAGTATTAAGAATTGATAATACTGAGCATATTACAAGCTATATACATGCTATTATTAACATATGATAATACTCAACTATTCTGTCTCGCCTTTCCTCTTTCTGAAAAGATGAAAGAGTACACACACACACAAACACAGGCAGGCAAGCTGGCTTGGACTTCACAGAGTTAATTCTTTGGAACTGATAATATTCTATACCACGTTCTGCCTGCCAAGTCCGAACTGATAGCAAATAAAATTTTACTCACATAAAATCACAAAGAAAATCTGAAGTAAGGTTAAACTTTGTCCCATACAAAGTTTCAGGAGAAAACACATCCCCTTTTATCCCCTGTGGGGTGTGGCTCAATAACTCAGCTCACTCTCTGACCCTCCCATGCCTCCTACATTGCTGCTCACGTTTCTCCCTACGATGCTGCTTAGGGTCGAGCCAACACTCTTCCTCTTTACTCCCTGTCAGGGGCTGCTTCGACATGCCTTCCTCCTTGTTAGGGATAACATTGTTTACCCTAACTGGTTTAGGTAAAATAATAACTAAGTAATCATAGTTTGTATGTTAAAGTGTCTGCAACTTTAACTGTGGGATAGTAATTAAGGGAGTGGTTGTGAAAGCACTTTAAAAGAAGCAAGACGACAGCTTGCTCTCTCTCTGGCTTTGATGATCCCTGATTACTGCTTGGAATCAAGACTGCATTGCTCGAACGGGAGAGAAAACAAAGGACTGATTTGTAAGTGAACTGACATAGGATATTCTGCATGGACTTTGCTAACTGAATATCCCTGAATGGACTGACTAAATGATACATGACTATTGGACTGTTATTTTGACTATGCTATGAACTCATAATGGAATAAACTATATTTTTGATAGCACAAGCGTATCTGTTATTTTTACTGCATGTTAATAAACATACAAACTAATCTCACTCATTTATCTGTGTTCCTATCTGACTAACGCTGCACATTCTGTTTAGCTTGTCTCCCTAACCCTGGTTGGGGAACCCAGGCTTAACACTCCTGATTAATCTCAGACTGTTCCTTTCTGTTGTCTGATGGAACCTGACGCATTGCCAGAGAGGAAGGTCCTGGGGAGGAAGCATTCCCAGTTCCTCCTCCTCATCTTCCAGGTCCTCTTCCTCTGATAGCATAGGTTCGGGAATCAGGGCCACAACACTCAACAGTTCTTGATTCTTATGAAGTGTAACATTTTATGAAAAAGCGAAATGTAAATATAGTCCCTTGATTAGAACTTAGAACTTAGAATAACTTTATTGTCACTTTAAATGAGCCATGGTGGCACAGTGGTTAGAGTGCAGTACTGCAGGCTACTTCTGCTGACTGCTGGCTGCCTGCAATTTGGCTGTTCAAATCTCACTGGGCTCAAGGTTGACTCAGCCTTCCATCCTTCTGAGGTGGGTAAAATGAGGACCCAATTGTTGAAGGCAATATGCTGCTCTGTAAACCTCTTAGAGAGAGCTGTAAAGTACTGTAAAGCAATATATAAGTCTAAGTACTATGGCTATTGAATGTACACTAATTGGCATACAAAATGAAATTTTATTGTACATAACTCTCAAAGGGTTACCACCTCCAATATATAGTTTAAAACCAGTGATATAATATTACATTAAAGTTTGCCTCTTTTTTTGCCTCTTCCTTCTTTCTTTACTTCATTCTTTGTTTTCTTTATTCTGAATTAGAAATTATTAACTGAATCATGTTAGTTTTTCTGTTTAAAAATAAGGTTTTAAGAAAATTTATATTAACAAAAGGAAGTGTGACTGTACCAAAAAATTATATTTCCTACCACCTGTCAAACATCTGAAAGTTGGACAAAAAGCAACGAGTGAAGACTAATAAAGGAGAGAACTAACCTAGAACTAAGGAAAAATTTCCTGACAGAACAATTAATCAGTGAAGCAACTTGCCTCCAGAAGTTGTGGGTACTACAACACTGAAGGTTTTAAAGAAGAGATTCGACTGCTATTTGTCTGAAATAGTGTAGGATTTTCTGCCTGTGCAAGGAATTGGACTAGACTAGAAGACCTCCAAGGGTAATTCTGTTATTCGGTTATTATTTCAGGATTTCTAAGTTTTGTCTTGTAAAGCATGCTCACAAATTCACTTTTTCAAATTCTATGGTTTCAAACTGAGTCACTCAATGATGAAAATACAACGAAGGTGAGAAACAGCCTTTGTCCCAGCTAGATCTTCAATCTTTAAATAAAATCAAGCTTATCTAACATTTCAGACACATTATGCAAAGACCCAGTTCTTGGGAAATTCTATAATGCTGGGAAAGGTGGAAGGAAAGAGAAGATGAGGGCAATCAGCAGCAAGGTGACTAGATTCAGATGAGTGCGCTACTGGAAGACCTGAAAGACCAACCTTGGGATATATTCTCATGGAGAAAATCTATTTATGTGAACATTAGAAGTTGAAAAGAGATTGATGGCACATAATCAACCATTAAATATATTGCCAAAGCTTGTTATAGGATCATTCTGCAGCTTAGAATGACATAATAGTGGGAGAAGCAATAAGGAGAAGTGAGTAAATAAGTAGATTCTATTCAGTATTGGCTGACTAGATAGAGAATATTATTTGCTACTATCTAGTATTTATTCAAAGATTTGTACCCCAAATCTGATAGCTTTCCTATTTGCCATATCCCAGAGCCTCCACTTCTCTATAAGAGTAGCTTGTTGTCTAAGCCAATGATAACTAATACATGGTAGTGATGGGAAAACATCTAAGAGTTTTGCTTTGGGGATCAAAGGAGTCTGCTTAGTCAGCTACTTTTAATCATGACCGTCATAAAACATCATTTCAATGGATTTCCAGTGAGGATTCATGACAAAGTAGATGTCCATGAAGAAACAGATGTTTCTTCATGCATAAGCGCAAGGGGCTGTGCATAAGCACACCACTGTGCCTACCATCCCTGTCCTATTGTTTCTTTTATATATTTTTTATTTTTCTTATATGTATCCATGTACTCATAACTAAGTTTTTATTTATACCTATTATCTTGTAAGCAATTGATAAATAAAAATAAATAAAATAAAGAAAAATAAAGAAAACATTTCATCCAATTCTGATGGCAAAGTCTTAATGGAAGAATATCCACTTGTATTCCAAATAGCTGCTCCTCATGAATAGACTGAAGAAACTGTGATAATCTCATAACACTATATCGGAATGATTTTGAGAGATAAGGAAAGAAATGCTGCCAAAGGAACAATCAGACAGGGAATGGGGCACTCAACTGGCTTAACAGTCAGAAAAAGAAGCTTAGAAAGTAACTGTTTCTAAGTTTCTTTCTTTGTTAAGTCCCTGAGTATTCCTCTCTCTCTTTCCTGATTGTTCCGTTGGCAACATCTTTTCAGCATTTCCCTCAAGATCATTCCCACATACCATTACATCTTGTGAGGTGAGCAGCTGGGAGTCAAGAGATTTCAATTAAGCTCACAGCCATAATGCAGGCTATACAGACATAAGGTTTGCTGAGCCTCATTTCTTAATCACTTTTGGAAATTGCTTCTTAACTGCTTTTCAGTTATTAGGAGCCTTTGGATTGACAGGTTTTATAGCACTGAATGAGTTTCCTTCAATCCTTTGCGAAATAAGTTTTAGATACAAGTTTAAGTACTTGTAAAATATTTTGGAATAAACAGCAAAGGGGTAGAACTTTGATTTTGGTATGTTACAAAAGGATTAAGGATCCAGATGGATTTGAAATACAATTCTGAAATTAATTATAAGAATCCATCCTGTGGGAAAATGATTTTGTTTGACTTCCTTTTTAAAAAGCACATTATTATGATAGGATTTTGATAGTTGGGCAGGAACTGAGGAAATTAGAAGGAATTAAATATTACAGTTAAAGGAGAAACACTTCAATTTAAGTTACTAATACAGAATGGAGCATAATACTTTAGCATTGACTGTATTGAAGAATATTGTGAACAATGAAGCCAGAGGCTACGTTTAAGGTTGTCTGCCATTGCACTGACTGTATTTAAAAGATGCTATGGAAGAGGAACAGGTTTTAACAAGACAAGACTGAGACTGGTTTGAAAGAGGATTTAAAAATAACAGGCTGCAAGAATGATATCAAAAAAAGATGTAATACTGGACATACAAGTGAAACCGGATGACATTTTAATAATTAAAAGGGATATTCCAATAACAAACCAAAAAAGTAATCTGGATAAATTTCCTGTCTTAGGTTTACAAAGGAAACTGGTTAAAATTTTGAAGGATTTTGTGAGGAGAGACAAAGAAATATTGAAAAGAAATCAAATTATTTGAAAGGATTAAATGTCAAGATCATTAAAAGTAAAAGTAAGGAATATAAAGTTGGTCTATTTCATCAAAGTTAAAATAGATATATTTTTTATCATTGATAACTCTTAATGGAGTTTTGTTTACCAGGACTAAATGACAAGGCTTGAAAGATTAGTTTATGGATAAGATGTGAGATAGGGGAAGAAGTAACCATTTGTTGTATTTTGGGAGAAGATGATAAGTTACTAAAATTGTTGATACCTATTATGATTAAGAAGAAAATTATTTCTTTATATATTTCTTTTCTTTTTCTTCAGTGCAGGGGTGTGAAACTCACACTGTCACAATGTCATCCAATGACATATTGGGACTTTCCTTCCTTTTGCTAAACCAGGCATGGGTATGGCCAGCACATGATGGAGCTGGCCCGTGGGAGTTTTAGTGTATTCTTTTTTCTTTTCTATTTTTTTCTGTGCTATTTTTCTTTTTATATTTTTGAAATACTGTGTTAGTTTTTCTTTCTAATTGTAATGTTTAATAAAAATATTATTTAAAAAACCAATAACAAAATGCCATTTTAACAAGAACCTGGGAGATTAAAAAGTACTGCCCCAAAGAGTTTATGTCAAGAGGTGAGTTCTTATTTCATTATGTATGCTGTTCAAAGACATACTGTGAACATAATTCATCTAAAATGCATTCTGTGACTTTTCTGTGACAAAGTCATCAAGAATATTTTATTTCTTCTCTGCTCTGAGTTCCCAAAATTCACAGGCATCACAATATGCTAATGAGTGGGCTGGAGATACTATATATAAACATTAAATGGGAGACAGCATTGTGGGTAGGAATAGAAGAAGCACAAACATATTGATTATTTTGACTTCAGAAAATGATTTATGTCAGAACTTTTGCTCAAAGTTGTGTTGTTATTTCCTTGACTCTTCTGCTCATCCCTTGGTGGCATAAGGATTAGATGTATGGCAGTCAAGGACAACCTGTTATGGAAGAGCTGTCCCAAAAGTAAGTGATTCCCATTTAAAAATCATATATGAATATCCCCACCCCAATATTACAATACTGACAATTGACAAAAAAGAATCAAAATAGCAAAGAACAAAGGCTGTTTGTTTCAGCATTTTACACAGAATTGTACAGTGTCATAACTGAGACAGAAAGTGAAGAATATGGAGGAGGCAAAGGGATTAAAAATGACATGCTAACTGTTAGAGCAGTTTATTAAAAAAAATCATTGAGGAAAGGTCCACCAATGAGTTGTAGGTTTTAAACTCTGATCCAGAAATTAAGTTGGATCCATTTTTCTTGCCTCTTTCACAAAGGCGTCATTATGACAAAAATAGAAGGGAAATGAATAATAGCATTACAGAACATGGAATTATCTGGAACATTTAAATACTACAAATTAAATGGACAGTTTGATGCTGACATATTCAGAGAAAAGATTACTTAGATGACTGTATTTTGGAATGAAGCATTTAACATAAATTATGAGCATATAAAACTCCAATCAACACCAACAGGAGATATATAAGGTAGAATCAGGATAGAAGTTCTTTTTATTTATATAGGCTGTGTGACATATTTTTAAAAGATAAAAATGCAACAGTATATCGGATATGAAATAATAGCAACAGCTATTATTAGCTGTACACTTAGACTTAAATAACACTTCACAGTACTTTACAGCCCTCTCTAAGTGGGTTACAGAGTCAGCATATTGCCCCCAACAATCTGGGTCCTCATTTTACCCACCACAGAAGGCTGAATCAATCTTGAACCTTGTGAGATTGGAACTGTCAAATTGCAGGCAGCCGGCACTCAGTGGATGCATGTATTGCAGTCTACTGTACTGCTGTATTGCACTCTAACCACTGCACCACCATTGAATTTATGCAGGAAAGAGAAACTATTGGTAGCATAAAATATGTATCAGGTGATGTAACAATGACCCATGGCCATTGTTAGAAATCTGCAACCTTTTGAAAATGGTTGAAGTTTGGTCTTATAGCAAAAAAGTAATAACTTCATGCTGAGAAACCAACAAGATTTCTAACAATTGGTATTTCTAACAATTGGTATTGTACATTCTGTCCTCTATATTGTCTATAGCAAGCACTCTAACAATATATGAGAAGCAAATTTGGCTACCGTATCATAACACATTCAGGTACAGTTTTCATATGAAATGTTGATGCATCAGCTGTCATCCTTACAGGGCCAAACTAGAATAGTTTTCTGTGAGAAATGTATAAAATATAAATAAAGTCTAATTGTCTTTTGAAAAGCATCTTTGGATAATAATGACCTAGAATATAAACATGCCTGGAAATAGACTTGGAGGGGCAATGCAGGGGCCATAACTGAACTATAATACAAATGGGAAACTCTTGTTCTATCTATTTGAAGATCTAGGTACCAAATCTTCTGCTTGAGAATATATGTTTATTTATACACTTAAAACTATCAGGAATGAGAATCAGGAATGAGAAGCTAATGCCAGAAAGGAACAACTTGGATAACAAACAGACAGAGCAATCTTACTGGCTATGGTGATGGTTAGATGAGCCACTGAAACCTACTGTATTCATTCTAGTATGGTAGAAGGGAGAAAGAAGCAATGTTTTCATCTCCTTCTCTTTCAATTTCTCCTTCTTTTTCTTCATTTCTTTACCATTGTACCAAGTTTAAACACACACTTTGCCCTATTTTTTCAGGGCAGTTCTTGTTCATAAAGAACAAGAGAGTCATTAGTTAAAAATCTTATGTATTACTGGCATACTACAGATGTAATGTTATGGCTGATATCTATATACTTCACCACTAGGAAAGGTGCCAATAGCAGTGGCTGGGATAGATATAACCTACATCACCTCATTTATTTCTGTTGGAGCTAGAGAATTTGTGTAAAGTTTGAGGAGCCTGGATTTCATTGATCGAAAGTTTCTCCTGAAGTGCCTGTTGGCTTTGGTCTTGATATTGATATTGGATCTGTTCACTTTTGTCTTGATATTGCAGCTGGAATTTGAAAGCAACAAGGAAATCAATTTTCCATGGGTTCTAGGAATAGCATCACCTTTAAAGTTTGCTGTGTTTTTACTGTAGAAGCCAGATCTGTTTCAAAATCTCTAAGATGCCATCCCACAGAGCATAGAATTGCAACCAAAATTAGCATTCCTGCAATCTTATTATAATTGCATTTACAATGTTTTTGCAAACTCTTCAACCCGATACCTTATTTACAGAAACAAAACATTCAATTATCTCATTAAATATTTCTTTGAATCCAATCAAGTATTTTCTTCCATCCAGGTTACAGTTTTCCCACAATCCCTTAATTATATATACTGTAGATATATATGTATAGCATTCAGCTTTGTTCGGGTATTTTCCCACGTCATTGTAGTTGTTCTTTTAAAGTTGTAGCAACGTTTCAGCAGAATCTCATCTGCCATCATCAGGCTTCTGTATTCTGTATCAGGCTTCCAATGTAGATATATATACTTATACGTGAGTTTAAACAGACTCTTAAAAATTAGGCGCTACCTTAAACAACTGAAAAGTCTCCTGAGTTCTATTTGTAAATATTGCCCACAATTTGGCAAGTTCCACCAAAGAGATTTAAAAAGGATGTCCAGGAATTTGTATCATAAACTGCAATTACACTGGTTATTACTCAGATTTGACAACTAGGAGGGATGGTGGTGGTGGTGGTAGCCTCTCATCCAGTGCTTCCATGTCTATAGGCCTCTATGATGTTCACTTTTTTGTCCAGCCTAAACTTTAAGCAGCCAGGAAGGAGGAGGAGAAGTGAAAGAAAGCTAAAAAAGAAAAGACTATAAACAACAATTAAGCAAAAATAAAACTTGAGTCTGGTTTGTTTAACAAATCATGGTTAAAACTGACCATGATCTGGCTGTTGCCTCAGACTTTTGGCCTATATAGTTAGACAAACTCCGCTAATTAATATTTATCAATGATATTTTTTATAAGTTGCATTGTGTGGCCTTGAACATTTGATATTTATTAAACTGTTATGATGGCAATAGTTGTTGTTTTAATGTTTATATGCAACCTAAGGTCATTTTTTCTGGGAATGTTCATGTAAATCATATATGTGTATATGCAGCAATAGAATTCAGACTTATATACTACTCCACAATGCTTTACAGCACTCTCTGATCCAGTCATCACCAACTGATGGGCTGCAGCCCATGGTAGTCCGTGGCAAAATTTTAGTGCTCTGCAGAAATGTCACCCTCAGACCACCCCCCAAAGCAATTAATCCAGGCAGTGAGGGAACACAAGGCTGTGCCACCCACATAGCCTGTGGGAACCCTTCCTGCCCACTCACTTCTTACCTGGCAAACTTGCCAGCTAAGTTGCTATTTTTCCTTTTTCCCCCCCACCATCAGCTGTTCTGCTGTGCCTATTAGCTAGAAAGCAGGAAATGGTTGAATTTCTTGCTTTCTAGCTAATCTTTAGATCTTTGGCTCTGCTTTTAAACAGAGCTGAACTTCCTTAGGATTGAAGCAATGCAGACTCAGATAGCCAAGGGCAGAAACACAGATCTCTAAGTGAATCTGTGATTCTGTGAGCAATTCAATCTGCCTGCCTGCTTTGCCTGATTTGGGGTAAAAGTTGCTGTTTTTTAATAAAAAATTCAATATTTACATAAATATTTATAATATTTACATACAAGCCATGTCCAGCCAGTCACATGACCACCAAGCCATGCCCACAAATTAGGCCATGCCCAAGAACTTCTTGTTAATAAATCTGAATCCCACCCCTGCCTCTGTTTGTTTGTGTGTGTGAGAGAGAGAGAGGGAGAGAGGGAGAGAGGGAGAGAGAGAGATTAGATCAGTTCTCCCTCTCTTTCTCCCACCAATGTCAGCAAACCACAGTCATTCAAAATTCATATTAGTGGTCCCCAGGATTTAAAATTATGAGTTTGGTGGTCCCTGAGGTCCAAAAGGTTGGCAACCCCTGTTCTGAGCAGTTTGTAATGTCAACATATTGCTTCCAACAATCCAGGTCCTCCTTTTACTGACCGCAGAAGAATTGAAGGCTGATTAAACCTTGAGCCAGTCATAATTGAACTCCTGGTGGTGGGCAGAGCTAACCTGCAATACTGCATTCTAACTATTGCTCCAGTAAAGAGTTAAAACAGCCCTAGCTTTTATTTTATAATGTTTAAGTGAACTGTCAGTATAGTACATTTCATTAAGGCTATTAAATCTGGGCAGCAAAAACTAGGATGACAGCTAGTATTAGCTATTTCTGTAGTATATTGCTGCTATTTAATGTTCGTTTAGGTTTTTGCAGCCAAGATGTTGCAGCCCTATTTTAGGGCAAAAGTGCCAGAGAGAATTCAAAAAGGTGCCTCAGCCAGCTGAACTGGCACACTAGACTTGGAAAGAAGTGAGGGGAAGTTTCAAAGAACATTAAGCGCAGAATCTAAAACTGCCTAAGTGCTCCACAGATTGTCAGCTTCTAAAAGTAACAAGCCAGGAAAAGCATTCAAATTGCTCACCCATCCTATTGTACAAACTATTGAAATAGCAGGTGGCTGATCTAAAATACAGGAGAGCAGAACAGGACAAGTGACATTCAGCTGACTATGAATATGAATAGACTCACCTTGGAGCACACTCTCTCTCCTACCAATGTGCAGTTGCAGGCAGCTTTATTTTGATTCTATTGTTCTGAAAAGAAAATCTCCTGTGACAAGGTACAGTAATTCATAGAGCTGGTCAGTGACCTTTTTTTTTTTTTTTATCTTTCTACCACGGTTGAGTTGCAGTTCTATTCAAAATGATAGAAAAACAAATCAGCAATTGATGTAAAAAGGTTCCAAGTCCATTTATGGTATTATGTTAGGTCAGGTATGCCTGCTTCCAGTTCATTCCACATGAGAAAGTTTATAGGAGACAGAAGGCAGTTTAGTACAAGAGAGACATTCAGCTGACTCCAGATTAGAAGACAGAGATAGCTTTGACTTTCTTTGAGGAACAATGGTTAATCATACCTTTGTTAGTTACTCAAAAACACATGCAGTAAGTAGATGGCATTTGTTTCTAGTGTAAAATGACAAGAGATTGAAGCAAGAAATCTTTGTTTCTTCTTTTTTCTTTTTTGAGAGAGGGTGCAAAGTACACAGAGAAAAAGAAAAAAATGCAAAATGGTATGCTACAAACCTTACATACACATGTGTGTGTGTGTGTTTATGATGTGTGTGTATATGATGTGTGTGTGTGTAAGGTTTGTTGCACCTTTTGTTACAGCAACCCCAGCAACAAAATCCACCCAGCACTCTGGGACAAATCCAAACAACTAGCTCTCTGGAGAACTGAAACAGAAACCTCCCACAAGACAGATACACACCAACAAACTCCACAGACTAGAGAAATGCCAGACAGCTACCCAAAACAACCCCCCTAAGCACATCCTAGATCTGACCAACCACTGCCTATTTATTTATTTATTGTGTAATTTATTTCGAACATGTGCAGAATGACAATAATAATCAATACAACAACAGTAATAATAATAATAATCATAATAATGATAATAATAATACACAATAACATGTCCGAAAAGGAGTAGGATGAAGCATAAGCTTATTTAATCCTACCCCTTCTTCACTTCCCCATGAATTCAACTTATATCAATAGAATGCATAGTACAAAAATGATGATAATAATAATAATAATAATAATAATAATAATAATAATAATAATAAATAATTGAAGTACTAAACATATACATATATACAAAAAAACAAAAACAAATAAGCAGCTAGAAAGTAAGTAACAAATATAATTAATAAAGAAATCCAGAATGTTCGACCCCTTCCTCTTCCCTGTACCCAGTGAAAACCATGTACCTGTATCGCTTTTTAAACTGGATCATGCTTGGACATTGCTTGAGCTCCACACCTAACTTGTTCCACAACCTCACTCCACAAACAGAAACACAAAAGCTTTTCAGTGTTGTACGTGCCCTCTGTTGTTTTAAATTGTGCTCCCCCCTCAAATTATAATTCCCTTCTCTGTTGAAAAACATTTTTTGTAAATTGCCAGGAAGTGCCTTACGTATCACTTTGAACATGAATTGAGCTGTTTGAAAATGAATAATGTCGGTGAGTTTTAATGTTCTGGATTTTACGAATAGTGGATTTGTATGATCTCTGTAACCGGCATTATGAATTATTCTTATGGCTCTTTTCTGTAATATGGATAATGAATTTATTGTACATTTATATGTGTTACCCCAGACCTCTGCACAGTAATGTAAATATGGTGAAATGAGTGAACAGTAAAGTATGTGGAGTGATTTGTGATCCAGAATGTGCTTTGCTTTGCTGAGAACTGAGATGCTTCTTGATAATTTGCTTTGGATATGTTTTATATGAGCTTTCCAGTTAATCCTATCATCTATTATTACCCCTAGAAACTTATTTTCGTACACCCTATCAATATCTACCCCATCTACCTGTATATGTGTGTGAATGTTTTTATTGCAGTTGCTAAATATCATGTATTTGGTTTTACTTAAATTTAATGATAATTTGTTCCTGTCAAACCATGTTTTTAATTTGCGTATTTCCTCAATGACTCTCCCCAGTAGTTTGTGCAATTCCTCCCCAGAACAAAAAATGCTTGTGTCATCTGCAAATAATATTAGTTTTAATACTTTAGAAACTTTGCATATATCATTTATATAAAGAATAAACAATTTAGGCCCCAACACTGACCCCTGGGGGACGCCACAAGCAATGTCCAAGCATGACGAAGAATATTCACCCACCTTCACAAATTGTTTCCTGTTGCTCAGATAACTTTTCACCCAGTGCAGTACTAACCCCCTGATCCCATACCTCTCAAGTTTATTGATTAAAATGTCATGATTTATTGTATCAAATGCTTTTTTCAGATCTATAAATATTCCAACTGAGTGTAATTTATGATCGATGGCATTGGTGATCTCTTCTATTGATTCTGTTAATGCAAGTGATGTTGAACTGTTTGATCTAAACCCATATTGACTATCGGAGAGTAATTTGTGTTTATTTATGAATTTATCTAGTCTGTTATTGAACAGTTTTTCTAGGATTTTGGAGAATTGTGGAAGCAAGGAAACAGGTCTGTAGTTTGTGAAGTGGTGTCTATCCCCAGTTTTATACAGCGGTACAACTTTAGCTATT
Organism: Hydrophis major; assembly: GCA_033807585.1. Classification (NCBI taxonomy): domain Eukaryota; kingdom Metazoa; phylum Chordata; class Lepidosauria; order Squamata; family Elapidae; genus Hydrophis; species Hydrophis major. The sequence goes on along the minus strand of CM066328.1, from coordinate 71,819,899 downwards.
TTCATACTGTTAGGAAATTTACCAGTCTGGAATGATAAGTTGCAGATGTACGTTAGTGGTTCTGAAATCCCCATAATGACCTTTTTTAAAACTTTCATATCAATTTCATTTAAATCCGTAGATGTTTTACCTTTGCATTTATTTACAATATCTATTATTTCCTTTCCTTCCACTGCTGTAAGGAACATTGAACTGGGATTCCTTTCTATAAGGTTGTCACTCCACTTCTTAGCTAAACATGCATCTGGGATTTCATCTGCCAGCTTTGGTCCAACATTTACAAAAAAACTATTAAAACTGTTGACAACATCATCCATATTATCAATTTTCATATTATTTTCAACAAAATATTGAGGGTAGCTCTGTTGCTTGGTACCATTTTTAATAATACTGTTTAATATGTCCCACATTCCTTTAATGTTATTTTTGTTATTAGATAATATTTTACTGTAATATTCCTTTCGACACACCCTTATAATATTAATTAACTTATTTTTATATTTTTTGTATTTATTTTCTGCTTCTTTCGTTCGTTTTTTAATGAACTCTCTATATAGTGTATTTTTCTTTTTACAGGCATTTTGTAATCCCTTTGTGAACCATGGTCGATCTTTGTACTTTTGATTTCTGTCATATTGTTTTATTGGACAATTTATATTATATAATGATGTAAACATTTTTATAAAAGTTTCATATGCACTATCAATGTCTTTTTTATTATATACATTCTCCCAATTTTGTGCCAATAAGTCATTCTTTAACATATTCATAGTTTCCTCTGACCTCACTCGCCTGTATTTTAGTTTCTTCTCTGGGTGATCTCTCAGCTGACTATTATTATAAATTGTAAAAACTGGTAGGTGGTCACTGATATCGTTGATTAATAGTCCGCTTACTGTATTATTTTCAATGTCATTGGTGAATATGTTATCAATTAGAGTAGCACAGTGGGTGGTAATTCTGCTAGGTCTAGTGATTATTGGATGTAAACTCATGCTGTACATTGTGTTAATGAAATCATCGGTTATTTGGTGCTTATTTGGATTTAACAAGTCAATGTTAAAATCCCCACAGATGAAAACAACCTTTTGGTTAGTCTTCGAAAAAAATTCTCCAATCCATTCCTTAAATACCTCAACACTAGAGCCTGGTGCTCTGTATATGCAACTGATTATTACATTTTTACTTTTTTCATTATACATTTCAATTGTTATACATTCTAACAAGTTATCAATCACAATTGTCATATTTTCTACTACTTTGTAATTCAAGTTTTTGTTCACATACACAGCGACACCTCCTCCACTCTTATTCCTTCGGTTTGCACAGTGAAGTTCATATTGATCCAGTTCAAAATCCATTCCTTTAGCTGTATTGATCCATGTTTCTGATATTGCAATAATTTTGAATGGTTTTATAAACTGATTTAAATATTCCTTAATGTTATTAAAGTTTACATATAAACTCCTACTATTGAAATGTATTATTGATAGTTTGTTATCCATTTTAATGGTGTCGTTGTACTGTTCCTCTGTATAATAGCAGCAGTTGTTGTTGATATTAAAGAAAAAATGATTGTCCGGGTCTATGTCATGCTCCAGATCCAGTAGATCATGATCAGTGTGTTGAAATGTCTGAAGTTCCAGGTTACCATGATCTGCAATCCTTTGTGATAAGCTGTCCCTAGTTGGATATGAATGAGCCATATTGGTGTGTTGTGTGTACTGTCATACCTTCGAGTCCGGGATGATGCTCATTCATACCTGACCAGTTCCTCAATATTTCTGATGACCAGAACTTTGGCTTGCTCTGGTGTCCCGTTTAGTTTAATGAATATTTTACAGTTCGATGTCCATGTGTGCTGTATTTTCCCCTGCCTCTTCATCAGCCGCGCTTTTCTGGCGATATCGGCGTTTTGTTTGGTCAGATGCTCGTTGATGAATACGTTGGTTCCTTTCAGTTTCCTTCCTTGTTTTAACAGTGCAGTTTTCTGTTTTCTGTTGACAAACCTCATGATGATGGCTCGTTTGTCGCTGTCATCTCTCCGGGGCAGAGGGTGGCAGGCCTCGATGCAACTACGGTCCATTTCGATCCCTTTGGACTGGAGGAAAGCAACCACCTGTTGCTCCACGGAGCTGCCATCCTGCTCACTGGGCTCCCCCCCGCTATCATCGGTCACCGCCCGGGCGTATGACCAGGGTTTAATCTGGAGCCCAGTCACGATCACGTCGTTGATCCTGGTGTACTGCTCCAGCTCCGCCACACGGCTCTCCAGGTGCGCCAGACGCCGGTCCTTTTCGGCGTTCTGGATCCGGAGCGCCTTCACCTCCTCCACCAGGTTCAGAATGGACTTCTGCTGCTGTTTGACGACAGAAATCTCTTCGGACAAGAAGTCCAGAGACTTCTTAATGTCGTCGCCCTCCTCAGCTGTCAGTGCCCTCTTTGGGCCCATGTTGCTAGTGACGAGCTAGCGTCTACCTTAGCCACCTGCTAGCTAGTTTGTCAACTAGCCGCCGAGCTCCGTTCTTTCAGTCCGTTTTCCAAAACTCAGCGTCGTTAAACCAGGCAGTGGTCAGGCCAGTGTTGTCAACAGATAGTCCAATGTCCGCAATCCCAAATCAGTCGCCAATAACACAGAAATAGTCCAAAAACCGAGCAAGAAACACCAAAACACACAGACTCCAAACTTTTCTCCAACAGGAAACGGGAAACAAGCTATGATCTCTCTCTCTCTCCCTCACCCCGTCCCCGCAGCCTTTCTTTCTCACGGCCGCGTCCTCCCGGCTGCCTGCACGCTCGATATCTTAAATGAAAAGCCTGTTATTTTGTTATTTTTTGCAGCAGAGGAGTCAATATTGGCTGTATACTTACTGCGTCCAGCAACAAGACCAGGATTAACTAAAGGTTTGGAGTGAGAGCAAGTAGTTGCAGTGGATTCAGTTACTGTCACAGGGAGGGTATACGTAGTATATTACTAATAACATTAAGATCAAATAATTTGTTAGGGATCAAACATTAAGGGTAGAACAGCTGAAACAAGATGTCGGTAGGACAAGATCTATCTGCCTAAGCAACACATACTTCATCCACAATGGACAAAGATACAAACAGATAAGAGGACCACCTATGGGATCACCCCTGTCATCCGTCATCACTAACCTATACATGGAACACTTTGAAACCAATACTCTAGACAAATCCGAACACAAACTCAAACTCTGGCTTAGATATGTAGATGACACTTTCATAATTAGGCCACATGGAAAGAAAAACTGGACAACTTCATCACACACCTTAACAGCCTACACCCCAAAATACAATTCACCATGGAAACAGAAGCCAACAACCAACTTCCCTTCCTGGACAACCTAATTTACAAAAAACCCAATGGCTCCCTAAGACACACCATCCACCGGAAGAAAACACACACCAACCGCGACTTAAATCCCATCACCACCCTGCACAGATCAACTCCGTAGCCAAGACCCTCATCTCCAGAACCAAAGACCACATGAGAACAGAATTACACACCCTCACTAACGTATTAATTTCCAACGGATTCCAAAGAAACACAATTACCAATCTAATCTCCACAAAAACCAAAACACAGAACAGGATAACGTTATCACCCTCCTCCCCTACATCAAAGGCACCACAGATAAAATCAGCAAAATTCTCCACAAACACAATATTAGGATAGCCTTTGGCACTGACCAAAAAATAGCCAACATCCTAAGAAATCCCAAGGACAAGATCCAGCTAGATAACCAAGGAATTTGTGAAATACCATGCAACAATTGCCCATCCACATACATTGGACAAACCAACAGGAAAATAAATGCACACATCGCAGAAGACAAGAACGCAGTCAGAAAATAAGAAAATACTTTGTCCCTTTTCCAAAACCTTAAAGCCACAGGACATGAAATTAATTTTGAGGGTATCAAATTAATCTCCAATACTGAACACTTCAACAAGAGAATAATCAGGGAAGCCATCAAAATAGAGAAACACGCTCATAATATAAATAAATGGGATGATACCTCCCACCTACCAGACATGTGGAAACTAGCCCTTACTAACAAATGAGTCCCAGCACGAAAACCAACACTGGACCCAAAACAACATATGATGCCACCACCAATCTCTCTCACCAGACTCAAACCCAAACCCATCTCATCGACAAAAAGCAACCATCATCCAGAAACCAGACTACGGCTGCATCACAACTGCCACACATCCCAACCCCCAAATCAAGCAAACTGACATATGCCATGAACACATAGCCAGACCTCAAACTCAGAGCCAAACCAAAACCCAGAAAGTTACATCACAGAAGACAAATCCAAACAATCATAATATTATTATTAATATAAATAATATAAGATTGGCAATAAGACCTTTATACTAACTAGAGGTGATAGCTTCATGATTTGGGGGTGCTTTGCTGTCCTTGCACTTGAATAACTGATCATTAAGGAACATGTTATCTCTGTAGTACATATAATTCAGGCCATCTGTCTATGAGTGGAAGCACAAATGAGCAGAAGGACAAGGATCCCAAATACAGAAGCTTGTCTACAAGAGATTCTAAAGAATTCTCTGCTCTGAAACAGCCAAATCTAAGCCTCATAGAAATGTTAGGTCACTACTGAAACAAGCAACTAGAAAAATCTCAAATGTTACTAAGTTAAACTTCTTTGCCATGGAATAATGGGCCAGAATTTCTCTACAAGTAATCAATTTTCAGCTTCAGAAAGCATTTGGTTGCGTTTAACATCTCAAAGTAGTGTAACCTTGTTCTGATCTAAGGGAGTAACCTTTTTCATACTGGCACATCAAATGTTGGATATCTGTGATTATAAAATAAATGAAACAAGCCCCAAACTTGGTCCACTCCAATCTGCCTTCATACGTCAGCATCAGTAGCTAAGATGAACAAACTGCTCAGGCCTGGGGCCCTAATTGTATAAATGGACCTGCCTCCTGGCTATATGAAGATGATGCTTCATTTTCTTGGCTCTGATGTATTTTGATTTTTGCTCACTCATGGTCATTCTGTTTCTCTATTTAGATAAGTAAATATCTCTGAAATGATGATCAAATAAATAGTTGTCTAGTTACTTCTCTGTGTCTTTTTATTCTTCCAAATCATTTCCATGGTCTTTGAAATGGTCACTTTCTTCCTCAGGATCTTATCAATTCTAACTTATGCTCAGTCTTTTTCTCAATTCCCTCTTCCTTCATATATTTTTTCTGCTATTTGACCCATATTCATTTTCTTTGTATGACAAAACCACTCAAGAAACTTCTTTTATGTGGGTTGCATGTTTTTCTGTTCTATTGACATTCCATTCCATTCATCACTCATTCATTCTTGAAACTATCTCTTTTTAAAGTTCAGTTATACTTCATTCAATTTTATATTTGTCCTGACATACCCAAATTTATATTAAGCAACCAAATAGAGAATACACAATCTTGTCTTAGCCCTTGCAGTGGTTTGGAACAATTACTAAGCATTCAGTTTACTATCATGTATTCAGCAACTGATTTTCAATTATGCCTCATCAAAATATTCCATAATTTGAGAATATTTACTTTATCATAAGCTTTTTCTAAATCAACAAACATAGTAAATTTTTCCTTCTTGTATTTTCACATTTCTCAGTGACCTTGTAAAGAGCAAAAATCTGGCCTGTGTGTCTCCCACCTGGCATTATACCTCACCGCATTTATTTATTTTATTCATTATCAGTTTTTTTTAGCTGATGGATCAGATTACTTTCCTATAACTTCACTTTCATTTTTACGGATCCTTTGCTCTGGTTCCCTCTGCATAGAGAACAATAATGACATACTTTTAATCATCAGGCAAAAATACAGTCTACACACACATTCAAGAAATTGTGCAGCCACTCCATAAATAAACTACTTCCCCATTTCCCCAGTTAATTTATCTTCATCTGTAGAGTTGCCATTCTTCAATTCAATCACAGTATTTTTTATTTGTATTTCATCAAGTTTCAGTTGGACAATAGGTTTTGAAGAAAAAATTATAAATCTACTTCTTAACATATTAACTATCCTAACTTTTGTGTGTTCAGTAATTATCAGGATTGCTAAATGAATACATTTATGAAATCCACTGAGCTGTGCCTAAAGTTAGCTTGATACCTCAATAGAAGAAAAGAAACTAGCATCATCTCCTAGAACAAGGGTGTCAAACTCACATCATCGTGGTGGCATCACGTGATGTATTGGGACTTTTTTTCCTCTTTGCTAAACCGGGTGTGGACATGGCCAGTATGTGATGCATCTGGCCCACAGGCCAGGAGTTTGACAACCCTGTCTTAGAACAATGCAGCGAAATTATCAGCTAGAATACAATTATTCAAAAATGAAAAGAAGGAGGCTTGAGGAGAATTGCCTTTGGGATGAAATGTGGAAAGAGCATTCATTTTTTATGCATGAATGTTTTATCCATGGGAATGCAGTTTCACAGAAACGTAATAGTTGAACTTCTACCTGCATCAACCGTGGTGTTTCTGTATGGTAAACAGTAGTAGTATCACTATTATTATCTTATTATCAGGGCCTGGCAGGGGTGGGATTCTACCAGTTTGCACCTAATCACTAGAACTGGTTGTTAACATTCTAAGCAGTTTAGAGAACCGGTGTAAGAAGAAATTACTGACCTAATCCTGTAAGGAAGGGAGGAAGGAAACATTCTGGTGTTGCTTACAGTAACTGCCTCTCCATTAACTCTTATTACATTCTTGGCAGGACTAGTCTTCCTGTCTCAGGAACTTCTCTGGAGTTTTTCCCCCACTCCTTTGCTGGTACTTTGCTTGTGTGGAGTTCAAAGTTACAATGGCACTGGAAAAAGTGACTTATGACCATTTTTCACACTTACGACTGTTGCAGCATCCCCACAGTCATGAGTGGCCAGGCAAGGAGATGCATGCCTCAATGTGAGTGATGTTGAGTTGCCACACCCAGCCAGTCACATGACCACAAAGCCACACCCACCAACTAAGCCATGCCCACAGAACCAGTTGTTAAAAAATTTGAATCCCATCCCTGGGGCCAGGTTTAAATCTAACACAGTAATGGAAGGGATTGTTGAGGTCTTCTAATCCAACCCCTGCCCAAGCAGAAAACTCTATGCCATTTCAGACAAATGATTGAGTAGATACCATCTTGAAATGCCAAAGCTTAGGAGGCACCAATGCCATTTCTTCTTCTAAACCATTCAAAAAATATTAATATTTGCATTGGTGGGAAATGGTGCTAAAGTGCCATATATTCTTGAGCTGGCACTAATTATTTTCTTAACCACAAATACTATGAAAAGTATAAGCAGATTAAGTATTTGGCCCAAGTATCATATAATATACTAGACTAATATTAGGTAGGGTGCCTCTTATTTATCATAGATGTTTCAGAAAAATGGGCAAAAAAATAATAAACCAGTAAAAATGAAGTTATTTTAAGGAACAGAATATGTGTTGCCTAAAGACTGTGTAACCTCTGATGCCCTTCTGAGAATGACCCCAATAAGTGAAATTAGTCTGGTTGGTACACTTGTGAAAAACATGGTACTATATAATAGCTTGACGTACTTTTTCCCCTTCAAAATACTCATCTTTTTAATCATACACACATATACACACCTATCTGTCTCAGGGCTAGGTGTCAACTTTCAGACAAATGAGTTGATTTCCATTTTATTTCAAGGGTTGGGTATTGATAGTTTGTACCTTGGGCCTGTGGGAGGAAAGTCTTTTATATCTCATCACTTGCATAAGTCAGCCTGCAGAAATTATGAGGGCTTGCAGGTTCACAAGAAGCAATATTTCTTGTAAGACTTCCTTATTTCCAATCAGACCAGAAATGTCTTGAGAATAGCCGACTTGCTCATATGATTTGGCAGCTTCTGACAACTATTATAAGAAAGGGCAGCAATGTCAAAGTGGAAATGAAGAAAATCATTCGTCCGCATGCACATATACACACACAGAGAGACACATATCATATATATGTGCGGGGATTCCATATGGATTTAGTTCAGTTTTGGATGAAGGTTTAGACACGTGCTCTCTCAAGTAATTCTCTCCGTGGTTTCTATTTCAAGGCTAGTGATAAAAATGCCTTAAAAAGGCTTTGGAAATTGCAAACAATAAATTGAAGCGAACTGAATCTTTTATTCTCTCTGTGTGTGTCTCTCTCTGTCTGTCTTTCCCTCTGTCTCTCCATCCCTCCCCCACTCTCTCTCTGACTTGCATGCAAGGTAAAGGCACGCACTATTTCTTGTATTTTGTTCTTTCACACTGAACATATCATTGGTGGTGACATAGATTTTTGTAGGACTCTCATTGTAAAGCTCTCCTTATTGTAAAACTCTCATCATTTCACAGCAAAATATCGCAGTATGCATTTCAGGAAAGAAAAAGGCAAAGACTATTATTTGCTAGCAATTTAGGCTGAAAAAGAAATAACTAGGTTCAAACACTCAGTGCTTTCTAAACTTGTCTTTTCATAAATTTTTCTCTGAAAGATAAAATGCCTGGGGAGGCTTGATTTCAAATTCACATGCCAAAGTCATTTTTAAAAAATCTCATCACCCTTTCATATTTACTATTTTAGGATGCTTTTAAGGAGGCAGAATAGCAACATATTTCATTGCAAATTCCTATGTTTTTAAAATTAAACAGACATGGTGTTTTGTTTCATTTTCTCAAATAAAGGGCTCATCACCTTAAACTGCACAGTTTACTTCCTGAAGTCAATTATTATTTTAAAGGATAATTGCAAAATAATTTCTACCAAGTTTTCTCAGTGAGCAACACAAAACAAAATGTTAAAAAGAAGGTCTATGTATTTTTCTTTTGCCCCATTGCTTGGGACTTGTATTTTGTCCTGACTTCTTCAACCAATATAATCTGCCATATCTGTCATATATTTGCCCTAGTTTATTTCATTTTGCTTTGAAAAAAGAATTAACACAAGGCAATATTTAAAATCTTCTCTGAAAAGCAATGAGTATGTGACAGTGCATACTGTCTTCAACAAAGTTAAGCAATCTTAAATCTGGTTTGTATTTGGATGGGGTACTAGCCAAACTTCCCAAGATTGTAGATCAGATAGGGAAGTTGAAATAATACTTCAAAAGAAAGTAGTGACAAATTACTTCCATATTATTGTCAGGAAAATTACATGGATATCCTCATTGAATAACCAAAAGTAGAGTTTGGCTTGAAGAAGTAATTTTATCTTAATTTTATATGAATCGTTAATTTATACCAACTTTTGAGGCTTTAATATCACACTATTTGTTCAATTCCAATGACCAAAGATGAAACCTTTGGGACTGCATGCATCCTTGTTACTCCTCTTAATATGCAACCATTTACAAATCATTCCATTAATTTTCCTATATGCTTTCCATATTCCCCTCATAGTTGAGCAATCAACTTTCAACTCCACTCTATAGTTCAAGGCTATTTACTTAAATCAAATGAATAATTAACATCCTTTCTCACACCCAATATATTACTTAACAATCCAATGAAGAGTAAGCAAATGGTCTATGAACTTCCTTCCTAGATATAGTACCCTTGAACTTCCCATATTTTCCTTATTGTATCTTTTCAAATAAATCCTGCCAAACTTTTTGCTATGCTTCATTTTATTAATTACAATGATGTTTTCTAATAGCAGACATAAATGCAGCCTTCACATCTACTAAATGAGTGTCACTTAATAAGCAAACCACATGCTTTTAATATTTCTCCATTTATGCAGTCTACACCTGCAACTTTATTTTTCAATATTCTGATAGTGTTTATGACTTGGTTTTTCATTAGTTTCCCTGTGACATTCACATTTAAACAATTATTTCCATTCTACCATTCACCATATTGCTACTGATATCACTCTCATACAAAATTCTAAAATTTACCTTGAAACATTCTCTTACTTTAATTTCTTCTCAGAGAATTTCACTATTTTAAAGTCTTCTAGAACTTCCTTGTTTAGCCCTTCTTACCTGCTTCCAAAACATTTTTCATGTGTATTTTCTCTGCCCCTTTTAAATGTTAACTATCTCCTTGTTCATTCATAACCTGCTTTGCAACTATATTTTACCCTATGTCTTCATTAAACAGTATTTTTCTCATTCTCATTCTCATTTTTCAAACATCTTTTATGTATTTTTCCAGATCCACACCCTCTTAATTCCATCAAAGATCCTTTTTTATATTTACATTAACCTAACTGCAAATGTTTTAGGGTAGTCTGTAACAATACATTTCTTCTTCTTCTCATCTGGTTACATAGTCTCTTTCCTACTTTCTATTCATTCTGTTGAGAGATTAATCTATCTCCCAGTTTGTTTGTTTTTTATACAGGACTCATTCTTCTTTCTTGGCAGTCATGCAATTTTTACTCTCCCATTCAAAACCTGTCATTGTCTGTAGATCCCTCACTAATTCTTTAATTCTCCCAATCTCTCATCATAAACAATAAAATCAAATATGCTTTTAGATTTATATTCATTATGTACAGATGAATAAATTTATGCTTAAACCAGAAACAAACACTTTTTTTTTAAGCCGATGCTCATCTGCATACTTATTATATATTCTTATATCATACTTATTATACATTCTGTTAGATGAATAATCATCCATGGACTAACCATGATCCTATTTTCCCTTTTGCAGATTTACTTGTTCCAAGTATCCACAAACTAATTTTATAGGTACCATTCATGATTATTTAGGAAATAAGTATTCATGTTATCATGTGATTTCCCCTCCCCTTATCTCTGGGGGGAACTGTAATTTCCACTACAAACCAACGAACGAACAAACTGAAAATGAATCAAGCAAACAGAATAAGTCTTCATTTGCAAGGCTTTCTGAATAAGAAAGTCTGTTGTGGAAGTAAAAGCTTTTATGGCTATCCCTCCTCTTGTGTCCAATGGAGTTCTTCTAAAGGTAAGGAGAACAAGAATCATAAGAGGGACAAAATAAGCTCGTCAAATATGTGAATCCAAGGGATAATATAATTCAAGGGTAGATAAGTTTGGTTGACATTCTTGGAATTTGGAATGCCTTCCAAAGGTGCATTCACATAAGATGCTCATTGGCAAAAACTCATTGGTTATGATGACAGTTGCACAGATAGAGCATTCAATCAGTCACAGCATACATTTTCCAGCATAATGATGAAGCTGATTCCCATTCACCTTTTTACCATCTTTAGTTTGGACTTAGTTTTGAACTTTTTTTCTATATGGATGATTATACTTTTAAACAAAAGCCTGAGTTGTGATTTCAACTTTTTTAAAAAATAATGCTTAGGATAGATAGAGCTGTATGCAAATTTGGGGCAAACCTTTTAAAATGCTTCATTTCAATAAATCTCAAGTGAATAGAAGTTAACCCATCTTCAACATGATATAAAATTAAGTACAACATTTTTCTGTAGCTTTGAATATTCATGTATGCCAAGATTAAATTAGAATAAGTAAATAAAACAAAATCTTGGTGAACCTGAAGTGTTTTGAAACAAAGTGCTTTGAACTTTAAATGAAACAAAAACCTGAACTCATTGGCCATGGCCATACAATAGACATTTGGAGAAAAAGGGTTGCAGCATGACTATTATGCTTGAGAGTGGCTGTATTATGCTTTGGGGTTACATGGCAGTTAATGGCACAGGAAATATTGTGCAGATGGAAGGAAGAATGGCTTCAATTAAATAGCTACGTTTTCGAAGCTAATGTTCCATAGTCAGTGAAGAAATTGAAAATGAAAAGAGGTTGAACATTTTGGCAAAACAATTCAAATCAAGCATGAAGTATTTACAGGAAAAAAGAAGAAAGGTTTGGTCGTGACCTTTTCATTCTGCAGGATGGAAAATGATTAAAAATCTGTAGGGAGGTCTCAAACCTGGAATGGGACAACTCACAACAGCCAATTCACCATGTGGCCAATTCACTGCGGGATAAGTCACTTTGGCAACTCTCTATGGGACAACTCACCACAGGACAATTCAACATAATTATTTAAAATAGTTAAAACATTATTTTAATTTTTGTCATTCACATTTCATTTTGTACCTCCTTTGTCATCCTTTCTTTAAGTATTCTATTCTACCATTTCTTCATTATTAGTGTAACTCTTGTCCCATGGCAAATTCTCCCATAGCAAGTTGACCATGGGGAGTTGTCTCATGATGAGTTGGCCATGGTAAGTTGGCTGCAGCAAATTGACTGTGGCAAGGTGCTCTAAACCTCTCAAACATGTAGTATATGGAAGGTCCAGAATAGTGGTGAGGTATAGTAGAAGAATTTTGCAAAGAAGGCTAGGAAAATATGTCAAGAATAAGAATAAAAATAGAAGGATTCTTAGCTGGCTACAGGAAATGTTTGAGAGTTCTTACTTCTGCCAAACCGAGAGCAACAATGCCTCAATTTACTTATGGTGAGTCTGCATACAATTGCTCATAAATAGTAAACATAAATTCAAATATGTGGAAGAAAATCCCATTAAACTTTGTATGATTAATTTTGCAGAAGTTCTGACAGCTTTTGCTCACTTGGGGATTCACTGAAACATACAATTTGACAGGGGATTTCTAGACACACAACTCTGTATAAAGCTCAAACTATATTTAATTGGTGATACTGGAAAATGTAGCTTGATTTACTATGTGGTGTTTATTTATTAATTTGGAAGATTTAAAAAAAACAGAAAAAATTGAAAGTCTATTAGATGTCAAGGGAACAGGGTAGATTGGGTGGTGCTGACAGATACTCTACTGTCTACCTCTGGAATAATTAATATATCCATTAATGTCGGCGGTGAATATTTTTTAATTAAAAAGGAAGGCAACTTCTGATATAGTAAAAAAAAAAAAAAAATACAAGCCAAGACAGAAGGTGATCCTGCAGGGTCTGGAAAAATTATACTTGCTAAATTATGAAGTCTTTCTCCTATTCATCATAAGATTGTGTTTTTAAATTGTAAATCTGTGCCTATTTCCATTAGAATGAGTTCTGTTGAACACCAGTGGTCTTATTTACAAGTGAACCCTGTAATAGTCTTCGCTGCACAATTTGAAAAATAAAAAATAAAAAATGTATGCATACTTAGTTGATCTCTGAATATTCTATAAAACAGAATAAGTCTGTTTCTGGACATTTATTTTTGAAACACCCACTTGGGAAAAAGAATCACTAATAAACCAGCTCCAATCAGTTTCCTCCATAGCATAATCAATGCATAATCAGAATAATAAATGTATGAAGGGCACAGACTCCAAATGTGAAGCCCTGGCATTATAGAAAATCTTGCCAAAGAGATGACATTTCAATGCTATATATATATGGCTGATCTAAGCCAATCAGTGCCTGACACTTACAGCCCCGGGAAAGATCTTAACTCTTATGACTTGGCAGAACATGAACTCAACAGATGGGCATAAGAGTAAGTAGCCAAAAAGCTTTACTCTATGTACATTTAGGGTGATAGCTGATGACAAGAATCCCAGACAGGAATTTCAAAACAGCTGTCAATCCTGAATCCTAGAATTATACACAGTTCTCAAAAGTTGCAGATAGTTGTTATCTTTGTGTTCCCCCATCTTCTCAATCACTTTTAATACAAAAAAACTGCACAGCTCTAATACATACAAAGATATGTTCTCTACTCCTTTATATGTCTAAAGGAGATAGATGGTCATTTTTCAAAAATGTGAAAAAATAAATCAATACATACAAAATAAATTACATATATTTATAATTCAGTCATTGACAATTAACTAGGATCTATCTTTTGAGATGGGTATCCGCAAAATTAAGAGAACAATTAACAATTTTCAAGCATTCTTTTACAGCAAAATGGTTAGTAAATGAAAAACTGAATGTTTACTGTGTGCATAAAATAAAGAGGTGGCTTTGATTGGGAAAACCCTTTGGAAATTTGCTCTATCTGCTGTTGCCCAACCAATATCTGTGAAAAGGTTCACTAGGAAATGGAAAGTAGTTGTGATTATTAGAAGGTTTCCCATAACATACTGAAATCATGTTGAACTGGACCAATGTTGAAAATGGCTGTTGTCATACCAGTCACCTAGAGCACAATGTTTTTAAATGAAGATTCAAAGTTGGGATTTGTGTTTCAATATTTCTTCCATGTACCTCCTCAAATTAGATGCTGTGACAAGACAAAATTTAATCTATTATATTTGTATGCTGTCCTTTCTCTAACCAGCTTAAGACATAGTACTCTTACAATAGCTTTGAGGGATAATTCTTTAGTCCAAGAAAATTGGTTTTCCACTTTCCCACTTCATGGCTATCATAGCCAGCTTGTATAGGTAGCATGCAAGCAGATTGCTCATTCCATGCATTTAGCATTTAGAAAGAAATCTGGCCATTGATCATGGGGTATAATACTGTCCTTATCTAGATTTTCTGGTGAGTAAGAAATTGACTTTCATCTGTGAATATAGAGAAGCAAAATAATGTTTTAGCTGCTTTGTTTTTTAGAAAAAAAAAGGATTGGCATGTCATGTGACATTCCTTAATGAATTAAAGATGAAGAAACTTTGGGGACTTAGTTATCTTACATAGGACACCACAAATTTAGTTTATGATTTTCTTCAGTAATCAAAAAAACATAGTGAGAAAGTTGGTTAAAAAAAAACCTGTGTGAAACTTGTGAGGAATATAAACCTTCAGCTATTTATGCGTGATTCACTGAGGTTTCAATTAGTCCTTTATTTTTGCTATCCAACCTGAACTGTCAAATAAAGGTATTGTAAAATGCTTATCAGGTATTCAACTGATGGGCTGTTTATTGATTGGTAGATCCATAGACCTCCATAGATATCCTTTATTTGAGGGGGTCATATGCATTTGGGTTAAGTTAAGCAGGCTAAGTTACTGTGGAGGACATGGATAATTGTGTCAAGGTGGAATAGATGTTACAGTTTTCATCCACTTGATGGCAGTGAGATATAATGGAATATTCCTTTCCTTATAAATAGAGGGTGTGACAAAAATTGAAATTTATATCTTTGACTGTTCTTTCAGGATGACAGTGCCTTCTTAATGCTTACAAATACAGTGGCTACTGCAAGAAATTCATGACAGAACACCTCTTTGAGAAGCACTGGTGACCTAGAGCAATTTGTTATTTCTTCGCAATTAATTCAATTGCAAATATAAATACTTTTCTTCTCCCAGAAGCAACTGTAGAAAAAAATGTAACTGCAAAATAAACTGTAAATTAAAAAAAAAATTGTACACACACATATATACATGTAAACCTAGATACCTATGTGATAATCCCAAATCCTACTGCCAAGCAGTAATACTTACGGATATGCAACAGTATCAAAGAGTGATATGACTTTATATGTATAGTGGTAGGTAGATGCACTCAGGGCCATGATTCCTTAGCTAGGAAAGTGGCTTTAAGAGATTCCAGGAATGATGTTGGAGCTGACTGTCCAAAAGAAGCCAGTACTAGCAACAGCTAAGATAATATGCCAAAACTGCAATACATACCAGACTATGATAAATATACAAGTTTGAAAATGGAGGAGTACTATATGACAATCATGGAGGCACAGTGGTTAGAATGCAGTATTGCAAGCTAACTCTGCCCACACATCAGGAGTTTGATCATGACGGGGCTCAAGGTTGACTCAGTCTTCCATCCTTTCACAGTCAGTAAAATGAGGACCAGATTGTTGTGGTCAATATGTTTTTTTTTAATAAAGAATTTTTTAAAAAACAAACAAACATACACATACAAAACATAAAAACCATCTCCCATTTTATAAACATACAGCGTGTCAGTTGTTTGCAAATCTTTTGTGCTATCCTTTTGTAGTCATTTTCTCACAATTTATGTCAATTTTCACATTGTCGGACTAACGTGCTTATATATTTATCAGTTATTAATCATCCATGACTAAACTATTTATTCCATCATTTTGTATGAGATTTCCAAGTTTTATCTTAAAGTTTATGTTATACTTTCAACCAATGGTTATATATGTCTATATTATGTTTGAAATCAATCTATTAAATTTCTATCACAAAATTATCTATTACATTACCATGCCTTTTTAATCCAACCATTGATGATTGGATAAATGGTCAATACGTTGATGGTGTAAACCACTCAGAAAGTGCTGTAAGGCACTATGAAGTGGTATATAAACCTAAGTTATTTTGCTATATTGATATTATTACTAATCAAATACTAAGTATGTATCATCAGTATTTGTCTACTTAGAAAATGTTTGTCCAAGTTTTATACCTATCAGAACAGTTCTTAAGAGCTGTAAAATAAAAATGGAGTAAAATTACAATCCTACCCCTTTGTACAACTGGAGACAGATTTTTTTTTTTATTTGTTAATTGCATACAAGATAATAGGTACAAGTAAAAACATAGTTATGAATACATGGATACATGTAAGAAAAATAAAAGAATATATATAAAAAAATAGGACAGGGAGGTAAGCACGTTGGTGTGCTTATGCATGCCCCCTACAGACCTTTTAGGAAAGGGGTGAGGTCAATAGAAGACAATCTTAGGTTAAATTTTTTGGGATTTGGGGAAAAAAACAGAGTCAGGTAGAGTATTCCAGACATTGACTACTCTGTTGCTGAAGTTGTATTTCCTGCAATCAAGTTTGGTGCTATTAACCTTGAGTTTGTATCTATTGTTTGCTCTGGTGTTGTTATGGTTGAAGCTGAAGTATTCATTGACTGGTAGGACATTGCAGTGTATGATTTTATATACTATACTTAGATCGGACTGAAGGCAGCATAGTTCTAGGTTGTCTAGGTCTAGAATTTCAAGTCTGGTGGCATAAGGTATTCTACAACAAGTAGAGGAAGTTCTCCACAAGAGTGGAGAACTCTTCTTGTGAAATATTTCTGGACTTTCTCAACTGTGTTAATATCAGATATGTAATATGGGTTCCAGACTGATGAGCTGTACTCAAATATTGGTCTGGCAAATGTTTTGTATGTTCTAGTAAGTAGTGTGATATTACCAGAGAAAAAGCTACGTAAGATTAGGTTAACAACTCTTAATGCCTTTTTGGCTATGTAGTTGCCGTGGGCTCTTGCACTTAGGTCATTTGAGATGAGTACTCCAAGATCTTTAACAGAGTTTGGATCACAACAAGGTCTTGACTATTCAGCTTATATTTTATTTTCTGATTTTTTTTGCCAATTTGTTGGCAAAATTTGTTGAGATTTGCAGTTGCCTTTTGTTTGACCATTTGACCATTCCGATACATAGTCAAGATCTTTTTGAAGGGTAGCAGTATTGTGGTGTTGAATAGCTTTATATCATCAGTGAAGAGAATGCAGTTGCTCTTCATATCATCACAGAAGTCATTTATGTAGAGTATGAAAAGAATTGGTCCTAGAACTCTGTCTTGGGGGACATCACTGTTGACAGGTACAGAATTTGATAGGACACTACCAATTTTGACCATTTGTTGTCTGTTTGACAAGAATGCTTCTATCCAGTTATGCAGTTGTCCAGAGATACCATAAGATTTTAGTTTTAGGAGTAGTTTGTCATGTACCACTGAATCAAAGGCTTTACAAAAGTCTATGCAAATTGCGTCTATTGATTTGCCCTGATCGAGTTGTGTAGTCCATATGTTTTTGCAGTGTAAGAGTTGCAGATTACAGGATAGTTTTTTCCTAAAACCAAATTTATCAGAGAGTAGGTTGTTTCTAAGTGGAGGATGATGGATTGGTTAATAATTGATTCCATGACTTTACAGGTGATGCAGCATAAAGAGATTGGTGTGTAATTTTCAACTAGGCTGGGGTCTCCCTTTCTGAAGATGAGGTGACTGTGGCTTGTGACCATAGTTTTGGCAAGGAGCTGGTCCTGAAAGATTTTTCAAAGATTATGCTTAGAGGTTCGGCTATGGCAGTGGGTAGCTTTTTAAAGAAGTAGGCACATATTTCATCCAGTCCAATAGATAGATATGGTTTTAGATTGCGTAGTGCTTTTTCAACATTGTCTTCTGTAAAATCGATATGTATTAGATCATTGTAGTTATCTGTGGTTCAGCTAGGAAATACTGAGCATGATCCATTGCTGTTTACAAATACTGAGCCTAAGAATGTGTTAAAGAGGTTGGCTTTAATAGTGTCGTTGTTGCAGTCTTTACCATCAGGTTCTTTCAGGGGTGGGATGGACCTTCAGTCTTTTAGTTTGTTGTTTACAAAATTGTAGAAAGCGTGGATGGAATTGGTGCATAGAAGGTTTTCTTCTTGTTTAATGTGATAATTGGTGCATTCAGTTTTTATCTGTTGGCATAAAGTTTTTTATCGGCTTTTGAAGTTGGCAACGTGACCAGATTTTTTTTTCCACCAAAGTGATTTCTTTTTGGATTGAAGTTTCCTTATTGTTTTGTGTAATTTCTTTTTCTGGTTTTGGGAGTTGTTAATGGTACATATAGTTTGATGACTCTTTTGACTTCAAGTAAAAATATATTGTAATGGTCTTCTACAGTATTGCATCCAGAGAATAGAAATTACCAATCAAGGGATCGTTGTTTATAAGATCATAGTTGCTTTTCTTGAAGTTATAATTGGGGATTCCATCGTTGTGATGATTTTTGTGTGAACATATGTTGAGACAAAAGTCAATCATGTTGTGGTCACTGTTGCAAAAGGGTACTTTAATTTGTATTCCGTAAATTGAATTCAAACTATTGCAGAAGATGAGATCGAGGCAGTTGTTAAGTCTAGTGTTGTTGGTTACTAGTTGTTCTAGTCCCAGATTTGTTGTTGCATTGTAGAAGGTTGCATGTATGGGTTCAGTTGTACATTTGTTTAGGGTCCAATTAATATGAGGTAGATTGAAGTCACCAAGAAGGATAAAGTGTGTGGGCAGGATGCTGCCCATGTCAGTAGTGTATTTAGCTTGTTTGCATGTTCGATGTCATAATCAGGGGCTCTGTAACATAGTAAGAACCAAAATATGATATTTAAGGTCAGTTCACAGATAATGATCTCAGGAAGAGCAAGCTCTTGGATAACTTGGATGTTTTTTAGATGTAAGGACTTTTTATAGAAGATAGCAACACCACCTCCTCTACGGATTTCATGATCAGATCGGTAAACATGATAGCCTCTTTCTGAAGTAATGGAGTCAGGGAGAGATGCATTGAGCCATGTTTAACAGACAAAAATGTTGTCGAATTTAGCCATATTTAGTAAGAGGAGAAATTCAGGTATTTTATTTACAAGGCTTCTTGCATTGAGTAGCTTGCATTTAAGGCCAGTTGTGGTTGGAATAGAGGTAGTTAGGGGTATGCATGCCTAGTTTTGAGTGATGTTGGATTGGATGGAATGGGGTTGGATGCAGAGTTGTGGGTTGTGTGACTTTCTTTTGATGCAATCAACTCTGTAATCAATGTACAGGTCCTTTTCTCCATTGTCTAGATGGTTTTAGAGTTCTGTGCAAAGTTCACAGGAGCGGATTCTTTGCAATATGGATAAGTCTGGTCTTGAGCAAAGTTTTGGGATTGGGATTGGTTTTTGCAATGGCATTTATTGTATGAATGAATATGCATTTGCTGGACTCATTTTTGTGTACAACTCTACAAAATCTTGGGGCCACAGAGTCATTGTATTTGTACCTATGGCCATCTCTGGTTATTTCAATGATATCTTCAAGAGAGATGTTTGTTGTATTTTGGTTGCTTATGATATCACAAACTTTGGTGATGTCATCTGATTCGTTGGTGTCTTTGAAACCAAATAAGATGGCATTTGGACGTTTCTGTTCACGTTCCATGGTGTCTCTGATGAGTAAGAAGATATTATTTGTGGAATTATTTTAAGGGATAGTAATTGTTTGTGGCAGTGGTTTGGTGGTTATTTTTGGTTGTAGTTGTGATTGTAACTGAGGTAGTGGTTGTGGTTGTTGTGGGATTTTATTTTGAGCTGATAGGTACTCACTTATCTGTGCTGCATTTTTTTTCCAAGATATCCAAGTCTGCGTAGGAGATACGACATTTATGTTTTCTTTCTACTTCTCTGACACTCTCTGAGGCTTGTAGCATGTTGGGTATCACATCTGCCTGAACAGAAAAGTGTTTTCTCACAAAGAAAACCCAAAATGAAAAGTGGCAGAGTGAATTTTTCAGGAAGGAATTCCAGAGTTTGACATAAATGCTTTCTTTGTACCTTTCACTGTTACAGAATAGGTAGCAGCCACCCTTGTTAAGAGGCAGAAAATGATATTTTCATCATTTATAAGATGTGGCTGTGTTGTATAACCTTTCCTGGAAATAAAATAAACTAACATTTGTCTTCTGTTTTCTTATTAAGGCTCCCTCTCTTGCTTTAAAGAAGGCAAATAATCACTACTGAAAGACCATGTAACTCTGCAGAAGAATGTCATAAAGAGGAAGGAGAATCAACCATGTACTTTTTGTGTCTTGAATAATGTGCTGTGGGAATGTAGAGGAATTTCCTCACAAAGTCCTCTGGGACCAGATTTGAAATTTTTAATTTGTGGCTGAACAAAATCTACCTTCAAATTCCAGTGAATGTTAACCTTTCCTCTCTTGCCTACAAATACATTTCCCAAAGGATTATAACACTTGGTTGCATGTTGGCTATTCATTCCAAGAAGCAGTACCAAAAAATTCTTCAACTATCAAGTCCATTATTAAAAAGGAAGTACTACCCTTCTGTCTCCATCACATGTGCATGATTGTGTATCTTTGTGTGAGACCCCAAATCGGAGGACAATTCAGTGATGGCTCCCTTATTGTAGCTAAACTTCATTTTCTCTGCTTGTCTGCTTTTTATATAACTTTTTGTAATTTTTAATGATGAATATTTTTTAATCTATATTTAATTGGATTTTCTTTTTAATTCACGATAATACACCACCAAAATCATAATCTTGTGAGATGGGAGGCCATGTAAATAGGATAAATAAATAAAACCCACCATAGGTTAAAGCATCTACTGACCCCAAAGTTTTATGGTACCTCTTGAAATAATCTACTGGTCAGAAACGGTTGAGAACCTGTTATGCACAAGTACTTTGGAAAGTTGCCTGGTGGCTTATTACTTTTTCAGTTATTAAGGCTCAGATCAATAGAGGCAAATATTGTTCCTCTTCCTAACTTACCTTAATATGGACATTCTGTGTGTTTCACCTAGAAACAATCAGGTTTAGACAATGCAGTGTGAAGTTAGTTACAACCCTGTTGAATCAGAATGCAATGAAATACATTGTGTTAAAAACAAAACAAAACCAGCAAGCTGGGAAGAAGTATCACATTAATCTTCTCAGCACTCTTGCGGTTTGCTGGTAATGGAATACTATTCTCTGTTTCTTGCTACCTTTAAAACACAGAATGTACTTTCCTACTATCATGCTTCAGACTCAGCAGTCACAATGTTTGATGACAAATGTTTTTTGTTCAGTGGGTCATGAATGTTGTATACACACAAATGTACTCATTGATTCATTGCTTGGTGAACAAAATTGAAGTTTTCGTTTTGTTTTGTTTTGCTTCATTCACCTTGTACTTTTATTGTATTCAGCAAATCCTGAATGTATGTTTTAATTTTTAAAGAATAGAAAAAAGTTTCTCAAGAGCTTTTAGTATATTCAGCCCTAAAATATTTATTTACAGCATATAAAGACTCTAAATACAAAGCTTTTTGATGTTGAACTATCTTTGCATTAGGATGAACAAGCAAAACATCAATAAACTAATAGAAAATGGACAAGTGTCACAAGCAAAAGCAGAACATGTTCTATTCTGTTGACATAATAGAGTTTATTAACAATGGAGTGTTTCTTTACTTTATGCCACTGGCTAGAAATGTTTTTCTAAATGAGATTCAGTTTGTAGTGGTAATTGCTAGATACTAATTAATTGTTGAGTGTAGACTGAGATGTTGATTTATGAATCATATTATAGCACTAAATAGAATTAATAATAATTATTATTATTGTTATTCATTATATTGATAATTGTAGCCTTATATGAGCTTCCCCAAAGCTCAAATAGGGTTAAAATAACATGCACATACATGTAAATCAGTAAAAAATCAATAAAGTGTAAATCAGTAAAAAATCAATAAAGTGGTTTTTCTGAATCTAGCTTGTAGAGCAGATCTGTTAAGGGCACTGCTCATTTTTCCCAGAACTTACATTCTTTAAAAGACAGGCTGCTTATCTTCTCAATGTTTGATATGTACGTAAGCAAAAGTTCTCCTCTTCTTTTCCATACATTCATCTCCGTACATTTCATTTAAATCATGTTTAGTGCTTATCTCCTTTCTTTTAATAAAAGGAAAGTGAATGGAGTGCTCTGTGATGTATATAGGTATCATATAAATTTTCAACAGAAAATGTGGGGTACATTTTACAATATAAGACAACATATTCTTTATTTGAGTGCCTAGAGTGTAGTCTTGAATGGCATCTAAATGATGCAAATCTCTTCTTGATCCCTGGAACCATATTTTAGGGAGTTGTTTCCTCTTCTGTTTATTATATTATGTCCAGAAAGGGAAGGATAGCAAAAAGATAGACAAATCTATATAATCTTGCATTCTTATGGCAATGATTCTCATCCCCCTTTTTTAAGCAATCATTCTTAAATCTTATTATTGACTTTATCCCACCCTAAGCTACAGAATGAATAAGAAATGGTTAAATAATAGTACTGCCAATAAAACTATGCTGTATATTCCACCAGCAACATATGCAGTGTTTTTCAGAGCAAATCTATAATATTGTAAATTGCATACATAGCACAAATTATTAAAATATGCTTGTCCTATTTTTTAATTTGTGCACTTCAAGTTCTTTTTTCTCCCCATCAATGCCTTTTTGTCATAATTTGATATATAAATATGATTGGTCAGGGGAAAAAAGTCTGATCTTCAAACAGAATAAGAACATGGTAATTGCATCATAGTGAATCAGATGCAAGTTCATCTACTCAATAGAGACATTGATCAGCAGCATCTATCCCAAATTATGAACCAGAATATTTCAAACTATGCAAGGGGAACTTGGGAATTAAATCTAGTTTTTCTATATTCAAAAAAATGACTCTATCACTGAACTGCACCCTTTTCCTCATGACACAGTCTGACCGACACATAGGCGAAGATGCACACTTTGGAAAAATGAAACTATTGTGTCCAATTAAGTAGGATTGTCATTTTGGTTAGAAATCAGGAAATTGGTACTTGATCACCAAGCTCAGCAATAGAAGAGTTCACAGAAAAATAGACAGCCATAGCAGTAGAGGAGTCACAAGGCTTGACCCCAGTACAGTATATGAAGATTTAATTTGTTTCTAAATTGCTCTTTCATGTCCATATTAAACCTATCTCTACTCCCTCTCCCTTTTCCACAGCTCCAGTTGTGGCAACACTGAAGCCCCAAAATGGCCACAGCCAGGTCAGTTTCAGAGTTGACATCCCTGAATAGAAGGTTCCATGAAAAGAGCACTGATTCATTCAGAGCAGAGTAAAAAATAAAATAAAAGAATTTATGAAAACAAAAATATTGAGTATTCTTTAAACTGTGTTTCTCTATGTGAGCAATTTGTGAGGTAAGATGTCTACACATTCCATAGTTGCTGAACAGTCTTGCCTTCAATGCAAGGCACTAGAGTGTTGGATAACACACTAGACTGCCCATCTAGAAACTCCATGGAGTTTCTCCATGTTAAAAACTCCTGCTCTTAGAGATATGAGTTATAGTACTGATAGTACAGTTTCTGATGGGCACGATTGTTCATTTGCCCCAGCTTTGCCTTCTTCTTCTTTTTTTTTTAACAAATTTTATTCAGTTTTTCACATTAAAAACAAAAATCTCTTTTTAGTGGACAACATATTTCCGGGTCATCACCTTTACATACAAATATGACAGCAATTATACATTCATATATGCATACTTAATTCTATTATAATATTTTCCATTCCAAATTTTCAATAAGGAGAGAAACAAACACATTAATTCTAGCCTCTTTCATTAATCTCAATCGAAACATCTTTTTGTTTCATTTCAATTATTTCAAATATAATCCTTTAATATTTATTTTAAAAATAAAGATAAACAATATGTGTTTGCCTAATAATAATAATAATAATAATAATAATAATAATAATAATAAAGCTACCAATGTCTCTCCTTGCTTTTAATAGTCTATATTAATTAATTAATTAATTAATTAATTAATTAATTAATTATTTAATATAGACTATTAATTTAATTAATAGTCTATATTAAATTATTAATTTAGCTAGTTGTTTCATATTCTGTCATATTCTGACTATATGACATAGTCTGTCATATTCCCTTTCTACTACACATTCTTTTTATGAATTCTAGATTAATACAAATTTTAACACTAAAAAAAACCAAGTATAGGTTTCCCCCCTTTTACTGTTTTGAGTTTGACACCTCAATGATTAAAATATACCTTTATTCCCTCATCTTGATTCCCAATAAACCATTATTTTAAAGAAGTTACAATAATAATCATTACATCTTTTCAATTGGATTCCGCAGCATATTTTCTCCCCTTGATTTTTAATAAGAGTTATCAGTATCTATATTACCCTATTTTCTAAATATTTTTAATTGCAGAAATATTCTTATTACCCCTTGTCACCCTGCAGAATCCCCCTTTTAATTCATCAACCATTATCTCTGAAAAAACAATTTCTTTTTACTATTTCTGTATTTCTTTATTTCATGCACCTGTTTCTTACTGCTTCTCCTCCCCCTC
Source organism: Hydrophis major (assembly GCA_033807585.1). Classification (NCBI taxonomy): domain Eukaryota; kingdom Metazoa; phylum Chordata; class Lepidosauria; order Squamata; family Elapidae; genus Hydrophis; species Hydrophis major. Next base: position 71,795,048 of record CM066328.1, on the reverse strand, counting down.
TTTTCCCCATATCTTTTCTCATTCCAATGTCTTCCTTTCCCCTTTTCTGCTGGGTCTTTCTGCCTTTTCTGACTTCACAGGTATTCCCTCTTTTGATTGCCTTCTTAAGTCTCAACTTTTTAACCTTCCTTCTTTCCCCACTTCTTTGTAGTGTTCTTTGTGTTAATTGTCTATTTAAGATGGCTTCTCCTTGAGTTGACCCCTCCTCCTCTGAAGCTCTTTCTTCTTGTTCTTCAATCACCATTTCCATTTTTTTCTAACACAGAGCAAAGTGATTAGCCTCTTGTAGTAATTCTCTCATATTTTTAAGTTCCATTTTTAATTCCCAAAGAGATATCATCATTACACACTCTAATATTTTATGATAGTTAAAGTCCACAAAAAAACCACTTTTACTTTCCTTCTTTCTTCTTTCAATATTCTAAAGTTATCAGTTATTCCAGCCCAGGGTCTATACCAAAAACATCAATCAATCCCACAGTCAGTCTTTCCTTGCTTTTTTCTTTATTCTGGTTCTGCTTTCACTTTCTAAGATTCTTACTTTGTTTCAATATTTCTGTAATGTTATATCCACACAAGTTCATTCAGAAACAGGATGCTTTCCCTTTTGTTTGAGCTCAAGTTTTTGTCAAAAGGTGACAGTCTCCATTATACAAAGTCTTCACCTTTTCCCCCTATTTTTTTATTTAAGGTTTTTTGAACCTCAATATTCCAGCACAGTCCATTCTCCAATTTATAAACTTTATTATTATTATTTTTTGACAATCTTAAGTCCAGCTTTATTTTATGCCTGTTTATTCCCAAAACATTTTAGTCCAATTTTGTTAAATCTTTAGTTCCAGCTTCTTCCTTTCCTGGTTTGAAGCCCTGCTTAGCTGTCAAAAATATTTTCTTTTTTTTTTCTCTGTCCCTTTGTAATCTCACCACTCACTTTTCTTTTCTTAAAAATTTCATGTTACCTTAATCCCGGGGTACTTTTGTTTAGTTGTATTGCCCAGTTGTCCCAGTTCAGATTTATCCACCTCTTTCTTCCCTTCTGCACAAATCTTAATCCAGCTGAGTCGTCCTCTTCGGGGTGGCCATTTTAAACCACTGCTGCAGTCGTCTTCAGGGGGGGAAAAGACCAAGCCCAGAAGGGGAGATGCGGCTCCCCTCAACTTGGCTTGCAGCTTCCCCTTACTCCGCCGCCCCTCCAAGGCAGCTTCAGCCCCTAATCATAATAATTGGGGCTCTCCAACAAAAGAGCACGGACCATAGCCACAGAGAGTCACGATCTACTGTCTGTCAGCGAGGAGGCTCTGCCTTCTTCCAGCTTTGTCTTCTTCTAATGAGACTACTTTTAGGTGTTTCTGTGGGTGGCTAGCTTGATATGCTCTGTGATCTTATGCTAGACTTAGTATCTTGTCCTAACTAGCTTAAAGTCATCTCTTTTTGTTAGATGCTTTTTCTCATCCTTTTGTTAAGTGCTAGCTTTGCCTTGGGTCCAAGGTTAATGATTGTTTATTCCTTGTGGTTTGACTTATATTCATTTCTCTCTTTCTTTGGATTTAGATATAATTGTTTTTGCTTTCCTTGCCCTTTGGCTTGGAACACAGCTAGTTATATTACACAGGTCTTGAATGATGCCCTTTTGTGATTTATAACTCAACAGTGGAGTTCTTAGTGCTCCCTGAACTTGTTTTCTTGCAGATGTTTCATTACCCAACTAGGTAGCTTTATTAGTACACTGGGTAATAGTGAACAGGTACTAAATTCATTGAGTAATGGCACATCTACAAGCAAGGAATAAAGCTCAGAAGACATCAGGAACTCCACAGTTCAGTCCTGAGCCATAGATTCTTTCTTCTATTATAAATCATCTCCTGAGATATTTCTTTATTTTTATTTTAGAAAATCTAGTTGTCATGCATTTTAAGTTGTCAGCCAAAGGATATACTCCAGAGTCATGCTAGTCTCCTAATCTCCACATTTATTTAACATGGATTTTATTAAATATGCTTGCTCTGCTCTCTGGTAAAATAAGCCTTTATATTTTATTCTTTATCTCTTTTTATTATTTAATGAAAGCCAGCTTGATCTAGCTGTTGAAGCATCAGGCTATCAACAGTAGAGACCTTCAAATTTCTAGGTTCTACTATATCACATGACCTAAAATGGACACCTAACATCAAATACATCATCAAAAAAGCACAACAAAGAATCCTCTTTCTGCTCCAACTCAGAAAGCTCAAACTGCCCAAGGAGCTGCTGATACAGTTCTACAGAGGAATTATTGAGTCTATCATCTGCACCTCTATAACTGTCTGGTTTAGTTCTACAACCCAACAGGACAGACACAGACTTCAGAGGATAATTAGGACTGAAGAAAAAACAATTACTACCCACCTGCCTTCAATTGAGGACCTGTATACTGCACAAGTCAAAAAGAGGGCTGTGAAAATATTTACAGACCCCTCACATCCCGGACATAAACTGTTTCAACTCCTTCCCTCAAAATGATGCTATAGAGCACTGCACACCAGAAAAACTATGTTAAGCCTGTGTTCCCCAACCAGGGTTAAGGAGACAAGCTGAACAGAATGTGCAGCGTTAGTCAGATAGGCATACAGATAAATGTGTGAGATAAGTTTGTATGTTAGTTAACATACAGTAAAAATAACAGATACGCTTGTGTTATCAAAAATATAGTTTCTTCCATTTAGAGTTTTATAGCATAGTCAAAATAACAGTCCATTAGTCATGTATCATTTTAGTCATTCCATTTAAGGATATTCAATTAGAAAAGTCCGTGTAGAATATCCAATGTCAGATCACTTACAATAAATTAGTCCTCTCACCGTTGATAAATCAACAGTCCTTTCTCTCTCCCGTTCCAGTAGGGGAAAAATGCAGTCTTCAGTCTATCCAGTAATTAGGGATCATAAAGCCAGAGAGAGCAAGCTGCTGTGCCTTGCTTCTTTTATGGTGCTTTTACAACCACTCCCTTAATTACATTCTTACAGTTAAAGTTACAGACACTTTAACTAACAAACCATGATAACATATTTATTATTTTACCTAAACCAGTTAGGGTAAACAATGTTATCCCTTACATTCTCCCCTTTTAGGTAATAATACTATAACTATTTACATCTTTAAATCATATTTGTTACAACTCTCTTTAAACTTAATTACACCTTGAGCTTTTGTAAACTGGTCTGCAATATTTTCTTCTGTCATGCAGTATTCCAATTTAATTAGCCCATTCTTTATAGATTCTCTAACATTTAAGTATCTTAAGTCAGTATGCTTTGATCTAGTTTTTACAGCAATATTAGTAGCTAACTTTATGGTTGCCTGGTTTCCTCGTACACAATAATGGAATCTTTAACAGTTACACCCATGTCTAATAATAACTGTTTGTACAAAATTAAGTCAGTGCATAGTAATGACAGACATGAAAATTCCGCTTCCAGCGTGGACAAGCTGATATGCTGTTGTCTGATTGACCTCCACCCTATTAGTGTCTTACCAAATAATATAGCCATCCCAGATGTTGATTTTCTAGTGTTTATGTCAGTTGCAAAACTTGCATCTGCATAGGCACTAAGACTCAAATCACCCTTTGGTTCTATATACAATGCATGGTTCATTGTTCCTTTAAGATATCTTAAAATTCTTTTTAATGATTGCCAATGACATTGATATGGATCTGAATTAAAACGTGCCAGCTGATTTACACTATAAGCTATATCTGGCCTAGACCAATTGCTTATATATGATAAGCTACCAATCAAAGATTGATATATAAACTTATCAAATTTGGAACTTTGATCATCAGTTTGGCAAACTTCCTGACTCATTGGAGTCTTTGCCGGTTTACAAAGTTCCATTTTATACGTTTTAATTAATTGGCAAATTTTATCTTCTTGAGATATCTTAAATCCATTTTTTGTTTTGTTAATTGTCAATCCTAGATACTTTTTAATTTCACCAAAATGCTTTAATTTTATCGTTTTAGCTAATAATGATATAATCTTATTAGCTTCATTATTAGTCTTAGTTATCAAAGCAATATGACCTGTAAATAATAACAATAATGACACTGTTCCATTATTTTCTCTTTTAAACACACATGGATCTGCTAAACCAGATTTAAAACCTATATTGTTTAATTCTTTCACAATATATTGGTTCCACTCAAAGCCAGATTGTTTCAACCCATAAAGACTCTTTTTGAGTTTCCAACAATCATTACTATTTACTTTATTGTCTTTTATAATAACTGGCTTTTTCAAATATATAGTGTGCTGCAATGATGCATGCAAATAAGCAGTTTCTACATCTAAATGGTTAATGACATAGTTTTTCTTAGCTGCCCACACTAAAGCTGCTCTTAAAGATGTTGCTTTAAGACTTGGTGCAAAAACTTCATCGTAATCAGATGCAGTTTGATTAAATCCTTGAGTACCAACTAGCTTTAAGGGAAACAGTCCCATCATTTCCAGTTTTTATTTTAAATATCCATTTGCACCCAATGGATTTTTCTCCTGGAGGTAATTTAGCATCTTCATATATTTCATTATCTTTAATGAATTTAGTTCTTTTTCCATTGCCTTTTGCCAATTCTCCTGATCCTCAGCAGGATACATCCTAAATTCATCTACACTAGTTGGAACTTTAGTTACTTGGCAAACTATACTTGCTTGATACCTATCAGGTGGTCTAGTTATACGTGTAGTACGCCGAGGTATTACAGGACTTACAGGTGGACTTACATTTATTAACTGTTCTTGATTATCTCACTCTTCCTGATCAACTGTTTCCTCTTGTTCTGGTTCTATTTGCTCTTTGTGGACTTCTTCTTTAATTGGACTCTTCTTATAACTAGCCTGATCTTTTTGCCTTTTGTAGGGATCAATAATTACTTCCTTATTTAAATCTTGCTCTAATCTATTCCATCCTACATGTTCTAGGAATTTAGCACTAGCACTGGTGTAAACTCTAGATGTACCTGGTTCCCAGAATCTATAAGATCTGTGATTTGATTCATATCCTACAAAAAATAATCTTTTAGCTCGATGCTGTCCTTTTTGTCTAAGTTGTGAAGGGATATGCACCCATGCTGGTGCTCCAAATGTGTGCATGTAACTTAAATCAGGTTTTGTACCATGCCACAATGTGAATGGTAATTCACTTGTTGTTAAATTAACAACATAATTTAACATATGATTACCACACATTATTGCTTCTCCCCATAAATTGTCAGGTAATCCTGAATCAGACAACATAGTACGTGCCATTGATTGTAGTGTTTGGCCTCGTCTCTCTATAAAGGCATTATGTTGTAGCCTATATAGTGCAGACTTTTTATGTTGAATACCTAACATTCTAAGTCTATTCTGGAATTATTATTTGTAAATTCTGCACCATTATCTGTTATAAGAGTTACTAATTTCTTTTTAGTTTTTCTTTCTGCAAATTTAATCCAATTAAAGATATTTAGATACATTTCAGTTTTGCTCTTCATTAAATAGCAAAACCCATATCTAGATTAGTGGTCCATAATGCTTAGTATGTATCGAGCTCCTCCTACACTTGGTTTTTTTGGACCTATTAAATCAGCAAATACTACCTCTAAAGGTTCTTTGCTAGTAAATCCATCAACTCTATTTGCCGGCATGACCTTGCTTTTGCTTTGATTAAAAGCAAAACATTGCAAATATTTATTACAAGGTTTCAAACTTATTCCTTTAGATAGTTGAACAGTTCTCTTAAGCATTTTAAAATTTAAATGCCCTAGCCGTCGGTGTAACAAGTGAATACATTCATCATGAGGTTTCTTATTATCATAAACCATGTTAGCCACCTCTAAACTATTATCATTTAAAACATATAATTCACCTCTTAAAGATGCAGTAATTTTCTTAACTTCTTTTTCAATTATGCAGTTATCTCCCCTAAAGGTAACTACATATCCTAGTTTAACCAAAATTCTAACTGAAATTAAATTAAACTTAAGTTGTGGTACTTATAACATTTTTACATTCTCTTTTATGAAAGAACATTATGCTATACCTTTAGCTTTCAGTTTCCAGCCATTGGCTAACGATATCTGCTGTGTACTCTGGGACATTTTAATAAAATTTTTGTTATCATTTGTTATACAGTGGGATGCTCCACTGTCAACCACCCATAAATTATTTTTTACAGCTCCGTTAATATACATGGCTAACTCTAAATTTTTATTTTTATTTTGGTTACTTTTAGTATTCTGGCCAGCATTTTGGCGCTTTGCTTTTTTACAAAATCTTACCAAATGTCCTCTTCCTCCACAATTAAAACACTTTTTAATTGCATATGCAGTAGGAGATTCAATATCTTCTTTTTGAGGTTGCTCCCTCCTTAACTGATCTCTTTCAAGTCTTCTTCTTGCCTCTTCAATCAATCTGCCAGTTATATCAGTTAAAGTTAAACTTTCCTTAGGCAAAATTTCAAGGGAAGTGACGTAGTTATCTAAACTTTCATCTAATGAATACAGAATTATGTAGACTTGGTGTAGTTCAGAGAAAATAAGTTCTTTCTCGTGCAGTTCTTGAAAAATGCTTTTTATAGTTTTCAAATGACTAAGCATATCACCATTCATTTGGAGATGCATCCTGAAAAGCTTCCGTGTTGGATTTATGTGAGCACCAACGTTATCTTGGACATAAATCCTCTTCAGCTTCTGCCAACACTCAACAGCCGTTTGCTCTCCATGGATATGAATAAGTTTCTGGTCAGATAGTGTTAGTCCTATTATGCAAAGAGCTTGTTCATTCTTCAGTTTAAAGTCTTTTATATTTTGTCTATCTTCCTCAATCTCTGGATCCCATTCCTCTACGTTTGGTGGGTTTTCAATTATATTCCACAGACCTTCTCTTCGTAGAAGTAGACTACATTTCATAGACCATGATACATAGTTTGTTCCATCCAACTTGGATATAAGGGATAAACTTTGTAAATTGACTTGTGCCATGTTTTCTTTATATGGATATAAAACTATAATTAATAAAACACAGCTGTCTGTTTATTTTAATGTGTAACAATATAAACTCTCACTTTTTACATAAATCTGTTTTATCCTAGTTAAACTCACTTTGCAGCCTCTGGGCCCATAACCAGTGTTAAGCCTGTGTTCCCCAACCAGGGTTAAGAAGACAAGCTGAACAGAATGTGCAGCGTTAGTCAGATAGGCATACAGATAAATGTGTGAGATAAGTTTGTATGTTAGTTAACATACAGTAAAAATAACAGATACGCTTGTGTTATCAAAAATATAGTTTATTCCATTTAGAGTTTTATAGCATAGTCAAAATCATAGTCCATTAGTCATGTATCGTTTTAGTCAGTCCATTCAAGGATATTCAATTAGCAAAGTCCGTGTAGAATATCCAATGTCAGTTCACTTACAATAAATCAGTCCTCTCACAGTTGATAAATTAACAGTCCTTTCTCTCTCCTGTTCCAGTTGGGGATAAAACGCAGTCTTCAGTCTATCCAGTAATTAGGGATCATAAAGCCAGAGAGAGCAAGCTGCCGTGCCTTGCTTCTTTTATGGTGCTTTTGCAACCACTCCCTTAATTACATTCTTACAGTTAAAGTTACAGACACTTTAACCAACAAACCATGATAACAGATTTATTATTTTACCTAAACCAGTTAGGGTAAACAATGTTATCCCTAACAAATTAGACACAAGAACATTTTTTTCCTAAAAGCCATCACTCTGCTAAACAAATAATTCCCTCAATGTTGTTCAAAGTGTACACTACTATTACTGTTAATCTTCTCTCCACTCCTTATCATCCATCCCCTCCCACTTGACTGTTTCCTATTATGATTTGATTGTTGATTGTACCCTATGACTATCATTAAGTTTTGTACATTATGATTCTTGATTCTTTATGAATGTATCTTTTCTTTATGTATACTGAGAGTATTTACACCAAGACAAATTCCTTGTGTGTCCAATCACACTTGGCCAATAAAGTATTCTATTCTATTCTATTCTATTCTATTCTATTCTATTCTATTCTATTCTATTCTATTCTTCTAGAATTAAATAAGAAAAATGGTTAAACTAATGTCTACATTACACAGAAATGGTGAAGTGCTGAAGATAATGTATACATAGCAACTGAGTATAGACAGGCCTCTGTCACAAATGAAAGCAAATATACGCGCTCAGGATCATGTTGTAGGATCCTATCTGGGTTGGACACTGGGACCAGAGGTTTTTGTCTTCTCATGCTGAAGCCTAACTTCAGTGAACGTCTCTCTGGAAGAGTGTTGGATTGTTCTGTGTGTGGTATTTATACATTGCATCCATACCATGACGATGCATCAGATTTGCTTGAGTCCTAAATCCCTGGACAAACCAGACCAGTTCATGCCTTTACAATCTGAAGTGATCCAAACAAACTTTGAATGTGATTTGTTACTGTCTCCCACTTCCTTCTCTGTCCCCTAAAGGACCACTTTCAGATTTCAGCCTCTATGAAACAACAGGGTAAAGTAAAAGAGAAAGAATATAGAGTTGAGTGATAATGGAACTTTTTTTCTAATCACATAGACTAGGCTGTCAGGGCTTTCTCTCTGAAAATAGCAAAAAAAAAAAAAAGGAAAAGATTTTAAGTCACATATTATCCTCTGTCTGCATTCAAAAGGTGATTTAATTCTATCAGTGGGATCAGGAGAAGCAACTCTGGACAGACAATGTTGAATTGTTTGTTACAAATGTCATTTTATTCTATCCAATAGCTGCAAGCCTTTTCCTTTTTAAGTCAGAATGTAATGTACTGAGTGTAAAGGAGTTTATCTCCATATACTTATCATTTTTTAAAAATTTCACAGTTAACTTGGCAAGGAGTTGCCCATAATGTTTGTAGTTTTCACAGATATTGCCCATCAGTGGGGGATTAGTGCATGAGAACCTCTCCCAAATCTGTGACAAGAAGAAAGAATTAGCAAACTGTCTTCTTCCAAACCTATAATGACTCCTTTGTACAAAAAAACCCCTCTACATTATTGGATAGAGATTTGACAGGCAAAAGTCCCACAGTTATTCTGCAAATGACATCTAATTTTGTCCAATTTAATGATTTTAAAAATATGCAAACATATTCTTAAAACAAAAGCAACAGAAATGCAGAGGAAGCTAGATGCATAATTTCATTGTCATCAGATACATTTCATTTCATTAGATACATTTCATTGTCATGGAAGAATTATTCCCATTTTATTAAATAAAAATAGAGGTCTTTCCACTGACAGTCAGGTGGAGGCACAAAACTTTGGTTTTCTGAAAAATTGTTGAATCACATGAATAGATAGAAATAGAATTAGAATTAGAATAGAATAGAATAGAACAGCAGAGTTGGAAAGGACCTTGGAGGTCTTCTAGTCCAACCCCCTGCTTAGGCAGAAAACCCTATACCACTTCAGACAAATGGTCCAATCTGTTCTTAAAAACTTCTGGTGTTGGAGCATTTACAGCTTCTGGAGGCAAGTTGTTCCACTGATTAATTGTTCTGTCAGGAAATTTCTCCTTAGTTCCAGGTTACTTCTGTCCTTGATTAGTTTTCACCCATTGCTTCTTGTCCTGCCCTCAGGTGCTTTGGAGGATAGGTTGACTCCCTCTTCTTTGTGGCAGTCCCTGAGATATTGGAACACTGCTATTATGTTACCCCTAGTCATTCTTTTCATCAAACTAGACATATACCCAGTTCCAGCAACCATCCTTTATATATTTTAACCGCCAGTTCTCTAATCATCTTTGTTGCTCCTCTCTGCACTTTCTAGAGTTTCAACATCTTTTTTACATTGTGGCAACCAAAACTGAATGCAGTATTCCAAGTGTGGTCTTACCAAGGCATTATAAAGTGGTATTAACACTTCACATAATGTTGATTCTATCCTTCTGTTTATGGATCCTAGAACTGTGTTGGCAGCTGCAGTACACTGCTGGCTTATATTTAAACGATTGTCCACTAGGACTGCAAGATCCCTCTCACAGTTATTGAATGAGGTACCACATATACTGTACCTATGCATTCTATATTGAGTGAGGTACCATATATACCATACCTATGCATTTTGTTTTTCTTACCTAAATGTAGCTGTAGTATTTATCATGTCCAAATTGTGGATTTATTTTAACATAAATTACTCAGGTAAAAATTACTATAATTCAAATTTTATTACTTATACAGTCCTGATTATTGATGTTGTCATTCATATATTATTTGAATTTTAACAGTGATTTGTATAGTCAAATTCTTAAGATTAACTAAATAGTGAAAATTTTAAACTAATCTATGATGTTTGTAAAATTTCTATTTTTCTATTTTTATTTATTTATTTGCCTTATTTTGCCCTTTATTCTTTTTAAATTTTCTTTTGTCATTTCTTAAAAATTCTTCATAAAATGTAGTAAAAAAATTGTAGCTTTCATATTTGGGGAGTACAGAGGTTGTTTTTAAACAAAGGAAATTATAAATATATAGAGATCAGAAATTTGAATTCTTCATGTTTTCTTTTCCACAGTTCTAGGTTTAATCTCTTGGTCCAATGGGAGTTTCTGATTTTAAATTTTAATTCAATTAAAATGTGTTTAAAAGTTCTGGTTATGATACAGAATTGTAATTCTGATTCAAATGTTTTAAGCTGATGTATATTTGAACCACTATATTGTATCAAAACGGAACAAGAACAAACTAAAATCAATAAAAGTTTACAAATAAGTAATTGGATGGATTCTTCTCCTAATGATATTTATTTGGACATCATTCCCACTGAAATAAAAATAATAGAGTTTCAAGTAAGTATGCTGGACCATTATAGAGTCTAGAAATAATTGCTTTTTTATTTATCGACTGCATATTATGTCAAATATTTCTTTAATTAAAGCTAAACTTAACTAAATCTATGGACTGAATTTATCCCAGAAAAATAATAAAACCTGATTGAACATTGGTTGAATGAAGAAATCTTTAATATGATGAACATCTCTTTTCTTGTTGTTTACTCACCAAGTGTCAGCTTTGAAATTCAGCTGCCACATTTTTTTTAGAGAGTTAGAGGAGTTGAAAAGTTCAAAGTTATTCTGTGTGTCGTATTAAGAATTCCCAGTTGCAGTTAATTGGTTCTCCTGATTTATGAAGTGTAGAAGTGGGAGGAGAGAAGGGAGGAGAGAAGGTGGGTTCTGTATAACACGTGAAAAAACTTTCACTTGGGAAATTGTTTTTGACATGCCAGAACTGTTCCTAATAAATCAATTGGAAGATAACATCTCGGAGTGATTGATATCATGGATACTTTCTGGATGCTTGACACCAAGACTATGATGGTAGGAGAACCTGGTTCTAGGACAAAATCTGAACTATTCAACAAACACTAGTTCTTTGCTAGCGTATCAATAACTAATAATCTGATTTTCCTTAAAGAAGGTGTAGAAGATGGTCACTATCAGGACTTTTTAAAATCTTTTAATGCAGAACTAGATTTTCACAAGATCTTGGGTTTTCACAGACTAAGGGCAACTATCACTTATCACCTAATCAGGGGTTCTGATTTGTGTGCTTTAACTAACAGTTTATGTCACCTGAAAAAATTTGAAAACTTCTGATTGACACCTTTTCATCCCTCCATATCATAAATTTTTAGATTTTACCCACTTCATGTGAGACCCACTTTGATAAAATAGTTATGGACTTTTTCTGGGCTCATGCCATCATGACTCTAAGCTAATTTAAATAAATAAAATCTGACCTATATTGAAACACATTGGCAACAGCTTGTGACATATGCAATCTGTACTTCAGGTTACCACATCCTACCATTGGATAGTTCCCTCACTGATATGATATCTCATCTTTCTGTTGTTTCAGGAAAACCATTGCCAATTACTTTCCTTCTCATGGATATATGCTTTTAAATTATGATTGAGTAAACACACCAAGTTAAACTGAATTTATAGATACAAAGTAGAAGCATCAAAATCTGCATCCATAAATGCACATGCATGCACACACACACATAACAATCCTTAAATCCTTTTTTACTGCTATATTTATTTATAAAGGCCTTTAATCCCATCCTTACCATGACTGATATAAGAGCACAATGATTGTAGTTCTTGCCTTATAAAAATAAGGTATATAGTTCAAAACTTGATAGAAATAAAAGTTGACACTCTTTTATTTCAGATTTTTTTTTAATCTTTCCATAAGTCTAAAAACTCATATTTAGGAAACCAATGATGCTGGATAAATCACTATACAATGAAGAGTAGAACATTCATGTACATTCTGTGGCCAATTCATTATGTGCAAGAACACCTTATTCCACCTTGAAAAATTTGCTGAAATATTCTCTTTTGAAATAAATCTTTAAAAAATTATCTTTCCTCAGACTGAAACAAAACCAATTGCACAAACAATTCCAACAACAGACACCTCAACCTACAACCTGCCTACAAACCCCTGAGAATTCAAATTAACTACACAACCAATCAATCAACAACAGCACCAACCTAACCAGCATTTTACCTTCTACTGTGTGACCCCATCAAAGAAACTATCACAAGACTTTCACCTGACATGTCCACCCGTTACAATACCTACTGACCATACAAAGCCATTATAAGCAGAACACCAACACCAACATTCCTTAAATTCAGTGAAAGTCTGGTAAAGAAACATTCATAAACCAACCCACAAGCTCAGACAATGAACATCCTCTCTCACAAAACCAATAGGAAAAAAGGCATGCACATGCGCATGCAGTGGTTTTATGGTTTTATGTATTTGTGCATCATATACAAAAGACATGTGGTTGTATGATTTTAAATATCACATACAGAAACTTTTCAAAAACAAATTCAGGATTTCTCTTTAATTTGATTTAGTAGATTTAGGTTCTGTCTGACTCCAAATCATTCTGAAAAGCTCATTCTATAACCAAGAAAATAAAGTTCAACCCAATTCAAAACACAACCCCAAAACCAGGGATAATATATATACACACTCATGTATACATGCGGGGGAGGGGGGAAGAGTAAGTACTTGTTTGGTAAGATGTCTTACATTTAGTATTTTTTGAAGGCACTGTAATGTAACAATGTTTAGGCCTGACTATGTAAATTGCAAATGCTACACAGCCACTATGGATGAATTCTGAAGAAATGTCACTTAGAGCACTGCTGTAATGTTTTAGGAGCACTGAAATTAATACTGGAAATGGTCCAACAGGCTTAGGGAACAAGGAGATGTGGGAAGTATTCTATTTGTCACTGTTTTAGAACACAATATTCCGACCTTTTAAAAACATGTAATGAAATGGAACAATGTCACATAGTTTTATGGAATAAATAAAGTGGCAGACCAACTAATTAGAAAATAATAACAAATCAGGCCCAAACGAGAAGGGAGTTTTACACACTTTTTAAAATACAGTTGCATCCATGCAGAAATAGCAAGTTTGTTTCCTTGTCAAATTTAGATGCCACCAATCTCACACAGAGTGACAAATTGTTGTGCAGTGGACTATCCTGAGCTATGCAGACCCATCATTCTTGGAAGCAGCCATCTTGCTTTCCATGTGTGCCAGTGACACTCAGAGAAAGAGGGAACTGTGTATAGGCAGCATCTATAGCAACTGAAGAATTTGGATTGAGAAGGGAACAGATTTTTAATCTGCAGGTCCAGAAAATTCTAGAATGTAGTTCCAAAGATTGCTGCTTCCTTCAAGTGAAGGAGGTAACAATTATCCTTAGATTGCCTTGGTCCCAGAGAAAATTGTTTTATGTTTATGGTTGCTCCTGGTGAGAGCAGTTGTGAACCAAGGAGATGGTGTGACATCAGTGTGTGTGTGTGTGTGTCTGATAGAGGCAGCTGACTGACCATTCCCCACCCCCTCAGGCATTGGACCTGACTCTGAGGTGAGATTATTTTTAGCTGTTTATTTGTACGAATATGTGCATGTCTGTTTTGAACATGATATGCTTTTAATGTCTGTTTTGGTAACTGTGTTATGTTTTTAATTGTATAATATAATTACCTAAAGTCTCATGGGGAGTGTTCAAGCATACAAATGGAAAGAATAAACAAATAAGTAAATGTTAATTTTGTTTTAATGTACCTCAGCTTCTGAAGGTCAAACTCCATTTCATTAGATGCACCGATATTCATCAGTAGATTCTCAGAAATGGAAAAAAAAATTCTACATGTCTAAAAACTGATTATTTAAGAAAGATGAAATCTAGTATTACCCTCACTTATGTATAATGGGCATTTTTTCTTTTCAGCTGCAGCTTTTCATAACTTTTCAAATTTCTTTAGAATGTCCTCTAATTCCTGTCTTCCTTTAGTTTTCTATGTCTCCCATACATTTTCTCACAAAACCTTTAAGAATCTACAGAGGTCTGAGGATGACTGGGAATGATTTGCCACCATATTGTAACAAGAAGGGTTATTTGAATGTCACCCCAAATGAAATCATTGATAAACCAATTCATGTGTTGGATTCACTGGGCTCAGAAAAGATGATGTGACAACCACTGTGACTCCTGTTAAGATACCACAAGACCTCTTGTTTTTGCTACAACAAATTAATATGGTTTCAGTGTGAAATTTATTTCAGGCATGCTTTTTAAAATGCTATTGTGCTGCACTCTTCTGATCTTGTACCATGATTTCTATTTTCTAAACAGGGGAGGGTGGGAAGACAAACCACAGCAGCAGATGCACAAAAACATATGTAAAATGTGTTTTGCTTGTTCCCAAAAGCCCCTTGGGGAATGCTATGCAAGGAGTAGTTAGTGGAACTAACCATCCATTGCAGAATCTAGCTGCCTGGCATTTCATCACCATGCCATGGAGATGCTTCCTCAAAGTGAGAATGTATTGATTTGAAGCAACAGTAGATACCAAATCAAGCTAAAAGCTTTGCAGAGCTGTTAAACAATAACTCAGAACAAAGTCACACAAAATGCATATTTCTCTGTGTGAGTAGATGATTAAAAGGAAAACATTTATTCACACTCTGTTTACATTTGTTAAAGTGCCAGGTTGCCAATCTTCCAAAGAGTGGGTACGTTCAGGATAAATAAGTTAAATTAATTAATTCTATTAATTATGGTTATTCTGGTATAAATTAATAAACTTCAACAAATATGAAAAATAAATATTTATTTGCAATTGTAATTACCTGTATAAAGAACATTAATACATTATAGGTGGTTGTAACACAAACTAGATTAAGATTTTTAAAGAAATAAACCTCCAAGTGATCCATCACATGTTACCTAGTTCTGAAACCATGAAAAGCAGAGGCTCCTTTATTAGTATTTATTTATTTATTTATTTATTTATTTATTTATTTATTTATTTATTTATTTATGTTATTTAGTCAAGCGATTATAAGATAACAGGTATAAATATAAGCATAGTTATGAATACATGAAATAGATACAAAGAAGAAAAATAAAAAGAAACAATAGGACAGGGACAGTAGGCATGTTGGTGCGCTTTTGCATGCCCCCTACAGACCTCTTATGAAAGGGGTGAGGTCAATAGTAGACAGTCTAAGGTTAAAGTTTTTGGGGTTTGGGGTGTTAGGGATAACATTGTTTACCCTAACTGGTTTAGGTAAAATAATAAATATGTTATCATGGTTTATTAGTTAAAGTGTCTGCAACTTTAACTGTAGGAATGTAATTAAGGGAGTGGTTGTGAAAGCACCATAACAGAAGCAAGGAACGTCAGCTTGCTCTCTCTGGCTTGATGATCCCTAATTACTGGATGAAGACTGCATTTTTTTCTCCTACTGGAAAAGGAGAGAGAAAGGACTGATTTATTGTAAGTGAACTGACATTGGATATTCTACACGGACTTTTTGCTAATTGAATATCCTTGAATGGACTGACTAAAATGATACATGACTAAAGGACTGTTATTTTGACTATGCTATAAACTCTAAATGGAATAAACTATATTTTGATAGCACAAGCGTGTCTGTTATTTTTACTGTATGTTAACTAACATACAAACCTTATCTCACTCATTTATCTGTGTGCCTATCTGACTAACGCTGCACATTCTGTTTAGCTTGTCTCCTTAACCCTGGTTGGGGAACACAGAAACCACAGAATCAAGTAGAGTATTCCAGACATTGACCACTCTGTTGTTGAAGTTGTATTTCCTGCAATCAAGTTTGGTGCAGTTTACCCTGAATTTGTATCTATTGTGTGCTCTTGTATTGCTATAGTTGAAGCTGAAATAGTCATTGACAGGTAGGACATTGCAATATATAATTTTGTGTACTATACTTAGATCGGACTGAAGGCAGCATAGTTCTAGGTTGTCTAGGTCTAGAATTTCAAGTCTGGTGGCATAAGGTATTCTGCAACGAGTAGAAGAGTGGATAATTCTTCTTGTGAAATATTTCTGGACTTTCTCAGCTGTATTAATATCAGATATGTAATGTGGGTTCCAGACTGATGAGCTGTATTCAAGTATTGGTCAAGCAAATGTTTTGTATGTTCTAGTTAGTAGTGTGATATTATCAGAGAAAAAGCTACGCAGGATTAGGTTAACAACTCTTAATGCCTCTTTGGCTATGTAGTTACAGTGGGCTCTAGCACTTAGATCATTAGAGATGAATACTCCAAGGTCCTTGACAGAGTTTGGATCATCAACAAGGTCTTGACTATTCAGCTTGTATTTTATTTTCTGATATTTTTGCCAATATGTAATTTGCAGACCCCAATCAAGAGCAGGCATTGAACAATTTTCTTCTTATGTTCTCATAGAAGTCCACTGTACCTCTAGGGTTACAATTTTCAAATTCTAGCCCAATTTGACAAGGAAATAAATTTGCTATTTACCCAGTACAAGAATCTAACATTCCTGCATTCCTGACAGATGCCTATTCTTTCTTTAACACTTCTTGCAAAGAAGAATCCACTCTCTCCAGAGGCAGCCTCTTTTACTTTTCTACATCTATTACAGTTGGAATTTTCCCCTGAATTTTCCAGCCAAAATCTACTTCCTTTTAATTTGAGCCCTTTGTTTCCTATTATGTTTTCTAGCAGATCCTGAACCATTCTGCTCCATCTTCTACAGTTAAAGATAATTGTCAAATCATGTCACATAATAGTTGTCATGTCAGAAGCAGGGATAGAACCCACTGCCTTCGTTTTCCTAGATTAAACACAACAAGCACTTCAAACTGTTTGGATGTTTTGCCTTGCAGGTCCTTTATCACCTTAGTTGTATTTTTCTGGACAACTTCCAGCTTGCCAATATTCTTCCTAAAGATACTGATTTAGAATGTGTGTTAGTTTTATACATATGTGCATTTGCATGTGTGTGTACATATATATATGGTGCTTGACTACTGGCCTGATAGTTTAGGGTTGTTGTTGTTTTCACTATTACCACTGTTATATCTCTTTCTTTAGTTATATGTTCATTCTGTAATTTTATTAGTGCATTTCATTGTAGCTATCTTGGCAATGGAAACGTGGTCAAAGGAGAAAATCTCTCTATCTCTATCTCTGTCTCTGTCTCTGTCTCTGTCTCTGTCTCTGTCTCTGTCTCTGTCTCTGTCTCTGTCTCTGTCTCTATATCTATATCTATCTATCTATCTATCTATCTATCTATCTATCTATCTATCTATCTATCTATCTTTATGTGCTTCTCACACCGAGAAGCACAGAGCTGAAGACCAAGCCTGAAGATGATGAATGAGACTTCATCGAAAAGTTGCCTAGATACTTCCAATCTTACGCGGGAGAAAACCCAAATAACCAAAGATCAACATACAAATACCTGCGAGAACCTCAGAGAATATATATATATATGTGTGTGTGTGTGTGTGTGTGTGTGTGTGTGTTTTCTTAAGTTTTCGCGAGTACTTACATGTATGGTATTCAGCTTTGTTCGGGTATTTTCCCACATCATTAAAGTTGTGCTTTTAAAGTTGTAGCAACGTTTCAGCAGAATTTCATCTGCCAGCATCAGGCTTCTGTATAGTGTTCATCTGTGAGTTAGACTTTTACAGTGGTTTCAGATTTAAATTTGGGGCAGTGCAAGGGATTTCGTATACTCCCATAGCCGAGACACTCATCTCCAGAACAAAATGCTTAGCCGACGAACAACACCTAGAGACTGAACTACACACTCTCACCGGCGTGCTAACAGCCAATGGATTCCAAAGAAAGAAGATCACCCACCTAATCCAAAAAGAAACCCCAACCAAAATCGAAGACAGAGAACAAGAGAATGGCAAAGACCTCCTCCCATATATTAAAGGCACTACAGACAAAATCAGCAAGATCCTCCAAAAAGACAACATTAAGACAGCATTCTGCACAAACAGAAAGATATCCACCATCCTAAGGAACTCTAAGGACAAAATCGAGTTCAAAAATCAAGGAGTATACGAAATCCCTTGCACTGCCTGCCCCACCACATACATTGGACAAACTAACAGAAGAATAAGTGCATGCATTGAAGAACATAAGAACTCAATCAAAAAGGAAGAACCGACCTCTTCCCTGGTCCAACACCTCAAAGCCACAGGACATGAGATTGACTTTAAAAATACCAGAACTATCGCCAAAACCGAACACTTCAGCAGCAGAATCATCAGAGAAGCCATAGAGATAGAAAAACGCCCACACAGCATGAATAAACGAGATGATGCCTCCCGCCTACCAGCCATTTGGAAACCCGCCCTCATGAACAGATGCGTACCTAACATGAAGAATGACACCAGACCCACACCCCTGAGAGCCACACAAGATGCCACCACCACACTTCCACGTAGAAAGCAGACTCACACCCACACAGAAGATGAAACACGACCACGGACCAGAAGCCGCACTGCAGCTGCATCACTACCCACCTCAAACCCCTCTGAGCCATACATGAAGCAAACTGACCTCCACCATGAAGATGCAGCACGACCACAAACTCGAAGCCAAACAGCAAGATCACAGCTCACCAGCTCAAACCCTCCAGCAACTAAGACTAACCTGAGCACAATCAAGCCCCCACCTGAACAGAACACGCCTCCAGCCAATCAGAACACAGCCAACCCCCCAACCAATCAGAACACAGCAAAACCCCCAACCAATGAGAACACAGCCAAGCCCCCACCCAATCAAGTCACACCCCCACTAGCAGTTAAAAGGAAGAAGCAGCTGCAAGCTCACATCACTCTGAGAAGCACAGAGCTGAAGACCAAGCCTGAAGATGATGAATGAGACTTCATCGAAACGTTGCCTAGATACTTCCAATCTTACGCGGGAGAAAACCCGAATAACCAAAGATCTATATATATATATATATATATATATATATATATATATATATATATATATATCGTAGAATTGTGAAGATTTGCATCCCGAGATATAAGTTCAAAGGAAAGAAAGATTTGCTCTTCGGGAAAGTTTTTTATTTTTTGTTCAGAATTTTCGGATTTGTTATCTCAAGTCCGTCTTCAGTGAACTGTTAGATGGAGATGTGTCCAGGAAGGAGCTTTGGTCGTTATTTTTATCGTTGGTGTCAGCGTTCTGTGGATTGGCAGCACGGGCATCATCGCGTGATTGACTTGTCAGTTGTTTGGATGCGAGTTGGTTTGTTTTTTGATGTTGTTGATCCAATTATCACGTAAACTTTGATAGTTGGGGTCAATGTCTTTGTGGCGATTAATGCAATTGGTGCCAGTATGCCATGCTTCAATAAATTCACGTGCATAACGTGTTTTGCCTGTGCCAATTATTTTGGTTGCATCCCAGTTAAAGTAATGATTTTGGTCTATGCTGTGTGTTGCTATTTGAGATAGTGGGTCTTTTCTTTTGACAGCTAGTGTGTGTTCATGGATTCCTTCGTGGAGTTGTTTTCCAGTTTGGCCAATGTATTTTTGGGGGCATGTTTTGCATGGTATTTCATATATGACGTTTTTCATTGAAGTGATTGGTAATTTGTCTTTGCCTGATATGAGTGTTTTTCTTAATGAAGTTGTTGGTTTGTGTGCAATATTGATGTTGAATGGTTGTAAGTGTCTTGATATGATTTCTGATACACCTTGTATGTATGGAAGTGAGTACCATTTAGGTGGATTTTGTGGGTTTTTGTTGTTTGTGTCTGTTTGTTTGTGTGATTTATGTGGTTTGTGTCTTAGGCAGTTTTTGATGATCCAAAAAGCTTCATCAAAAACTGCCTAAGACACAAACCACATAAATCACACAAACAAACAGACACAAACAACAAAAACCCACAAAATCCACCTAAATGGTACTCACTTCCATACATACAAGGTGTATCAGAAATCATATCAAGACACTTACAACCATTCAACATCAATATTGCACACAAACCAACAACTTCATTAAGAAAAACACTCATATCAGGCAAAGACAAATTACCAATCACTTCAATGAAAAACGTCATATATGAAATACCATGCAAAACATGCCCCCAAAAATACATTGGCCAAACTGGAAAACAACTCCACGAAAGAATCCATGAACACACACTAGCTGTCAAAAGAAAAGACCCACTATCTCAAATAGCAACACACAGCATAGACCAAAATCATTACTTTAACTGGGATGCAACCAAAATAATTGGCACAGGCAAAACACGTTATGCACGTGAATTTATTGAAGCATGGCATACTGGCACCAATTGCATTAATCGCCACAAAGACATTGACCCCAACTATCAAAGTTTACGTGATAATTGGATCAACAACATCAAAAAACAAACCAACTCGCATCCAAACAACTGACAAGTCAATCACGCGATGATGCCCGTGCTGCCAATCCACAGAACGCTGACACCAACGATAAAAATAACGACCAAAGCTCCTTCCTGGACACATCTCCATCTAACAGTTCACTGAAGACGGACTTGAGATAACAAATCCGAAAATTCTGAACAAAAAATAAAAAACTTTCCCGAAGAGCAAATCTTTCTTTCCTTTGAATATATATATATATATATATATATATATATATATATATTCTTAAGTTTTCGCGGGTACTTACATGTCTGGCATTCAGCTTTGTTCGGGTATTTTCCCACGTCATAATAGTGGTGCTTTTAAAGTTGTAGCAACGTTTCAGCAGAATTTCATCTGCCATCATCAGGCTTCTGTATAGTGTTTGTCTGTGAGTCAGACTTTTACAGTGGTTTCAGATTTAAATTTGGGGCAGCCTATTGCTGTGTCAGAATGGTTTTTTCTTCCTCCTGATTGGTTGAGAGTCTTGGTCTGTGTTTATTGGTCTTGGAGTTTGCTGTGTTCTGCTACTAATATCTTCTGTCTGGTTTTTTTTGGCTCTTTTTGTATCTTGATTGGCTGACAACATTGTGTTACTTTATTGGAGGCCTTTAGTGCAGCTTGGCTTCGGGTAAATGGACGGCTATCATTAGTTAGGAAGCTGCGTTTCATCTGGGTGCCTGGTTGGGGTGTGTTTGAGCTGGAGGTATCAGGGGGGATCTGTTTGTGCCCAGGTGTTTGCCTGGCTTGTGGTGTGGAGATTTTTTTTGTTTGTGAGTGCAGGATTCCAAATTTTATATATATATATATATATACCCACATTTTAAAAAAATCCTTAACTAGTTTAAAATTTGACTTTATTTATTCGTGCTTAAAATTTATTTATTATGCATAAAATTTATTTACCACCCATTGCATATCCAATAACTCTGGGTGGCTTACAATATAAAACATTGAAAAATATTTAAATCATCCATTGTAAAAAATACAATAGATAGAACATTAACAGATAAAATCACAGACACAAGATGGCAAAGAAGGGAGCTGGACACACAGTGAGGGAATGGGCTTAATTTCACATTTTAAATTAAAATTTCCAACTGTTAACTTTTTAACTTTCACTAATTAAAAGCAATGTTAAATTTTAAATGCACAGGAACTCTGTCTCCAAATATAACCACTCTTACATTTTATGTGACACAGTAACTTTTTACCCAAACCCATTTTTGAAAGACAAAGAGTAGCAAGATTTCATGGTGTATGGCCTGTGAAGAACTATAAATTTGGGGTATTAGCTATCTTGTATTTGTAAGATTGCAGTCTTCTCCTGGATAAAGACCAAGTCCCTTATTTCACAGGACATACATATTGTATGTACAGGGGAAAAATAAACCCTTTCATTTACCAATACAGCAGCTGGCTCTGTGATTTGAAAGACAAAGACATTTACCTTAGGTGGAAGTTCTTTTCCTTGGATTTTACTCCTTAAAGTAACCATCTGTTTTCAAGTGTGCTGGAGTTCCTTACTGCATTGCTGAATGCAGGTCTGATTATCTTTCATTACAGGCAGAAATAAGTGTTTTCCTGTCAGTCATGTCTGGTTCTAGGGCATACTGCTCATGTCCGTTTCTTGGCTGAGGGAGCCAGCATTGTCTGAAAGCAATTTCTGTGATCATGTGACCTATATTGCTATATGCCAAAAGTGCATGGAATGGTATGAGTACTTATGAAGTACTCAGTTTTAATCTCATAGAGCTTCTTCCTGATAGCCAAAATTCAGGGAATTTTTTAAAACACAGTTTAGCATATATTTGCCTCATTGTATAACCTGAACAATCTGGAACTGAACACACTCAAAACTGTAGAAATGGAAGTAGATTTTAGAAGAAACCCTCCTAGACTACCACTGTTATGTTTGAGAATGGGTGAGGAGGAATGGAGACAAGCCTCTGAATGGTGAATTTCAGCTCTTTATTTACATAGTGACTTCTCAATAAAACAACAGTAACCCTCGCCTTATATAGGCAACCCTTGTAACGTTTTAACCAATAACAGGCTAGGAACGCTAGCTTTTATGACCAATAGGAACTCTCTGTTAAGGGCCAATCGGATTCCCCGGAACGGGCCAATCCAGTACAGCCGCTTAACAGCCAATCAGAAGTGCAGGGCCAGAATCCCGCACCTACTCCAAGCTCACACTTTATTACTTATATACATACACAACACCCCTTCCCCCTGGTTCCTTAGTCCAAGTCATAGTCTCTTAAATAGGATGGTTGTTTTTTCAGTCTTTTGGATTTCCTTTGTATTGGCTGGTTGCAATCCAGCTGAGGAAGATCGCCGCTTGGTGGTGGGGCTGCCTCTGGTTCAGAGTTCACTTCCAAGTCATTGCCCACATTTTCCGCAATTCCCTGAGGCACAAACGTTTCTCCCTCCAACTCCACTTCTTGAGTTACATTTAAATCGTCGTTTCCTTCGAGCGGGTTCTCTAGGATTTCCACATGTTCCATACCTCCCCCCCCTCAGTTTGGTCATAGGGGAGTTGCGGACTGGCTGCTGCAAGTCATGACCGTAATTGGTCGATATGCCGTTTCCAAAATTTATTGTCAGGGCATTGCACAAGGTAGGATCTGGGGCCGGTTACACGTACTACTGCCGCTTCCACCCACAACGGGTCACCCGATAAGTTCTTTGCATACACGAGGTCTCCTACCTGGAAGGTGCGACAGCGGCCACTGGATTCTAGTGGTTTCTCTGGTTCATAAGCAGGGTGCAACTGGTCGAGGTGGGAGCGGAGCCTTCGTCCCATAAGCAGTTCGGCGGGAGTTCTGCCAGTGACACTATGTGGGGTGATGTGTTGCAAGAAGAGGATTTGATTGACCTTGTCATCAACGTTGTCGTAGTCTACTTTTTGCAGGCTTCTCTTCACAAATTGAACCATGCATTCTGCTCGGCCATTGGTCGCAGGATGCACAGGCGAGGTGAGCGCATGGCGGATGCCGTGATCAGCAAGATACTGCTCGAACACTAGTGCAGTAAACTGTGGCCCGTTATCGGACACCAGGACGTCTGGTAGTCCATGGGTTGCAAAGAGTCTGTTTAGAACCTTGATGACTGCCTTGGAGGTCGTAGTCGTCATACGATGAATTTCGAGCAAATTTGAGTAGGCATCGACTGTAAGCAGAAAGGTGTGGCCCTTGATTGGTCCCGCGAAATCCAGGTGAATTCGGGACAAGGGTCCGCGAGGTGTCTCCCATTCAGTAGGCATGGCTTTTGGTGGGGCGTTGCTGACTTCTTGGCACCGGGGGCAAGCTTTAATCCACTGTTCGATTTGCTTGTCAATGCCTGGCCACCATGCATAGCTTCGTGCAAGTGCTTTCATTCGCATGATGCCGGGGTGGCCCTCGTGCAATGTTCTCAGCAACGTTTTACGGAGCTGCTCTGCGATA
Source organism: Hydrophis major (assembly GCA_033807585.1). Classification (NCBI taxonomy): domain Eukaryota; kingdom Metazoa; phylum Chordata; class Lepidosauria; order Squamata; family Elapidae; genus Hydrophis; species Hydrophis major. The sequence goes on along the minus strand of CM066328.1, from coordinate 71,770,785 downwards.
ACGACTCTATTGCCCCAGATGATACAGCCCTTCTGGGAGAAGAGTTCAGTCTGCCTAGACTTGAACGGTGTGAAGTCATCTGATACTTGGTCCAATGGCCATCCGCATTCTACCCAACCCAGGACTCGTGCTAGGGAGTGGTCACGCTTGGTTTCTCTCGCGATGTCTCGTTCAGTCAGTGGCGGCGAGTTGAGTGCCTCAATTTGCAATGTGGTTACCGTTGGTCCTGGATTGTTGAAAGTCTCTGGAACCGGTGCTCGGCTCAATGCATCGGTGTGGGGAATGGCTTCCCCCGGCCGATATTGCAACTGATAATTATAAGCAGCTAAGAATTCTGACCATCGGGTCATCCTAGGGGATAATATGTAGGGAGTCGGCTTATCCCCAGCTATTATCCCTAGCAATGGTTTGTGGTCAGTCACAATGGTAAAACCCCTCCCATACACATATTCGTGAAATCTTTTCACAGCTGAGATGATTGCGAGGGCTTCTTTATCAATTTGTCTATAGTTCCGCTCTGTTTTCGAGAGAGTCTTTGAAAAATATGCAACAGGGGCTTCGTTCCCATTAGGCAGCACGTGGCTCAAAATGGCGCCCACTCCAAAAGGCGATGCATCGCAGGTTATAACTAATGGCAAAGTCTCGTTATACTGCACGAGTACAGAGTCAGATGTGAGCAGTTTTTTAACATTTTGGAATGCCTGTTCTCGGTGATCCCATAACCACATTGCTTTTTTACCTAACAATCGGTGTAACGGTTCAGCGACGGTTGCTTTGTGCGGTAAAAATACATTATAGAAATTGATGAGGCCTAGGAACGCCTGGAGATTGGCCTTGCTTCTTGGGAGTGTTTTTGATCACCTTTAACTTACTCTCAGTAGGGTGAATGCCCTGGCTATCAATCAGGTACCCCAGAAACTCAACACTGTCAGTACATAATTTACATTTGTTTTTTTAACCCTAAGACTGGCTTCTTGGAATTTTTTTAGGACTAATTTTAACCGGTCTTGTAAAAAATTTTTTGTAGGGGCTGCTATTAAAACATCGTCAAAATAAGGGACCACACCCTTAATTCCTTGCAATAACCTTCCCATAAGGCTCTGGAAGATCCCCGGGGCTACACTAACTCTGAATTGCAGCCGGGTACATTTAAAGGCACCGCGGTGCATCACAATAGTTTGGGCCTGTGCCGTTTTTTCATCCACTGGTAATTGTTGATATGCTTGAGCTAAATCCAATTTAGCAAAAACTTTCCCGCCCCGCAGGGAATGGAGGAGGTGCTGTACCACCGCGACTGGATATGCGTTCTGCTGCAGGGTGTGGTTCAAAGTGGCCCGGTAGTCCCCACAAATTCGGATTGACCCGTCTGGCTTGATGGGTGTTACAATAGGGGTTTCCCAAGGGGAGTGATCGATGGGCTTCAACAGCCCCTGAGCTATCAGTTTGTCGAGTTGTTCGTCGATTTTCAGTTTTAAAGCGAACGGAACTCGACGGGGTTTCAAACGAATGGGAGCTATTTTTGGATCTAAGTTGAATGAGATCGGGGTCCCTTTGTACTCGCCTAAGCTGTTCGCGAAGACGTCCCCGAACTCATATATAAGATCTTCCTCCCAGTCACAGCCACCGACTCGGTTTACACCGGCCACTTCAATGCCGAGTGGCGTGAACCATTGGAGGCCCAGTAGGCTAGGCCTATCTCTATCGATGACCGTTAAAGGTAAGTATGCTGTGTGCTTCTTGAAGGAGACTTGGACTCGGCAGGACCCGACGACAGGGATTCGATTCCCCTGGTAGTCCTTGAGGATGAGGCGTTGGAACCGTAGATCTTGGTGTTGAGTTGCTTGAATGTCTTCCACGACACCATCGAGAGGGACGATCCCGAGTCAACTTCCATGAGGCAAGGCTGGTTTTCGATGGCTACTGTGACTCGAATTTTCTTGGTGTCCAAGGTTGAGGCGTGACCAATAGTGATATTATGGTGAGCCTCTTCTCTCTGCAAAGCTCGATTTCTATAGGAGTGGTTTACTGGTTCTTGCCTTACAGGACAGTTTCCTGTCGATTGGCGATAGTTAGTCCCTTTTGAGGCCTGGCTGGGTCCTGGCAAGCTGCGGCAGACCCGTCCGATGTGACCTTGTTTCCCGCACTCGTGGCAGAATGCGTCACGGAATTTACATTCGAATCTGGCATGGTTGGCTCCACAACCAGCACAAGGGCGTAAGGGCTTCGGGTGAGGGTCCCGGTCGGACCGCAGTCAATGGACCACTTCTTCGTCGCTGTCTGATGACGAAGAGAGGTCCTCGTGGTGCATTGTTGCCAGCTGCCCTTCTGAACTAGGTGAGATTTCGCTGGCCAGTGGTGGTACTGGAGTGCGGTTCTGCCGTAGTTGTGTAGCTGACTTCTTGGTCGCCTCTGCTGCCGTGGCTTCGGCGATGGCGTCGGCAAGGCTGATGTCTCCTTTTGCCATCACCTTGCTTTGCACGCCTGGTGCATCTAATCCCAGGACTAAGTGATCTTGTAGTGCCTCTTCTAAATCGGCGAATTCACAGAGGCCTCCCAAATTTCGGAGGTCTGCTATGAAGTCGGCCACGCTTTCTCCCTTTTGCTGGTTCCTCTGGAAAAACTCGTGCCATCTCACCAGCGTAGGCACAGTAGGTGTGTAGTGACCTCACAGGAGAGGTTCGCCTTTGCTTCTCGGGGTTTGGCTAGTGCTTTAGCCATCTTAAATACAGTTGGACCGCAATGCGTTAGGAACACCGCCTGTGTCTTTCCTGGTGTGGCGTCCTTCAAATTGTTCGTCTCTAGGAACATTTGGAAGCGATCCATGTTGGACTCCCAGTCCTCTTGAGTTGGATCGAATGGAGGGGTGGTACGATGCCACCGGACACGGTTCCGTTGTTGGCATCATTTGTCAAGTGCTCAGTGTTCTTCAAAGTTTCGTTGGTTCAGATGTCTCCAAATCCCATCCTCGACACCAGAGTTATGTTTGAGAATGGGTTAGGAGGAATGGAGACAAGCCTCTGAACTTCAGCTCTTTATTTACATAGTGACTTCTCAATAAAACAACAGTAACCCTCGCCTTATATAGGCAACCCTTGTAACATTTTAACCAATAACAGGCTAGGAATGCTAGCTTTTATGACCAATAGGAACTCTCTGTTAACGGCCAATCGGATTCCCCGGAACGGGCCAATCCGGTATGGCCGCTTAACAGCCAATCAGAAGTGCAGGGCCAGAACCCCGCACCTACTCCAAGCTCACACTTTATTACTTATATACATACACAACAACCACCTCTTACAATACCAGACAACATAGTATCAACAGTAGAGACCTTCAAATTTCTAGTTTCTACTATGTCACATGACCTAAAATGGACATCTAACATCAAAAACATCATGAAAAAGCACAACAAAGAATGTTCTTTCTGCGCCAACTCAGAAAGCTCAAACTGCCCAAGGAGCTTCTGATACAGTTCTACAGAGGAATTATTGAGTCTATCATCTGCACTTCTATAATTGTCTGGTTTGGTTCTGCAACCTAACAGGACAGACACAGACTTCAGAGGATAATTAGGACTGCAGCAAAAACGATTACTACCAACCTGCCTTCAATCGTGGACCTGTATACTACATGAGTCAAAAAGAGGGCTGTGGAAATATTTACAGACCTCTCACATCCCAGACACAATCTGCTTCAACTCCTTCCCTCAAAACGATGCTATAGAGCACTGCACACCAGAACCAGAGGTGGTATTCAGCAGGTTCTGATCAGTTCTGGAGAACTGATAATGGAAATTTTGAGTAGTTCGGAGAACCGGTAGCGGAAATTTTGAGTAGTTTGGAATACCACCTCTGACTGACCCCACTCCCATCTCTTCTTTGCCTCTCAAGTCCCAGCTGATTAGCTGGGTCTTCTTTTATTGCCCTGCACAGGAGAACGGAGCTGGAAAGCAGGTTATTGGGGTGGGGAGGGGACATTTTGCAGTAATCTTCCCCCTGGAGTGAGGAGGGAATGGGATTTTTTCAGTATTCTTCCTCTGCCACGCCCACCAAGCTACACCCACCAAGCCATGCCCACAGAACCGGTAGTAAAAATATTTGAATCCCACCACTGACCAGAACAACTAGACACAAGAACAGTTTTTTTCATGAAAGCCATCACTCTGCTAAACAAATAATTCCCTCAACACTGTTCAACTATTTACAAAGTGTACACTACTATTACTGTTAATCTTCTCACCACTCCTTAACACCCATCCCCTCCCACTTGTGATTGTAGAATTGTAACTTTGTTGCTTGTATCGTTACAATTTATATTGACTGTTTCCTAGTATGATTTGATTGTTGATTGTACCCTAAAGACTATCATTAAGTGTTGTATGTTATGATTCTTGATTCTTAATGAATGTGCCTTTTCTTTAAGTATACTGAGAGTATCTACACCAAGACAAATTTCTTGTGTGTCCAATCTCACTTGGCCAATAAAGTTATTCTATTCTATTCTATTCTATTCTATTCTATTCTATTCTATTCTATTCTATTCTATTCTATTCTATTCTATTCTTATGCAGTAAACCAAACCAGGAATCCTCCTTGCTCATGTCTGCCCCCTAAACTCTGTGATACTGAAGGCCCCATGCTGAATATCTTGCTAGCAACTGCATCTGAAGAATTCACAATGGGGTAATGACAGAAACTAAACTTGATTCCATTTAATTTATATTTAATTAAAAGTACATTTCGCCAACATGATTACTCTCTAGCCATTTCCATTTTCTGTCACATAAAACATCATAGCATGCTAATTACCTTGAGAGGTTTCTGGGATTGATATTGATTGTTTTGGGACCATATGAGGACAAAAGACATCAAATTATGTTTTTCTGACATTTTAAAAAAGCCTTAGACAACCATGGCAGCTTCAGTTTTCAAAGTAAAAAAAAAAAGTGTGTGTGTGTGTGTGTGTGTGTGTGTTTCCCAATCTAAAAGATGATAACATTGTGTCTTCTCATAGAATCAGTAGAAACACATGAACTGTTTTCATCCTAGATCTAAATAGAATGAATAAACTTTGTATTAAGTATCTATATAGATCCATAAGGCCTTTGTTAGGACCTCATTCTGATCCAGTACATATTTCCTTGAGCAGAGTTCTTATATTAGTGATAGAGAAATAAACACCACAAATCGTAGGTTTCTCTTTTATCTTCTGCTAGGCTATGTAGCACATTCAAGCAAGCATTAAAAAAAAAAATCAGTCCTGAGGCTTTTGATTTAATTTATTCAGGAAAACTATTCGTTCATTTAATAGAAGTTACATAATTCTGAAGAAAGGCTCAGACTTAGAAGTACTAAATCATTTTAAATCCTTTCAGATCTTCTAGTTTTAGTGGTTTGAATAATGCTTTCAGGATATCAAATCCCCCAAGCTTTTGGAGCCAACTTTTCTGGATGAGAATGAAAGCAGCGATATAAACTTTCTAACTAGCTCATTTTGGCTGGGGTTTCTTGAGGCAGATGTTACAAATGACATGGCTTGCTTGTTCTGGGTCTTGGCATGCAAATTATTCACCACAACAGACGTGGTCTTTTCAGCTTCACTCCCGGTTATGAGCTTGTGATTAACACACTACACTGCCATGAATAGTTGTTGCTTTCCCTCCCTCCTCATAAGCACTGGGACCTGTTCAGAATGATAAGGATAGTCTCCCTGACACATTATATTTTTAGAGACAGCTCTCTTTGTTCATCTTGTTTCATTCTATTCTTTGGTTGCGGGATTCTTTATGATCCAATGGCTCATCCATGATTTTCAGGAGTCTCACCATTCACAGGCAATGATCCATATCACTTCTTTGATAGGCACCGTAAGACACCCTTGAGACAGATTCTCAGTTATGGCTGCAGGATTAACATGCAGTATTTATTGCTGCATAACCAAAGAGGATGATAGCTTGCTTCATTTTCTCAGCCAAAGTTAAGGTCGATTTTAGGACATGGCTTTCTTTTGCAGTCAAAAGATTAGCTGTATTATTGGTGTTGTTACTATTGTTATTTTCCATTCAATACTTTGATATCTCTCCCATTCCTTATGTGTTATATACAACAACAGTTCCTTGAATGTAGCAATTAATGTAGCAATGCAGAAGATAGCAATTCTCATCTAGGATGTGGGCAGTTCTGTGCTGACAATGTGTTGGCACACTTCCAAAAGATTTAATAGAACTAAATTATATAAATTAAGCACATTATCACATACTGGATTCATTGGCATTGTGTTCAGCTTTCAAATGTGATCATTATTCATGCATTTATTGGTAAAGGTTGCAATAAAGAAAGGATAAGATGTTATGGAAAGAGTGTTCATATACATCCACTTATACTGTTAGTGGACAAAGTATAAAGAAAGCAAAGAAATATGGAGTTGGAAATGACCTTAAAGATCATCTCATCCAAGCCTCTGCCCAAGGCTGGGTATTCTAGACAAATGGCTATTCAACCGTTGAAAATCTCCAAAAATAGAGCATCCATAACTTCCATATGCAGGTGATCCTACTACTTTATAGTATCATGGTCTAGAAAATCCTCTTCATTTTGATTTTGGATTGCTGTCTGTAAAGGTTTCACCCATTTCTTCTTGTCCTATCTGTATGCATTACAGAGAATAAATCCATTCTCTTCTCTGTGACAGCCCTTCAAATCTCCTCTTAGCTTCCTCTTCTTTAGCCTTTTCAAATCATTCTTCAGATGGTTTATCCTCCAAGCCACTCATCATTTTTGTTGCTCTTTTCTGTACTTTTTCTGGTTTCTTATATTGCGGCAACTATAACTAGGCACAATATGCAGTATGGAATAAAGATTACACTGGATCTTATGCTAGCTCTTGCTTAACCTACTGAGACACCCAGATCATTCTCCCTAGGATTATTATTGAACTGGAAGTTTTACTCTTCTGGTGTTTTCATGTTAAGACATTTGAGCTGGGACCTTTCCAGACAATCCAAGTCATATTCCATTCAGACATTTATACGAGACTTTAGTAATCATGTAACTTCAAAAGTGAAATAATACATGCATGGATTCTAATGTTCAACTATAGAGAATGAATAAGAGGAGCATGGAATCAAACTGAGGGATTTAAAAAAAAAACCCAATGCAAATAAGGTTAAAAGAAAGTGAAGGCAGGAGTTTCAAACTGTAGACTCAGGCAATAAGCAAGCAGGAAAATGAAGATATCTGTAGAGGTCAAAAAAGGTTAAGATGGTGGCCACAGCCATGTAGTCATAATTTATGTGTATCTCCTACAGAAAAGGTGGAATATTAAGAACTTGGCTGTGGGTGCCATTTGTCTTTCTTTTTTAATTTTTAATACCTCTAAGAATGAGGATCCTGTCCAAGGAACAATGGTTTAAATAAGCAGTTAGGTATTGGAAATTAACTGGTGATGGAGAAAGAGAAATGGAAAGCACTATAAATTAAGATGCTGTGGGTTGGGCTGGGGGGAAGCAAGGCAGGATAATGAGAAATATAACTGTGGACAGAATGATGCAAACCATTTTCTTCTTAGCTCCAATCACTAGAAACTCTATCTACTGTTCTGCTTGAGATTTCAAAATGTTTTATTAAGATGCTTCGAGTGGTTTTACCATAGTCATCCTAAGAACTATGTTTTCTTTTTAAAGAAATGAAAAATTTCAGTTATGCCTACACTGGGTATATTTGTATAGTATGCATGATTATTTTTGCAATCTTACATCATCCTGTTTCTCCCACTTATTTATTTATAGCACACCAATCCCTCCAGAACTTTGAGGTGGTATATATGGTTTTAGTGCTTAAATATTCACAGTAAATGAATCCACTTTGAAATGAATGGAGGCTGCACAGTTAGTGTACATTTTCCCTTAGAAAATGTAATTGTTAATTTGATCATTGTTTCCTTTGTGAGGTGCAATTAAGCTTTGTGTTAAATATAGGGGAACTTGTAATGTTTGCCTACTCACTACCAGTTTGTTTCAGATACGAAGCAAAGACAAAAGGAAGGGGAGAATGCTAAAATTTGAACTATTTATAAAGTAGATGAGTAGAAGGCTAAACAAATAGAAGTCTCATTTCCCCTAGAACTAGAAAAAGAGAAATAAACATCATAGTTGTCTTAAAGTATATAAAGAAGAAGAAGAGAGAATGGCTTGGTGTTTGGGTTTAGTTATCAAAATCTACAGCATAGAAGCTGTCGGCTTTTGAAATACATAAACTGTTTCTGTCCTTTTGTTTCTATGGAAACTGAGTGCTCAGTGCTTTAGCTGGGCACATGAGAAGTGAAGGGAGTAGAGAAGATATCCGGAATTGCCTGAAACAAAGAAGTTGTAGAATAATATGGAGGGTTTGGAATTCTATATCCAAAAACAAAAAGAAAACCTCTGTTTTGTTGTTGCGGGAAAAAAAAGGTAGTGGTATTTTGAGATATTGGTTGATTAGATCCAGAGCCAAGATCTGACCCTTTATTTCTATCCTGAAAACTTTCCAATGATTAATGTTTTAAGAGGAAAAGATTGTTCACTATAAAGGGCATCTTGTTTTAAAAAAGTGTTATTTTAAACATCAGCTACAGCTGCCTTTCCAAAGACTGTTGTATTTCAGAAGCAGGGTGGGCATATACAGGTAATCCTCGAGTTATACAATTGAGCTAAAAATTTATGTTGCTAAGTGAAACATTTGTTAAGCGAGTTTGCCCCATTTTATGACTTTTCTTGCCACTTGTGTTAAGTGAATCATTGCATTTGTTAAGTTAATAAAATGATTGTTAAATGAATCTGAATTCCCCATTGACTTTGCTTGTCAGAAGGTTGCAAAAGGTGATCACATGACCCCAGAACACTACAACCATAATAAATATGAATCACTTGCCAAGCATCTAAATTTGGATCATGTGACTATAGGGGCTGCAATGGTCATAAAAATGAAAAATGGCTGTAAGTCACTTTTTTCAGTGCTATTGTAACTTAGAACATCACTAAATGAACTGTTGTAAGTCAAGGACCACCTGTAAAGATGTGAATTATCATCCAGCCAAACAAATGGCCTAGGCTTCCTTTTGACAGCTCCTGTTTACTATATCTATGGACCAGAGTTAGAACCTCCAAAAATACATCAGAACAAAGCTTAGAGACAAAGATAACAAAAATAATAGAAAGGTGTAACTCCAAAATGCACTGCTGGAAGAAGATTGATGCTTCTACAAAGACACATGTTCAAAGAGAAAGTCTCTTGACTTTTTCTTCTGGTTGAGTAGTGGACAGTCGATCCAGAACCTAGGAATACTTTATTGCTCTAAACATGCAGTTAACCAAGAATCCATGTGAGACAGCATCCAATTTCCTGTTAGTGCCTGTATAGATTGCCACACTTGAAGAAAAATTGCTGCTTCTGCTAATTTTCTGCTAAGTGCTTACAAAATCATTCCTAGGGATCTCATGCATTACACTTTTATACCTAGGTAATCAAAGATCAACAAAATGGCTGAAAAGACAAATTGGCAAAGCTTAGAGAGCTGATATATAACCATGCCTGATGCTGTAAAACAAACAAGAAAATTTGTAAAATTGTAAAACTGGAGACAATAAACTTTTTTTGGGATGATATTTTATTTTTAAAGCAAGATATAAATAAACACAAGATCCAGTTTGGTGTAATGGTTAAGGCACCAGCGTAGAATTCTAGTTCCTTCTTAGGCACAAAGCCTGCATGACCTTGGGCTAGTAAGTCTCTGTCAGAAGCTAGTGGCAAACAATGTTTGAAATTTACCAAGAAACCTGTAATGACTAGTTCAGGCATTTGCCAGCAATTGATATTGACTCAGAGGTACCAAAGGCAGGTGGGTGGGTGGGATGGAATGATTATTGGCTTTAGGTCTTTCTTCCATCCCAAGCAACTCTAAAATAGCATCTCAGATGGTATAGGAAGTACATTTTTCCCATTTAGAGATAGAAAATAGGATTTTGACCTCAGAGGATGAATCCAACCTATTTTCTACTAGCTTCCATTTCTGGTAATTTTCAAGGTCTAACAACTAACTGACTAACTAACTGAATTTCAAGGCTTTCCAGAATACTCAAGCAAGGGAAACATTGGGAATCCAAAGGGGCCTCAATTATCTCAGTGCTTCTCCATATTGTTGGTCTGGAAAATTATATTATTAAGAAGTGAACAATGAGATGTTGGGTGTTCAGAAACAACCACATACGCCTTGATTGGACAGTGTTGCAAATAAAGTCATCCAATTTTTCATAACAGCCTTTCATTAATTTGATTGATTGCAATAACCTAATTAGTAGTCCTCACAATCCTCTTATGCATATGTGATTTAGCCCTGTGTATATAGTGGCATTTTAAATCTATCTAACTTACTATATGTTTTAGATAGGTTTTAGACTAGGTTTTTAATTATTATTTTAATTATTTTAATTTTTAAATACTCTGTAGTGTGATTGTAATGTGTGTTTGGGACACTGTGCTGGGGTAGCTTTCAAATTTCATTGTATTTGTAGAATGCAATGACAATAAAGGTATTCTATTCTATTCTATTCTATTCTATTCTATTCTATTCTATTCTATTCTATTCTATTCTATTCTATTCACATATAAAAGTATTGGATTCAAAAAGAATGGTGCTGCATTCGGTTCCATTATAAATACTATCCCCATATGTTGTCCAGGACTGCAAATTCCAAAAATATCAATTATTAAAGTTTGAAATACTCATTGAGAAACAAAAGTACACTCAAGTGAAATGTGAGGTACAGATACAGATAATCAGAGTTTGAAGGGACCTTGTAGGTCATCTAGTCCAACCTTTCACCCAAGTGGGAGACCCTACACCATTTCTGACAAGTGGCAGTCCAATCTCTTCTTGAAAGTCTCAACTGATGGCGATCCCACAACCTCTGAGGGCAAGCTATTCCATTGGTTGATTGTTCTCACTGTCAGAAAGATTCTCCTTGTTTCCAGGTTAAATCTCTCCTTGTTCAGTTTCCATCCATTATTCCTTGTCTGGCCTACAGGAGCTTTAGCAAATAGCTTGACCCCTTCCTCCCTGTGGCATCCCCTCAAATATTGGAAGACCACTATCATGTCTCCCCTGGTCCTTCTCTTTACTAGACTAGCCAAGCCCAGTTCCTGCAACTGTTCATTGTATGTTTTAGCCTCCAGTCCACTAATCATCCTGGTTGCTCTTCTCTGTACTTTTTCTAGAGTCTCAGCACCTTTTTTATCATGTGGTGACCAAAACTGGATGCAGTACTCTAGGTGTGGTCTTACTAAGGCTTTATAGAGTGGTATTAGTACTTCCCTTGATCTTGACTGTATCCCTCTGTTAATACAACTTAGGATTGCATTAGGTTTTTTGGCTGCTGCTGCACACTGCTGGCTCATATTTAGCTGGTTGTCCACTAAGACTCCAAGATCCCTCTCACTGTCAACTGCTATTGAATCTGGTTTCACCCAGTTTGTATGTGTACTTTTGGTTTTTCTTGCCTAAGTGTAGGACTTAACTTTTCTCTATATTGAATTTCATTTTATTAGATATGGCCCAATGTTCTAGTCTGTCAAGATCCATCTGGATCTTGAGCCTATCTTCTTGGGTGTTATCTATTCCTGCCAGCTTAGTATCATCTGCAAATTTGGTCCATTCCCCTTCTATTCCCTCATCTAAGTCGTTAATGAAGATATTGAAGAGTACTAGGCCTAAGACGGAACCTTGTGGTACCCCACTGATTACTTCCCTCCATGTAGACTTAGACCCATTAAGGACTACTCGTTGAATACAGTTTGCCAGCCAGTTGCAAATCCATCTAGTGGTGGTGCTATCTATTCCACTTTTTTCTAGCTTACTAAGAAGTAGGTTGTGGTCTACTTTATCAAATGCCTTGCTAAAATCTAAATATATTATGTCCACAGTATTTTGCTGGTCTACTACTACTAAGGATCATGGTAAGCACATGAGTAAATTGTGCTATTTTATTTTCATGATTTGAAAAGACAAAATTCAAGAGGAGATTTTAAACATTTAAATAATGCTTTTAATATTTGGTAAAATGTTATATCAGTTCTCTTTTCTTTTCCTAACCAGCCAAAATCAGAAACAGAAAGCTACCATTCTTTTAAAGTCTTCTTTCTGAGAATGATAAACTGAGACTATAAAGATCTGAAGTAATCTATTTAACATTTAAAAATGGCAATGTGTCATGCAATTGATTTAGTTTAAGCAACTGACACACAGAAAGTTAGATTGTGGCCTCAAATTTATAAGATATTTTAAAAAGTAGATAATTAATTAGCTATATTGATTGCATTATCCTTACTATCTCTTTGTGTAGAGACACTATATTATTTATTACCAGATTATAGAAGCAAAAATGGAACAGTTTTTCTTAACATGATGCTTTTTAATTGTTATAGAACTGCAGATCCCAAAATCCCCAGCCAACGTAGCTAATTGATGGTACCTGTTTGGAAAATGCTTCCATTATGGTACCTGTTTGGAAAATGCTTCCAACATTATTTGAATCACTAATCTTTGGTCTAATCAAACAAAGTGGTTATTGTACTGAAGAAACATTATTTTTCTAGAGGTATATAAAAAAAAAAATCCTCTGAAAACATGTTCACTGTAGCAACAATGATAGAAGAATTAAACCTCAGTAGTCTTACTAATCCATATATAGGTCTTCCAATTAAGGTCTCCTTTCATTTCATTTAGGAATATAATTAGGTCATGGTTTGCTTAAGCACTAAATGTTTGCTTAAGAGTGATGAAATCAAATTGTATTCATCTTAACATATATTTCAAGTATTTTATTAATTATTTTAATTCATACTCTACCTTCTCCTATCTTTCATTTTCAAATGTCCTTTCTCCATTAGCCTGAAAATGGAATCAAAATGCAAATAAAAGACCTGCTGATTTTAAAGAAGCTCTTATTTGTATATTTATGCATTCTACACTTATAGATTTAATTAATAAGAGATTTTGAAGTTTATTCCACTGTTAGGTTTTCTAAATGCAAGTAATGACTCCAAAATTGTTAAACCGAATAAATGCTTACAAATGAAAAATAGGTACCCACCCCCCATGTTAATGCATATATGAATGTTAAAATACCATCCTTGCCAGAATGTGCCATGTCACAGGTTGAAACTCCTCAGTTGTATTTTGAATTATTCCCACATTATAGTAGTAAAAAGTTTTTTTTTTTAATCTGAAGAATGCTTAGTTGGTATTTTAATCAGTCCTGCAATATAAATGAAAGTAGCAGATGGAAGTGGAAAAGTCTAAACATTTTGGTCGCTTCCAGCTGTTTTAGCCTACAACTGCAAGCATCCCTTGTCATTGGTTATGGTAGCCTGAACAGATGACAGTTGGTTCAAAATCAAACTGGAGGGGGCACTAGATTCCAATTCCTGCAATAGATCTTTAAGAAAGTATACTGGAGGGAAAAGGAAACTCCTGAGAAATGACTGAAAAAAGCGATTTTACAAAAGCATTTCTATTATCAGATAAGAAGTGTTGGAGGATATAAAAGAGAAAAGCTTTTAAAGCAATTGGTTTGAAGCAACAAAACTGAACTTATATCAAACTGGATTTCTGTTTGGGGGTGGGGGAAGAGAAGGAGCATGACTGGCTTACATTCTACACAAATAACACCTGAACATCACTTATTAGCCATCAGCTATGAGCAACAAAACCTCAAGAATTCACCTTATGATAGCAGTACCTATATCTATAGTTAGCTTGAGGCTGAGAGGCTCTTTGGTGGCCCTCATTTTTCCTTAACAAGCCACAATGATAGGGCAGCTGCACTCCAATGAGTGCTAAATGGTTATTTCTAGGATCAGCCACAATTCAATTACTCACCATATCTTTACATTACATTGCATTGCATTTGGGCATTATGGGTGATTTAATTGGTAGATAATCCCAAAAATAGCTTTTCAGGTTTTACAACTCATGATCTGGAGAAGAAATGTCTTAGTACATTGTTTTCAGTTTCCTAAAGTTACTATAAATTGACTTTAGGTCACCATTTCAGGGATATTCAAGGTCTTTCTAGTGAGTTGTGTATTAACAAGAGATCTAAATTACTGAGATATGATCAAAACAGAGCAATAACCAGTGACATCCAGAGGGGAAATTGAAACAGGAATCATGATTTAACCCCTTTCCTTTATATGTGCATGCAACACTACACAGGGCACAAAAAGTGGGTGGAGCTTAGATCACGTGGTCTTCCTTATTTTAATTCCCCATAAATGATGCTAACCAGGTAAAATATTCTGCAAACTTTTATTGTAATAGTTGAACATTCAATCTTATTCATGTGGAAGCCAGTATAATTTCTTAGTTATGGACAAGACACTCTGAGCATGAAAGCAACTGACCAGAAGCCATCTTCAGTAGAGTGCTTAATGTTTGTGGACTTTTTCCAGAGCAAGTAAATAATCAGTTCTTCAGATTCCTGACTTGAGCATGGTATCTATCAGATAATGTATTTTTTACAGGATAAAGCATATATATTCTTTAGGGATAGATATTCATGGATGAATTCCTATTATGGCTGAAATGGAAGCCAAATATATGACAAAGGGCATGAATACTACAGATATTACTGATCTTCCTAATTCTTTGGCTCTACTGTATTTCAGAGAAAATTATTTTCCCCAGATCATTGACAGCAGCAAAATAAATGAAATAATGTCATAGAATAGAAATAGACAAAGATATTTGTGATTGCCGGGTAAAGATAAAGGACAGAATAAAAAGAACCACAGACAGTTGGGCTTGAAATTGAATCCAGTTGGCTTGAAAATGTTGAAATTCCCCTCTCTCTCCATGTGTTGACCCACTTTTTTGAGAAAAGATAGTTTGTACTGCTGGCTCCCATTTTTTCCAAATAAGACCTAAATTAGCAATACAGTTATTTTGGGGCAGAAATCTTTTGGAAAAGGAGAAGAAAATGTTAACTTGGTCCCATTAATTCAGTCAACAAACTGCAGAAGTGACCAACCAATTTGGATGATATCCCTCTTGCCCCTTGCCAGACTTTTGCTGATTACAAAGGAATATTTCTTTAGGCCACCTGAAACAGATTCCTCCTCCTGTCCTGGCCTTGAGCACTCTGAGCCAGAGTGATCCTCAAGTGAACCGAGGCCTGTCAGAATCATACAGAAAACTGAAGTAGTAATTACAGTCCTAACAAGGTTGCTCTGCAACCTTAAGAACTGATCTAGATTCCACCAATTATACTCCCTAGATTTTGGAAGCATAGTCTTCCTGGATGCTTAAGCAGTTGTGCTAAGATAGGTTTCACAGTTTGAAAGAGTCAACCACTTTCATATGAATAATGGGATGCAACTCTAATGAAAAGAAATAAACTAATGTCCACTTTTTTTTTTAATTTGGTCTGAGTTTCCAGCTCCAGCAGATCTACAAAACTAGCACTGGCAAGCAGATATTGACAGGGACCTCCTATCCTCTTTTCTTTCTAAGTTTTCTGAGGTCTAAAACCATGCTGATGCAGCCCAGGGCTGCAAAGGAAAGTTGATTCTTCTCTCTTTCCTTGTCCTTCTCCCTTTAATCTAGAAATCTTTATTTTCCATTCCCAAATGAAGAGCGCCTGCAGCAAGAAGGCTCAAAAATTCTGTTGTTGTGGCATGATTCTGTGCTTTCTTCCTCTAAATGTATATAAAATAAACCTCTGCTATTTGTACTCTTTCATCTTTTTCTCTTGGAACTGAATATGCCACTCTTTGAACTTCTTGCCTTTCTCCTATTGAATTAAATATATTACAATCTCCCTAGACAGTTAACTGCCTATTTCATTATTTTGATCATCAGCTGCAGATATTCTTCATGCTAAATTCCACATAACTGACCAAACTATTTATTATTTGATTGCTTTCTATACTATACATTATTTAATGAATCATATTGATTTTGTCAGCATTCCAAGTAATGCACCCAGAGAAAGAAGAACTCCAAGGCAGATATATTCCTCAATAAATGGTTTATTGGATACTTCATATTGGCACAACTGGTGAAAACCAATTCTGAAGGTTCCCATGGTTTTCACCTAATTAAAAAGTAAAACTTTCCCCTTCCCCCAAGTCATCAGTCACATTATCCAATCCAGGTGCTAGCCAGGTGCTTGGTTACTTCACTCCTCCTCCCCGGAGCCACCTGTTGCAATATTTTTGGTTCTCACAGGAAAACATTTTTGTTTTGACTACAAACCCCTGACTAGCTATTTTCCCCTTCCCTGTCCCACCTTCTTCCTTGTGGCAACCCCAAAGCCTCCAAGATGGCTGCAGCCAGATTCACCTCAGGGTAGATTTCTTATTAATTATACTTTCATTTTTCTAGAACATATAACATGGCTTAGTAATCCACAGCATCAGAATGGGTGTTGTGGGAAGCCCAGATGATATTTTCTCAGTTTTGAAAGTCCATTTTAATTTCACTGGAAGACTCACATTTTTAATATTCTGGATAACTGAGAAAACTCCCTAACTATATTTTCCACACTATGCATGATTCTAAGAATCTTCGTCATGTCTTCTCTCATTCACTTTCATTCTAAGATGCTGATTTTTCCTTATGGAGAAACTGCTCATTCAGGAGGCTGACAATATTTTTTTGTAGCCAGAAAACTTGATTGTGCTCTTAAAAATAATTTTCATTAAGTTCAGAAAGAAATAGTCCCACATATTAGATACAGGATCATAGTATCAATACCCACATTTCTATTATTGTGATAGAAAGAGGATGGGAGGGTAAATGCATCTCTTCATGGCCATTTGGTTAAAAAACTTTGTTGACATTGAAATCCATGGCATCGCATCATACTGAAACCAACCTGTCATCTCTGAAATTATATTAGCACTGCACACACCTGGCCTATCATTAACTATAATCTCTGCAATGTCAAAGATTCATTGAATTGAAATCATTAGTTTTGAAACGGCATTCATCTTCGTTATCATTAGAGTCAGGCTAGAGCTCTTTTTGCTAATTTGTCTTTTCGTATTTTAAATATTCTAGCTTATCAATAATCATGCATTTTCTAAGATCCTAAGATATTTAGAAATCTTTGATCAGGTAAGAACTCTACATTAGTTAATCAGAAAGTTCTTAAGATTTTCAGTTTAAATGAAATATGCCCTTGGCCTGGTTATCTCATGCGATGTATAATACAAAATAATAATAATAATAATAAAAAAACACCTCACAAGCACTCCAGTAAGTTATGCTAATTAAATCCTGTTAAATTTTGCATGGAATTTTTCTGTACCTTTCTCTGTATTCATTTCGACTGTACATGACATACTAATATTAAACAGAATTGCCTCTAGTAATGTGAGAGGAAAATTAAATTGCAGGTAAAATAATATTTTTATTGTTTTAGTTTAGCACAAATGTTTGTCATATATTCATCACCATCACTTTAATTTTCCACCAGGAGCTCCTTTCATTCCATTTTTACAGATGAGGAAGATTGGGCTATGAATGAATGATTGCCCCAAAATCACCCAGAAGCTTTTATGGCTGGGCTATCATTTTGTCTATTATTTTATAATCAGTATTCTAGAAGGAATGAATACACTTTCGGTATCATTTGAAAGCCAGTGTGATGCAGTGGTTAAGATATTAGATAAAGTTGTTGTCAGCTTTGAAATTCAGCTGCCACATATTTTTTTTAGAGAGATAGAGGAGTTGAAATGTTCAAGGTTATTCTGTGTGTCGTATTAAGAATTTCCAGTTGCAGTTAATTGGTTCTCGTGATTTATGAATTGTAGAAGTGGGAGGAGAGAAGGTGGATTCTGTGTAATGCGTGAAAAAGCTTTCACTTGGGAAATTGCTTTTGAACATGCCAGATCTGTTCCTAATAAATCAATTGGAGAGATAATATCTCGGAGTGATTGATATCATGGATACTGTCTGGATGCTTGACATTTATTTCCCAAGACTAACTTATTTTTTGAATGGGCTTGGCTGATGCCCCATAGTTCTTTTCCCAGAAATGGACAAAGAGCAGCAATCAGCTGCTGGAGATATGCAGTGGGTAGTATGTGGGGGCCCTCTCTCCGGAGCATTAATTGAACCTGCCAGCCCTTGTTTGGAGGAAATGATGGATGCTTTCAGGATGGCAGTAGGAGAAAGAGATTTGGGAGATATACTGAAATGTTTCAGCTCAAGTAGTTGTTATAACCCAGAGGTAACCCAGCTGTCTGAAGAGAAATCTTTCTCTAGCTCCAGGCATGTGGCTATTCTGTCAGATTGGGGGGAAGAGATACAATTGGGGTAAGATTTCTCTCAAGAAGACAACCCCAAGATTATTCCTGGAAGTCCATCAAGGGCAGATTTATATCAACAGTTCCAGAATTTAAAGATGACAGATTTGGTCTCACAGTCTGTTTGGACAGGTGGAAGCTTGAGACCACCCATATTCTCTTACCCAAATATTGAGAGGAACAAGAAGACTATACAGATGCCAGTTGGAGGAAGCCAGAAAGAAGCATCAACTAACAGAGGTATATGGCAGCCTCAGAGGCAATCCCCTCAGGGGGCCTACCCAGCCTATGTACGCCACCCAGCCTATTCCTTTCATTCCAGTACAACTTGCAGGAGCCTGGAATGTGCCACCTCCACAACCATGATTCAGGCTGGACTGAATACCCTTTGAGACCGTGTTTGATGACTGCCACAAACATTTCAATTACTTCCTCACTCAAATCCGATCCCATATAGAACAATTTGTAGATCAATATGCCACAGAGCATGATTTGGTTATGGCCATAACAAATGGGATGAATGAAAGGGATGCTTCAGACTGGCTGGTCCAACTACACAATGAACAAGCCCTCGAATTACGTGATGTAAACGGATTTATTCAATTATTAAGACTCAGATTTGAAAATCCAAATAGGGTAGCAGAGAATGAAGAGAAGTTAATGGAAATGAGGCAAGGCAAGTGACCGTTGTCAAAATTCATTTGGGACTTTAGAAGGGTTGCAAGCCATCTCATGGATTGGCCTGAAAGAATGACTTTACACTATTTTAAAAAAGCCATTGATCCAGAAGTAAAGAAGGCCTATAAAATTAGGGGAATGCCAGAGACCTTACAGTCATGGTATACCACCTCCCTCAGCTTAGATCACAGCATTAACCCACACAGGAAACCCCTTCTGGCAGCCCAGCCTAAGAGAACTGTGGTGAGTAGACTGCCGACTGGACCAGCTGAACCTGCTCATACCCAACCCACCAGAGTACTGAAATGTTACCGATGTGGCCAAGTCGGTCATAGGGAAGCAGACTGTCTAGCCCCTGCTTCTGTGCCACAAGCTCTGCAGTTGAAGCCTAATACAGCTGTTAGAGGTTGGAAGAATCAAGGAAGACCTCTGGGCAGGGATGGGTTTGCCAAACACAGCTGGGAAAGCCCCCTCTGCACAGATGGAGCAATGGACCACCAGACTGACACCACGTCCCCGAAAACCCAACCTGTGAAGATGACCCAATGGTGAGTGATCCCGTCATACCTTTTACAGTCAAGGTCAAGTTAGTGGTATCAAACACGGGGGAGGCTGGGGAGTTAGAAGCTGCCATTGATACTGGGTGTTCCAGATGTCTTATCAGACTCCCCATCATTGAACAATTGGGCATAAAGACTAACCCACTAAAACACCCAATCAGATTTGAGCAAGTGGATGGAACCTTAATTGGTGGGGGCTAGCCACTGAATTGACAGAATTAATCAAGATGGAATTAGGGCTCCATCACGAGCTCATACGTTTCATAGTGGCCCCCAAGATGTCAGAATCAATAATACTGGGATTTGCTTGGTTATACAAATGGGCCCCAATGATCAAATGGGAAGATGGATTCAGAAAAATACTCATTGGACTGGGCCCATTGCCTCCTCTTCCACCCACTACAAAGCCACCAGTCAGCTCTAACCCAGAGCCTGAGCCAGCATCCATGGCATCCCATCTTCTTCCAGATAACCACTAGGTACCTGACCCATACAAAGATTTGGCTAAAGTATTCAGTGAAGAAGAGTGTAATGTTTTACCTCCCCATTGAGCCACTGATTATGCCATAGAATTAGAGCCCGGGGCAAAATTACCAAAACCAAAGATGTATTCCATGACGCCTGCTGAAATGGCTGAATTAAGGAAATACATCAACAGTAATTTGGAACAAGGTTTTATTGAGCCTGCCAAATCAAGATTAGCTGCCCCCGTGTTGTCCAAGGAGAAGAAAGATGGTGGGTTGAGATTGTGTGTTGACTTTAGAGGCGTGAACAGCATATGCATCAAAAACATGTATCCTCTCTCTCTTATGAAGGACATTGAACCACCTGTCAAAGGGCAAGGTATTCACCAAGCTAGATCTCAGGGAAGCTTCCTACCAGGTCCGCATGAAAGAGGGAGAGGAGTGGAAAACTGCTTTTAATTGCCCTCTGAGTAGCTTCCAATTCAAAGTCATTCCTTTCAGACTTCAGGAGGCTCCTGTAGTGTTTATGCAGCTCATCAATGAGGTGCTATACCCACACCTTTACTGGGGGGTCCTCATGTACCTGGGTGACATCCTTCTCTTCAGCGAAACCATGGAAGAACATGTTCAATTGGTCTGACAAGTTCTAGAAAAACTTTTAGCCGCCAAATTATATGTGAAACTCTCCAAATGCGAATTTGTTGACTACATTTGTTGACTACCTAGGCTACTGAATCTCCAACCTGGGGATTGAAATAGACTCCAGAAAGGTGAAAGCGGTGCTGGCAACCCCCTAGAACCCGAAAACAACTTCAAAGTTTCTTGGGGTTTGCCAACTTCTATAGACAATTCATTCCATCCTTTGCTGAAGTTGCCCTCCTGTTGACAGAGCTACTAAAATGGATCTGTGATCCACCAAACCAAAGCTGGGTCAACCCAACCTGGCTTGGATATGGACTGTCAGAAACTTTTGAGACATTAAAATGCCTCTTTGCAACAGAGCCCATCCTCAAGCACCCAGACACGACCAAGCCTTTTATTGTCCAAACAGATGCCAGTGATGTAGCGGTGGCAGCTGTTTTGCTGCAAAAAGAGACTCAAGGCCAACTGATGCCTTGTACTTATGTATCCAAAAAGCTGACAGATGAAGAGCGAAGGTGGGCGATCTGGGAGAAAGAAGCATTTGCTGTATGATGGGATTTATTGACTTGGAGGCATTTTCTAGAAGGAGCACCAGAGGCCTTTGAGGTATGGACTGATAATAAGAACCTAGAGGCTCTAAAGACCCCTAGGAGATTATCACCCAAACAAGTCCACTGGGCCCAATATTTCAAGTGATTCAATTTCAAAATTAAATATATCCCTGGAGGGAAAATGTACTGGCAGACATTCTGTCCAGAAAACCTCAGTTTGACAGCCACTGAGAGGAAATAGTACAAGCCTTAATTTCAGACACTCAATTGGCCGGCCAAGTAACCACTGGAACCCAAGCTAACCACAGCCCCAAACGCCTGGAAGATAAGCTGACTGCGGAATTGAAAATGGCCCTATTGAGTGATCCTTTGTTCCTGGACTATCAAACCGAGTTGACAATAAATGATGGACTAGCTTGGAAAGGGACTAAGCTTTATGTGCCCAGAATCCTAAGACTACTGATACTAAAGCATAGCCACGACTCCCGACTGGGAGGCCACTTAAGATTCCTAAAAACCCTACATTTACTGAGAAGACAGTTCTGGTGGCCAAAAATGAAACCTGATGTCGAGGACTATGTAAAAAGTTGTTCAATTTGTGCCATGATGAAACACAGAACTGGAAAGCCCCCTCGCCTCTTGCAACAAGTTGGTGAACCAACTCAACCTTGGGAAGAAATTGCAATGGACTTTATTGTTGAATCACCTAAGAGTGAAGGGAATATGGTCATTTTGACTATAATTGACTTATTCTCTAAACAGGCCTATTTTACAGCCTGCAAAGGGCTTCCATCTGCAAAAAACCTTGCAAAGCAGTTTGTGAAACATATCTATAGACTACACAGTACTATTACTACTTCACAGAGTAATATCAGACAGAGGGCTACAAATGATCTATCCCAGAAGGATGTACTTTCTGTTCAGAAAGACTTCCAGAGCTTGGGGGTATGAACTTAGTAATATGGGCTGTAGGCTTATCTTTTTAGAGGTTCTACCAGTATACAAGAAACAAAAAGGGAAAGGGCAATTTGTAGCAGAGTTTAATGTGTGGCTAAAGGAGTGGTGTAAAAGGGAAGGCTTTGGTTTTATTAGTCATGATGTCTGCAGCTGGTCCAATGAAAAACTGTACAAAAGAGATGCTTTGCATCCATCAAAGAAAGGCACTGAGTTTCTTGGTATTAAATTCACAGATTTCCTGGATAAACATTTAAACAGATGGATAAACATTTAAAAGCGGGGACAGAGAATTAATGGATTCAGAACATTCCTGTCCCCAGCAACCTCAAACTAATAAGGATACCAGTGCATGCAAAGTAGATGTTTGTGCAGGTAAGATTATCAACCTTGATGCCAACAAAACCAAGCATTAAAAGTGAGTGCCATACCATGTGCACTAATCAAACCGATGGGAAGAAAGTAGAGGAAGGAAGGCACAACACAGGTTATGTAGACAGTAAACACAGTGTCCAACATAAAGATCTCAAGTGCCTATATACAAATGCACAAAGTCTGGGGAACAAACAGGGTGAACTCGAACTATGAATACATGAAGGTAAATATGATATAGTTGGAGTAACAGAAACTTGGTGGGATGAAACCCATGACTGGAACATACTGGTAGAAGGATATAAACTATTAAAAAAAAAACATAAAAGAGAAGGTGGAGTTGCAATGTATGTAAAGGACCACTATATTGCTACAGAAATGCATGAAACCAAAGATGAAAACCTCCTAGAATGCATACGGGTCAATATAAAAGAAAAAAAGAATGACATGGCTATAGATGTATATTATAGGCCACCCAATCAAGCAGAAAAAATAGATGTCCTTTTTGCCAGCCAACTAACAAACATATGCAGGAAACACACAAACATTGTAATGGGAGACTTCAATTATCCTGATATCAATTGGAAAACTAATTTTGCACCAAGTGAGAAATCAAATAAGTTCCTAACCAACATAGCTGACAACTTTGTGTCCAAAAGGTAGAGGGTGAAACTAGAGGGACAGTCACACTGGACTTAATTCTTACAAACAGAGAAGAAGTGATAGAGGGAGTTGAAACTGCAGAAACCTTGGGTGATAGTCACCATGTCACACTAGAATTCAACATAACACAAACACAAGCAACAGAACATAATGACACCAGAGTCTTGGATTTTAAAAGACCTGATTTCAATAAACTCAGAGAGAACTTGGGAAAGATTCCTTGGATGAAAATCCTAAAAACAACTCAAGAATCTTGGGAAACTCTAAAAAGTATGATCACAGAAGCCCAGACCAGCACAATACCACTGAGAAAGAAAAACAAGAAAACCAAGAAGAAACCAGCATGGCTGCAGAAAGATCTCTCTGGCAAATTGAAAAAAAAAAGTACAAGTACAAAAAATGGAAAGAAAAAAAATGGAATACAACTAAGACAGAATATCAGCAGATAGCCAGAATCTGCAGAGACGAAGTCAGGATAGCAAAGGCTCAGAATGAACAAAGACTTGCAACAAAAGTAAAAAATAATTAAAAAAGTTTCTTCCAACATATAAATAACAAGGAAAAAATCAAAGAAACAGTCGGTCCACTAAAGAGAGAAGATGGCAAGGTAGTAACAGGCAACAGAGAGAAAGCAAAACTGCTTCACTCATTCTTTGCATCCATCTTCATGCGAAAAGAAACTATAGCTCAACTCACCAAAAACATAACTGTAAAAGACAGACCAGAAATAAAATTTAAAATAAGCAAAAAAAAAAAAAAAAGTAAGAGAACACCTGTCTGATCTTGATGAATTTGCAACAGCTGCATGATTAACACAGCTGTTTTTTTGGGGGGGGCAAAAAAAAGAAAAAAAGACCTGGCCTTATTTTGTGAGAAATACGGTAGATGTTGGCAGCTCTGTTTTTTTATTATCTTTTCCAGTATCTTCCCGGGTATTGATGTAATCCATTGACGGGGCCTGATGGATTACATCCCAGAGTTTTAAAGGAGCTGGCAGAGAACATCTCAGAACCACTGCACCATATCTTTCAAAAATCCTGGAGCACTGGGGAATTGCCAGAGGACTGGAAAAGAGCTGATGTGGTTCCCATCTTCAAAAAAGAAAAAAAACTAGACCCAGGAAACTATAGACCAATCAGCCTAACATCAATACCCAGGAAGATACTGGAAAAGATAATAAAAAAACAGAGCTGCCAACATCTACCGTATTTCTCACAAAATAAGGCCAGGTCTTTTTTTCTTTTTTTTGACCCCCCGAAAAAACAGCTGTGTTAATCATGCAGCTGTTGCAAATGACATAATTACTGCAATTTTTCTGGCAATAGCAGAAGTGTTATCTAGGTATGTACAAGAAAATGCTGACAACAGCAAAAACAAAGGTGTCCACAGAAAGAGGGCTAAAAAAAGTCAAGATTGCACATGTTAAAATGGGTAGGATATTGTTTGCATGGTTGTAGCTACTATCTTTACTTTTTTTTTTTTTTTTGGCCCTTTCTTTGTGGACATTGCCGAGGAAAAGCCTCCAAAGCACCTGCAAAAACACCTCTAAAGGATGCAGCTGCTTCAACAGATTGCTTTACTTATTCCAAGATGCTCTCCAAAGTATCCTTTTGAATGCTGTGCATAGTGCAGATAATGTATGCCCATGACTAACAAACTGAAGGCACAGTGCAGCAGAACTGGTCCCACAGAGAGAAAGAATGGTGCTTTCAAACATCTTTTCCAGGAGGTCAGTGGTCTTCACACCCTGATCCTATCTTCCGCTGCAGGATAACTGTTTGGTAATTATTGTTATCACTGTCAATCTTCTAGTACAGGAGTCTGAAACTCACAGCCCGCGGGCTGGATGTGTCACACGCTGGCCACATCCACCCCCGTTTTAGCAAAGGAGGGGAAAGTTGTGATATGTCATGTGACAATGTGACGATGCAAGTTTAACACCCCTGTTTTAGTAGGACTACTCACTGGCATGTGAGAAAGATAGGGCTCCAATAATCTGTTGCTTTTCTGGAAAATTTTTAAAAAAGAAAAGTTAAAAGAGGAAAATGATTTTATTTTTCTCTCAAGGAGGAAAAGGTTCAAGGAAGATCTTTCTTCTGAATTATGTGGATTCAAAACTAAACACTATCTAGCTTTTATATGTTTATTTATCGGAATTGTTTCTATTTATCACCTTTCATCCAAGAGTTTGTTTATTTGTTTGTTTGTTTATTTTAGTTTGTCAAGCATGTATGAGAAAACAAGTATAAGTAAGAACATAACATATAAACATATAAGTATAAGCAGGTATAAGTATATACATAATAAATAAATAAATAAATAAATAAATAAATAAATAAATAAATAAATAAATAAATAAATAATAATTGAGTACAAATAAATGGGAACAGTAGGACAGGGACGGTAGGCACCCTGGTGCACTTATGCATGCCCCCTCGTTTAAAATGAAGTTTAAGTTTAAGATTAAGTTTAAGATAAAAGGTGCAGCACAACCTTCTCCAATTTCTTCTCCATAGTGATAGGTTTGGGCTGAGAGAGATTAATTGGACCAACATCACCTGGTGAACTTCCATGCTGAGAGTACTTTTGAATCTCCTCCTTGTCCAGCACATTAAACCTTGCATTGTTCAAGATGCCTAACTCTGAATGTGGGATGCAGGGTTGTCCAACCCAATTACTACACAAGTGAAAGAAAAAGTAATTCAGGTGTGAGAGATTAGATGTTTGAAGCCTTGGTTCCTGATTTGCAGATGATGGTTTATACGGGATCCAATTTCAGGGTGTACCAGATGCAAAAAAAAAAAAAAAAGTTAAATTTGAAAGTTAAATTTATGGAATTTATCAAGGCCTACCCTTCAATGAAAATGAGTCATAGAAATAGCTTCAGGCAATAAATGTCAAATTAAATCTTTAAATAAAATTTACTCCAGTTTCAGCACATGTACACAATTTTTCTGGTCCTTCCATGTAATGAAGAATACTTGACACATTGTATAATGTCCAATATGTATTTAGAGATAGCCAGGGAGTCTATAGCAGATCCTGCTTTATATGTATAGATATTATTATAGCATATCAAAATGAAATCATATTACTTTGCTTATGGTATGGATAAACATTATATTGCAGGGCACTTCATAGGTACAATGCTAGTTATGACAACAGTACATGAAAAATTATAACATAGTTCATGATGAGCTTTTATATGTAACTTGATAAATGTTAAAATCTTGGAAATGAAGTGAAACACATAATTTTACTAAAATTAGACTTATTAGATCTAAAATAATAAAAAAGTTATACATATGTGATATACATACATATGATTGATTATTAGAAATGACAGTGGGGATATTGGAGTGATAAATCGCTTCTACCTTAAGACTAATAGACAAGAAATATGCCCCAGAGTAATACTTTTCAGTGCAGTTAGGAGAGCATTAGAATACTGTGATATGTCTACCTACAATGATCAGAATCATGCAAGCAATAATAATAATAAAAGCTGTGGTGGTGCAGTGATTAAAATGCAGTATTGCAGGCTAACTCCACCAACTGTCATCAGTTTGATTCTCACTGGCTCAAGGCTGACTCAGTCTTCCATCCTTCCAAGGTGAGTAAAATGAGGATCCAGATTGTTGGGGACAATATGCTGACTCTGTAAACAGCTTAGAGAGGGACTGTAAAAGCACTGTGAAGTGGTAGATAACTCTAAGTGCTATTGCTTAGTTATGAATGTTTCAATACTGGAAGTTTTTAAGAGATTGTACAACCATTTGTCTGAACTGGTATAGGGTTTACTGTCTAAGTAGGAGGTTGGGCTAGAAGACCTCCAAGGTCCTGTCCAACTATTCTATTCTATTCTATTCTATTGTTGACATGGTATTCTCATTCCCTGTGACATACTATGGAAGTGAAGATTGGACTTTAGAAAAGGATTTAAGGCACTTTTGAATGAAGGTGATGGAGCAAACTCCTGAGAATACCATGTACAGCCAAGAAAACAAACAAATGAATCACCAATCATATAATCCAGTGTTCTTATTCTGGACAAAAATAACAAAGCTCAAATTATCTTATTTTGAACACATTATACAGAGACTTAGCTTTCTAGAAAAGGGAAAAGTAGAAGGAAAGAGAAAAACAGTATGACCAGCAACAAGATGGATGAGCTCAGTAATAGTGGTATGAATGCATCATTGGAAGTCATGATAAAAAAAAGTTAGGAAGAGATGGAGTCATGGAAAAGATCAATGATTAAATACTGATGTCAAATCAATATGAATTCTTAGTGGCCACATATATGATCAGTCTCCAGCCTTGCCTTCCAACAATGTATTGCCCTAGTAATCAGTTTCACCAAGAATCAAAAGGATCATAACATAAAAAAATTGATAAAACTGTGCAAATGGTGTGTATGCAAAGCCATTGTTTGACTGCAATCTGAACTCCATCTACAAACTGGTGGATTTCTGAAATCCATTTTTCATTAAGAAAGAGTGGTGGTGGGGATAAGAAATGGGACATATAGCAATTGCATGTCTTTTTCACCAAGATAGAGAAATTATATTTATTAAAAGTTGGCAGTATTCTGATTCATTTGGGACTTGGGGGGAGGGGGGGAAGACAGCAAAAGAGAGAGAGAGAGAGAGAGAGAGAGATTATGCCCTCAATTTCACTGCACTGCACTAGTGTTCATTCAGCTGATGAAGTTCTCAACTCAAAGGGCAACATAGACTTTGTTCTAAGTTCCTATTGGAATGGAAAAGCTGACAGAGGAAAACTTACACAAAGGATATTGTGCTGTGAAAGTTTGTTCAAAGCGACACTTGTCAGATCTCTTCGAAATGAAATTGAAAAGGAAAAACCAATTTTCTTTGAGGACAAAGTTCATCTCATTTGGTGTGCTGCACCTGTCTAATTTTCCTCTGCGTAAAAGAAATCTTGACTAGGAAAATTTGAAAACATAGTTTATACCACTGTGGGTATACATCAAAATGTTTAATTTATCCCAGTCTAACATTTCCAGGCAGTATAAATGAATTTCCTTCTGTTTGAAACCGTGATAAATACCTGTTTGGATGGAAATTATTGCACTTCTCTCTTTCTGAATGTCACTTAAGGGCAATGATGTATAAAAATCTAACATTTCTGGAAGGAGACAAAAGTTTGTTTTTTATAGTTGTTTTACCACTAATGTCAACAAATGAAATACAGATAGAAATTCAGACTATCAGCCTGTGTCAACTGAGGTAAATAACATGCTTTTTCATATACGTGACATGACAGCCACTAGGACCAGAGATAATCTGAATATTCAATTGGGCAATTGTAAGAAAAATTAAACAGTTATAGTTGTTTCCCCTCCCCTGGCTTTTAACCCTTTATTTACAGCTGATCACAACCAAATCAGTAACTTTTTAAATATCTTCCAGCCAGTATAATATTTTGTTTCTGAATGTATGATACCAACTGAGAATTAGCATCTCTTTCAGTGGCTTAAGTGCTGGATAAAAGAAAGACATAGTTCCAGCCCTCCCTGAAGTCAGTTGAGTTACCTTGTCCTAGACACTCCCTCTGAGATTTAATCTACGACAGGTTCCACAACAAGATAGCTTATAATATCTTCCCACACCCTGTTTTGCATTATGCCTAGATAAAGAGAGTCCTGCAAAACAAATGGACCTTGCAATCATAAAGACTAATGCAATAGCAATAATGCACACCATTCCAAACAATTGAAGATATATTGGCAAAAGAAATGGAATGCTAAATGATGATTCCAGTATTCTGAACTCTGGATACTATATACATTAAACTCAAGATTTTGGTTAAAGAGCTGTACACATGAAGGCAATTTACTGCTAAGTCCCTTCTCCATTAATTGACCTTACAGCTAATTCTAAGTGATATATTACAGCAGGGGTCCACAACCACTGGGCCCCAGACCGGGACCGGTCCATGGATTATTTTGTACCAGGCCGCTTATTTTGCTTGGTCGCCGCCATCTTGTTTCAACAGCGCTTGGGAAAGTGCTTCCGGGTGAGCTTGTCAGTCGTCAGTTGGAAAGCAGCGTTTGGGCGGCTTCGAACAAAGAGCCATTCTGATGGCGGTGGATTCTCACATTACTCAGGAGGAGATTAAGAAAGAGCCCGAAAAGCCCATTGACCGCGAGAAGGTACAAAGGAGGAGTTGAAGGTGGCAGGGAGAAGCGGAGGATGGCTGGCTGGCTGGTCGCTTGGCTCGTCTTGCCTTGGTCATGTGTGCTGATGCCGGTACTGGTCCGTGGATCATTTTGTACATTTTGTAGAGGGCTGTGCTACAAAAAAGGTTGGGGGCCACTGTATTACAGTATATATTAGTTTGTTTCTGTATCTCTCTTTGTGATTCTTTTGTTAGGGTATTACACTATCTTTCCAGTCTAAAATTATTCCAAGATCTTTGGTAGTGATGTGTTCTGAACATTAAATTGAAAGCCCCTTTGCAAATTTAGTTCATAAACAAGTTCAAAGCTATTATATCAGAAACATGGATATTTACATTTTGGGAGCATCATATTTTACCCCAAATGAATCGACAAGAATAACACAGTTGGAAGGGACCTTGGAGGTCTTCTAGTCCAACCCCCTGCTTAGGCAGGAAACTTTATAACATTTCAGACAAATGGTTGTCCAATCTCTTCTTTAAAAAGTCCAGTGTTGGAGCATTTACAAATTCTGGAGGCAGTTGTTCCATTGATTAATTGTTCTACTTTCAGGAAATTTATTCTTAGTTCTAAGTTGCTCCTCTCCTTGATTAGTTTTCATCCATTGCTTCTTGTCCTGCCCTCAAGTGCTTTGGAGGATAGCTTGACTCCCATTTCTTTGTGGCAACCCCTGAGACAGTGGAACACTGCTATCGTATCATCCCAGTCCTTCTTTTCAAGATTATTTTAAAAAAATAATGCATCTTTTCCCTTCCACCTTTCTCATCAATATAGATTTCTCCTAGAGAGCCAGGGCTAATGTGTTCCAAGTATGATAAGTTGAGTCTGATCATTTATGCCCTGAGGGAGCTCATTTCTCAGCTAGACATGATTGACACAATCAAAAATCTTTCTATAATCAATAAAACACACTGACTTCTTGTTGGTATTCTTTAACTTTCTTAATTAACCAGCATGCACCAGCAATAATAACTCATGGTCCTTGACCTTTTCTTTCTTTCCTGTTTTATAATTGTATTGAATTTTTTTTCATAAACATAGCAAAAACAAATGCAAATTAAATAAGAAAAAAGAGAAAGTGCAGAAAAAAGAAAAGGAAAGGGCATTAAAGACACTGATAAAGAAATAGCTTCCAACCTTGATCACATCAATAGCAATAACAATAGCACTTAGATTTATGACTAAGACAATCTAATCTGTGCCTTCATTTTACCAGTCTCAGAAGGATGGAAGTCTGAGTCAACCTTGAACAATACTGCATTCTAACCACTGCACCATGGAGAATACTTATATAATAACTTTTGTTATGTTTTGTGCGTGGTGCAAGAAGCGGAGACGAGTTGACGAACAGTGAACTTCAACTCTTTATTGAACATGGTGCAACAGCTCTCTGAACGGCCTCAACAGCCCCCTTTATATAGGCAAGCTCTTGGGTATTTAGCCAATGAAAACACAAGAACATTAGCTCTTTTTAACCAATGAGAAGGGCTCGTTAATAGCCAATCAGATTCTCCTGAACGGACCAATCCGATATCGCTATTATCGGCCAATCAGAAGTGCAGGGCCAGGGAAGGCGGAGCTTCGTGCCGGCGTTACAGCTGCGATCTTGGGGCTCTGAGATCGCAGCTGATATTTTCGCCCCTGGTCGGTCCTAACGGACCTAAATCGTCCCGGAGAGACGGTGATCGCGAAGGGCACTGTTCCAGGATCCCAGAGACATCGCAAAGTCTCTGGTTAGATTCGGAAGAAGCCCTTTTGCTGGCGGCGGAGAGGCAGCCTCCATAGCTGCTGAAGTCGGGACAGCTCCGAAAAGAAAGTGACTGGATTGAAGTGTGTCGGTTGGGTGAGAAAAACTCTTTTGTGTTGCAAATTCGATGAGATTGGAAAGTTCATTCTGAAGAGAGGAGGAAGCTGTGGGTTTTTTTTTTGACTGAAATTGTTTGAGCGGCGTTTTTAAAGTGCTGTCAAATTGAGGCTTGGAGTGTTTTTTTTTTTTTTTCTATATTCTTTGGGAAAGATTTTACTGTGACTTAGGTAACCGGACTGAATTTTCTTATATATATATTTTTAGGCTCCCTTTGACTTTTTTATTTTTTTTAGGATAGAGGCTTCCTTTGGCCATTTTTTTTTTCTCTTTTTTTTTTGTATATATTAATTCTTTTTTCCGGTTGGGGCTGAGAAAGAGCATTAAGAAACTTTGTAACACTGCCAACTAGAGGCTTGAAAGTACTCTATTTGAATTGGAGAGAATTGTAAAAAGACCTCATCTCAAGGACTTTTTAACGTGATAAGATAGAGGGAGAGCACAGCAAAATATTATTGCAGGTGCTTTCCTGGACTGTTATTAACACTTGAGGTTTGGCTTTGAAGCTGTTGGAGAAGAGAGTCATAACAAGAGCCTTGGATAAATAACAAAGTGCAGTGTGTTTTTTTTATATGTACCCCATTTGTTAGTTTTTTTTATATATATTTTTATTTTTGCCTTTTAATTTAAAGGGAAAGCCTCAGAGTTTCTTCTCTTTTCTTTTTTATTTTTTTTTATTTTTATTGGGATTTTTTTGCTTTCTATATTTTTTTTTTTTTGGATTATTCTGTTGTTGTGGTTGATTTTTTTTTTTTTTGTTTTTTCTCTTCTTCCTCTTTTGGATTATTTTTTTGGATTATTGAGATTTCTCAATTGGATTAAGGTGTGAAGAACCTGAAGGAATTTTTTGCTTTTTGTTTTTCTTCTCCCACTTTTTGCATTTTCCTTTCTCTTTTGCTTTTAATCAATATTATTATTTTTGGATTTGTTTGTTTTTTTCTTTCTATTTTTTCCTTTTTTATGGTGAATTATTTCGTAATTGGATTAGGGTCTGGAAGAACCCGAAGATTTTTCCTCTTCTTTTTTTTCTGTTTCCTCTTTGGTTTCGTGTTTTTTACTACTGGAGTTCTCCATTTTGGATTATAATTGGCTGCCTTACCAGTTGGGTTAAAAGTTAAGAAGAATTTGAAGTTTTGCAAACATTGAAATGAGCAAGAAACTAATACCATCTGGCATTGCTGCTTCTACCTCTGCTTCCCCACCAGCTGGAGGACAACGTTTAATTCAGACAATGTTGAAGCAAGATAAGGAACAAGAAAAAATATCTTTACAGTTACAGATGATTATTCAAGGAATTCAAGATCTCAAGACAAAATCAGACACCATTGAACAAAGAATAGAGAAGACTGATGAAAAAGTGGAAAATATTAAACAAATGATGGTTAAGTATGAGGAGAAATTCCAAAAAATTGAGGAAGAAGGAAAACAAAGAGAGAAGAAGATTGAAAATATTGACAGTAGATTAACAGCGGTCGAACAAGAAAAAGGTGGGATGCTGAGGTGGGAGATGGAAAGGTCAGAATTTTACCTCAGATTTCAAAATATAGAGGAGGAAAAAGGAGAAAATCTGGCAGCGGTAATGATAGAAATTTTGGCAGATGCTTTGGAAATTACACAGGAAAAGATGATGGATGGAATAGATGAGATATATCGAGTCTATACAAGATATGCGATGAGAAACAAATTACCCAGGGAAGTTCATATTAGATTTACCAAAAAATCCATTAAAACGCAAATATTACAAGTAGCAAGAGAGAAAACACTGAAATACAAGGGTAAAGAGGTTGTGGTTTTGAAACAAATACCTAGAAGAGTGAGAGAGATGAGAAGAGAATATCAATTTCTGACCAAAATACTATTGGAAAATGAAGTGAATTATAGATGGCTGATTCCAGAAGGATTAATGTTTACGTGGCAAGAGCAGAGATATAGAATTGACTCAATTGAGAAAGCAGAACTTTTTCAAGCAGAATTTTTTGGAGGAAGAAGAGAGGAAGCAGAGAAGGAGACTTCATTAATTGTGTTTCAAGATGAACAACTGGAGACTGAAAAAGAGAAAGGAGCAATAGGGGGACAGATTGATAATAAAGAACAGCGTGAAGTGAGACCCACGAGAGCTGTTAGATCTAAATATAAAGCATAATCATGGAGGAAAAAAAACTGATTACAATGAATATAAACGGACTTAATTCAGCTGTTAAGAGAAGGAAAATTTTTCATAAATTAGAGAAATTAAAATTTGATATAATTTGTTTACAAGAAGTTCATATTAAAAAACAACATGAACAATTGTTATTACAGCCAAAATTAGGGAAAATATTTACCTCTTTGACTCAATGTAAGAAAAGAGGTGTGGTTTTATATATTAAAGAGGCTATTCCAGCAAAATTGATTTACTCGGATGAAGATGGAAGGGTATTAATGGTAGAAATAATGGATAATAACATAAAAATACTCTTGATTGCAATTTATGCTCCGAATGATAAACAAGAAGAGTTTTATAAAAAACTGCACATGAAAATAATTGGACTGGACTATGTTAATATAATTATGATGGGAGATTTTAATGGAATTGTGGACAATAAATTGGACTATATAGCAACAACAACAAAGCAAAATAGAAAGGCTCTCCCAAGGTCCTTTTTTAAAATGACAGATGAATTAACTTTAAAAGATATTTGGAGAGAAAGAAACGTTAAAGCTAAACAATATACTTTTTATTCAAATAGACATTTATCATGGTCCAGATTAGATATGATTTGGATCTCAACAGAACTAATATCTAATATTAAAGAAACAAGCATTGAAACAAGTACATGGGCAGATCATAGCCCAATGACAATTAAATGGAAGGGACAAAAAAAAAGATCGAGATGGACATTAAATAATACTATTTTAAAGGAGAAAGATTTTACACAATGGATGGAGAAGGAATTGGCTTTTTTCTTTAGAGAAAATAAAAAAGAGGATACTTCAATGCAAAATGTGTGGGACACTATGAAGGCATATGCTAGAGGTTTGATAATAGATTATACAAGAAAAAAGAACATTAGGAAAAGGCAAGCTTCTAAGGCCTTGGAAAATGAGTATAAAATTCTTGAAAAAGAATTACAGAAAATGCCACAGAAAAAGGATATTAAATTGAAGCTGGATATAATTAAACATAAAATGGATTTAATAGAGAAAGAAGAATTGGCACAGAAAATTAGAAACTCTAAACAGAATTATTTTGAAGATGCAAATAAACCAGGTAGATGGCTAGCATATAAATTGAGAAAAGAGAAGGAATCAAGAAAAATATTGAAGTTAATAGATGAACAAGGCCAAGTTTGTTATGGGAATAAGGAGAAAAAAGAAATTATCCGAGATTTTTATGGGCAATTATATAAACAAGAGAATATTGATGAAGGAAAAGTTAAACAGTATTTACAGGAAGCTAATCTACCAAAGATACCTAAAGAGACTGAAGAAATGCTAGAAAGCAATATAACAATGATGGAACTAAATGAAGCATTTAAGAGACAAAATAATGGGAAAGCTCCAGGCCCAGATGGGCTTCCAGTAGAATTCTATAAAACATTTCAAGAACTATTGAGCATCCCATTGTTAGAAGTTATGAATGAAGTTATGTTAAAAAAGATGATACCTAAAACATGGTCAGAGGCTTATATTACACTTATACCAAAGGAAGAGACTGACCCATTGCAAATTAAGAATTATAGACCTATTTCTTTATTGAATGCAGACTATAAAATCTTTGCTTCAATCTTAGCAGAAAGACTTAAAAAATATTTAAACAATTTTATCCACTCAGATCAAAATGGATTTCTGCCAAAGAGACAAATTAGAGACAATATGAGAGTAATCTTGGATACTTTGGAATATTATGAGGCTCATCCTGAAAAACAAATGGCCTTGATATTCTTAGATGCTCAAAAAGCATTTGACAACGTGAATTGGAGATTTATGTTATTATTATTGGAGCAGATGGGTTTTGCCAAAAAATTTATTCAAGCAATAGAAGCTATATACAATAAACAGACAGCAAGGGTAATGATGGAGGGGGAACTTACAGATCTTATTAATATAAGAAAAGGCACAAGACAAGGATGCCCCCTATCTCCCTTGCTATTTGTGTTGACCTTGGAAGTCTTGAATAGAAATATTAGGGATGATAAAAGCATAAAAGGAATGAAAATTAAGAAGGAAGAATATAAGCTACAAGCTTTTGCTGATGATTTAGCTTTTATTTTGGAAAATCCGATTGAAACAGCTCCAAAGTTACTGGAAAGGATAGAGTCATATGGGGAGGTGGCTGGTTTGAAAATAAACAAAGATAAAACAAAGATTTTGACAAAGAATATGTTATTGAGACAGAGAGAAGAATTGGCAGATCTTTTGAAAATTCAAGTTACAAATAAGGTTAAGTATTTGGGGATATATTTGACAACAAGATGTAGCACATTAAAGGAGGATAATTATATTAAACTTAAACAACAGATAGCTACAGATTTGAAGAAGTGGGAAAACTTGCAATTGTCATTAATAGGGAGAATTTCAACAATCAAGATGAATATCTTACCTAGAATATTATTTTTGTTTCAAACAATACCAATAAGGCTTGGAAAAGACTATTTTGAAGATCTAAATAAAATTATGTTGAAGTTTATATGGCAAGGTAAAAAAGCGAGAATAAAGCTAAAGCTTTTGCAAGATGCTAGAATTAGAGGAGGTTTTGGTCTGCCTAATTGGGAATTGTATTATCAAGCTGCAAATTTGATGTGGGTCAAAGAATGGATAACATTAAGGAAACATAGGTTGTTGACATTAGAAGGGCATGATTTGCTGTTGGGTTGGCATGCTTTCTTATGGTATAAGGGAACTAAAATACAGGGTTATTTTAGAAGACATTATGTACGGGAGTCTTTGTGGTTAAATTGGGAGAAGATAAAAAGACAATGTTATTTGAAAATTCCAGTTTGGTTATCGACCATTGAAGCATTTTCCTATCCTATAATTTACAAGAGGGAACAAACAGTTAGATATGGGGAACTTTTGGATGAAAAGGGTGAACTTAAATCGATCCAAAACTTAGAAGAACAAGGTATAAGGATGAATTGGTTTTCATATGCACAAATACACTCAAGGTATGATGAAGATTCTAAAACGGAGGGATTTTATGATAAGCAGACTGATTTAGATAAGATTTTGACGGGTACTGATGAGAAGGTGATTAAAAAATTATATGGTTATTTACTGGGAATGAAATTAGAGGAAGAACAAGTTAAAGAAACTATGATTGTTTGGGGGAAGAATTTTGGATATGGGATTGATTTGGAGAAATGGCAGAAATTGTGGTCTCAAAATTATAAAATGACAATGTCAACAGCATATAAAGAAAACTTGTATAAGATGTTTTACAGGTGGCACTTTCCCCCGACAAGAATAGCAAGAATGTTTAAGAACAAATCTGAAAAATGCTGGAAATGTCATCAGATACCCGGCTCGTATTACCATATGTGGTGGACTTGTGAGGATGCTAGAAAATATTGGACTATAATTCGCATGTGGTTGGAAAAAATGATAAAGAAACATATTGATTTGAAACCAGAGATCTTCTTATTGGGAATATTACCTGATATATAGTAAAGATTTGAAATACCTGATTGTAAATGTATTAACAGCGGCCAGGATTGTATTTGCTAAAAATTGGAAGAATGAGAAAATACCATTACAGGAAGAAATTATTAAGAAAATATTGGAATGTGCTGAGATGAGTAGATTGACATTTGAAATTAGAGAGCAAGAGGATAAACAATTTTATGAAATTTGGGATCTTTTTTATAAATGGCTGGATGATAAAATACGATAATAGAATATTTAGAATGCTAGATAGTAAGGAATATCTTTATTTTGCTATTATTTTGCTATTTGATATTATATTTATAAAGGATTTTTTAGGATTGATTTGATATGACTAGATGATTTGTTATAGAGTAAACTGGCTTAAAGTATTGTTAGCTCATTAAGCATGAATGATTAAAAATATAGTCAAAAACTTCTTTTTTTAGTGATATTAGGATATATAAATTTGGATTGACAATATGAGTTGTTATGTAATGTAATTGTAATTTGAGACTACAGAATGAATGCACAAAAATGATGAACCAACTGACACACTGGATGTACATATAAGAGTTGATGTTTTTATGTTTTGTTTGTCTTGTTTGTTTGTAGAAAATTAATAAAAACTTTTTTTCAAAAAAAAAAAGAAGTGCAGGGCCAGAACCCTGCACTTTGCTTTAAGGTTTCAACAAACTTTATTCAAGCACTTTTATTAATTCACAACACCCCTTCCCCCCAGGTTCCATTTAAGGGGTGCAGTAACGTAGTCTTTGAGGTAGGCAGGTTGTTTTGATTGTCTATTTGATTTATGCTGTCCTCCTGGTATTTGTCTAGAGTCTTGTTGGGGTAGGACGTTATCTGGTGAACAGGGTGCCTCTGATTCTGTATCTAAACTTCTGTTACCATTAATGTCCTCGATATCCCTTTGAGGCGAGTTAACCCCTGTCCCCGATCCTTCTTCACATGTTGAGTCTGAGCGGTCATTTCTTCCCCTTGTGCTTTCCGCCGTTCCAAACTCAGCCTCCTCAGCATCTCCTCCCCCCTCAGTTTGGAAATCAGCGGAATCGCAGACCCCAGACTGCAGCCTTGAATGCAGCTGATCAATATGGCGCTTCCATATTCTATCGTTGCGACATTTCACTCAGTACGATCTGGGGTCCGGTTACTTGGATTACAGTTGCCTTGACCCACAATGGGTCACCATAAAAGTTTCTTGCGAAAACCAAGTTGCCTACTTGGAAATTTCGGCATTTCCCGCTGGATCCATGTGGTTTTTCAGGTTCATACTATGGGTGCAGTTGGTCCAGGTGGGAGCGGAGTTTCCGTCCCATCAATAACTCAGCAGGAGTTTTGTTGGTAACACTGTGTGGAGTGATGTGCTGCAGAAGGAGTATCCAGTTAATCTTGTCTTCGATATCACCATAGTCCATTTTATGTAGAGTTCTTTTGACGAATTGTACCATGCGCTCAGCCCTTCCATTAGCTGCAGGATGCGCCGGTGAAGTTAGCGCATGGAGAATACCACAGTCCGCCAGGTACTGTTCAAAAGAAAGTGCGGTAAACTGGGGCCCGTTGTCGGATACCAGAACATCCGGTAATCTGTGTGTTGCAAATAATCTGTCCAATTTCCTGATGACTGATTCGGTTGTTGTATTTTTCATCTCATGGATTTCGAGCCAGTTCAAGTAGGCATCCACTGTTAATAAAAATGTGTGTCCATTCGTAGGTCCTACAAAATCCAGATGAATATGGGACCATGGTCCTCTGGGTGTTTCCCATTCTGTTGGGGTTGCTTTCAGTGGGGCATTGCTGACTTCCTGGCATTTGGACCAAGTCTTTACCCAGGTTTCGATCTGCTTGTCTATGCCCGGCTGCCACGCATAGCTTCGTGCGAGTGCTTTCATGCGCACGATGCCAGGGTGGCCATCGTGCAAGGTTCTCAGTATCGCTTGCTTTAACCGCTCTGGGACAACGACTCTATCGCCCCAAATGATGCAGCCCTTCTGGGAAAACAGTTCCGTCTATCGACTTTTGAAGGGAGCATAATTGTCAGGGATTTGGTCCAATGGCCATCCACGTTCTACCCAGCTGAGGACACGTGCCAAAACGGAATCGCATTTAGTCAGTGGCGGCTTTTGGAGTGTCTCGATCTGCAGTGTTGTGATGGTCAGAGCAGGGTCGTCAATGGTTTCTGGAAGCGGTGCATGGCTTAATGCGTCAGCATGGGGAATGGCTTTCCCCGGGTGGTGTTACAACTAATAATTATAGGCAGCCAAGAATTCTGACCAGCAGGTCATTCTGGGAGATAATATATAAGGGGTTGGTTTATCTCCCGCTATTATTCCCAGTAAGGGTTTGTGGTCAGTTATTATCGTGAAAGCCCGCCCATAGATATATTCATGAAATCGTTTAACAGCAGATACAATAGCAAGAGCTTATTGATTTGACTGTAATTGCGTTCTGCTTTTGACAGCGTTTTTGAAAAACAGGCAACAGGGGCTTCACTTCCGTTTGGTAAAACGTGGCTCAAAATGGCGCCCACTCTGAAGGGTGATGCATCACAAGTAACAGTTAAAGGCAAGGTCTCTTTACACTGCATCAAAACAGTGTTGGAGGTCAATAACTTTTTTACTTTTCGAAACGCCTGTTCCTCTCGGTGCCTCCAAACCCAGGTTGCTTTTTTGTCTAATAAACGATGTAGGGGTTCGGCTATGGTTGCCTTGTGAGGCAGGAAGATGTTATAAAAATTGATAAGGCCTAGGAACGCTTGGACATCCACCTTATTGTGGGGTCTTGGGGCATTTTCGATTGCCCTAAGTTTGCTATCGGTGGGGTGAATGCCCTGTTTATCTATTAAATATCCTAAAAATTCTACTCGATCAGTACATAGTTGACACTTGTTTTTCTTAACTTTGAGACCCAAGTCTTTAAATCTCTGAAGAACCAACCCCAGGTGCTCCCTTAGTATTTCTTGAGTCGGAGCAGCAATTAAAACATCATCAAAATAGGGGACAACGCCTTTTATCCCTTGTAATAGTCTTTCCATCAAACTTTGAAAGATTCCCGGGGCCACGCTTACTCCGAATTGGAGTCGGTTACATTTAAACGCACCTCGGTGCATAACGATCGTTTGAGCCTCTGCTGTTTTTCTGTTTACAGGCAGTTGTTGGTAAGCCTGGGCTAGATCTAGTTTAGTGAAGACTTTTCCGCCCCCCAGGGAATGGAGAAGGTGTTGCACCACCGGTACTGGGTAAGCGTTTTGCTGCAGGGCGTGATTCAGGGTGGCTCGGTAGTCCCCACAAATTCTTAACGATCCGGCTTGATGGATGTCACGATTGGGGTTTCCCAGGGAGAATGGTCAGTGGGTACTAACACCCCCTGGGCTATTAATTTATCAAGCTACTCATCAATCTTTGGTTTAAGGGTGAATGGGACTCGATGAGGCTTAAGGCGGATGGGAGCTATTTCGGGGTTGAGATTAAATGATATCGGGGTCAAACTCGCCTAGTTTGTCTGCAAAGATGTCCTAGAATTCTTGGACGAGATCCTCTTCCCAGTCGTTGCTGCTGGTTCGGTGAATGCTGGCTACTTCAATTCCAAGTGGAGTGAACCATTAGAGGCCTAACAAGCTAGGCCGATCCCTGTCGATTACAGTCAAGGGTAGAGATGCAGTACGATTTTTAAAGGAGATGCAGACTTGGCTGGATCGAACGACTGGAATTCGATTTCCTTGATAATCTTTGAGTATGATTCTTTGGAATCGGAGGTCTTGTCGCCAGATGGTAGGGATGAGTTGCTTGAGGGTCTTCCAGGAAACCATCGAGAGGGATGATCTTGAATCGACTTCCATCATACAAGGCTGGTTTTCGATGGCCACCTTCACCCTGATCTTCTTGGCATCCAGTGATGAGGTGTGACCAATCGTAATAGTTTGGTGTGCCTCTTCTTGCTTCGTTGAGTGGTTTAGGGGTTTGTTTCTGTAGGAGTGGTTGTTCCATTGGTGGTTCAAGGGTTCTCACTTTGCAGGACGGCTTCCTGTAGATTGGCGATAGTTAGCCCCCCTCGGGGTTTGGCTGAGTCCTTGCTTGCTTCTACAGACCCGTCCGATGTGGCCTCTTTTCCCGCACACATGGCAGTGCGCGTCGAGGAATTTGCAGTCTGATCGGGGGTGGTTTGCCCCACAACCAGCACATTGGTATTGCGATTTCTGGCATTGGTCTCGTTCAGACCGGAGCCGGTTGACCTCTTCTTCATCGCTTTCTGATGATGATTCGAAGTCCTCGTGGTGGGCTGTCATTGCCAGTTCTTCTAAGTGAGGTGAAACTTCGCTGGCGAGTTGGTGAAGTGGAGCCTGGGTGCGGCGCATTCGGGCAGCTAACTTCCTGGTTGCTTCTGCTGCAGTAGTGTCAGTGATGGCATCTGTAAGGCTAATGTCGCCTTTCGCCATCAGCTTGCTCTGCACGCCTGGTGAATCTAATCCCAGAACTATTCTGTCTCTCAGGGCTTCTTCAAGGTCAGCAAACCTACATAGCCTCCTAGATTCCGGAGATCCACTATCAAATCTGCAACGCTTTCACCCTTCCACTGATCTCTCTGGTAAAATTCATGCCTTCTCACGAGCGTTGGTACGGTCGGTTCATAGTGGGCCCTTAGCAGGGGTTCAAGGATGTCCCAGTCCATGGACTTCACTTCTGCTGGTTTCGCTAGTGCTTTGGCCATCTTGAATATGGTTGGCCTGCAATGAGTTAGGAATACTGCCCGTTTCTTTCCGGTAGTGGCATCCTTCAAATTGTTGGTCTCCAGAAACATCTGGAAGTGATCCATATATGAGTCCCAGTCTTCTTGTGCCGGGTCGAATGGAGCAGGTGGTATGATGCCACCGGACATGGTTCCGCCATTGGTGCATTTCAGCCACGTGCTCTGTTATCACTTTTGTAGTGTTCAGTCAGCTCTGACATTTCCACATCCCACCTTCGTCACCAGTGTTATGTTCTGTGTGTGGTACAAGAAGCAGAGATGAGTCGATGAACAGTGAACTTCAACTCTTTATTTAACATGGTGCAACAGCTCTCTGAACGGCCTCAACAGCCCCCTTTATATAGGCAAGCTCCTGGGTATT
Organism: Hydrophis major; assembly: GCA_033807585.1. NCBI lineage: Eukaryota > Metazoa > Chordata > Lepidosauria > Squamata > Elapidae > Hydrophis > Hydrophis major. The sequence continues at coordinate 71,728,744 of CM066328.1, read as the reverse complement.
TAGCCAATTAAATCACAAGAATGTTAGCTCTTTTTAACCAATGAGAAGGGCTCGTTAATAGCCAATCAGATTCTCCAGAACGGACCAATCCGATATCGCTATTACCGGCCAATCAGAAGTGCAGGGCCAGAACCCTGCACTTTGCTTTAAGGTTTCAACAAACTTTATTCAAGCACTTTTATTAATTCACAACAACTTTTAACCTACTTTTAAAATTACAAATAAGAAAAATCTCTTCTCCCCATAGCCTAACTTTTAACAGTACACAATCCAGGAATCTTCATATTTTCAGTCCTGGTTCAGCAAAAAGTCAATTAGAAATTACCAGAAATAACAAATCAATAATTTTTCTCTGATGAAATTTCTTCCATTGCCACTTTTCTTTTTATATGTACAAGGAATATAGAAAAGTAATAGGGCTCCAAACTCTGGAGAATCACAGTCAGTATTTTTTTTAAATCTGAACTGGAATGTATTGGGTAAGATTCTGTCTAATGTGGCAGAGTCCAGCCAGATGCCTAGAGGAAGCTCATAGCAGGACCTAAGATTGACATCCCTCTTCAATTGTTGATGTCTGTTATTTAAAGCTGACTGTTATTTAAAGCTTGCTGCTTGTGCTTAAGGAGGTAGCATATAACTGTCAAGGTGTATTGCTCATAACAGCTCTGTCTTATCTGATCTGGTCTGTTCTCTTTTCACAAATGTCTAAATTTGTGATTAGCATCATATCTTATATGCACTGCTCAAAAAAATAAAGGGAACACAAAAATAAGACATCCTAGATTTGAATGAATGAAATATTCTTATTAAATACTTTGTTAATTACATAATAGAATGTGCTGACAACACAATCACACAAAAATTATCAATGGAAATCAAATTTAGCAACCCATGGAGGTCTGGATTTGGAGTTACACTCAAAATTAAAGCGGGAAAAAACACTACAGGCTGATCCAACTTTGATGTAATGTTCTTAAAACAAGTCAAAATGAGGTTCAGTAGTGTGTGTGGCCTCCACGTGCCTGTATGACCTCCCTACAATGTCTGGGCATGCTCCTGATGAGGTGGCGGATGGACTAAAGCACCCCATATCTCCTGGACAATCTGTGGTGCAACATGGCATTGGTGGATGGAGCGAGACATTATGTCCCAGATGTGCTCAATTGGATTCAGGTCTAGGGAATGGATGGGCCAGTTGATAGAATCAATGCCTTTGTTTTGCAGGAACTGCTGATACACACACTCCAGCCACATGAGGTCTAGCATTGTAGTGCATTAGGAGGAACCCAGGGCCAACTGCACCAGCATATAGTCTCACAAGGGGTCTGAGGATCTCATCTTGGTACCTAATGGCAGTCAGGCTACCTCTGGCGAGCACATGGAGGGCTGTGCAGCCCCCTAAAGAAATGTCACCCCACACCATTACTGACCCACTGCCAAACCAATCATGCTGGAGGATGTTGCAGGCAGCAGAACGTTCTCCACGGCATCTCCACACCCTGTCACATCTGTCACATGTGCTCAGTGTGAACCTGCTTTCATCTGTGAAGAGCACAGGGCACCAGTGGTGAATTTGTCAACCTTGGTATTCTCTTGCAAATGTCAAGCATCCTGCACGGTGTTGGGCTGTAAGCCCAACCCCCACCTGTGGACATCGGGCCCTCATACCACCCTCATGGAGTCTGTTTCTGATCATTTGAACAGCCACATGCAGATTTGTGGCCCACTGGGCCACAGGGCTCTGGCAGGGCTCATTGCAGGGCTCTGGCAATGCTCCTCCTGTCCCTCCTTGCACAAAAGCTGATGCTGGATTGTTGCTCTCCTACGGCCTCCTCCACATCTCCTGACATACTGGCCTGTTTCCTGGATGCGCCTCCATGCTCTGGATATTACGCTGACAGGTGTTGTAACTATGTATCATTCATGTGTTTGCAACTATGTATCATTGCAACTATGTATCATTCAAGTGTTTGCAATATTGTATCATCATTGTATCAAGGAGATAGACGTTTGTTAATAATATCCACTTTGTAAATAATCTGTCCGGTATGCAGCTTTGTAAACATGCACATCCTGATGAGATTACCATGTTTGACTTGAGCTTTTTAATTAAATCATTTTCTTGTAAAAAAGCACAATAAAAGAGCGTGTGCCAAGACATTCGAGGCGCGCTCATCAAGAGGAAACTTCGCTTCCTGTCGTTTCTCTTCCCTTCGCTCCGTTTCATGAGCCGCCCATCAGATGCGGGATGGCAGATACCGCAGACAGGCACAGCAAACCTTCTTGCCACAGCTCGCATTGATGTACCATCCTGGATGAGCTGCACTACATAAGCCACTTGTGTGGATTTTAGACTCCATCTCATGCTACCACTAGAGTGAAAGCACCGCCAGCATTCAAAAATGACCAAACCATCAGCCAGAAAACATAGGAACTGAGAAGTGGTCTGTGGTCACCACCTGCAGAACCCACTCCTTTATTGTGGATGTCTTGCTAATTGCCTATGCTTTCTACCTGTTGTCTATTCCATTTGCACAACAGCATGTGAAATTGATTGTCAATCAGTGTTGCTACCTAAGTGGACAGTTTGATTTCACAGAAGCGTGATTGACTTGGAGTTACATTGTGTTGTTTAAGTGTTCCCTTTATTTTTTTGAGCAGTATAGTTTAATTTATAGCATTAAGTTAAAATATAGATTTCCATAGTTTGATTCATTAGAATGCTGAAGTAGAAAAATGGTTAATTTTGGGTTAAGGTAGCTTTCTCTGTTCCCTACTGAATAAATTAAATTTGACTTCTAGAATCTACATTATGTTGTATTTATTTTGCAGCACATTAATGAATGGTAATGTCTGTGGTTAATAGTTCCATTGATTCTGTCCCAAATTATTTATTTGCCTATCTGCTATGTGATGTGCAGAAGTTTCCTACCAGGCAGGAAAGTTATCATGCTTTCAACACACTTATCACTATTCTTTCCATGTTACTAATTACAATGAACACAGCTGCCTAGGGACAACTGATATTTAATCACTAGCTATTAGCATATTAGAACTAGCTTTCCATCAGAAGAAGGAATTACTACCCAATGTGAACAAGTTCTGAAATAAGTGTATCTTAGAAAGCAAAAAGTTCTGGGCTATTTTTGAACACACTTCATCATTATTTGCCTGAACAGGTCTGTGTGCATGTGGGTATGTATGTGTGTAAATTATGATCCTTCCTTCCTTCCTTCCTTCCTTCCTTCCTTCCTTCCTTCCTTCCTTCCTTCCTTCCTTCCTTCCTTCCTTCCTTCCTTCCTTCCTTCCTTCCTTCCTTCCTTCCTTCCCTCCTCCCTCCCTCCCTTGTAAATACATGTCCTATTATAATTCATGCAGTGGTGCATCATGCAATAATTTTCCCATCCTTCCTTGAGCAATATACAGTATATAGAATATTGTACAATATACAATGGACAGAATATACAGCTATATAACTGAACAAGATGTTACGCATGTATATATACATACCCTACACATACCCTACAGACTTACTTTTGAGTGTTTTTCTAAGAGAATGATATCAATAACAGAACAAGTTTATCACTAATTAGAGAACAGCTGAATTGGCTTGAAAACTGGTACTATATTCATGCAAGTGCTGGGCAAAAGTATTTTAAGCAACATTTGCATCCCATCAACTTTTGGGAACAGCTGCATCTTTCATTTAATTGTGTAAAAGCTGTCTCTGTAATCCATTGCCTTTAGATTCTCCCTAATCTCCACTCCTTTCCTCTCCAAAATATAATTGGCTTGTGCTCTTGGGACAAAAAATATTTCTCTTTGCATGGGTATTGCTATTAGATGGACTTCACCATCCACACATTCAGTATTCCCAGTAGAATGCTTGTGGGACAATGGCTGCAATAAGGAATGTGCTGAAGCATTCATTCTAGTTCCCAAATAGTTTTGTTTTCACTTCATGGTTTTTATTATCATTTTTCCATGCTTATCTGATGTGAGAGAGCCAGCCTGAAACCAACTGTAACAAAGCAGCTACACTCATTGGTAGGAAGGATAGGAGACAAGAACTGTACTCAAACTCATTTCAATGTTTAAAGCCATAGTTGCTTCATATCCTGGCTTGCATTGCATGAAATGTCAGTAAAATGGCATCCCAGCAAATAGGTTAAGCCTCTGTTTAGTTTGCAGATTGGCAAACAGGCGAAGATCACCCGGATTTCAATTATTAGTGATCCAATGGGCCCCTGTGGGTATGAAAAAGGCAAATATGTATTCAGCCTTGGAAAGCGCAGTAGCATTAGAGCATTTGTTTGGAACGATTTGATGTTTGAAAGGATTTGTGATGGAAATGAAGTTGGCAAATATCATCCTATCATTTGTTCCCCACACCCCCTTGGGCCTTGTAGCCTCTTCAATTTTTCACAAACCCTCTAAGGGAAACTTAAATGAGTCACAAAGTTGTCAGATTTATCTTTCTTGTTCAGATGGAAGCATTTATGAATCATTATACTTGAGACAATGAGTGGCATCATTAAGAATACCATATTTCAACTTTAACAAAATAATCTATTCTAGACATATTCTAATATATCCTAGACAAGAGAATACCAAGGTAATGTGTCACATATAATACAACATTTGTTTGTGTTCCGCTATCACCTTGTAAAGTGTTAATCAGTTATGTTTCCTTTGTACAGTCCCACCCAGAGCTCCCTAGACATGATTCTGTATTTCAAAAATCAAGTTTTTGCCACTTCAGTCAGTGTTGTGGTCTGAGGTGACAATTGATCAAGGCCTGGCCATGAAACTGATATATGCTAAATGAAAGCAAAAGGTTCTACCAGTTAAATAACTGTGGGCATTTCTGCCACAAATAGTTTAAGTGATCTCCCTTCACAATTCCTTCTCTCAATAAGAATTCAAGAGATAGCCCTGTTGTGAATGCATAAAGGTTTAATAAAGTTATCTTGAGCTTGGAGTCAAGTGCAGGGTTCTGGCCCTGCACTTCTGATTGGCTGTTAATGGCAGGATCGGATTGGCCCATTCAAGGGAATCTGATTGGCCATTAATGGGGCATTCGCATTGGTTAATGGAGCTAGCACTCCTGGATTGTTATTGGTTAAATAGTTATTGGGTTGCCTATATAAGGAAGGCTATAGCGGCCATCCACTTCGAGCTGTCACACCATGTAAATAAAGAGTTGAAGTTCACCGTTCCACAGGCTCGTCTCCATTCTTTCTCGCCCATGCTCCAAACTTAACAAGCCCAAACCATCCCAGTGCTGACACAGAGCTTTCTGGCACCTTGTTACAGCAGTATTCCTATTTACTATATATATTTGCTTGCTTGCCATTCTGTTTCTGTTTTTCATGCCAAAAAGTAATAAGACTATTGCTGTAAAGCTCCATTTTCTATTGAATGCTGCCCACACCATCTGCCACTATTTCCACTGCCTGGTGCCACTACTACTATGTTTTGCTGTTCCATCCTAAGCATCCAATCTTGGATATTTTAAATAATTTGCTTTCCTGGCTGGGCTGAATAAAAACACAAGCAAAAACAGGATTTGTCCAGGGAAATGAGAATACAGAGTCATAAGCAAAATATGGGAATAATTTTTGTCATAAAAACTGTCCATCTCTCCCTCTCCCTCTCTCTCTCTCATGCACACACACGCAGACACACATAGACATGCATATACACACATACAAACAGTTATTTAAAATGTTTTATCTTGAGTTTTTGCCAAAAGGTATTTATATAATACAATATAAACAAAAAGATCCAAAGTAAAGGAAAGGAGTTTTAAGTATCTTCCTTGAAATGAATGGGGTGCGAAATCTTAAAGATTTTATCGGAGAGTTTCACTTAGCTTATTAAGTCAATGGCACTGAAAAATAAAACAAACCAAATCATACCATTGGATAATTTACTATTTATAATTCACGATGATGGATAGTATCAATTTATCCATTGCCAGTTCACTGTCAGGTAATGTAGTCTGTTTGGGTAGATCATGCCATTTTATTCCCATAATGGCAGATTTCTTTCATATTGCCCTTTGTCCCTTATCACATCTAGATTCATCTTAACAAGCATAAATTCTCATTTTTATTACTATTTTGCCAAAGCCTTCTGCCCCCAGTACCTTAAATAGTGAAGGAATCGTTTTGCAATTCATCATTACTGACAGCTTATATAGAAGTGCTTAAGGCTGATTTTACTTATCCTGAGCTTGAAGTAAATAAGGCTGATGCAACTATTACACAACCAGCAAGTCAAACTACTACTAAACTCAAGCTACTCGTGCTTAGGAACAGGAAGGACACACTTGAAAGAGCAACCTGAAGTTCACATGTAGATAGGTAAACTCCTTGTGTTGCTGATCTTGAGATCACATGATTGTCAAAACGATGTACTTCTACACTTTGGAAAAAAAAAACATTGGATATTGATGCAATATCTTGGCTTGAACTTTCTCTAGTTTTTCCATCTACCCAGTAGCTCTCCTGGCATAGGATATATTAATTGGTGCATTTTTTCAAAGCATCTCTTTGTGTCACTGCAGATTGGAGAGTTAATGTAAGAGAAACTTTGCAACTAAGTATCCTGAGCTGTTCTGCTTATGGACTATTCTCCACTGAGCTGAAGGGAGAACCAGGATCATAGTCTCTAGCCTCATAGCTCTTCAGACTGAGTTGAAAACTGAGGACACCCTCCCTCTGGTAACAGTCCCCAGTTTTTCACTCAGTCTCAGCATGTTCAGACCACCCTTTAAGGGCTCTGAATGGTTAAGATTGTATAAGAATCACCCCCTGGATTGAGTTTTTTTTCTCTTCAAGAGGCTTAGAGCAGGTTTGACAGCTAGCTGGCTTGCTGGTTAGCACTTTTGTTTTTCTTTCTTTCTTTTTTTTGACTGCCTTTTTTTAAAAAAAAATTCTTTGCTGCTGGATTGGTTTTTGGAATTGTGATTATAAATTTGGTTGGAGGTGCCCCTGACAGCCCATGTGGCCTGGACTGGGGGGACGGAGTCAGTGTCCTATTCAATTCACTTTCTCCCAGTCCGTTCTTATTGATCTGTGCTAGCCGTGAAAACTGTGAAAATTGCCCCTTTTCGGTGTCGGCAGCCATTTCAGACGTTTCGGGACAATTCTGCAGTTTGTCTCCAGGATTTCCCTGGGGGTGGGGGTACTGCCCATCTGGATTGTATCCGAACCCCCTGTCCAGTCACCAGAGCACCGTGACAGCTATGAGATGCTTGAGGCTGCCAAATTGATTGTGGTGCAGCCAGCACTGGCTTGCAAGCCTCTGATATGTCAGGGCTTGTAGCAATTTTAAAGAGTCAGCCTTTTTTTTTTCCTTTTTGCTTTGACTCTTGCCTTAAATTGTGGAGCTGTGCTGAACTCACCACTTCTGGGTTGCACTAGCCTCCTGAAGTGGTGGACAGCTGCTATGACCAAAGCAGACAGCTTTAGATCAAATAAATTTTGTTTTTATTTTTCTTTTGCTCCCTTTTTTCTTCTCTCTCTCCCTGTCAGTGACAATTATTTTGGGTGGGCTCAAAATGGCCACCAGGGAAGGTGGCCAAGAATTATCAGCTGCTCAGCAGAGTAGGAGAGAGCTCCAAGGGGATCAACTAAGTCCAGGTCTGCTGGGTGGAAGCAACAGCTAGGATCAGAGCTAGGACCCTAGCCCCTAAAAGACCCTCTAGGGCAGAGGATTGGCAGGCGAGGCATAGACAAAAAGCCCTAGATAAGAAATTTGATAAGGAAGTGAGAGACTCAAAGATGGCTGAAAAAAGGGCCATTTCTCCTCTGCTCCCACAAGATGGCAGGCAGCAAGACCCATTGGCAGATAGACAATATTTGACTGCCTGATCGCCTGGTAGCTCAAGTACTCAGGATTTGCAGGGAAACCTGCAAATCAAGGCAAAAGCCACTTATAATAATTCTGAGCCACCACAAGGATTTTTGATTGCTGCACTTGGAAGCCAAGCCTCCAGCAGAACCAGACCTGCGCCTGAAAATAAATAAATAAATAAGCCACCTTTACCCCTACAGTGGCTGGGTTGCAGTCTGAGGAGATCCACAGGCAAGAGATGCCATCCTGGATCTCCCAAACAATTAGACAAGAATTTCAGGCTTAAGTCAACCAGCTATGCCAGCTGCCTGGTTTGGACACCAACAGAGGCATTCCTCAGGGGCAGGGGTAGACTTCTGCAGAACAGCTGATCTACTTCAGAAATTGTTCTGCAACCCCTTTGAAAAGAAACCAGTCTTATGTTTCTGAGAGGGACCTCCTTCCAGAGAGGGTTTTTTGGATGGGGAGCCGGAGGTAGCAGGTCCCTCCTCCTTTAAGAACCTTTTCCAGCTGACTCTCTTCAAGACTCTTCTGGTTAAGGCTAAGAGCACGGCTCATCTTAAAAAAGGGCAAAGATCACCCGGGATTGGGGGAGGATCAGGAAGATTACCTATTCACTGAGAAAGCATCTGTGGTGGACACTGTACCTGTGCCCCAGATGTTTATGAATGTGATTAAAAAGCAGTGGGAGTCCTTGGGGGGAGTACACTCACCTTATTTAATGGGTGGCTGTGGCAGCTGCAGGGTAGAATCCCACCTGAGGACTTCAGGGTGCATAATGATTTAAATAAGATAATAGCCGCAGCTCAATCGACAGCTAATGCCACTTTCAAGTCAGGGGCCCACCTGGGAGTCCAGGTTAGGTGGTCATGGGAAGAGCTTGCCCTCAACATAAATTGGCTAGAGCTCAGGGCTGCCCATCAAGGATCTAAGGCAGGAGGTGATAGGGAGATAGGTTCTTCTCATCACAGACAATGTGGCCACCAAGGCCCACATAAACCAGCAGGGGGGCACTCGCTCTAGATCTCTAATGCTGGAGGAAACTCAGTTGTATAGGTGGGTGGAGAGACACCTGTTGTCCCTGTGAGCAGAAAACATCTTGGGAGTTTCCAATGTGCAAGCAGACTGGTTGAGTAGGGCCACAGTTGACAAGTTGAAATGGTGACTGCATCGCAGTCTGTTCCAGGAGATGACAGAATGGTTTGGCCATCCAATTCTGGATCTCTTTGCATCTCTGGAGAACTCAACAGCTCCCGAGGTTCTTTGTACAGTTCCCAGCACTGAGAACAGAAGGGGTCAATGCTCTCTGGTGCAGGTGGCCCCAAGGGCTATTGTATGCCTTCCCCTGATTTCGGGGACAATCAGAAAAGTACTGACAGAGAGGACAGAGGTTCTGTTGGTAGCCCTTTGCTGGCCCAGGTGCCCATGGTTTACCGACCTGGTGGGCCTGTCAGTTGCCAGACCCTGGATAATTCCCCTGCACAGGATCTCCCTCAGCTAGGGCCCAGTTGAGCACCCAGATCCAGCCTGGTTTCAGTTGACCGTCTGGCACTTGAGCAGGTGCTCCTAAAACAGGAGTTTTCCAGAAGGCTCATTCAGACCATCCAGGTGGCCAGAAGACCAGGATATATGAAGCATTGTGGAGGATTTTCTGCGGCTGGTGTGCCAGTCACCTATTGGAACCTACTGCTGTGTCTGTGGCAAATGTGTTAGAGTTCCTGCAGGACAGGTTGGACAGAGGTCTTGCCCCCAGTACCTTGAAGAGACAGGTGGCTGCCTTGGCCTTGGTTTTTTTGGTCAAGGCTCAACCACTCTGGCCCAACATCCCAGGGTGAAAACCTTCCTTAGGGGAGCCACTAATTTGAAACCACCAGTGGTCCACTGTTACCCCACCTGGGATTTGCCTAAGGTCCTGCAGGCACTGACTTCTCCCCCATTTGAACTCTTGCATGAAGTCAGTCTTCACCTATTCACATGCAAGGTGTCATTCTTAGTGGCCATTATTTCAGCCAGGCGTATCTCAGAGTTGATGGCCTATCCATCAGAAAGGACCTGTGCATTTTGCACGCAGACAGGGTGGTTCTGTGGTTGGGCACTACCTTTCTGCCTAGGGTGAACTCCTTATTCCATTGCTCACAGGAGTTGATTTTGCCTGACTTCTGTTCTGAGCCTACCCATGCACTGGAGAGAAAATGGCACACCTTGGATTAACACCTTGGGCCCTCTGTATATACATCAAAAAGACCTCCTCTTTTAGGAGGACTGAAGCCCTGTTCATTTCCTTTCAGCCATCAACTTTGGGTTGCAGAATGACACTATCTACCATGGGTAGATAGCTTAGAGCCTGTTTTGCAAAGGCCTATGAGTTACTGGATCTTCCTGTGCCCAGGAGAATCACTGCGCACTCAACCAGGAGTGCGGTGACCTCTGCAGCCTGGGCAATGCAGGCTTCAGTTCTGGACTTTTGTAGAGCTGCGACTTGGTCATCTGTGACCCCATTCATAAAACATTATAAAATTGACTCCTTTGCAGAGGTGTCCTTTGGAAGATGAGTCCTGCAGGGCGTTCATGTAGAAGTGGGGACCTCCGACCAATCCAGTTCCCTCCTGTAGGACAGTCATTAGCCAGCTTTGGTATGTCCCATCCTGGATTCTCCCTTTGGAGAAGGGACGTTGGTCCTACCTGAAGGCTTCTTATCGGGGAGCCGAAGGGAGAATCCAGTCCCACCCTGTATTATGTCTGGTTGGAGTAGGGAGGAAATGTTTTTTTCTCTCAGTATCAAATAGGCTATCTGTTAGAGGATGAGGAGCAGCTGGATTCACTTCAATGTCATTCAGAACTGGGGACTGTTACCATGGGGTGTGTCCTCAGTTTTCAACTCAGTCTGCAGAGCTATGAGGCTAGAGACTATCCATCCTGGATTCTTCCTTTGGCTCCCCGAGAAGAAGCGTTCAGGTAGGACCAATGCCCCTTCTCTGTTTGAAAATTCACTTGTTGTTCAGGTTGTTCTTCTTTTGCTTCTTGCTTTTTTTTCTAGGGATTTCATGAGTTGGCTACTTTAACTGTTTTAGTAGTTACTTTTGCATCTGTACATGCAGATTTTAGCTTCTATTATTTAAATTTCATCTTACCCAACACATCTGTTTTGATAGTTTGTCTATTTAAAAGCATATTATTCTATCATTTCTGTTTTCATGAACTGATTTTATAAAGTTTCTAATAAATATACGTTTAAATAATTTATTAAAAAGCTACTTCTGGCTCAGATGACAAAACTTAGATAACTTCCAGAAACTAGGTATTTTTGTTACTGAGAGACATCTGTCCAAATGTATATTCTCATGTTTTATGGTAGTTCTGTTTCTGAAACAGCACCTGGAAAAATATGCTAGTTTATCTTTGGATGTTTATCCTAACTTAGTATCCAGCAATGAAATGAAGGCAACTAGTGATAGAGATAATGTAGAAGAGGAACAATTTATTTGCTTTCTTGTGTGCATAAAAAGAATAATACTTAAACAGTGTGTGCAAATTATAGAAATGATATCTGTTAATATAGTAAATCTGATATGAAAGTCTGATTAGCATAAATTTTGAATTTGAGCGCTGCAGCTGGCTGCATTGAGAAACAAGAGACATGAGAGACAATCTCTTACCCCACTAATAGCCAAATACAGTGCTCCAAAGTGTCTGTGCTAACTTATTATTGATATTACACATTAGCAAACTAATAATAAGCACTGGTTTTTGGATAGTAAATGCAAGCCAAAAATCTAGGAAGCTAATTTTTCTGATGTTTAATGAAGCAATTGTGCATTTTCATTATTATAATCCTCAACCATAAGCCAACTTTCAATTTAAACTTTCAAATATTCAGGTGAACAATGCATTAGAAAATATTTCACTGTTTGACAAATCAAGCTTATCAAAATGTTTATTCTAGGATATGAACTTATTAACTGAATTTGTTAAGTAGTTCTATTAAGTGTTATAACTATGATTCTTGACAAATGTATTTTTTTTCTTTTTATGGACACTGAGAGCTTTTGCACCAAAATAAATTCCTTGTGTGTCCAATCACACTTGGCCAATAAAGAATTCTATTCTATTCTATTCTGTTCTGTTCTAGTCAAAGTAGGAAGCCCTGTCAGAGCATGAATTAGATGATCAATATACTACAGGATAAACATTTTGATTGACATATTATTCACATTTTTAGTCTACAAAAGAAAACAAATGTATGGAACATTGTGTACTTTTTAGTGCAAAAGTTATACTGTGTGTAAAACATTTTTTATTTAATATCCTTTGAGATTTGAGATTGTTCTCAGCATTCTGGAAATATTTTTAGCTTACAGTATAGTGGGACCAAACCAGAAACAGCTGTACTTCTTCCTAGGTTGAATCTTCACGCACAAAAGTGTCTATTATGGGCAATCACTTTCTCCAATAGGTATTAGGCTTACAATGATTAGTTTTAAGTCTACTTGTAACATCATAAGTGGGATCATGAGCAGTAACAATTATTGTGAAATAGGATTCTAGAATTGTTGTTGTCTATGTATATCAGGGTATGACTTCCACTATTCCTACTCTGAATGATTCATTACAAATTTGTTGAAAATTATACAAAGATGTCATACATTGGAGAAAGCCACTATAAATCTTAAAATAGGCTTGTATATTAGATATAAATTCCATTCTCCTTTGCATTTCTGTATTTATTAGACAATATTAAAATAATCAGTGTAAAAGAAATGGTATTAAAGTATGTTGCTGTTTTGGAGAAAGGTTTTGGGATATTGCTGAGGCAAGATCTTGATTAAAAGTACTCCTCAACTTATGACCATCCATTTAGTGACAGTTCAAAGTTATGATGGCACTGAAAAATGTGATTTACAACGTCCTTTGAGCATTCCCATGGTTACATGATTGTGATTCAGGCACTTGGCAACTGTCACTATTTACATCATTATCATTTGCAACCTTCCTGCTTGGCTACTGATAAGCAAAGACAATGAAGAAACTAGGTTCATTTATCAACTGCATGGTTTGCTTAAAAGGTTTGCTTAAAAGGTAAAATCAGTCATGACTTACTTTATGACTGTACCACTTTGTGATGTACAGTAAGTTCTGGTCTGAGCTGTGGTTTAAGTTGAAGACTTATTAAATAGCCTTCATTTGTGCTACATGTACAATTGCTTGCATTTGAAGGCAACAATAAAGAAAAGAATGAATTAACATGTTATTGAATTATGCTTAACAGGTTATCACAGTGACTTGAAAAATTGCCCCGATTCTTTTGTTTCAGGCATACTAATCATTTATGAAGGAATGCCTTCTCTGATAAATTAAAACATAATACTAGAGAATTATGGGAGATGGAAATGAGCTCATTGTCCCCCACCCTTCAGTTGCACCTTTCTCTAATTATTGTATGATGTCTCCAAAAACCTCAGGCCTCTATTAGAAAGGTCTGCTTTGGAGGACAGTTGACTGAACCAAAAGTGCTGGTCAAAAATTGTTTTCTTTTGTTTTTGAAATGTTTGTCCAGTCATGTCCATCCCCTGCACCAAACATGTTATTCCATTACAGTTTAGAGATCAAATGTAATGAACTGCAAGAACACAGATAGATATTCAGAATGGCAACTCCAATTTATAAAGAATGTGTTAAAATACTCATAAAGATTACATTTAATAGATTTTGGCAGTGTAGCCATGGAATATATCTAATGTAATTCACTCTTTAAAGTTGCAATTTCAAACTTCATAAAGTTGGTACTGCATATATGTTTGCATTAATAATGCTTATCACTAAAACATAAGTTTTATGACAGCTTAACAAGATTTTAATGTGCCATTGTCTTTCTCATATAACAGCAGTATTCACTGTTACTTCTTTGTACTTATTCAGATGATGTCACTTGAAATTCAAATTTTCATTTCCTGAAATTTGCTATTATGATAAACCGGTTCCAAAGGTGCATTTTAGATAACCAAATTGAACAAATCATCTTCATTGGTTCTGAGTAATTTAACATAGCAATGATCCTAGTCCATATAATCGCAAATATTCATATATTATTTTTATTTTACATTATTCACTAAGGACTCCTGAAAGTTCACAATAAAAACAATACAATATTAAAATTCCTATAAAACAGATTTAACATTCATAGTAGATATAAAATCAGTTCAAGTAATAGTTCCCATAAAATATAATACTGGACCTATTGTGCAACTCACACAGATAAAACTAATCATCAGTAATCAAATGCTTGCCATCCCTGGAAAAACTTTATCTTGGCCACTTTGTTATCATTGAAGGGCTACATTTGCTTTCTAAGGGTTATGCTGCTCCACTAGACCAGTGTTTATAAACCTTGGCAACTTTAAGATGAATGGGTCTCAGTTTCCAGAGTTCCATAACTAGCCAGGCTCAATTCTGGCCATTGACATCTACATTTCTTCAAGTTGCCATGGTTAAGAAACACTACATTAGACTGAAGCTGCTGCCTAGTAACAGCATTTCCTGACCTCAGCCCTGCTTAGTTCATGAAAGCTAAGGGGGAACACTAAAAATACCCATTGAGCTGCTCTGATTATATGGATTGGTTGCAATCGGAGAAAGTAGTCCAACTACGCTTGCAAAGGATAAAACCAGTGTTGTGAATTGTACCTAGACATCTATGTGAAATTTGTCAGGCTTGCGGCACAGCAATAAGCAGGCCATAAGCAGTTTGCCCCAATTGCAATTTCTAGGTGGTCTTTAGTGGTAACTCCACTATTATTTCTTTTTTATATAAATTTATTTATTACACAATCATGGAACTAACAGGAAGATTATACTGAATGCTGATTGTCAGTACAGGCAGTCCTTGACTTACAATCACAATTGAGCCCAAAATTTATGTTGCGAAGTGAAAGATTTGTTAAGTGAGTTTTGCCCCATTTTATGACCTTTCATACCACAATTGTTAAGTGAACCATTGCAGATGTTAATTTAGTAACGTGGAGATATATTTGTAACAGATGTGGGAGTGCATGGAAGAACAAATGGGAGGAGACATGGCTGCTAAATATTGCTTTCATGATGTTGGGTAGAAGTTATATATTACACTGTAGAATATCTTGCGGAATTCAGGGTTAGATAAAGGCAAAGTGACTGATTAATAAAATCATGGTCAACTTCCGATAAATTATACCTTATATAGACCTACATTGCCAAATGTTGAAAAGAAGATTCCTGTTCTATTTATTGGAGGAATTTATGTGCCTGTCCTTGACAGTTGGAATATCCTCTGATTAAGAACTAGTGACTAGAAAAACAATTCTGTTTTAATAAAATGTTTATTTTAGGAAATATATAGAGGATAGATAGATAATTTCCATCCTGGTTAATTACCGTATATACTCGAGTATAAGTCGACCCGAATATAAGCCGAGGCACCTAATTTAACCACAAAAAACTGGGAAAACTTATTGACTCGAGTATAAGCCGAGGGTGGGAAATGCAGCAGCTACTGGTAAATTTCAAAAATAAAAATAGATGCCAATAAAAACTTTCACTAGGACAGTTGAGAATAAGTTTGATGTTCACAATTTCCTCTTTGAAAGAGACCAGTAAATAGGGAACAAGAAGATGAAGAAAAAGAAGTGTGTTTTTTCACACTTTTCACACTGAAGTGAACAAAAATGGCATCATAGGAACAGGCTTATTCTCAGCCCAAAGGTTTGTTTCTGATTTCTTCCCTGATTTAAGGGAAATTTGGGAAACGATCTCACTATCATGAAAGGTTTGATTGATTCACTAACCCAAAAGATGATGATGATGACAGTGGTAGGCAGGAGTCACTCTCTCCCTTGCAAGAAAAAACCAAGAGCCGTTCTTATGATATCTCTCTCTCTCTCTCTCTCTCCCCCTCCTCCCCCTCCTCCCGAGTGGACTGAAAGCAGCTGGAGCTGAGGAAATGAAATTTGTTGAGTCCACGAAATGATGCCAGGAGTCGGTGACTTCAAAACATGCTCTTTTATTTAAAGTTGGAACCGAACTGGGGCAAAGGAAAAAGCTCACGGCTTTTATTCCTTTAGCCACGGCGGCCGCGGCCAATGGCACCGCTTTGAATCTCCCGCGATTCGAATGGACCAATTGCGGGAGATTCTTAGCGAGCCAATCGGCGCGGCTCGCCTGACCAATCAGAGTGCCACGCGCTTTGGCCAATCAAAGCGCGGGGATCTCAAGAATGCTAATTAGGGACAGAACACCCCTCCCCTCTTGGTTCAGTCCTTACGTCGCATAGTCACGTAGGTAGGCGGGGCTCCATCTGAGCCTACTGGACCTGCGCAGCTCAGTCGTAGGTTGGATCCCGGCCGGTTCAGTCGGGATCTCTGCTGCTCCTGATGCTGTCGTGGGAACCGGCTGGTCGGTCGGGCCAGGCCGCTCTCCGTAGCTCCCTCCTGGGCCTCCCGGGTTGGTTGAGCTGCGGGTTTCGCCGATCCCACTCGGTATTTCCAGGTCGGTCGAGCTGGCCTGGCTGTTTCTTCCTGGCGAGGGTTCGTGATGGCTGCTTTCCGGTAAGTATGGCTGGTTTATTCTTCTTTGGTTTTGGTCCCCTGGGTATTCCCTCCCCCCTTGGTTTGTGTTGTGGGGGATGGTTTCGCCTGTTTGTGCATTGGTGGTCTCTTGGTTGGTAGTCCTCGACCTTAGTTGGTCGATGTGGCGTTTCCACGCTCGTCCGTCTGCTGTTTGTAGCTGGTACGAGTGTGGGCCTGTTATTTGTGTGATGATGGCCGGTATCCATAGTGGGTCTCCCATTAGGTTTCTTGCGTATACGGGGTCGCCGGGTGCGAAGGTTCGGTGTTTGCTGTTTGAGTCTGGGGGCTTCTCTGGGTTATACGTGGGGTGTAAACTGTCGAGTGGGGACCTTAATTTCCTCCCCATTAATAGTTCGGCTGGGCTCTTATTCGTTGTGGTATTTGGGGTTATGTGTTGGGTGAAGAGTAGTTTGTTTATTTTCTCCTGGATCTCCCCGTGGTCTATTTTCCGGATGGTCTTCTTAGTGAATTGGACCATCTGTTCCGCCCTACCGTTCGCCGCCGGGTGCGCCGGTGCTGTCAGCGTGTGGCGGATGCCCCTTTCCGCTAGGAATTTTTCGAATTCCAGTGAGGTGAATTGGGGCCCGTTGTCGGAAACGACGACGTCTGGGAGGCCGTGTGTTGCAAAGAGTTTGCAGAGTTCCTTGATCACGGCCTCCGTGGTTGTCGTCTTCATGTTGCTTACCTCCAGCCAGTTGGAGTAAGCATCTACTGTTATAAGGAAGGTGTGTCCTTTTGTGGGCCCGGCGAAGTCTATGTGAATCCTAGACCAAGGTCCCCTTGGGGTTTCCCACTCTAGGACGGGTGCTGTGGGTGGGCTTGGCCTAGTTTCCTGGCATCGTTGGCACCTTGCTACCCAGGTCTCAATTTGTTTGTCCATCCCTGGCCACCAAGCGTAACTTCTGGCCAGGGCTTTAGTCCTAACGATGCCAGGGTGCCCCTCGTGTAGCAGTTCCAGAACCTTCCCTTGTAGCTTTTCTGGAATGACCACCCTATCCCCCCATAGTATGCACCCTTTTAATAACGAGAGTTCTGTTTGGCGGTTTCTGAATGTTTTGATGGACTCGTCGTTGTCCCTTTCCGGCCACCCTTTCTCTACCCAATGCAACACCCGCGCCAGACGTTTGTCTTTATTAGTCTCTCAGGCAATGTCTGACGCGGTTATGGGCAGGTTGGGTAGAGTCTCTATGCTGAGGGTGGTCGTCGTGGGTGCTGGGTCGGTGTCAGGTTCCGGTAGCGGCGAGCGGCTTAAGGCGTCTGCATGGGAGATCGTCTTACCCGGTCTGTGTATGAGTCCGTAGTTGTAGGCTGCCAGGAACTCGGACCACCTTGTCATTCGGGGAGACAGAATGTTCGGGGTGGCCCGGTTTCCTGCAAGGATTCCCAGCAGCGGCTTGAGGTCGGTTATGATGGTGAAAGTCCGGCCGTAGAGATACTCGTGGAATCGTTTTACGGCAGCAACGATAGCCAGAGCCTCTTTGTCCAGCTGGCTATAGTTCTGCTCCGGTTTGGTGAGGGTCCTGGAAAAGAACGCGATGGGCGCTTTTTTTCCGTCGGGGAGGGTATGGCTGAGGACAGCGCCGACGCCAAAGGGTGATGCATCGCATGTGACGGCCAGAGATAGGGTCTCATTATATTGTATAAGGACGGCGTCCGAAGTGAGGAGGTCCTTTGTTCCTTGGAGGGCGGCTTGCTCGCGTTTCCCCCAAGTCCAGGTCGCCGCCTTGTCCAGGAGTCTGTGCAAGGGCTCCGCCACCGTGGCCTTTTGGGGCAGGAAAACATTGTAAAAGTTAAGTAGCCCCAGAAATGCCTGTAGTTCCGTCTTTGACTTGGGTGTGGGGGCTTCTTTGATGGCCTTGATTTTTTTGTTTGTGGGGTGAATGCTGTGACGGTCTAGGAGGTATCCTAGGAATTCGACCCGTTCCGTGCATAGCTGGCATTTCTCCCTTTTGACCTTTAGCCCGGTCTCTTTAAATTTGGTTAGGACCTCCCTTAGGCGACCCTCTAGTTCGGCTTGGTTGGTTGCCGACACTAGGACGTCGTCGAAGTAAGGTACCACCCCCTTGATGCCTTGCAGTAGTCTTTCCATTAGGCTTTGGAATATTCCCGGTGCCACACTGACTCCGAATTGGAGTCGGTTGCATTTAAATGCCCCCCGGTGGGTGACTATGGTTTGCGCTTCTGCCGTTTGCTCGTCGACTGGCAACTGTTGGTACGCCTGGGCGAGGTCGAGCTTGGCGAAAACCTTGCCCCCTCCCAGTGAGTGCAGTAGGTGTTGCACCACTGGGACGGGGTAGGCGCTTTGTTGTAGCGCGCCATATAGGGTGGCCTTATAGTCCCCACAGATCCTCACCGACCCATCGGGCTTGATCGGGGTGACTATGGGGGTCTCCCTCCGGGCGTGGTCTATTGGCTGTAGGACCCCTTGCTTGACGAGCTTGTCAATTTGCTCATCTATCTTGGGTTTAAGTGCGAATGGCACCCGCCTTGGTTTCAGGCGTTTTGGGGGGACGTTTGGGTCTAGATTGAAAGATATAAGGGGCCCTCGGTACTTGCCTAGGTTTCTGTCGAAGACCTCTTGGAATTCCCGGGCCAATTGCTGCTCCCAGCTGTCGTCGGTAACGTGGTTGACTCCCGTGACTGCGATGCCGAGTGGGGCGAACCATTGCAGTCCCAGTAGGCTTGGGCGGTCGCGGTCGACGATTGTCAGGGGAAGTCTTTCGGTGTGCCCTTTATATATGATGTTGAAGTGTTTGGTTCCGACTACCGGGATGCGGTTTCCCTGGTAGTCCCTTACAATGAGTCTCTGGCTGTCTAGGTTCCTCCTTTGGAGGGTAGGCACCAAGCACTTTATTTCATGCCATGCTATCATGGAGAGGTAGGACCCGGAGTCCACCTCCATTTTGCATGGCTGGCCCTCGATGCCTACCTCCACGTGGACCTTCCGGGCGTCATTGGTTATGGCGTGGCCGATGGTGACCGTCTGATGGGTCTCCTCTCTTCGCCGGTTATCGCCGCCTCGCAGGGGTCGTCCGTTCTGGTCCCATCTGTTGTCCGAGGGGCAATCTCTGGTCCAGGGTGGTGTGCTCTCTCTCCTCCGGTCGCTCTGGTCCCATCGTGCTGGGCTGCGGTTCTTCTTTAGGCGGCAGACACGGGCGATGTGTCCCTTCTTGTCGCAATGCCTGCAGATCGATTCGAAAAACCGGCATTCCGACCTGGGGTGGTCGCCGCCGCAACCGGCACAGTTGGTCCTCGACTTACAACCCCGCCGGTTCCGTGGGTTGCGGCCTATCTGGAGGCGATGGATGTCCTCCTCGTCATCTGAAGTGCCCGATGCCGAGTGGAAGTCGCCCTGGTGGGTGGTCGTCTCGGGTTGGGCCTCGGTTGACCTTGCCGGGTTGTTGTTTCCGCTGCGGTCCCCAGTGTTCGGTCTGCGCATGTGGTCGGCGGAAGTTCGGGTTGCTTCGGCGGCTGCGGCTGCGGTGAGGGTGTCTGCTAGGCTGATGTTGCCCTTGGCCATCAGCCGGCTCTGGAGGACGGGGTCCACCAAACCGCGCACGATTCTGTCTCGCAGGGCGTCGTTCAGGTTGTCAAATTCGCAGAGCCCCCCTAGGCACCGTAGCTTGGCAACGAAGTCGCTGAAGCTCTCACCCGACCGTTGGTCCCGACGGTAGAATTCGTTGCGTTGGATCAGGATGGGTACCTCTGGAGCGTAGTGCCGCCGAAGTATTGGCTCGAGGACGTCCCAGTCCATCGCGGTCGCATCGGCGGGTTTGGCAAGCGCCTTAGCCATCTTGAAGACCTCGGTCCCGCAGTGGGTCAGGAAGACGGCGCGCTTCATGGGGCCGGTGGCGTCCTTCAGGTCGCTGCACTCGAGGAACATGCGGAATCGGTCGGAGTACAATTCCCAGTCCTCGGTGGCAGGGTTGAAGGGTGCGGGGGGTACGATTTTCGCCATCGTAGTGGTTCGTCTGGCTTCCGTTGGACACGTGGTTCGGTTCAGGGTCTGGATCCCAACTTCGTCGCCAGTGTTGAGTCCGCGAAATGATGCCAGGAGTCGGTGACTTCAAAACATGCTCTTTTATTTAAAGTTGGAACCGAACTGGGGCAAAGGAAAAAGCTCGCAGCTTTTATTCCTTTAGCCGCGGCGGCCGCGGCCAATGACACCACTTTGAATCTCCTGTGATTCGAATGGACCAATCACGGGAGATTCTTAGCGAGCCCAATCGGCGTGGCTCGCCTGACCAATCAGAGTGCCCCGCGCTTTGGCCAATCAAAGCGCGGGGATCTCAAGAATGCTAATTAGGGACAGAACAAAACTGAGTGGAGCAACCTCGGCTCGCATTGCTTTATCAGCCTAGAGCTCAGAAAAGCCTCCCCCTCCTCCTCCCCCTCCTCCCCCTCCTCCCGAGTGGACTGAAAGCAGCTGGAGCTGAGGAAATGAAACTGAGTGGAGCGACCTCGGCTCGCGTTGCTTTTTCAGCCTAGAGCTCAGAAAAGCCTCCCCCTCCCATGCTTAAAAGTTGCAAAGGAAACACGGAAGCAGGGAAGTGGCTGCCCAGCTTCGGAGCTCCACACCATTTTTTTTTTCAGAGGGGAATCTGACTCGAGTATAAGCCGAGGGGTTTTTTTTCAGCACAAAAAATGTGCTGAAAAACTCGGCTTATACTCGAGTATATATGGTATATTATTTCTGATGACAATCAAATGAGCAAGTATGCTTGAAAAAGCAATTTATTGGACAAAAAACAGGCAGAGGAAGTTATAAAGATACAGTATTTAGAAGAAATTCCCATGATCTTTGTAGTCAGTAGATAATGAGGATCAGCATTTGAAATCAGATTTCCAAAACTCCTTCTCACTTCTTCTCTTTTAAGGAATTCTAAGTTGATATCTGAGCAAACAGATTGCCATAAATAAGGATGTATATCCATCTGTTGTTCTAAGGCAGGGGTCAGTTTTAGCCTGCATGAATCCCTCCATAACAAGCATATGGTTCAGCTTCTTGTCCTCAACTCTAAGTGTTTGCTTTAGGCTGTGAACATTCTTCTGAAACTTGCACAATAGGTCATTTTTCCTTGGTTCTTTAAAATTCTATATATAGATGTCTTCCCTAGTTTCTCTATACAAGAATGCTGTTTTCACATCACTTTGTTTCTTTCTGTGGCCACACTAATCCAGTGTTCTGTCTGAAGTAAGTTTGATCATTGGTGCAAAAGTCTCATAATGGGGGTGCGGGGTGGGGGTTGTTGGCCATTTTTGAATATATCCTTTAGCCATCAATCTTTAGAGTTTTAGGTTCTTGATTTTACCACTTCATATTTTACCTTGAAAAAACATTTATATCTCAGCATTTTCTTTCCTGTAATTCAATAAGTTTTGAAAGCAGTACCTGTTGATCAAAAATATTAATTACTACTGTATAACTTTGGGTTTTTTAATTCATATGGATCAGGATTTTACAATCTTTGTTATTAGATGGTTTTGCACTGCTGCACTGTGCAATTTGGAAGTCCTTCTGGATTCACAATTCCTGCTGAAAAGAGGCAGTCCTGAGTACAAAGGTCTTTGTACAATTTTGTTGTGTAATTGGATTATGAATTCCTAAATCAGAGGGACCTATTCATGGCTACTCATGTCACTTCCTGGTTAAACTATTGCAATGCACACTATATGGGGCGGCCACTCTTGATGAATATCTGGAATTTTAAATGGGTGCAAAATACAGTGGCACAATGCAGTGTTTCTGGTACAATGCACATCACACTTCTGCTTTTGGAGCTGCATTAGTTACCAATTTGTTGTTGGGTCCAATTCAAAGTACTGATGTACTTTCATGGAAAGTTATTTGAGGGACTGCCACTTCCTGATTTCATCTGCCTATCCTATCAGATCCAGCAAAAAGGGCAAGCTACAAATTCTGTCATCTAGGGAGCTACATTTGGTGAGCCCAAGGCAGTGGGAGTTTTCTGCTGTGGCACTTGCATTATGGAATTTTCTCTCCCCTAAGGTGAGGCTGGCCTTTTTATTGTTGAGCATCTGGAGGTCCCTCAAGACCTGGATATGCCAGAAGCCTGGGAACCCCAGGAGATGAGTGAGCTAGTGAGCTCGGCCCTTATGTTTTGTTCACCTGTTTTGTTCACCTGTTTTATCATTCTATCTCTTTCATATTTTTATTCCTAACCCTGTTGGAAAAAGTGATTACAGGTAATTCTCGACTTATCTAGTCCAACATTTGGACAGTGGTCCAACATTTCTGTTGTTAAACAAAGCAATTAAATGGGTCATATCCCATTTAATGACCTTTTCTCCACAATTGTTAAGCAAATTACTGCAGTTGTTAAGTGAGTCATGTGATTGTGAATCTGGCTTCCTCCATTGACTTTGCTCATAGAAAGCTAGCTGAGAAGGTTACAAATGGTGTTCACATGTCCCTGGGACAGAGCAAACCACCATAAATACATGCTGGTTGCCAAGTGTCTGAATTTTGATCACATGACCATGGGAATGTGCAACAATTCTAAATGTGAGGATCAGTTGTAAATTATTTTTTCAGTGCCATTATAACTTCAAACATAAGTAAACAAATTATTGTAAATTGAGGATTAGCTGAAGTGTAATTCAGGAGAATGTAATCTGAGGAAGGACAAATGAAGCAGATTTTAAACACCTTAATACAAAATAATAGTCCAATATTCATCAATATTCCAAAAGGGAACACCTTAACACAAAGCTCAAAGGTGTCCAAATGAAGAGATTAAAAAAATAAAGTCAAGAAGATAACAATGATTGCACAGGTATAATTCTTTGTGAGGACTGCACATGCATGACACATACATTTGTAACTGCTTCCTTAGGCTGGATAAGGACCCATCCCATTCAAGAAGGCAGAATATTTTAGAATATGGGATTTGTCACAAACAGGGTGTGGCAGAAAACTGGACTCAAGTCAGATAAGTTCTTAACAGACAATAATAAGCATGTTGAATCATATCCGGAAACAATTGATAGTCAATTTAATAAAGATATAAAATGAAATGATTCATTGGTTAACAAGCTGGAAACTCCATTTTGTACTAGGTGTAACTTTGATGAGTCATCATAGCCCATTGGGAAGAAAACTGCATTGTCCAATTGCCAGATAACAACCATATCAGTAAATGTGGGAGGACATTACTAGTACTTCCTCCTCAAGGAAAGAAAGCAGAAATGAAAGATTTTGAGATTAGCAAGGAGAAAGAAGAGAAATAAAAATGAAATTCCATGAGTCTATATTTTACTATGTTTTATGATCAGTCCATTATGGATGCTTAGATGCTGCAACAAAACTGACCCCTCCAACAGTATTACTCCAAAATTTTAGGAAGCCCAATATAATATTTCTTATAGTACTAATGAGGGCATATAAACATTTGCCAGACCAATACTTGAATACAGCTTACCAGTCTGGAACCCACATTACGTATCTGATATTAACACAGTTGAGAAAGTCCAGAAATATTTCACAAGAAGAGTTCTACACTCCTCTACTCATTGCAGAATACCTTATGCCACCAGACTTGAAATTCCAGACCTAGAAAATCTAGAACTATGCCATCTTCAGTTTGATCTAAGTATAGTATATAAAATCATTCATTGCAATGTCCTATCTGTCAATGAATACTTCAGCTTCAACCATAACAACACAGGAATCAACAATAGATACAAACTCAAGGTTAATCACACCAAACTTGGTTGCAGGAAATATGACTTCAGCAACAGAATGGTCAATGTCTGGAATATCTACCTGACTCTGCAGTTTTTTCCCAAAACCTCAAAAACTTTAACCTTAGACTTTCTACTATTAACTTCATCCCTTTCCTAAGAGATCTGTAGGGAGAGTGCATAAGCGCACAAAAGTGCCTACTATCCCTGTCTTATTGTTTCTTTTATTTTTCTTATATGTACTCATTTCTTGTATTCATAACTATGTTTATCCTTATACCTATTATCTTGTAAGTGATTGACAAATCAAATAAATCAAATAAATAAATAAATAGTAGATCACCAAAATCACATAAGCAATAGCTCTTTCCCTCTGTTGTTCCCCAGCAACTGCTATTCAATTACTAGGTGAAGGATCTAAGTACTAATATTAGAATAGCAGTATAATGAAATGGAACAAAAGGAACAGAAGCAGAATTATCTGAAAAAGTAGGGAAGCATAATAAGGTAAACAACAAATCTTGGAGGAAAAGAAGGGACAGATACTACCTAGCTATTTTTTTTTCTGAGCACCTCTCTGTTTTTCTTTCTTCTGAAATAGAAGTGGGATAAAACTCTGCTTGTTTGATATTGAACTAACTGGGATGGCTATCTCTCTTCCTTCTCTCCTCCCCTTCTCCCTCCTCTTCCAAAATGAACATGCCAGGATTGTATTAGGTGCTTACCGTGTACTCAAATGGTTTTTGAAAATGACTGAAAACTGTCAGCATCTCTTTGTCTATTTAGAACATTTAGAACCAGGGGTGGGATTCAGCTGATTTGGGCAAACTGGAATGTTAAATTTACATCAAGTTCACTGAACCAATAGTTGAACCAACCGGCTGAACCCACCCATCCCACCCCACCCTTCCAAAGAGTCTCTATGTGGCTTGTTTTGGATACAGGTAAGTAAAGGGTTAGTGTGGAGGCTCTGGGAGGATGAAAAATGGCCCTCTCAGAAGTTCCAGAAGTCCAGAAATGGGCTTGTTTCCAGCTTCTAGAGGACGTCTAGAACCCAGGGGAGGCCATTTTTGCCCTCCCAGAGGCCCAAGGGAAAACTTCAGACTCTGGGGAAGGTGAAAAATGGTCTTCCTGGAAGTTCTGATAGGCCACGCCCACCACAGCTGTTAAGTTCTGCGCATGGGCGCAAGGAACGGAGACGAGACAGTGAACAGTGACCTTCAACTCTTTATTAATCATTCTGAACAGAACAAAAACCTAGGGCAGCAGCAGCCCTTTTATAGGCAAGCTGCTGATCTAGTAACCAATAAGAAACGTGGAGTGCTAACCCCCTTAACCAATGAGAGTGGCTCATTATCAGCCAATCAGATACTCCTGAATGGACCAATCTGATATCGCTATTATCGGCCAATCAGAAGTGCAGGACTAGAACCCTGCTATTTTCTAAAGGTTTTGAAAACCTTTATTTAAGTGTTTGATTAGTTCATAACACCCCTTCCTCCTGGGTTCTGTTTGGGGGGTGCGGTGACGTAATCTCTGAGGTAGGAAGGTTGTTTTGACTGTCTATTGGATTTACACTGTCCCACCGGTTCTTGTCTGTAACCCTGTTTTGGCAGGACGTTTTCAGGCAAGTTGGGTGCCGGTGGTTCCTCATTGGAAGACTCGGTGCCGCTAGTGTTCTCGTCGTTGTCCTCTGGCCTTTTCGGGCTTGCCTCTGTTGAGGTGTTCCTCTGTGGTGAGGCCACGCCCTTCCTTGATCCTTCTTCATTTGTTACGCCCAATTGCTGACTTCTTTCGTTCCTGCTTTCCACCATCTCGAATTTGGTTTCTTTGAAATCCCCTCCCCCCTCAGTTTGGGAGTTACTGGAGTCGCGGAAACTAGGTTGTAGCCTCGAGCGAAGCTGATCTATATGGCGTTTCCATATTTTTCCCTCGCAGGTTTTCACCCAGTACGACCTGGGTCCAGTGGCTTGAATTACAGTTGCCTCGATCCACAATGGTTCGCCAGAAAGGTGTCTGGTGAAAACTAAGTAACCTATCGTGAACTCGCGGCATTTTCCACTAGATCCACAGGGTTTCTCTGGCTCGTAAGACGGGTGAAGCCAGTCGAGGTGGGAGTGGAGTTTGCATCCCATCAATAGTTCTGCAGGAGTCTTGTTGGTGACGCTGTGCGGAGTGATGTATTGGAGAAGGAGTATTCTGTTTATCTTATCTTCAATGTCCCCATAGTCCATTTTGTAGAGGGTTTTTTAACAAACTGTACCATGTGCTCGGCTCTTCCGTTAGCCGCAGGGTGCACTGGCAAAGTTAGCGCATGGCAAATACCCCGGTCCGCTAAGTATTGTTCAAAAGGGAGCGTGGTAAACTGGGGTCCATTGTCGGATACCAGAACATCTGGCAGTCCATGCATTGCGAATAATCTGTTAAACTTCCGGATGATGGACTCGGTTGTGGTACTCTTCATTTCGTGGATCTTGAGCCAGTTTGAATAGGCATCCACTGTTAATAGGAACGTATGTCCCTTAGTAAGTCCCGCAAAGTCAATATGGATGCGGGACCACGGTCCCCGAGGTGTTTCCCATTCTGTTGGAGTTGCTTTCGATGGGGCATTGCTAACTTCCTGGCACTTATAACAAGTCTTTACCCAGGTTTTGATCTGTTTGTCAATGCCTGGCCACCACACTTAGCTTCATGCGAGCACTTTCATACGCACGATGCCGGGGTGGCCCTCATACAGTGTCTTTTATACCGCTCGTTGTAACCGCTCTGGGATGACGACTCTATCCCCCCATAGGATGCAGCCTTTTTGCGAAAAAAGTTCTGTTTGCCGGTTCTTGAAGGGGATGAAGTTGTCAGGGGTTTGATCTACTGGCCATCCTCGTTCGACCCAGCTAAGAACTCATGTTAAGATAGGATCGCATTTTGTTTCGATCGCGATATCTCTAGCTGTTAGCGGTGGTGAATGTAGCGTTTCAATCTGGAGCGTTGTAAGGGTTGGAGCTTGGTCGTTGACGGTTTCCGGAAGTGGTGCACGGCTCAACGTGTCAGCGTGGGGAATGGCTTTCCCCAGGCGGTGTTGCAGCCTATAATTGTACGCAGCCAAAAACTCCGACCAGCGAGTCATTCTAGGTGATAATATATAGGGGGTTGGCTTGTCTCCCGCTATAATCCCCAGCAAAGGTTTGTGGTCAGTAACAATAGTAAAAACTCATCCATATACATATTCATGAAACCATTTTACAGCAGATACAACAGCAAGAGCCTCTTTATCGATTTGACTATAGTTATGTTCAGCCTTTGATAAAGTCCTTGAAAAATAGGCAATAGGGGCTTCACTACCGTTTGGTAACACGTAGCTCAAAATGGCTCCTACTCCAAATGGTGACGCGTCTCATGAGATTGTTAAAGCCAAAGTCTTGTTATACTGCATTAAAACAGCAACTGCAGTTAATAGGTTTTTCACTTGTCAGAACGCCTGCTCCTCTCGGTGCCCCCAAACCGAGGTTGCTTTTTTGTTGAGAAGCCAATGTAGGGGCTCAGCTACAGTTGTTTTGTGCGGCAGGAAGATGTTGTAAAAATTAATAAACCCCAGGAAAGCTGGGAGATCAGTCTTATTTCTGGGTCTTGGGATGTTATTGATTGCTCTTAACTTGCTATTGGTGGGGTGAATGCCTTGTTTATCGATTAGGTAACTCTACTTTATCTGTACACAGTTGAAATTTTTTTTAACCTTAAGGCCGGAGTCTTTAAATTTCTGGAGAACCAGTCTAAGACGCTCCTTTAGTATTTCTTTATTCGGGGCAGCAATTAAAACATCATCAAAGTATGGTACAACCCCTTTTATTCCCTGTAATAGTCTCTCCATCAAGCTCTGAAAAATCCCTGGGGCCACGCTAACTCCAAATTGGAGTCGGTTGCACTTAAAAGCGCCTCAGTGCATAACGATCGTTTGTGACTCTGCTGTTTTTTTATCTACAGGCAGTTGTTGGTACGCCTGTGTTAAATCCAATTTAGCGAAGACTTTTCTGCGCCCCAGGGAATGGAGGAGGTGTTGTTCCACCGGCACCGGGTAAGGATTCTGTTGAAGGGCGTGATTCAGGGTGGCACGGTAGTCCGCACAAATCCTCAACGATCCATCCGGTTTGATGTGTTATGATTGGGGTTTCCCAAGGAGCGTGGTCGGTTGGTTCTAAAACACCCTGGGCTATTAATTTATCAAGCTGCTCATCAATCTTTGGTTTAAGGGCAAAAGGGACTCGACGAGGCTTAAGGCGGATGGGGGCTACTTCAGGGTTAAGGTTAAATGATATCAGGGTCCCCCTGTACTCACCTAGTTTGTCTGCAAAAACGTCCTGGAATTCCTGGACGAGGGTCTCCTCTCAGTCGTCGCTGCTGGTTTGGTGAATGCCGGCTACCTCAATCCCAAGTGGAGCGAACCATTGAAGACCTAACAAGTTAGGCCGATCACGGTTGACGACAGTCAATGGTAAAGATGCAGTACGATTTTTGAATGAGACCTGGACTAGGCTGGATCCAATGACCGGAATTCGGTTTCCCTGATAGTCCTTGAGAATGATTCTTTGGTTTCTGAGGTCTTGCCGCCGGGCGGCAGGGATTAATTGTTTAAGGGTCTTCCAGGAAACCATCGAGAGGGACGATCCTGAATTGACTTCCATCACGCAGGGCTGGTTTTCGATGGCGACCTTCACTTGGATCTTCTTTGAATCAAATGATGAGGCGTGACCAATTGTGATGGTTTGGTGTGCCTCTTCTCGTTTCGTTGAATGGGCTAGTGGTTTATTTCTGTAGGAGTGGTTATTCCATTGGTGGTTCGAATGTTCCCGATTCACAGGACGACTTCCTGTGGTTTGGCGGTAATTGTCCCCCTCTGAAGTGGGCTGGATCCTTGCTTGCTTCTACAGACCTTTCTGATGTGGCCTCTCTTCCCACAAATATGGCAGAGCGTGTCGAGGAATTTGCAGTCTGATCGTGGGTGGTTTGCCCCACAACCTGCGCATTGATACTGCAGTCTCTGGTTACGCTGGTGGTGTTGGTCTTGTTCAGACAGGAGCCGGTTGACCTCTTCCTTATCACTTTCTGATGACGATTCGAGGTCCTCGTGGTGGGTTGCCATTGCATGTCCCTCAAGGCGAGGTGAGGTTTCACCGGCGAGTTGGCAGAGTGGGGCATTGGTGTGGCACATTTGGGCAGCCGACTTCCTGGTTGCTTCTGCTGCAGTAGCGTCAGCGATGGTATCTGCAAGGCTGATGTTGCCTTTCGCAATCAGCTTACTTTGCACATGTGGCGCATCTAGTCCCAGAATTATTCGGTCTCTTAGAGCTTCTTCGAGGTCAGCGAACCCACAGAGGCCTCCCAGGTTCCAGAGATCCACGATGAAATCTGCAACGCTTTCTCCTTTCTGTTGGTCTCTCTGGTAAAATTCATGTCTTTGGACAAGCATTGGTATGGTAGGTGCATAGTGGACCTGTAGGAGGGGCTCGAGGACGTCCAAGTCCATGGATTTCACCTCAGCCGGTTTCGCCAGTGCCTTAGCCATCTTAAAAACGGCAGGTCCACAGTGAGTCAGGAATACCACTCGCTTTTTCCCAGTGGTGGCATCCTTCAAGTTGTTGGTCTCCAGAAACATCTGGAACCGGTCCATGTATGAGTCCCAGTCTTCTTGTGCCGGGTCGAATGGAGCAGGTGGTATGGTGCCGCCCGTCATGGTTTCCGCCGTTGATGCACCTTCAACCACATGCTCTGTTTAGTGCTCTGTAGTGTTCAGTCAGCTCTGACGTCTCCGCATCCCATCCTCGTCGCCAGTGTTAAGTTCTGTGCATGGGCACAAGGAACGGAGACGAGACGGTGAACAGTGACCTTCAACTCTTTATTAATCATTCTGAACAGAGCAAAAACCTAGGGCAGCAGCAGCCCTTTTATAGGCAAGCTGCTGATCTAGTAACCAATAAGAAATGTGGAGTGTTAACCCCCTTAACCAATGAGAATGGCTCATTAACAGCCAATCAGATACTCCTGAACGGAACAATCCGATATCACTATTATCGGCCAATCAGAAGTGCAGGACTAGAACCCTGCTATTTTCTAAAGGTTTTGATAAACTTTATTGAAGTGTTTTATTAGTTCATAACAACGACCACACCCACCCAGCAACTGGGCAGAGAACCAGTTGTTGATATTTTTGAATCCCACCCCTGTTTAGAACCCCCTTATTTTTCAACATAGTAAGAACTAGGATAACTCATTTTAAGCAAATAATGTCCTCGTTGCAAAAAATATTCATGGATCAAAGAAATATATTGTTGTAGTTTTAGACTGAGACACTAATCTGTGTGGAAAGTGATTCTTTTCCATTTTTGTTGGATAAGAAATCTTTTATTATTTACAACCCTCAGGAGCTTAAAATGGACCTGTAAGAGCTATCTCTTCTGAGTTTTCTCTCATCACTTCCAATATAGAGCTGCCAAACCTCTGGCCAAATTGTTATTCCTCCTTCCCAACCTGAAATCCCTCCTGTTTATCCCCCTGGAAACAAAGCTCAGTTTTCTGCCTGGGTTTATGACAAAAACATAATATGATTGTCCCTGGAAAGACAAAAATTTCAAAAATTGGAGGGATGAGGTAATTCTTTTTTTCCACTTCCACCTCCTCCTCCTCTTCCCCTCAAAAATAAATATTAATCAGGTCTCTTACAGAACAAGATTAGTAACTGATATTATGTACACTCAGAGGGAAAACTGTGGGGATTGAAACTTGGCAGTGCCAATATAGTAATGTTTAAGTGCCAACTCAATTACAGTTAGGATTCATCTGCCAGTCTTTGCAACACTTTATATTTAATTATTCCAAAGTGCGGTAGGAGTGAGAGAAGTTCTTTGGATTTGCATTCACTGTGCAGGCTCATTTTTCCTCTGTTTTTCACTTTCTTTCAGTTGTTTATTGTATCCATTTTGAAATGAAATGCAGAAGTTTGGACAGAGTATTTATGATCAGGATTTTCTCTTACTTATTTTCTACAAGCCATTATAAAGTTGTGGCATATCACAAGTATTTTAGTCACACCGTTCTTTATATGGTTATTCAAGAATATATATATATTTAACTGAGCCAATTATTGACTTCAATGGGAATTAAGAACTTGTTGTTCTAGTGAGCAAAGACAAGGATTTTAAGAGCATTTGGTAGATAATCTCATAAAACAGCTATGATAGAGAGGGAGGCTTGCCCATTCACAAAAAATATATGGGGGTGCTATGTCATAAAGTTTACCAAAAGGCAAAGTCCTTTCTTCTCTTGTTTACTTTTATCTGTTCTATTCTTTCTTTCGTAGCAAATCACTTTGCACATCCATTCACTATGTTTATTTCCTAAGAATGTCTTTGATGTTCATGTGAGACAGAAGTGATATTTTATAAACGTGGTGTAATTTGACTTATTTTAGAACATCACATTTAAATTGATTTACTTATTTAAGTTAATCTGATTTTCAAAACGTCCAATGTGGCAGAAATCTGTTAAGTATTGAGGGATGGCATCATGCTGGAGTGTTCCTATGAGTCATTCTCGATTCCTGCTGGCTATAAGAATGTGTTCATACAGCTTTATTGGTAGCTTTTTTTTTTTAAAGAAACAGCTTGCCATTGTCTTTTTTCTATGGTTGGGAAAGAATGACTGGTTCAAAAGCATCCAGCCAACTTTATGCTTAAAGCTGAACTAGAATTGATGGCTTCCTAGGTTCTATTAACCACTATCATATATTTTCTTGAGGTACATTGAGAGAACAGAGAATAAAAAACAATAGACTTGATAACTAGGATCTGTTAAAGGCTTTATTTAAGATATTTGCAAATAGGACCCCAACTCTCAAAATGAGTAGGAGAAGGAGACACCCCGTAAGATGGTTACAATCATTTATAGAATATCACATACAAAAGATTACATAATCCTTCCCATTTTTCCACACATAGGAGTTCTAGGGACTTCCAACACAAAGAAATGGGTAGACCTGGGTATTTTTTCCAGCCCATAACTCCTCCCAAACTCCTTCCAAACCATCATTCATGGAAACCCCCTTGTTGCTATCATCAGATTTTTGTTATGTTCACTTAACACAATAAGTCATTAACAAACTTCTGTTAATGTCAGGACAACCTAGTATTTCTTACATGAAATCTCAAGCCAAAATAAAACCTCCACTTCAGCCAAGGGCATAATATTTTTAACTTTGCAGGATAACAAGTTACAAAACATGATATGCTTATATAAATGTTCAGATATCTTTCTAGAAGGTCACATTATGAACAAAAATGGAGTCTCTTTGGTTCTATACTTTCTTTGGTGTAACAGGCAAATATATATGTTATTTCCACATATAACATACATAGACTTCTGCCTTAATGACAATGACTCAGGTCTAATTTAGTATGATGATATGTGCTATCAAATTGTTGTCCACTCTTAGTGACCACTTAGATATTTTCCTTGATTATCTGCCCCTAACCTGGTCCTTCATCTCTTTCAATGGTGACCCATCATCATTGTAACTGAGTCTATCCACCTTGCTGCTGTCAACCTCTTTTTCTCTGTCTTTCCACCTTTAGAGTCTTCTCCAGAAAGCTAAGTCTTCACATGATGTTTTTACCATGTAAAAAATACCCATTGTACATATTCAAATATTTTGCATGAACTTACTAGGAAGTTGTTAGGTGAATCACATCTTAGTCAGTGAAATATAGGAATAACTGCTGATTCCTGTTATGGGAATTGGTCCATAAATTGGCCATGTAAGGTGAGGATTGAAAAATCTGCCAGATTTGCTCACTACCATGTTGAAATATTAAACCTTAAGGTCTTTTCATCATATTTATGAAGGGCCTTGAGAATTTTTATCATTTTTAGAAATAAGAATTCTTGCCCATCCCTAAATAAGCCTCAATGATCACTTTCAGAAATGGAAACAAAAAAGGAAATATTATACAGAGAGGTAGTTATTATTATATAGAGAGGTAGTTCATGTATGTAAAATACATCACACACTTTAAATGTAGTAACTGAAATTATAATGATGGTTAAACAGGTATCATAAAGTTGAGGTCAGCGGCACAGAAGCAGCTTAAATTCTTTGATATAACACTTTCTCCCTTCTGAACATGATGCTTCCCATTTATTTGTTCATGAGGAAGTAAGAAAGCTAATGATGTTGTGAAGTTTAAATTACTCATGGTGCTCCTGTTATAATAAATCTATACATCATTTTCTTCTCAAGAAATTCTTCTCTGGTTACATTACATACATTTCAATCAAGCTATTTTCTTTCAGGATGAACAACATTATGCAGAATCCAGAAAAGGAATAAAGGTATTAGTAAGTTAAAAGCATGAAAAGCATCATGCAAGAAAACAAAAACAGCTAAAACTGGTTCACACAAACTCAATTCTCTATATTATTCCATATTTTTTCTATCCTTGCTATCCAACTTTGTTTCTATCACATACACAAATCATTTTATATGCTGTCTTTTGTTCTTTTGTTTTGTGGCTGAGTAACAAAGTCAGCACTGGGAGTAGGGGAGTGTTAATATTTTTTTTCTCTGTATTTTTTGATATAGTTTGCTGCTGTATTAAATAATATTTTCCACATCACCATGGGCACTGATGACAAATTTAATAGGAATGTATTATTTAAACATTATCAAACACTACTTTTAAAGGCTCCAATAAAGTGAAGGCCAAGTAGCTCATAGAAAAGGGGAGTTTCATTTTGAGTTTGTATGACCCAACCATGGCCAAACTCCTGAAGATAAATTTCTTCAAACATAAAGCTGCAATCAAAGGATTTGTGTGGTGGCTATATGAATAAACAGATTTGCATCCTTTCTACAGAACAGCCTTCTGGATTAAAGTACACTGTGTTTGAAGAGCTGCCCAATCTAAGTCCATTAAATACAAAAGCATGAAAGAAGATGGAGACAGTGTTTTCTAGTGGTTAAATAGCCGGGTCTGGTTCAGAAACAGCCAGGTTCAAATCAGCATCCAAACACCCACAAAAAAAAAAAAAGATTGTAGTTTTATTTCATTTCATTCATTTCATTCAAATTCATTTGCTGAAGAAAGGTCAAAGGAAATACAACTTCTACCAATTTCTTTTGATTTAATGTAAAATATTTTAGTGTCACAATCCTGGAAATTTAACAGTATATTGCACGTTAACCTATTACAGCTTATAGAAAAGTAATAACTTTTAAAAGTAGACGCTAATGGAATCAATTGCAAATTAAAGCTTTACAGGTTTTTCAGGCGGAAGTTCTGCTTTGAGAAGACTGTTCTTTCAAAGTTGCTTCACAAAGTATGAGTCTCTTGATTCTAAGAACTCACTATGCTGTTTTCTGCAGATACATGCCACCAAATGCAACAGCTGGATGTGGCATCTGGATAGATGCTGCATTGGACTGGATCCCCTTCTACCTCTTCCAAGTTTTTGAAAAAGCTTTGCTGATAAGATGACTCCAAGACATGACTGAGGCAAGTCCTATTGCTTCCATGTGTGAAACACAAATCATCACCCAGGGCTATTATGAATCCTTAAATGAACATGTGTTTCAGCTCCATTGCCCTTCTGATTTTTGTTTCTGATTGCATAAAAGCAGTAGCAATAAAACACTTAGATTTATACCATGCTTTATAGTGCTTTAGAGCATTCTCTAAGCAGTTTACAGAGTCATCATATTGTCTCCAACAATCTTCATTTTACGACCTTGGAGGGATGGAAAGCTGAGTCAATCTTGAGCCACTGAGACCCAAACTGCCAAACTGTTGGCAGCTGGTGATCAGCAGAAGTAGCCTGCAGTATTGCATTCTAACCACTGCCATCACGACTCTTACTTTTGGTGGTATTGCAAGAACTGTATGAAATTGGAAGATACTTAAGCTATTCCTTTCAAAGGAACTGTCAACTCTGAAGTGAATCTGGCTGAGGGAATCTTGGAAGCTTCAGAGTTACCACACAACGGAAGGAGGGGGGAAATAGCTAGATGGGGTTTTGTAGCCAAAACAATAAAGTTTTCCTGTGGGAACCAAGGACATTCTCACAGGTGGCTGGCCAGAGGAGGAGTGAAGTAACCAAGCAACTGGCCAGCACTTGGTTAGATAATGTGTCCAGTGACTTGGGGGAAAGGGGAAACTTTTACTTTTTAATTAGGTGAAAGCCATGGGAACTTTCACCAGTTGTGCCAATATGATATATCCAATAAATTGTTCTTTGAGGAATTTCCCTGCCCCAGAGTTTTACTTTCTATGGGTGTATTACTTGGAACACTGACAGGAACTTAGAAAAAGAGAGGAGGGGGGAAGTCATTAACACTTAAATTACCAGGTAAATGTGGGAAATTGCCAAAATAAATGGCAGAGGAGATAAAATTTAAGCAGCTCTCCTATCCACACTACCATGGATATTATGTTTGATCTTTGTTGTCCTTTTGTTAGTTTGTTTATACAACCATTTTTGTGTGTTTTGTTCTTTTTTTGTGTTTCAATGCTATATATTTTAGTCCTTCTGTCCCCAAAGATAGCCCTGTGGCTACATTTGTTAGAAAAAGGAGCCACATACACAGGTTGCTGATATGTGTCTCCTCTCTATCCCTTTTCTTGTTAACTTACTCATCTTATTCTCTTGCAGAATGGGTGATTTTGTAATGCTTTGCAAAGAGCGCTAAGCTTCACTGAAAAGACTGAAGAAAGTAAATTGTAAATTGATTACAAATATCATGATTAAGTAAGGTTGTTAAAATATAATGAACATGTTAAAGATGCCAAAAGTGGAAAAAACAAAGTAGTTTATATTGTATCTAAGAAGGGGGGAAAATGTCTACAATAAAATTCCTAAATTTTAGAGAAAAACAGATCTTGGAAAATAATCCCTTCTCCTCATCCATCCTTCTTTAGGTTTTTTTTTTTTTTTTTGCCTTCCTGTCCCTTTTCCAAGAGGAGCTCTTTTTAATTGTTTACCATGTAAAAATTAACTCAACAATTAGGAAAATTGTAGGAAACAAAAGGAATATTTTGCTGGTTGCTGAATAGAATTTTCGGCCAGAAACTCGAAGAAGCCTCAGGTTGTTGTGCACATATTGGAGAGAAATAAAGCCTGAATACAGACTAACAAACCAACCAGTTTTTAGCTGAATAAATAGTTTTTTCTCCCATTTCTCC
The DNA here is from genome assembly GCA_033807585.1 of Hydrophis major. Lineage (NCBI taxonomy): Eukaryota > Metazoa > Chordata > Lepidosauria > Squamata > Elapidae > Hydrophis > Hydrophis major. The sequence goes on along the minus strand of CM066328.1, from coordinate 71,692,359 downwards.
AGGGAACTGTTTTCATTCTCAACTGCCAATTAAAAATCTGTTCTCATTGTTGGATGCATTAAAAGGATAACTTAAAAGAAAGGGTTTTTTCTAGATTACTTTTAGGTATGTCTTGAACACTCTTTTTAAGTACTCAACTCTGTTTTGTTCCCTAACATCACAATTTCAGAGGAGAAATTCTTCCTTACTTGCTGGTGCAGAAAAACAAGTATGCTCCTTTATTGCTGTCTAGGTAGTAACTATACATAGAAATAAGTTAAAAAAACACTGAACAAAGAACTATCCAAGATATGTAATTTGTTTGAACCATTTTAGGAGGCATTAACTCTACCTTTACCCAAATTCATATTCTTGCTTTTCCTTTTTCTTTAGGATCTCTTAGATTAGGAATACCAAATATATTATTGGCCCTACTTTGCAATGCTTCTGAGCATTTATCATTCCTGAAGTATGCCCCAAAGGTGCTTTTCAAGAGGCAACTGAACTTTCTTGTTTTTCTTTGAAGAAGAAGCTTCTTGGATGAGAAGGGAAACATCTTCAAAGAAAAACAAGAAAATCCAATTGCCTCTTGAAAAAGCACCTTTGGGGCAACTATGATGATAACTGAGAATCTCCAGACACTTTCCTGAAGCAGTCTCAAAGAGCCCCCTCTCAAACTGTGCAATAGCCCATAAACATATGTTTAAGGGCACATTGAACATTCAAAAGTGAAAGGTTAGTAGGTTTGCCCTTTGGAGTGTATGTGTCCTTTTATTTTTTATATGGCAGAAAGGAGAATACCTTTTGATTTTTGCCTCTGCAACTTTGGTTGTGAGTAGGAGTTGGAAAAAGAAGGTGATGGCAGCAAGTACCCATCAAAGTCAATTCTGCTGCATCTCTCAAGGCTAATCCTGGTTTGGTGTGGCAGTCCCAATGGTAAATTGGGTAGTGGTACTGTTATCATTACATCATAAATTAAAAACCTATTTTTATACACATTCAGACTCATTAACATGGATGAGTTAAATAAATATTGTAGGTAAAGTGATATACCTTGGCAATAGGCTGTTTAAGGAAAGTTAATACCTTGTGAACAAAGTATGACATTTTCCTAAATTCCAATGGAGCCTCCAAATCTCCAATAGGTGCCAACTTTCTCTGATCTATAGCAAGTGGGCCTTTTGAAGTTTGGAAAAGTGAACATTGGTGTGTAGTGAGAACTGTTAAGTTACCTTGGTAAATTGTTGGGAAGAAGTAAATGAACACAGCCAATATATAACCAATTCAGAAGAAGAGTTTAAAAAATAATGGATTCAATCAGCTCTTGCTTGGTCTTCAGATGCTTCTTGCTTATTTTGTAACCAATCTTGGTCCACAAGTTCTCAATTGGGTTCAAATCCGGGCTCTGAGCTGGCCAATCCGGGAGTCAAATACCATGCTTCTTCATCCACAGCTGGATGGACTTGGCTCGATGACAAGGAGCATTGCCAACCTGGAAGTAAAATCCTTCCCTACAAGTTGCTGAGCTGAAGGAAGCATGGTCTTTTCCAGGACTTCAACATATTGCTTGGAATTCATGATTCCCTGCACGATTTGTATCTGACCAATACCAGAAGCAGCGATACAGCCCCAGATCATCACATGCAATGGATGCTTCACTTATAGATTCAGGCAGTATGGCCTAAATTCTTCAGCTGGAAATATTTTGATATACTTATTGCACTAATTTCCAGTCAAATAGAAATGGCTCATGTTACTGAAGATGACTTTGGCCCACTGTTCATTGATCCACTTGGCATATTGCTTGGCCCATGTACTTCGATGAGAGTGGTGAGTGTCTGTGAACAAAGATTTACTTCTGGCCTTGCAATCTTTTGAGTCCTCTGGCAAGCAGTCTGCGATGTACTGCTTGTGCACACTTCTACATCACATGTTTCACCCCAAATTCTTGTAATCTGAGTGAGGTGAGCTTCCTTTCAGCCTTCAAAATGTGTTACAGAGCCCGATCTTGCTGTTTTGTCAAACTTTCTTGGTCTTCCAGAGTGGAGCCTGCCAGCAACTGAACAGTTATTTGCTATTTTTCAACCACTCTGCTCACTGTAGTGTGATGATATTTCACTCTTTTGGCTATTTCTGTACAGGAGTAACCGTCTTCATGAAGCACAATGATGTGATGCTGTTGCTCAGTACTGGTGAAAGCAAAGGCCTTCATCGTTGCCTGCAGCCAGAGCTAATTTAAATTTCTTGATGCTTTTCATGCCTATTTATAGTCAGAGAGTATGACAACATTGATTGGCTCATAGATTTAGCATCTGTGAATATTGATTGGTCAGCCAAAGCTCACTGCTGATTGGCTACTTTCGATCCTAAAATTCTCGAAAATGCAAGTTGTGTTTGAGAGAGAGAGAGAGGGGGGGAGGGAGAGAAAGAGAGAGAGAGAGAGAGAGAGAGTATATACAGTATATGCTATATTAATAAATTGCAAATATACTTTTCATTGAAAAATTACTTCTATTGATGAGATTCTACATGGCTTTGTGAACTTTTGGGAGCTATATCCATGTTGTTATTGTATAGTATACAGTAAGTTTAAAATGTAACTCTGTATAACTAAACTACATATAATATATATATGTATCTATATATAACTAAAACTCTCAATTGCATGACCTTTACCTTGGTAAAATGGTACATCACAGGATAACAGTTTTTGAATGAAGGTGTCTCAGATAGGCTAACATACAGAATACATCCAAAATATTGGATTCATGACTCCTGAGGGAAGGAAATTTTAGGATGTTATGGCCAACTCAGCGCCACTAGATGCTGATGTACTGCTGGATAGCTACTGTAGTCATGTGATCTTCATTTTCATGTCCATGACATTTTCCCAGTCAGTCTTGCAATCCCTTATTCTCTCCCTTACCTAGCAGAAGTTCTTGATATGTGATGTGCATAAAGTAAAGGTAAAAGTAAGGATGTTTGTAAATCTAGAAATTATTTTAGCAAAAACTCAATGCATCACTATTTCAGTTCTTATCTCAAACCCTTAATTTCTTCTGCTTATTATGTCTTATTTCCTTTCTGTGTCTGAAAAAAACATTGCTTAACTTGAGGGGAAGTGTTTTACCAAGTTCCATCTGAATGCTTCCATTGTTGTCCATTCAAGAGCAATGATTATGTAACTCCAAAGGTGGCCAGTAACTCTTAGTTTGATTCTGATATGATCTATTATTATAATTTTGGAAGGTTTGTTCTTGCTCTGGATTTTAGCACCCACATGCTCAAGTCAGTTCTACAACATTCTGAAAACTCTCAATAATTTTTTCCATGTATCATTTGAGAAAGCAGTTAGCCTCTTTTTACAATCTCTGTGGAAGGACTACAAAACAGAAAAAAATAGCCATTTCTCCACCATTTTCCATGGTCTCATCATCTAAAGGCAGTACTTTGGGCACATTATAGTGGTCTGCAATCCACAGTCACCCTGGTTTAATTCAGAGTGTATTAAAAGTATCAGTGAATTAATAAATCAGTATACATTTTCCTTTCCTTTTCTTTTTATTAAGGCATTTTACTTGAACAAATGTCACAAGATTTTAAAATTTCTTCCCCTTACTGAACTCCCAAACTGCGTGTGGAAGAAGGAGCTTCAAGGACAAGGTGACACATCAGTCTAGTCTCACATGTATTAAAAATATGCCATTGAGTGTGTGTTTGGGTATTAGCCCAAGTTTGACATAGCCTGTTATGTACTCAAATTTTACCTTGATTTTCCTTGAAAATAACATTAGAGGTCATTTTCTAGGTTTTTTTTTTTTTTTGCAAAGTTTGCATTTTTGTTTATCTGAAAAAAATATGCTGATTTTTTTTCCCTTGGAGCATTTTAATTGTTAAATTGCTTAGAATGGGGTTGTAACACATCACTTTGGTTCTCAACTTCCCCTTAGAGACTTTTTGCATGTGGTGTAGCATAAAAAGCCCCTCAATTTTCAGAAGCAAATGAAAAGCATTATAACGTTAGTGGGCTGTTAAAACAAATAGCCATGAAACTCTCAGAACTGCAAACATAATACAATGCACATTTTCCTGGTATCAAGATATACAATTAATTACATCAAGCTACACTGGTCCCTGTTTAGTAATAAAAGACTGAAACCACAGTTCCTGTAGGGTTTGGTTCTAAAGATTGCATAATTGAATTACTCACTAGAAAGAGAGAAACCGAGAATGAGAGAGAAGTTTCAGTAATACAAATTAATACTCTTTTTTTCAAATGACTGCTAAACAAAATGAAGCAATTCAAACTATATTTAGGTTCCCCCCTTTCCTCTTCTTTTCAGTATTAATTATGAGCACCAGAGATATTGGCAAGAGCAATAAATAGCCAGATCTTGTGAGATGAATGCCAACTTCACAGAGTAATCAGGCTCTGGTGGGATGTATTATAAAAATTGCCAGACTGGGTCATTATAATGTGCTTTTGAAAGAATTATACATATTCATTCCCCACATTTAGTGACTGAATGACAACGAGCAGGTGGGAACATCAGTATGATACATCAAGCAAGACAGTTGCCATTATGAACAAAACATAAAAGAGTGTGACAAGAGCTGAGAAATGGTAGGAGTGTGCCATGCATTCCTTCAGACATTGTTTTTCTTTGATAGTTAAATGAAGCTTGCTGGAGAGAGGGGTGACGTCTTACTGTCATCCCAGCTAACACTTTCCTGACAAATTACAAGGGTGCACATTTTTTTATAAAATTCATCACAAGTTATCTTTTTTCCATTCTTTAATATGCCCTCCATGTTGTAAAGGTAGGAAAAGTACCCTTTTCTTCTGACTACATTTGTTAGGTACTAGCAATCTTTTCCTGTGAAATGGAAGACTTGATTAATCAATAATCAACTCAGAATCACTGCTTTATCTTGAAATAATGAAAGGTAAAATTATATCATGCCATTGCTGAGTGACAAAAAGCCAGCTCCTTTCCCTAATTGTATAATATGTACTGTTGGCAAGTCGTGTTTTGGAACTAGACAATAAATGAGAAAACTATTTTATGAAAATTACCTTTTATCTTTTTCCACCTCTCATCAGAGTTATTTTTTTCAAACTATAATATTGACAAGATGTTGTTTACTATCCCTAAAACCACTGTCTATTACTGATGGATCATATCTAGCTATCACTCAAGAGAAAACTGATTTTTGGAAATAAGACTCACTGCTTTGTAACAAGAATGAATGCTTTCTACTCCAAAGCTAGAATAAGGAATTGTGAAATATTCCTCATAAGACATTTATGTGTATCTGGGGTAAAATTATTGATATTTGTTAGGGATAACATTGTTTACCCTAACTGGTTTAGGTAAAATAATAAATATGTAATCGTAGTTTGTAAGTTAAAGTGTCTGCAATTTTAAATATAGGAATGTAATTAAGGAAGTGGTTGTGAAAGCACTTTAAAAGAAGCAAGACAACAGCTTGCTCTCTCTCTGATTTGATGATCCCTAATTACTGCATGGACTCAAGACTGCGTTACTCGAATGGGAGAGATAAACAAAGGACTGATTTGTAAGTGAACTGACATAGGATATTCTACACGGACTTTGCTAACTGAATATCCTTGAATGGACTGACTAAATGATACATGACTAATGGACTATTATTTTTTTTTTTTTTGAAACAAATTTTTATTAATTTTAAAGATAAAACAACACATCATTAACCAGTAAATACATAAACACATAAAACCTCTTAATATTGTAAGTCCTTACAAGTCAAACAAAACAATATTTTTATACAGCATAATTCCAATTTATCCCATCCCCATATGGACACACAAATATCTTTCATCAAATTTCTCATTTTTTCTCTTTACTCCTATTCAATTTCATTTCTCTTCCATATTTATCCATTTTATAGTCATCATATTCTTTTCTTTCTGGCTTGTTTAAATTATTCTCATCTAACATTCCTCCAAGGTTTTATTAATTCTTTTTTCCTTTTTTTTTTAAATAAAAAACAAATTTTGTTAGTTTTATCATAAGCATAATACACAAACATACAAACACAAAACATAAAACATAGACAAAACTAAAAGATCTTTTCTGAAGGTTGTCTGTTCCCGGGTTAAAACTCTTTACACAGACACAAATTCAAACATCATATTCAACCTAAATCTCCTTCCATATCTTATTATCATTTTCTTTTTTATATATGTATATAAAAACCATTTTTATCAGTTTTCTAAAAACAATGCACACAAAATCAAGGCATAACAGCTTATAAATTCTTTTCTAAAAAAAAATAATAATGATAGACCAATAAAACATAACATTTCAAGATTATAATATTAATATTTCATATAATATTAACTTCATATCTTGTCCCTACTTCTCTTTTCCATCCAAATTATTTATCAATTAAAATTTTATTGCCTTTTATCAATATACAAAATCAAAAGAAAAGCATATATATCCTTCCATTATTACCATTTTCAACAACATTCTTTGTCTGTTCTATTTCCAAACATCCATTCATCTTTTTTCTTTTACTATACTTCTCCTGTACAACAATTGGAGTTACATCTATAACTCATTACCTAACTTAAAAATACTACATATAAATCTTTCTTGGGATTCTGTTTAAAAGATTCTAAAATTACATAATAAATTTTTTATTCTAAATATACATATAAAAACACACTCTTATATACCCTCCAGAATCCCTCTTTTAATCTAAATTAAATTCACCCATTGTCTCTAAATAAACTTTTTTTTTTAAATCTTGCTTCCCCCCATTAAGGCTTCTCCTCCCCCCTTTTCTCTCTTGCTTATTCTTCTCCTTGCCCTTTCTACCCCTTTGCTTTTTCTCTTCGCTTTTCTTGCTCCTTTTCCTTTGCTTTCTAACCTTGCCTCCATCTTTTCGCTCATTTTTCTCTCTTTTGGTTGTTTTTATAATTCTTAAAAACCCCTTTTTCTTATCCTTTTTCTCCTCCTCTCCGGAAGGAACCCATTGTTCATCAAAAATGGCTTCTTCTTCCTCTTCTTCCTTGTCCCAGTCCTTCTGCTGCATAATCAACTTTTCAACAGAACATAACGCCATTTCTAAGAATTGGAACAAAGCGCCCAAAGTATCTTCTTTTTTATATTTTTGATAGTCAATCTCTAGTTCATCCACAGACAATGCCATTATGAAAAGGGAAAACTTTTTCCAAAACAACCACAAGTATTTTTAATCCAGGACAATCAAAAGCAATTAAAAAAAAGAAAAAAGTTCCAAAAGTTAATACTTTTCTTCCTTCTTCTCTTTCTCTTTCTAAATTAATTTTTAATCAAAGAGGTCCAATTACCATATATCTTCTTTTGGGATCCACCAAGACATTCTAGACAGTCTCCTCCTTTTTCAGTTTCTGCTCCAATTTTTTTTTTCTCCCTTCCCACTTGCAATAACAATTTTAAATAATCAAAAATCCATACCTCCAGCAAAAATTTTCCAATTTCTTAAATTTTTCAATGTCCAAAAATCCCTTTGTCTCTTAGCTTAGCTTTCAAAGCAATCCACTTTCAATGTCTAATATATCCAAATATTTCTGCTTTTTCCGTGGGATGGGAGAGTAAACAAAAATAAAAAAAAAGAAAGTTCCCTTTGACAGCTTCTCCGCCGCTTTCGATCTTCTTAGGGAAACAATGTATCCTCCAGCAACAAGCAGCTCAATTCCAGGCAATTTAAAAATTGTTACTTGACCCGGCTCAGACAGAACTTTCACTTTTCACACTTCCTCCAGCACAGTTCTTACCCGGTTGCTGGCTTCTTCGTGGCGGCCATTGCTGACCGCCGCTCCACCGCCTTGGGAAAAAGGGGTTTTTCCGGAGAAGGGGGGGGTCTGCGATGCCCCCACCTCCCTAACCGGCTCCCCTCTATCTTCAGCTGTCCCTACAGGGCAGCCTTAACCCCCTGACCCATCTGGATCGGGGGTACCTCGGCAGCTAGCCAGCAGGAATCGCGAGCTGTCGCGAATTCCTGCTGCCCCGAAGCCACGCAAACCGGAAGTTTTTCACTAATGGACTATTATTTTGACTATGCTATAAATGGAATAAACTATATTTTGATAGCACAAGCGTATCTGTTATTTTTACTATATGTTAATAAACATACAAACATATCTCACTCATCTGTGTGCCTATCTGACTAACGCTGCACATTCTGTTTAGCTTGTCTCCTTAACCCTGGTCGGGGAACCCAGGCTTAACACTGGTTATGGGCCCAGAGGCTGCAAAGTCAGTTTAACTAGGATAAAACAGATTTATGTAAAAAGTGAGAGTTTGTGTTGTTATACATTACAGAAAACAGAGAGCTGTGTTTTATTAATTATAGTTTTATATCCATATAAGAAAACATGGCACAAATCAATCTACAAAGTTTGTCCCTTATATCCAAGCTGGATGGGACAAACTATGTATCATAGTCTATGAAATGTAGTCTACTTCTACGAAGAGAAGGTCTGTGGAACATAATTGAAAATCCACCAAACGTAGAGGAATGGGATCCAGAGGATGATGAAGATAGACTAAAAATAGAATAATTTATGCATAAAAATCAACAAGCTATTTGTATAATAGGTTTAACACTGTCTGACCATCAACTTGTTCATGGTCAAATGGCTGTTGGGTGTTGGCAGAAGCTGAAGAGGATTTATGTCCGAGATAATGCTGGTGCTCACATAAATCTAACACGGAAGCTTTTCAGGACGCATCTCCAGACAAATGGTGATATGCTGAGTCATTTGGAAACTATGAAAAGCAATTTTCAAGAACTGCATGAGAAAGAGCTTATTTTCTCTGAACTACACCAAGTCTACATAATTCTATCATCACTAGATGTAAGTTATGATAACTACGTCACTTCCCTTGAAATTTTGCCTAAGGAAAGTTTAACTTTAACTGATATAACTGGCAGATTGATTGAAGAGGACAGAAGAAGACTTGAAAGAGACCATTTAAGGAGGGAACAACCTCAAAAAGAAGATAATGAATCTCCTACTGCATACACAATTAAAAAGTGCTTTAATTGTGGAGGAAGAGGACATTTGGCAAGATTTTGTAAAAAAGCAAAGCGCCAGAATGCTGGCCAGAATATTAAAAGTCATCAAAAGATAAATAAAAATTTAGAGTTAGCCATGTATAGTAACGGAGCTGTAAAAAATAATTTATGGGTGGTTGACAGTGGAGCATCCCACTGTATAACAAATGATAACAAAAATTTTATTAAAATATCCAAGAGTATACAGCAGATATCGTTAGCGAATGGCTGGAAACTGAAAGCTAAAGGTCAAGGAATAGCATATTGTTCTTTTATAAAAGAGAATATAAAAATGTTATATGTACCATAACTTAAGTTTAATTTAATTTCAGTTAGAATTTTAGTTAAACTAGGATATGCAGTTACCTTTAAAGGAGATAACTGCATAATTGAGAAAGAAGATAAGAGAATTACTGCATCTTTAAGAGGTGAATTATATGTGTTAAATGATAATGGTTTAAAGGTGGCTAACACAGTTTACGATAATAAGAAACCACATGATGAATGTATTCACTTGTTACATCGAAGGCTAGGGCATTTAAATTTTAAAATGCTTAAGAAAACTGTTGAATTATCTAAGGGAATAAGTTTAAAACCTTGTAATAAGTATTTGCAATGTAATGCTTGTAATCAAAGCAAAGCTAGGGTCATACCGGCTAATAGAGTTGATGGATTTACTACCAAAGAGCCTTTAGAAGTAGTATTTGCTGATTTAATAGGTCCGAAAAAACCAAATGTAGGAGGAGCTCAATACATACTAAGTATAATGGACCATTATTCTAGATATGGGTTTTGCTATTTAATGAAGAGCAAAACTGAAACGTATCTAAATATCTTTAATTGAATAAAATTTGCTGAAAGGAAAACTAAAAAGAAATTAGTAACTCTTAAAACAGATAATGGTGCGGAATTTAGAAATAATAAATTCCAGAACAGACTAAGAATGTTAGGTATTCAACATAAAAAGTCTGCACCATATAGGCCACAACATAATGCCTTTATAGAGAGACGAGGCCAAATACTACAATCAATAGCAAATACTATGTTGTCTGATTCAGGATTACCTGACAATTTAGGGGAGAAGCAATAATGTGTGGTAATCATATATTAAATAATGTTGTTAATTCAACAACAGGTGAATTCACACTGTGGCATGGTACAAAACCTGATTTAAGTTACATGCACACATTTGGAGCACCAGCATGGGTGCATGTCCCTGCACAACTCAGACAAAAAGGACAGCATAGAGCTAAAAAAATATTTTTTGTAGGATATAAATCTAATCATAGATCTTATAGATTCTGGGAACCAGGTACATATATATTTGGAAAAGCCAATTATTTTAAAAGACAATAAATTAAATAGTAATGATTGTTGGAAACTCAAAAAGAGTCTTTACGGGTTGAAACAATCTGGCTTTGAGTGGAACCAATATATTGTGAAAGAATTAAACAATATAGGTTTTAAATCTGGTTTAGCAGATCCATGTGTGTTTAAAAGAGAAAATAATGGAACGGTGTCATTATTGTTATTATTTACAGATGATATTGCTTTGATAACTAAGACTAATAATGAAGCTAATGAAATTATATCATTATTAGCTAAAAAGATAAAATTAAAGCATTAAGGTGAAATTAAAAAGTATCTAGGATTGACAATTAACAAAACAAAAAATGGATTTAAGATATCTCAAGAAGATAAAATTTGCCAATTAATTAAAACGTTTAAAATGGAACTTTGTAAACCGGCAAAGACTCCAATGAGTCAGGAAGTTTGCCAAACTGATGATCAAAGTCTCAAATTTGATAAGTCCATATATCAATCTTTGATTGGTAGCTTATCATATATCAGTAATTGGTCAAGGCCTGATATAGCTTATAGTGTAAATCAACTAGCACGTTTTAATTCAGATCCACATCAATGTCATTGGCAATCATTAAAGAGAATTTTAAGATATCTTAAAGGAACAATGAACCATGCATTGTATATAGAACCAAAGGGTGATTTGAGTCTTAGTGCCTATGCAAATGCAAGTTTTGCAACTGACATAAACACTAGAAAATCAACATCTGGGATGGCTATATTATTTGGTAAGACACTAATAGGGTGGAGGTCAATCAGACAACAGCATATTAGCTTGTCCATGATGGAAGCGGAATTTTCATGTCTGTCATTACTATGCACTGACTTAATTCTGTACAAACAGTTATTATTAGACATGGGTATAACTGTTAAAGATTCCATTATTGTGTACGAGGACAACCAAGCAGCCATAAAGTTAGCTTCTAGTATTGCGATAAAAACTAGATCAAAGCATACTGATTTAAGATACTTAAATGTTTGAGAATCTGTAAAGAATGGGCTAATTAAATTGGAATACTGCATGACGGAAGAAAACATTGCAGACCAATTTACAAAAGCTCAAGGTGTAATCAAGTTTAAAGAGAGTTGTAACAAATATGATTTAAAGATGTAAACAGTTATTAGTTATATTATTATTTAACCTAAAAGGGGAGAATGTTAGGGATAACATTGTTTACCCTAACTGGTTTAGGTAAAATAATAAATATGTAATCGTAGTTTGTAAGTTAAAGTGTCTGCAATTTTAAATATAGGAATGCAATTAAGGAAGTGGTTGTGAAAGCTCTTTAAAAGAAGCAAGATGACAGTTGCTCTCTCTCTGGCTTTGATGATCCCTAATTACTGCATGGACTCAAGACTGCGTTATTCGAACGGGAGAGATAAACAAAGGACTGATTTGTAAGTGAACTGACATAGGATATTCTACACGGACTTTGCTAACTGAATATCCTTGAATGGACTGACTAAATGATACATGACTAATGGACTGTTATTTTGACTATGCTATAAATGGAATAAACTATATTTTTGATAGCACAAGCGTATCTGTTATTTTTACTGTATGTTAATAAACATACAAACATATCTCACTCATTTATTTGTGTGCCTATCTGACTAACGCTGCACATTCTGTTTAGCTTGTCTCCTTAACCCTGGTTGGGGAACCCAGGCTTAACAATATTCTTCAGGCAATATCTCCCAATATCCAAGGAACTATCACAAAGAAGAGAGTCAACCTATTCTCCAAAGCACTCAAAGGCAAGACAAGAAATTTCAGATGGTACTTATCAAGGAGAGATACAACATAAAATTAAGGAGAAATTTCTTAACAGTGAGAATGGCTTGCTTCCATCAGTAAAGCTTTCTAAGAAGAGCTTGGACCACCATTTATCTGAAATGGGATAGGGTATCCTACTCTAAGCAGGGGGTTGGATTAGAAGACCTCTAAAGTCCAAATCTATAATCCTGTTAGTATATGTTAACTGATTCATTTTGCTGCCTTGAATGAAAAAATGTCACTGAGGTGGATATATATTACTTGCAGTTGCGAATGGGTGGGTTGTCCCCTGTCCACTTGTCCTGGTCTTTGCAAATGAGAGGGTTCACTTTATGGAGGCACTTTTCTTCAAAGTCTTATCTGACAGTCCCAGTATTCTGAAGGTATGTATGCATGTGCAAAAAGTGTTTCTAGTACTTCCAATAACAGATTAAAGGAGTAAAAGAGATCTTTGCTCCTGTGATATTGGAACTGCCTTCATTTCTGAATGCAGAGTGGAATAGGATATTACTCCATCATGACACTTCTAAAGAGTGCTTTGCTGGAACTTTTATAAAACCAGGGCACCATTTCAAAGTTTTGAAAATGCTTACTACACACTTTGACATTAAGTAGTTCATCTCGAAGTGGAACACAACTTCCACCCATGCAGTAAAGCCCATACTTCAAAATAGTTTTTTTTATTTACACCAAAAGCCAGTTAAAGTCTTTCTCAGAAGAGGGGTATAATCGTTTTGGCTTCTGCTTTAAAAAAACACCACCACCATATTCTTTCAAATGGGTGATTTGAAGGCTTCTTTCAGCTAGAAGAAAACTCACAATTACACATGCATAGAGGTTTCCATTTTAAACATTTTCCAGTTATTGCTTGGTAACAGTGAAGGAGCAACATATATTAAAGCAAAGAATAGGCTGTTAAAAATATTAAGCTAAATTAATACAGCAAAGAACATGAGGCCCAAGTGTGGAAAAGAAGGAAATAAAGCATCAGGAAACTTGGAGAGCAAGTGCACATGTTGTTTAGCCACATTGCTAGTGTGGCAAATAAGTATGAATATGTAATGAAACCATTGGGTTTCAGATAAATTGCCACTGGCTCTTCTGAGACAAAGCAACCTAAGTGTCTGGCCATGTTTTAAGGATAGCCAGGAGTTGGAGGATGAGGGCTGGAGAGACATGATTTTCAAATGTTTGCAGGGAAACTAGCGTTTATTAAAACTGTAGACTGGTATGACAAGAATGGCAGGTAGATTTTTTTTTCTTTTTTGAGAGCTAAATAAAAAGGATAGGAAACAAAATATAGTAAACATCCAAGATAATACGGATTGGGATCCAACTGGCTAAGAGATATTTCATTTCATTATTATTTTACTTTATTTTATTTTACTTATATGGCTGCCCATTTTAAAGAAATTGTGGTGGCTCACTGCTACAGTAAATGAGTAACTATAAAGCAACCATAAAATAATAATATAGTAACATGAATATGTATGTATGTATGTATTATTTATGGTATTTGGCTTTGTTCGGGTATTTTCTCACGTCTTTATAGTTGTGCTTTTAAAGTTGCAGCAATATCTCAGCAGAATCTTATCTGCCATCATCAGGCTCATCAGGGTTTGTCTTTGTGGTGTGTGTCAGGCTTTTGCAGCCGTTTCTGTTTTAAATTTGGTGCTACCTTCATGCTTTGTTTGAATGGTTCTTTTCTTCATCCTGATTGGTTGGGAGTCTTGGTCTGTGTTTATTGGTCTTGGAGTTGGCTGTGTTATGCTTGATGGGTGTTTGTAATATCTTCTGTCTGTTTTGTAGCATTTTTTTGTCTTGATTAGCTGGCAACATTGTGTTTTGTGTATTGGGGGCTTTCAGCATGGCTTGTCTTCAGGTGAATGGCCAGCTGTCATTTATTAGGAAGCTAGGTTTCATCTGAGTAGGTGGCTGGGGTGTGTTTGGGCTGGAGGTATCGGGGGTGTCTGTTTATGCTTGCTTGGCTTGTGGTGTGGAGACTTTTTTGTTTGTGAGTGCAAGCTTCCAGATAATTGACAGTCCGGTGGAGTCATCTCATTTATCATGCTTTCAGGACGTTTTTCAATCTCTATGGCTTTTCTGATAATTCTGGAGCTGAACACAGCCAACTCCAAGACAAATAAACACAGACCAAGACTCCCAACCAATCAGGATGAAGAAAAAACCATTCAAACAAAGCAAGACAAACAGAAACTGCTGCAAAAGCCTGACACACACCATGAAGATGAATCCAACACATGAGCCTGATGATGGCATATGAGATTCTGCTGAAACGTCGCTACAACTTTAAAAGCACCACTATTATGATGTGGGAAATCATAATTTTCAAACAAAGCTGAATGCCATACATGTAAGTACCTATGAAAACTTAAGAATATATATATATATTTTCAATATATATATCTTTGGTTATTCGGGTTTTCTCCCGCGTAAGATTGGAAGTATCTAGGCAATGTTTCGATGAAGTCTCATTCATCATCTTAAGGCTTGGTCTTCAGCTCTGTGCTTCTCAGAGTGATGTGAGCTTGCAGGGGTGTGTTCTCATTGGTTGGGGGTTTGGCTATGTTCTGATTGGTTGGAGGATTGGCTGTGTTCTGATTGGCTGGAGGTGTGTTCTGTTCAGGTTGGGGCTTGGTTGTGCTCAGGTTAGTCTTAGTTGCTGGGAGATTTGAGCTGGTGAGCTGTGATCTTGCTGTTTGGCTTCGAGTTTGTGGTCATGCTGCATCTTCATGGTGGGGGTCAGTTCGCTTCATGTATGGCTCAGAGGGGTTTGAAGTGGGTAGTGATGCAGCTGCAGTGCGGCTTCTGGTCCGTGGTCGTGTCTCATCTTCTGTGTGGGTGTGAGTCTGCTTTTTACGTGGAAGTGTGGTGGTGGCATCTTGTGTGGCTATCAGGGGTGTGGGTCTGGTGTCATTCTTTATGTTAGGTACTCATTTGTTCATGAGGGCAGGTTTCCAAATGGCTGATAGGCGGGAGGTGTCATCTCTTTTATTCCTGCTGTGTGGGCGTTTTTCTATCTCTATGGCTTCTCTGATTATTCTGTTGTTGAAGTGTTCGGTTTTGGCGATGGTTCTGGTATTTTTAAAGTCAATCTCATGTCCTGTGGCTTTGAGATGTTGGACCAGGGAGGAGGTCAGTTCTTCTTTTTGGATTGAGTTCTTATGTTCTTCAATGCGTGTACTTATTCTTCTGTTAGTTTGTCCAATGTATGTGGTGGGACAGGCGGTGCAAGGGATTTCGTATACTCCTTGTTTTCTAACTCGATTTTGTCTTTAGGGTTTCTTAGGATAGTGGATATTTTTCTGTTTGTGCAGAATGCTGTTTTAATGTTGTGTTTTTGGAGGATCTTGCTGATTTTATCTGTAGTGCCTTTTATATATGGGAGGAGGGCTTTGCCGTTCTCTTGTTCTCTGTCTTGGATTTTGGTTGGGGTTTCTTTTTGGATTAGGTGGGTAATCTTCTTTCTTTGGAATCCATTGGCTGTTAGTACGTTGGTGAGAGTATGTAGTTCGGTTTTTAGGTGTTGTTCGTCGGCTAAGCATTTTGTTCTGGAGATGAGTGTCTCGGCTATGGAATTGATCTGTGCTGAGTGATGGTGTGAGAGTGCGTGTAGATAGTGGTTTGTATGTGTTTTCTTCTGGTAGATGGTGTGTCCTAGGGAGCCGTTGGATTTTTTGTATACCAAGACATCTAGGAGGGAAGTTGATTATTAGTTTCTGTTTCCATGGTGAATTGTATTTTGGGGTGTAGGCTGTTGAGATGTGTGAGGAAGTTGTTCAGTTTTTCTTTCCCGTGTGGCCAGATTATGAAGGTGTCATCTATGTATCTGAGCGAGAGTTTGGGTTTGTGATCATATTTTTCTAGAGCTTGTGTTTCAAAGTGTTCCATGTAGAGGTTTGCAATGACAGGTGAGAGGGGTGATCCCATGGGTGCTCCTTCTATTTGTTTGTATTTTTGTCCATTGTAGGTGAAGTATGTATTGGATAGGCAATGGTTGGTAAGATCTAGGATGTGCTTGGGAGGGTTGTATTTGTTTTGGAAGCCTTGTTGGTCAAGGCTTCTTTTATTGGCACTTGGGTGAAGAGGGATATGACTTCGAAGCTCACTAGTAGGTCGCTGGGTTGTAAGTTTTGTTTCTTTATGATCTCGATGAACTGGAATGAGTTTCTTACATGTGAGTTGATGGATTCTGCATAGGGCTGTAGTTGTTTGGCAAGAAATTTGGCTAGGTTTTGTAGAGGTGAGCCTATGGGGCTGACTATTGGTCTAAGTGGGGTTCCTTCTTTATGTATCTTGGGGAGACCATAAAGCTTAGGGCATCTGGATGATTTCTCTCTGGGTATGATTCTTTGCTGGATTTCTTCACTGATGGGGGAGGCTTTTATTTTGGATCTGGTGGTTTTTTTCTAGGTGGGTGGTGGGGTCTGTCTTTGGGGGTTTGTATTTGGGGTCTTGGAGTAGGTTGGTTAACTTGGTTTGGTAGTCAGATGTGTTCATAACCATGTCGCGTTGCCCTTGTCTACTGGTAGGATTATTATGCTGGTGTCTTCTTTCAGGTTAAGTAGTGCAGTTTGTTCTTCTTTGGATAAGTTGCTTTTGGGTGGTTTGCTAGTGCAGAGGATGTTGGTGATTTCATGTCTGATTCTAATAGCATCATTAGGGTTGGTTTTGGTCAGGCTGGATTCAACTCCGCATATGATGGTTTCTGTGCGGATGTGTTTGGGAGCGACAGAAAAGTTGAATCCTTTAGAAAGGACCTTGGTTTCGGCTTCAGTGAGGATCTTGTCTGAGATGTTGTGCACTGTTTGTTTCATGTGTGGCTGTGAGGGGGGAGGAGTTGGTTTCTGGCATTGTTGTAGTTTTCTGAGTTTGTTGGTGTGTGTGTCTGTCTTGAGGGTGGTCTGTGTTTCGGCTTTCCAGACAGCGAGTTGTTTGGATTTGTCCCAAAGTAAGGGGTAAAACTTGTTGCTGAGTCTGGGGTGAAGTGTGGGATCTTTGTTGATTTGGTCTAGGAGAAATCATTTTGTGTTAAGTTCATTTCTAATTAGGGCCAATTCTGTTCTTTTTAGGATGTGTTTGGTGGCTGCTGTGTTGGTGTGGAATTTCAATTGGAAGCTTGTGGGAATTAAATTTTGATCTCAGCAGTTGCATAGGAATGCGAGGTCACTATGGAAGCTCTTTGGACTTCAAATTTTTCATAAGTCCTGGTCAGATGGTGGGTTTCCTCCCCGTAGAGGTGCAGTATTTGTTTTCTGAGGTTCTCGTGGGTATTTGTATGTGGATCTTTGATTATTCGGGTTTTCTCCCGCGTAAGATTGGAAGTATCTAGGCAACGTTTCAATGAAGTCTCATTCATCATCTTCAGGCTTGTGTCTTCTGCTCTGTGCTTCTCAGAGTGATGTGATACATATACATATATACATACAAACGTGGTACTTTAACAATTCTCCTATGATTAGAATAGGTAAGCATAGATAGCATAGCATAGCATGTTTTTAGCATAGCAAAAAACATAGATAGCTCTCATATCCCATCCCATCCCATCCTGTCCTATCCCATCCCATCTCATCCCATCCCATCCCATCCCATCCCATCCTATTCTATCCTATTCCAGTATCTTGGCAAAAAGCCATGTCTTGGTGGCCTCCCAAAGCCTTAAAAAAGATGAAAGTCTGCTGAATTGTCAGAAGGAGCATTTGCCAAAGGATAGGAGCAGCCATGAAAATTTCTCCTGTTATGAACTTACCTTATCCTTAAGATCCAATAAAAGGCATTTTTTCTGAAGACGCTGCCATAACTGTCAGAGGCCATTTATTCTTATATTAATGGAGAGAGCTGTTTTCCATTCTTCCTAAGCTATGTGTCTAGCCTCCAGACTCTCTACCTTTAAAAGAACAACTCAACGACTCCATTTCAACCAAATTTCAATATCAATTAACTTTAGAATTAGTTTTATGGGGGGGGGGAGGGAGACTATATTTTATTCTGCATTTTAATTTTTCTTAGCTGCTTTGCATACGTGATTGAGTAGAAGGCAAGATATAAATTGAATGAATTAATAAATAAATGTCTTCACATTGAGACTCAGGATAATAATCTTGTAGATTTAAATTAAGCACACTATAACAATTGGAAGATGAATATGTCATACAGCAGCCAGGATCCAAAAGAAATATTAACAAGATTTTTTTATTTATTTTTTAAAGAGGCTTCTCTCCATTATTAATTATATTCATAAATATACAGACCATATAGAAGTATGAACATTGTAATCACAGGGACATCGAGGGTGTGATCCCAAAAAAAGGTCATTTCTGCTTACCCAAGAAGTTCATGCTTATAAGGATTTGTCTGAGCTATGATTTATTTATTTGCAGTGGAGATTGCTTTTAGGTCATTCACTAGGAAAAAAAACAGAAGACATGCTGCAGAGATTTCTTCTTCAACAAAGGCTTGTTGCACTTCTAGCCAAGCAGTTTAGCTTCTTTAAAATCTTTGAATTTTTTTGTTTATTTATTTGTCAAAATTGTACAAGTTAACAAGTATAGGTATGAACATAAACAGGAACAAAGGAAGTAAATACAGATAAATGGGGACAGTAAGTCTGGTGCACTTATGCATGCCCCCTTTAAGGACCTCTTAAGAATGGGGTGAGGTCCACAGTAAATAGTTTGAGGTTGACGGGTTGAGGCTGCAACAACGGAGTCAGGTAGGGCATTTTAGGCATTGACCACTCTGTTGCTGAAGTCGTATTTGCTGCAATCGAGTTTGGAGAAGTTTACATTGAGTTTGTATCGGTTGTTTGCCCGTGTATTATTGAGACTGAAGGTGAAGTCCTTGAGGGCAGTGGTGGGATTCAAATTTTTTTACTATTAGTTCTGTGGGCATGGCTAGGTGGGCATGGCCATGTGACTGGGTGGGCATGGCTTTTTTACAGCATGGCCTCCTGATTTTTGGCCCTTCTAGGTCTCAGGGAGGCCTCCTGGGGGTATTTTGCTCCTAGAAAGCTTCCCTGGGGCCCAGGAGGGGAAAAACAGAGCCTGGTGAGGGCACACAACACCCCTTGACTCCATTTTGGAACTTCTAGGCCTCAGGGAAGCCTCCTGGAGGGGAGCCTTTTTGCTCCCAGGAAGGCAAAAAATGGAATAAGGGGGGTAGGGGGCTGAGCCTCACTCCCTCCATTTTTTGCCTTCCTGTGCCTCAGGGAAGCCTCCTGGGTGGAGCAGTAAGACAGTGAGGAGAATCCTGGCACAGCTGATTATAGGAACAGCTGATTGTCAGGAGGAAAAAAAAAGAAATACCTTAAGGAGTGAGTGGGCAGGGAAGAACGCAGTCAGCGATGTGGGGCATGTGCATGATGTTGCGTATGCATGATAAGGACTGACTGGATGGGGAGAGGAGGGGAAACCAGGTCAGTGGTGTGACCAGCCAGAAGTTATTACCAGTTTAGCAACCCACGGCAAATCCTTGCTACTGGTTGCCTGAACCAGTGCGAACTGGCTGAATACCACCACTGGTTGACAGGCAAGATGTTATAGCAGACAATTTTGTGAACTATGCTTAGATCAGACCACAGGTGGTGCATTCCAGATTGTCCAAGCCCAAAATTTCAAGCGTGGAGGCATAGGGAATACTATTGTGAGTAGAGGAGTGGAGTACTATTCTCAAGAAATACCTCTGAACCCACTTAATCATGTTAAGGTCCAATTTACAGTGTGGATTCCAGACAGACAAGCTGTATTCAAGAATTGGTCTGGCAAAGGTTTTGTATGCCCTAGTTAGCAATTCAATGTTACTGGAGAAGAAGCTTTTTGGCAATGCTACTACATTGAGCATTTTATGGTCAAGGTGTGTAAATGTGGTTGTTTAGATTTAAATTCTTTTTGGTTACCTACATTTCAATAAAGTTCTGACCAAAGACCTCATAAGGAAACTTTTAGGCAAGGTGGATTGTGAAGAAAAAAAAATGTATCAGAAAACTTCTCTATAACATATGCTATATCACTGCCATTATCAAAGAAAACATATAAAAACTGAAAAGAAAGAAAAATCTAAATATATATTTACAAACATCCTGAAAACAAAACAAAAACAAAAACCCTTTTGTAAGGGGAATTTTTTAAAAGAAACTGTAATTGGATTTAAAGTGGGTTAAACTGAGAGGAATTTCAAGGAGGTTGTACAAATCAGGTATTAAAAGGAATTATTTCTATGTAAG
Source organism: Hydrophis major (assembly GCA_033807585.1). Lineage (NCBI taxonomy): Eukaryota > Metazoa > Chordata > Lepidosauria > Squamata > Elapidae > Hydrophis > Hydrophis major. The sequence goes on along the minus strand of CM066328.1, from coordinate 71,671,909 downwards.
TCTGTGCAAGATTTTAGTCTTAATCATCTTCCATTGGGTCTAATTTGTAATTAGAATCTGATCTCCCTTACTCTTTTTAATACTTCTTGCCTGCTTCTTTATTTTGGCTCTGACCTTCAGAAGTGCATACCTACCAGGTTATATTTTAAAACTGAAGTGTTGTAATAATTCCCCCCTGCTGCTGACATATATCTTATGCAAATGCCAATAGTACTGAGCCTTTAATCTCTTTAATCAGAACTCATTTTAACATATCTGAAGTAGTACCCATTGGTTTTCATTAAGCATGTCTTCATTGTCTTACTCATCAGTAGGCCACCTTTTCATTATGGAATGGCTCCAATGGGTTATGTAAAGCAACTCATGGCTAGATTGAGACTATAAATAACCCGTGAAGGTTGCTGGCTCAACTATTTTTCAAGAAGATCTCATAAGTATCTGTAGCTTGGCTGTATTTTTTTCCCCTCCTCTAGGTTTCTTTTCAAGTTACACCGCAAAGCCAAATCTGTTTTCTTCAGTTAATTGTGGCTCCTGTGACACTATTGCTCTGATATTATGGCACCTGGGTATTTACTGTTATTTATACATCATGGTTACCTTATTTCCAAAGATAGGACTGCTGTAACAATTCATATATGATTAGGAAGATCTTACAGGTAGCTCTTGCTAATGGAAAGATGTATGACTATTAATGAACCATTCATATTGTTTATCATGTTACCTTTTGTAAGAAGCTGGAAATTTTGTACACTAGTATTCTTTAGTCCATAGAAATCAGGATATAATGATTCTGATAATTCTTTAGAAAGAGAACACAAACAGGATGAAGATAGAATAAATGGCATGATATATAGGTGAAACTCAAAAAATTAGAATATCATGAACTATTTTGCTTTGCATGTAATGTGTCTGTCTCATATATTAGTTTCACCTTTTAAGTTGCATTACTGAAATAAATGAACTTTTGCACAATATTCTAATTTTTTGAGTTTCACCTGTATTCAGAAGGTTCAGCTGACCTATTTTATTGTAACAATATTTTTTTAAAAAAGTTTACAGATGAATCTTAGTCTGCTTCTTGGATAAATTCTTTTACTGAATAAGATTTGAATACTTGATTGCAAGGAGTAATTTATAATTAGTGTATTATTTCAATATTTTCTGATATTCTTGATTGATAATCCCATGCTTCCATTTGAAATCAGGACCTGTTTGACTTGAAAAATTAAGATGAGTAAAGGTAAATTTTGATAATATTAGTTCGTCCTTTTGGGATTGTAAATTTATTTAATTATAATTTATTAATATTTTCCATTTTGTGTGTGTGTGTGTGTGTGTGTGTGTGTGTATACACACATAGAGCACTGTTCTATTGGACCAATCCTTTGGAGAGTAATACTGGAATATTATTATTAAACAAAATCTTCCATAAGATTATGCAGATGCCTCCAAAGAACAAAAGTAGAATTGTAATTTCACCATCAATTTTCTTGACATAATATTTACATATGTAAATCTCCATCATGCCATGGATGACATTATGGAATGGAAATTATAAATGTATTCCTCTCTGTCTCTAATAAAAATTAATCAGATAAAAATATTTTAGTTTGAGAAATCTGAAAAATCTGGGGTTGTTTCTATAACAAGCTGAGTTAAGAATCATTAAGTTGAATAATCCTATTTTGGAAGTTCAAATTTTAGATCTGAGAAAATTGTATAAAACAATGAGATATCAGAAATGTTTCTGAGTATCAGAAAATACTCAAAACTATGTGGAGTTGGAAAGAAGTATATAAAATATGTACATCAGAAATTGTAAGAAGATATGAATTCTCTTTCCTCTTCTTTCCCTTTATTCTCCTCTTTCTCTTCCCTTACCTGACAGGGGAGATACTATATCATGATTGAACTTCTTAGTCTGTTATTTATTAAAATACTAAATAGACTTAGGTGTTAAATATACAACCTTACTAATATGGAGACTAAAGTGGATCTGACTCAGAGTTAGGTACAGTTGAGGGAAGTTCAACTCCCGATAATTCTATAGATTAAAAAAATAGCATCCAGATATTAATCCAAGGACAGTCCTGTAACTTCTTGATCCATAATATCCATTGACTTTCCCTTTTTCTATTTCCACACCATTAGCAAACATAATCATTTTTTACCTTCATATTTTGTTTGCATTGCATGCCTGAAGTATGCAAGTTTTTGTTTCATAAATATCATCTCAAGAGAATAGTCTATCTTTATTTGCTTCAGGATTCATTAATAGGTTCTTCTTATCTTCCATGGAACTCTTAATAACCATCTGCCAATCCATACTTTGAGGAATTCTATCCTCTTTCTCTTATTTTTTTCTCAGTGCCCAGTTTTAACAGCTGTTCATTACCACAAAAAACACAATGGCTTTAACTATTTGACCTTCATTGTTGAAATATCCTTATCCTTCATTACCTTGTCCATGTTTGTCATTATTTTCTTCCCTAGGATTAATCTCCTCTTTACCTCCTTAGCACAGTATCTATATTTATCTACTAAGATAACAAAAACATCTAGTTGAAGTTAATTAAGCATACAGATTGACACTGACTTTGTTTTATCAACATTTAACAATAACACAGATGTTTCATTTCTCTATATGATATATGTTCAAAATGATGGTTATCTGTCTTCCTTTCAATTAACAAAATAGATATTTTGGACTTCTATTTTGATTCCAGCTATCTATACTGGTGCATGGCAATGTCCTTGGAAGATCAGAGGGACAGGTGCAGATTGACAACTAGTGTGTAAGACATATCTCAGCCCATAAAAAGAGCTTGGGTGTGGGAAACATTTTAGAAGGGAGCCTGCCTGTTTTTTCCAAACAATGAAAGGAAAATAATGGAAAAATACTTTTAATCTAATGAGCTACTGTTAGTGTAACTTACTACAACGTTAGACCCAGTACTCCCACCTGTACCTCAAAGGACTAACCCCATCCCTTTCTACTTTACTATTCTTTAGATATGCTTATGGTGTTTACTCCTTTTCTATCTTTTCGGGTTCTTTGCTTTTTGTATTTTATTATTGCAATATATTTGTAAGCCACCAAGGGAGGTTATTTTTTAAATTGTAGCAGAGTAACTATTGAAGAAATCAAATATTTATGACATTACACTGACACACAGTCATTTGGTCAACATTTGCAGCCTTTACACGCAACTACTTACAAGCTAAGTCAGTGGGGAAGTTAAAAGTTGTGGTCATATAAAAGGAATATAAAATCTATTTATTCAACAAGGGTTAACTGGGCATGCTGTTATTCTGGTTGTTCTTTTTGGATTTACTAATATCATGTGTCAGTGTTCCAAGTAACAGAGTTCCAAGTAACTCATAGAAAACAGAGTTCCAAGTAACTCATAGAAAACAATCTCCAAGGCCCTCAAATTCTTCGAAAAACAGTTTATTGGATACATCATTTTTGCACAAACTGGTGAAAGCTGACTCTGAGGTTTCCCCTGGCTTTCACCTAATTAAAAGTAAAAGTGTTCCTCTTCTCCCCAAATCACTGATCACACTGTCCAATCCAGGTACTGGCTGGTTGCTGGCTTACCAGCTCCTCCTCTGGCTAGCCACCTGTGAGAAGGTCTTTGGTTACAATAGGAAAACTTTATTGTTTTGGATACAAACCCACTCCCACTTCTATTTCTCCCCTCCCACTACTGTCTGGTAACTCTGAAGCCTCCAAGATGGCTTCGGCCAGTCTCACTTCAGAGTTGATATCGTGACTTAAAAAATGAAGTATACTGGTTAATATTGTATTAAAACTTAAGGATAAACTCTTTTTGTTAAGCTAAACTCGAATATTTTGTTTATATTAGGAAAGTGAGATTATTTTATATTTGTGAATAGTTGAGAAATAGATTGTTTATTTGAATGGGATATGTTGCTGCTTAGGGTGGTTCTCTGTTGAACTGTTGGCACATGGAATGGAAGAAATGTTGTGTATTGGAATTTGACTTATTTTAAAGGAGAAATTGTCTTTCTTTCTATGTTAAACTTTTGGTTCTGTTTGTTTATATTAGGAAATGTTTATGCCTTTTAAATAGGGATTTACAGCTAAGAATTGAATGGAAAGTTGGGTTTATAAGTGTTAATTAATGTTTAATATTTTAGAGCTTTGAACTTTTTTCTGATAATTGGAAAAGGAAAAAAATGTTACTCATTTGATTTGCCTATTATTCAGTAGTTGGTTATGGGATGACACCTTTTATAGTTGTTAATTAAGAAAGGTGAAGAGATAACAAAACTGATTTTACTTGTCATGGGGAGAGTCAGAAGTTGCTTTCTTAAAGAAAAGTTCTTTTTATCTCTCGTTTTCTTGATTTTTTTTTTTTTGCTTTCCTTTTTTAAAACTTTATATTATCTTCTTTCTAAAAAACTTTTTTAAAAATTATGAAAAAAATCCCAAGTCATGGTTAATGACATCATGCTTAATGATTGCAGCCAGAACTGATATCATATATTGGTGTCGCCATGTGATAGCATCCTTAGTGACTGTGCCATTTAGCAACAGAGTTGCCAGGTTCAATTATGGTAAGTGAGGATAACATTTATTCCAGCCCTTAAGCCACATAGGCTCATTCCAAATTTGTTGACTTAAACCTGTTAGCACTTTAATTGACCCTTATTGTACAGTTTTACACATTTTAAAAATGTTTTCTCCATAACTGGAACTATAGGATTTACAGTTAGATATATTGCCCATAATACACCACCAACTAGTAGAATTAATTGCTGAATATTTTTGATACTTCTGTTGATCTACAATCAAATATGTACAAGTTTTCAGTATAGTCTTTCAGTCTCCCTTTAATATCTTTTTATTAGTATTGTGTATTTGTACCTTGTTAAGTACTGAGCGTGGGCGCGAAGAATGGAGACGAGCTGGTAAAATAGTGAACTTCAAAACTCTTTATTAACATGGTGTGACAGCTCAGCTCAATGGCTGAAACGGGCCTCCTTATATAGGCAACTTATTAACTATTCAACCAATGAAAACTTGGGAGCGCTAGCTCCGTTAACCAATGGGAGAGGCTCGTTAATGGCCAATCAGATTCACCTGAATGGACCAATCTGATGTCGCCATTAACGGCCAATCAGAAGTGCAGGGCCAGAACCCTGCACTTGACTTCAAGCTCTTGATAACTTTATTAACACATTTATTCATTCACAACACCCCTTCCCCCCGGGTTCCGTTTATGGGGTGCGGTTACGTAGCCCTTGAGGTAGGCCAGTTGTTTTGTTAGTCTATTTGATTTCCGTATTGCACCTGGTATTTGGCTGCAATCTTGTTGAGGTAGGACGTTATCTGGCGAAAGGGGTGTCTCTAACTCTGAGTTCGAATTCTCGTTGTCACCAACATCTTCAGTATCACCATGAGGCGAGCTCACTCCCATCCCCAATTCTTCTTCACGTGTTTCCGTTTTGCCATTTCTATCATTAAAACTTTCTGCTATTCCAAGTTCATCTTCCTCCGTATCTCCTCCCCCCTCAGTTTGGGTATCAGGGAACTCGGAGATTTCTGACTGTAGCCTTGATCGTAGGTGATCAATGTGGTGCTTCCCTAGTCTATTATCACGACACTCCATGAGGTATGATCTGGGGCCGGTTACTCAGACCACAGTCGCCTCGACCCACAACGGATCGCCCGACAAGTTCTTAGCGAATACTAAGTCGCCTACCTGGAAGGTACGGCATTGCCCGCTGGATCCGTGTGGTTTCTCAGGTTCATACGATGGGTGTAGTCGGTCGAGGTAGGAACGGAGCCTCCACCCCATTAGCAATTCGGCAGGAGTTTTGTTGGTGATGCTATGCGGAGTGATATGCTACAAAAGGAGTATCCGGTTTATTTTCTCTTCGATATTGTCAAAGTCCATTTTGTGTAGTGTTTTCTTGACGAATTGTAGCACGCGCTTGGCCCTTCCATTGGCCACAGGATGCACCGGCGAAGTCAGTGCATGGCGAATACTGCGGTCCACCAGGTACTGCTCAAAGGACAACGCGGTAAATTGGGGTCCGTTATCGGATACCAGAACGTCTGGTAATCCATGTGTTGTAAATAGTCTGTCTAGTTTCTTGATGACTGCTTCGGTTGTTGTATTCCTCATTTCATAGATTTCGAGCCAGTTCGAGTAGGCATCTAATATTAACAAGAATGTGTGGCCTTTGGTAGGTCCCGCAAAGTCCAAATGAATACGGGACCAGGGTCCCTGCGGTGTTTCCCATTCGGTTGGGGTTGTTTTCGGTGGGGCGTTGCTTACTTCCTGGCATTTGTGACAAGCTTTCATCCACGTCTCGATTTGCTTGTCGATGCCCAGCCACCATGCGTAGCTATGTGCGAGCTTTCATGCGCACGATGCTGGGGTGGCCATCGTGCAAGGTGCTTAGTACTGCTCATTGTAGCCGCTCTGGAACAACAACTCTATCTCCCCAGATAATGCAGCCCTTCTGTGAAAACAATTCCGTTTGTTGACTCTTGAATGGGGCGTAGTCATCAGGTATCTGGTCCAATGGCCATCCGCGCTCGACCCAACTGAGAACTCGTGCTAAGATGGGGTCGCATTTCATTTCCATCGCGATATCTTGGGCTGTTAATGGTGGTGTTCTAAGTGTCTCAATCTGCAACATTGTCACTGTAGGCGCGGGGTCATCGATGGTCTCTGGAAGCGGTGCTCGGCTCAATGCGTCGGCGTGGGGAATGGCCTTTCCCGGGCGGTGTTGCAGATGATAATTATAGGCAGCCAAGAATTCTGACCAGCGAGTCATTCTGGGAGATAATATATAGGGGTTGGTTTATCTCCCGCTATTATTCCCAGCAAAGGTTTGTGGTCAGTCACTATAGTAAAGGCTCAGCCATACACATACTCATGAAATCTCTTGACAACAGACACAATGGCAAGGGCTTCTTTATCAATCTGACTGTAATTGCGTTCTGCTTTTGAAAGTGTTTTCGAGAAGTAGGCAACAGGGGTTTTGCTACCATTTGGCAAAACGTGGCTCAAAATGGTGCCTACTCTGAAAGGTGATGCATCACACGTGATCGTTAATGGCAAAGTCTCATTATACTGCATTAGTACAGCGTCAGAAGTCAATATTTTTTTTACATTTAGAAATGCCTGCTCTTTTCTATTTCCCCATACCCAGATTGCTTTCTTTTCCAATAAACGATGTAAGGGTTCAGCTACGGTTGCTTTGTGCGGCAAGAAAACGTTATAAAAATTGATAAGGCCTAGAAACACCTGGAGGTCGGCTTTATTTCGGGGTTTTGGGGCGTTCTTGATTGACTTCAATTTGCTATCAGTAGGGTGAATGCCATTACTGTCAATCAAATATCCTAAAAATTCAACACGATTAGTGCATAGTTTACACTTGTTTTTCTTAACCTTAAGCCCTCCTTCTTTGAATCTCTGAAGAACCAACCTCAGGCATTCTCGTAAAATTTTTGGAGTAGGTGCAGCGATCAACACATCATCAAAGTATGGAACAATGCCTTTTACTCCTTGTAATAGTCTTTCCATCAAACTTTGAAAGATTCCCGGGGCTACGCTCACTCTGAATTGGAGTCGGGTACATTTAAAGGCACCTTGGTGCATAACGATTGTCTGTGCCTCTGCTGTTTTTTTGTCTACCGGCAGTTGTTGGTATGCCTGGGCTAAGTCTAGTTTAGCGAAGACTTTTCTGCCCCCCAGGGAATGGAGGAGGTGCTGCACCACCGGTACCGGATATGCGTTTTGTTGAAGGACATGGTTCAAGGTGGCTTGGTAGTCCCCACAAATTCTTATCGAACCATCCGGCTTAATGGGTGTAACGATTGGGGTCTCCCAGGGAGAGTGATTGGTTGGTTCTAACACACCCTGGGCTATCAATTTATCAAGCTGCTCGTCGATCTTTGGTTTAAGGGCAAATGGCACTCGATGAGGCTTAAGGTGGATGGGAGCTATTTTGGGATTGAGGTTAAATGATATCGGGGTCCCCTTGTACTCGCCTAGTTTTTCTGCAAAGACGTCCTTGAATTCTTGGACGAGATCCTCTTCCCAGTTACTGCTGCCAATTTGGTGAATGCCTGCCACCTCAATTCCAAGCGGAGCGAACCATTGGAGACCTAGCAGACTAGGCCTGTCCTTGTCGATCACAGTCAGGGGTAAGAATGCTGTATGGTTCTTGAACGATACCCGAACTCGACTGGATCCTACGACTGGAATCCGATTCCCTTGATAGTCTTTGAGTATGAGTCTTTGGAATCGGAGATCTTGTCACCAGACGGTAGGGATGAGTTGCTTGAGGGTCTTCCATGAAACCATCGAGAGAGACGATCCTGAGTCGACTTCCATCAGGCAGGACTGGTTTTCGATAGCCACCTTCACTTGGATCTTCTTGGCATCCAAAGAGGAGGCGTGACCGATCGTGATAGTTTGGTGAGCCTCTTCTCGCTTTGTGGGGCGGTTTATGGTCTTGTTTCTGTAGGAGTGGTTGTTCCATTGGTGGTTCACTGGTTCTCACCTTACAGGATGACTTCCTGTCGGTTGGCGATAGTTAGCCCCCCTCAAGGGCTGGCTGGGTCCTATTTGGCTTCTACAGACCCGTCCAATATGGCCTCGTTTCCCACACACATGGCAGAGCACATCGAGGAATTTGCATTCTGATCAGGGGTGGCTTGCCCCACAACCAGCGCATTGATATGGAGATTGCTGGCATTGGTCCCGTTCGGACCTCAGTCGATGGACCTCTTCTTTGTCACTGTCTGATGACGAAGAGAGGTCCTCGTGGTGGGCTGTTATGAGCTGCCCTTCTGACTTAGGTGAAATTTCGCAGGTTGGTTGGTGAACCAGGACGCGGTTACGGCGCATTCGGGCAGCTGATTTCCTGGTTGCTTCTGCTGCAGTAGCCTCAGCGACAGCATCGGCAAGGCTGATGTCGCCTTTCACCATCAACTTGCTTTGGATGTGTGGTGCATCCAATCCCAGAACTATTCTGTCTCTTAAGGCTTCTTCGAGATTGGCAAGCCCACATAGGCCTCCCAGATTTCGGAGATCCGCTATGAAATCGGCAACACTTTCGCCTTTCTGTTGACTTCTTTGATAAAATTCATACCTTCTGACGAGCGTTGGAACAACTGGCACGTAGTGAGCTCTCAGTAGGGGTTCAAGGACATCCCAGTCCATAGACTTCACTTCTGCCAGTTTCGCTAGTGCCTTGGCCATCTTGAATACGGTCGGCCCGCAATGAGTTAGGAATACCGCCCGTTTCTTTCCAGTAGTGGCATCCTTCAAACTGTTGGTTTCCAAGAACATTTGGAAACGATCCATATAAGAGTCCCAGTCTTCTTGCGCTGGGTCGAATGGAGCGGGTGGTATGACGCCGCCGGACATGGTTCCGCCATTGTGCATTCAGCCCCATGCTCGGTTTTCGTTCTTCTTGTTCAGTCAATCCCGACATCTCCACATCCCACCCTCGTCGCCAGTGTTAAGTACTGAGCGTGGGCATGAAGAATGGAGATGAGCCGGTAAAATAGTGAACTTCAAAACTCTTTATTAACATGGTGTTTCAGCTCAGTTCAATGGCTGAAACGGGCCTCCTTATATAGGCAACTTATTAATGAAAACTTGGGAGCGCTAGCTCCGTTAACCAATGGGAGAGGCTCATTAATGGCCAATCAGATTCACCTGAATGGACCAATCTGATGTCGCCATTAACGGCCAATCAGAAGTGCAGGGCCAGAACGCTTTACTTGACTTCAAGCTCTTGATAACTTTATTAACACATTTATTCATTCATAACATACCTTACCTGTATATTTTCACTGATCTTTTTAGAAAGGATTTCATGTTCTTTTTCTTGTTATTTTCTTTTATTTGATTATATTCTTGATTGAGACATCATTCCTGGATCTTTTTTGCTTCTTTTTGGAGGTATGTCTTCAGTTGTTATATATCATTCTTATTGCCCAAGGTTTTCATCTTTCTTTGGCTATGATAAGAGCTATGATAAGTCTATTGGTTCTTTTTCTCTGCAATATTGAAATTTTTTCTCCATTTTGATTTTCATGATATCTCCTATTTTCTCCTAGTCTACAGGTTCTCTTTTGCATAAGTTAAGTGTATTAAATGATCTTATATTCTGACTGTAAGTTCTCTGTAGTGGCAACTACTCCCTTTAATTTTTACTAATAATTTGTAAATCTAGGTCCAAAATCTGTACCTAGACATATTCTAGTTACTTGGATTGAAGTTCTTTTTCAATATCTATTATTTATTTTATGATCTAAATGATTTTGATGTTTCTATCCAGTGAGGTAGAATATATGTTTATGATTCTGAAAGAAGTGTTGGAAATGAAGAATTCTGTTTTCAAAACTCAGTCCAAAATTTCCAACAATTCAAGATTTCTTCAATCTTCTAGTCATCATTTATAAGTGTCAAACTCGTGGCGTCATGTTACCATCATATAATACTTCATGACATTTTTCCCCTTTGTGGAGCTGGGGTGGGTGTGATGCATTGGCCACGGGCTGCCAGTTTAAAACCCCTGCTTTGTAAATACTACACCCATCCTTTATGATATATTTAACATTGCTTGCGATATAGCACAGAATTCTTTAGGGTTTTCCATCTATAGTGATATACATATTTCTATGACATTGCTATTCACTAAATATCTATTCAGCCTAATAGATATGATATAATTCTTTATTGGTGGATTATTTAACAACACCTTAATTGAGCATCATTAGCTGCTCCTTTTATTTTAGAATTCTCATTTTCTGAATAGTATACTTATAGGTATTTGATTTAAAATGATCCAATCTTTTCATCCAAGTTTCTATTCCTAAAACATTCATCGCAAACTCATCATTTCTATTTTGATAAATTGAAGTTGTCCTCGTCTTGTGCTTCTCGTATTCCATATATGATCAGTGCTGGCCTCATCACTGACCAGTTTGCCTTGAGGTCTGTGACTATCAACACCCAGTTTTTCTATATGTTACAACCAAATACATGTTTTTCTGTGATATTACACAAGTGCTTTGCCATTCCTTCATTTATAATTGAATATTTTCTTATGAGTTACAGAGCACTCCTACCTTCCCTTTTATTATGGATTAGTGTTAGCTTTGCTGTTCAATTATACCAAGATACTTTCAGGTATACCAAACAAGACCTCACTAGTTGAACTGATTCAATTTCCTCCCAATTAAGACCAAAACTTTATTTTTTGTAAAAAGTTTTTTGTTTTTTATATTTCAAAAACATCGCTTTTAGTGAATAGCATGGTTCCAAGTTTTCACATTTCCATACAAACATGACCTTAGTTACATATTTATTTTTCACATTTAGTTTCATATCATATCATTACATTTTATATTTTCTATAAATTTTCTCAGATATTCTTACATTCCTCAAATTTATTTTATCTGAAGAATATAAGAATATCTGAGAAAATCTTCTATACCTTTCTTAACTTATTTCTTCTTATTTTAAATAGTTCTCATATCTTCATCTTCATTATACTTTATATTTTAATCTGTCACATTTACAATTTCATCACATATTCTTATTTCATCGTTCCAAAAGTTCAATCTTAATTTTAATATTTCAAAAAAGTTTCCTCTTTCATTCCTAATTTGAGTGTACTATCCCTTTATCTTATACATTATTTAGTTAACTCCCCTTTAATTCATAATAGTAATTTATCACAATGTATTCACTTTTTAATAATCACCTTGAGGATTAGTAATAATAATCTCCTAATAACTACTTAATACACATACATTTTAGGCCAGATTCTGCATGGTATTTTCCCCTTCAATTACATTAAATCATTTATAATTTCAAATAAATCAATCTATTCAATTAATCATAAAAAAACTGATGTTAGTCTTTTTGTAGCAGTCCTCATAATTCATTTCAACTATATTCTTAAGTTTATTAAACATATTTATCATATTTATCATAGTTTCTCTTTCCCACATTTATTCCATTTATCTCTGTATGTAATTTAACAATATCAAGTAGTCTAGTAACAAAGAAACATCAGTTCCAATCTTTTCATTTTAAGAATCTATGTTTTTCTATCTCCTAGATAATTTATTACTTAAAATGCCATTATACTACAGTATATTACCTTGCAGAATCCCCTTTCTTAATTCTAATCTATCCATTATCTTTATGGCTTTTGACTAAACAATCTCCTTTTATATTTATATAGTTTCCATGTTTCCTTATTTCCTGGTCCTTTCTCTTACTGTTTCTTTTTTCCTTCATTTTTTCTTTCCATTTCTTGCTCCTGTTTTTATTCCCCTCCCTCTTTAAAATTTTCCTCTGTAATCCCCTTTTCTGCTGTTTCCATTTTCTTTGTTTGGCTTTCAAAACATTTCCCTTTTTAATTGCCTTTTCAAATCTCCAATTTTTCCCATTCTTTTTCTCTTTTGCTTTAATATTCATTGTTCTCTTTGTTCATTGAAGCTGGTGTCTTCTTTAATTAGCTCATCCCCTCCTGGCACTCCTTGTTGTTCTTCATACTCCAAAATCACCATTTCTAATTATTGTAAAGCTAGGCAGTACCTCTCATCTCTTTCATGTAACATTTCTTTCATGTTTCTTAATTCCATTTTTAGTTCCAAAAATAGTTCTGCCATTTTTAAACAGTTCTTTTATATTTTCTTTATTTCTTTCTTTAGTCTTTAAATCTGTTAAGTTCTGCACATGGGCGCAAGGAACGGAGACGAGGCAGTGAAGAGTGAACTTCAACTCTTTATTAATCATTCTGAACAGAGCAAAAAACTAGGGCAACAGCAGCCCTTTTATAGGGCAGGCTGCTGATCTAGTAACCAATGAGAAACGTGGAGTGTTAACCACTTGAACCAATAAGAGTGGCTCGTTAACAGCCAATCAGATTCTCCTGAACAGACCAATCCAATATCACTATTATCGGCCAATCAGAAGTGCAGGATTAGAACCCTGCTTTTTCTAAAGGTTTGATAAAACTTTATTTAAGCGTTTTATTAGTTCATAACACCCCTTTCCCCCGGGTTCCGTTTAAGGGGTACGGTGACGTAATCCCTGAGGTATGAAGGTTGTTTTGACTGTCTATTAGATTTACACTGTCCCACCGGTTCCTGTCTGTAATCCGGTTTCGGCGGGACGTTTTTGGGCAAGTCAGGTACCGGTGGTTCCGTATCCTCATTGGATGACTCAGTGCCGCTAATGTTCTCGTTGTTGTCCTCTGATCTTTGCGGGCTTGCTTCTGTTGAGGTGTTCCTCTGTGGCGAGGACACTCCCCTCCCTGATTCTTCTTCATTTGTCACACCCGATTGCTGATTTCTTTCGCTCCTGCTTTCCACCATTTTGAATTCGGTTTCTTCGACATCCCCTCCCCCCTCAGTTTGGGAGTTACCGGAGTCACAGAAACTGGGTTGTAGCCTCGAGCGAAGTTGATCTATATGGCGTTTCCATATTTTTCCATCGCAGGTTTTCACATGGTACGATCTGGGTCCAGTGGCTTGAATTACGGTTGCCTCAACCCACAACGGTTCGCCGGAAAGGTTTCTGGCAAAAACTAAATCATCTATCTTGAACTCGCGGCATTTTCTGCTAGATCCACAGGGTTTCTCTGGCTCGTAAGACGGGTGAAGCCGGTCGAGGTGGGAACGGAGCTTGCATCCCAACAATAGTTCAGCTGGAGTCTTGTTCGTGACGCTGTGCAGAGTGATGTGTTGGAGAAGGAGTATTCTGTTTATTTTATCTTCAATGTCCCCATAGTCCATTTTGTAGAGGGTTTTCTTAACAAATTGTACCATCGGCTCTTCCGTTAGCTGCAGGGTGCACTGGTGAAGTTAGCACATGGCGAATATCCTGGTCCGCTAAGTATTGTTCAAAGGGTAGAGCAGTAAACTGGGGTCCGTTGTCGGAGATCAGAACGTCTGGCAGTCCATGTGTCGCGAATAGCCTGTTCAATTTCCGGATAACGGACTCGGTTGTAGTACTCTTCATTTCGTGGATCTCGAGCCAGCTGGAATAGGCATCCACTGTTAGTAGGAATGTATGTCCCTTAGTAGGACCCGCAAAGTCAATGTGGATGCAGGACCACGGTCCCCGGGGTGTTTCCCATTCTGTTGGAGTTGCTTTAGGTGGGGCACTGCTAACTTCTTGGCACTTTAAACAAGTCTTTACCCAGGCTTCGATCTGTTTGTCGATGCCTGGCCACCACGTGTAGCTTCGTGCAAGCACTTTCATACGCACGATGCCGGGGTGACCCTCATGCAGTGTTTTTAATACTGCTCGTTGTAACCGCTCTAGGACGACGACTCTATCCCCCCATAGGATGCAGCCTTTTTGTGAAAAAAGTTCTGTTTGCCGGTTCTTGAAGGGGTGAAGTCATTAGGGGTTTGTTCTGCTGGCCATCCCTGTTCGACCCAGCTAAGAACTCATGCTAAGACAGGATTGTGTTTTGTTTCGATCGCAATGGCTCTAGCTGTCAGCGGCGATTAATGTAGGGTTTCAATCTGGAGTGTTGTAAGGGTTGGAGCTGGGTCGTCGACGGTTTCTGGAAGTGGTGCACAGCTCAGTGCATCAGTGTGGGGAATGGCTTTCCCCGGGCGGTGTTGCAGTCTATAGTTGTACGCAGCCAAAAACTCCTACCAGCGAGTCATTCTAGGTGATAATATGTAGGAGGTTGGCTTGTCTCCTGCTATAATCCCCAGCAAAGGTTTGTGGTCGGTTACAATAGTAAAAACTCGTCCATATACATATTCATGAAACCGTTTCACAGCAGATACAACAGCAAGAGCCTCTTTATCGATTTGACTATAGTTACGTTCAGCCTTTGATAGGGTCCTTGAAAAATAGGCAATAGGGGCCTCACTACCGTTTGGTAACACATGGCTCAAAATGGCTCCTACTCCAAATGGTGATGCGTCACATGTAATTGTTAAAGGCAAGGTCTTGTTATGCTGCATTAAAACAGCATCTGAGGTTAATAAGTTTTTCACTTGTCGGAACGCGTGCTCCTCTCGGTGCCCCCAGACCCAGGTTGCTTTTTTGTTGAGAAGTCTATGTAGGGGCTCAGCTATGGTTGCTTTGTGGGGCAGGAAGATGTTGTAAAAATTAATGAGCCCTAGAAAAGCTTGAAGATCAGTCTTATTTCTGGGTCTTGGGGCATTCTTGATTGCTTTTAGTTTGCTATTGGTGGGGTGAATGCCTTGTTTATTGATTAGGTACCCCAGGAACTCTAATTTATCTGTACACAGTTGACATTTATTTTTTTTAACCTTAAGGCCAGAGTCTTTAAATTTCTGAAGAACCAATTTAAGACACTCTTCTAGTATTTCTCTATTCGGGGCAGCAATTAAAACATCATCAAAGTATGGTATGACCCCTTTGATCCCCTGCAAGAGTCTCTCCATCAAACTTTGAAAAATCCCTGGGGCTACGCTAACTCCGAATTGGAGTTGGTTGCACTTAAAGGCGCCTCAGTGCATAACGATCGTTCGTGCCTCTGCTGTTTTTTTATCTCCAGGCAGTTGTTGGTACGCCTGTCCTAAATCCAATTTAGCGAAGACTTTTCCACCCCCCAGGGAATGGAGAAGGTGTTGTACCACTGGCACCGGGTAAGCGTTCTGTTGAAGGGCATGATTCAGGGTGGCTCGGTAGTCCTCACAAATCCTTAACGATCCATCCGGTTTGATGGGTGTTATGATTGGGGTTTCCCAACGAGCATGGTCTGTTGGTTCTAAAACACCCTGGGCTATTAATTTATCAAGCTGCTCATCAATCTTTGGTTTTAGGGCAAAAGGGACTCGACGAAGCTTAAGGTGGATGGGGGCTACTTCAGGGTTAAGGTTAAATGATATCGGGGTCCCCTTGTACTCGCCAAGTTTGTCTGTAAAGATGTCCTGGAATTCCTGGACTAGGGCCTCCTCCCAGTCGTCGCTTCTGGTTTGGTGAATGCCGGCTACCTCGATCCCGAGTGGGGTGAACCATTGAAGGCCTAACAAGCTAGGCCAATCACCGTTGACGACGGTCAATGGTAAAGATGCAGTACGATTTTTGAATGAGACCTGGACTAGGCTGGATGCAACGACCGGAATTCGGTTTCCCTGATAATCCTTGAGTATGATTCTTTGGGTTCTGAGGTCTTGCCGCCGGACGGCAGGGATTAATTGTTTAAGGGTCTTCCAGGAAACCATCGAGAGGGATGATCCTGAATCGACTTCCATCATGCAGAGCTGGTTTTCGATAGTGACCTTCACTCGGATCTTCTTTGCATCTAGTGATGAGGCGTGACCAATTGTAATGATTTGGTGTGCCTCTTCTCGTTTCGTTGAATTGGTCAGTGGTTTATTTCTGTAGGAGTGGTTGTACAATTGGTGGTTCAAATGTTCCTGACTCACAGGACGATTCCCTGTGATTTGGCGGTAGTTGGTCCCCTCTGAAATGGGCTGGATCCTTGCTTGCTTCTACAGATCTTTCTGATGTGGCCTCTTTTCCCACAAAAATGGCAGAGCGCGTCGAGGAATTTGCAGTCTGATTGTGGGTGGTTTGCCCCACAACCTGCGCATTGATGCTGTAGTCTTTGATTACGCTGGTGGCATTGGTCACGTTCAGACCGGAACCGGTTGACCTCCTCCTCATCACTTTCTGATGACGATTCGAGTTCCTCGTGGTGGGTTGCCGTTGTGTGTCTCTCTAGGCGAGGTGAGGTTTTGCTGGTGAGTTGGCAGAGCAGTGTGTTGGTTCGGCAC
Organism: Hydrophis major; assembly: GCA_033807585.1. NCBI lineage: Eukaryota > Metazoa > Chordata > Lepidosauria > Squamata > Elapidae > Hydrophis > Hydrophis major. Next base: position 71,655,120 of record CM066328.1, on the reverse strand, counting down.
ATTCGGGCAGCCGACTTCCTGGTTGCTTCTGCTGCAGTAGCCTCAGTGATGGCATCTTCAAGGCTGATGTCGCCTTTTGCCATCAGCTTACTCTGCACATGTGGTGCATCTAATCCCAGAATTATTCGGTCTCTCAAAGCTTCTTCGAGGTCGTTGAACCCACAGAGGCCTCCCAGGTTCCGGAGATCTGCAATGAAATCTGCAATGCTATCTCCTTTCCGCTGGTCTCTCTGGTAAAATTCATGTCTTCAGACAAGCGTTGGTAGAACCTTGCTTTTTCTAAAGGTTTGATACAACTTTATTTAAGCATTTTATTAGTTCATAACAAAATCCAAACCAATTGTCCAGTAATTTAATTCAACCAGTGTCTTTGCTGCTTATTTCCAATAATGAACTTCTATTAAATACTCTTTAAGTTTTTTCCAAGTTCATCAAACAGTCCAGTGTCCATAAGTTTAAATGTATGCCAAAATCACCAAATAGTCCCAGAGTAATTCCTTCATGTTTCTTTCTTTTATTTTAATATTCTGTGTTTTCACCTTTCACTTTCCAGGGTTTCTATTTTATTGTAACAAAGTTTCTCTTATTTTGTATCAAATTCCATTTTTGAAAGAATCAGGCATTTTAAAGAGTCACTAAATTTTTTCTTTTATCATTAGGTGGCACTCTCTGTTATGTCCAAGTTCCACCCCCCCACCCCCCACTTACTTTTCTCTATATAGGACTTTTAAATTAAAAAAAATCCAATAAGTCCAATGATCAATTACTGTTGTTCTTTTTTGACACATTCAAGATCAGCTTTTATTTATGCCTATTTAGTATCAAAATCATATATTTATCCAATTTAAACAAATATTTTCTTCTGGCTTCTTCCTTGAATTTAGCTTCTTTCAAAGTTCAAAGCCACTTTCAGCTGTCAAATTTTCCCCACTTTCTCTGGTCGTCGCTTTTACTATCTTTATTTCTTAAGGTTTCTTTTTAGCTTAATTCCGGGGTACCTTAGTGTCAGTTAGTTTGCCTGGTCTCCATGCTTCCCACTTCTTCTCTGCTCCAGTATGATCTTATTTCCCGAATGGCTTCCTGTCTTCAGGGCAGTCATTAAAGACTTATGACTATTTTCAAGGGGAGTATGCCAAGCCAGAGAGGGGAGATGCAGCTCCCCTCAACCCAGCTGGCAGTCTCCCCCTCTTTCCCCAACCCTCCAGGGTGGATCCAGTCCCATTTGGGACCCTCTGACAAGGTAAACATGTATTGAAGCCATGCACAAACGCATTTCATCCATTGTTGATGAAAGCACCATCAGAAGCCTCAGACCAAAACTGTTTTATCACTGTAACATGTGATTAGGACAGTATATATTCTTGGACTAGCTTATTTAAGTTTGGGTGATGAAAAATATAAATCAAAAGGAATGGTAGTCTTCAATCCATGGGTATTTGTGGATCTGCATTAGTGTATCATTTTTTTTCCTGTTTCCAGAGAGAGAGAGAGAGAGAGAGAGAGAGAGAGAGAGAGAGAGAGAGAGAGAGAGAGAGAGAGAGAGAGAGAGAGAGAACATTCAGAATATTGTTTCTTGATATGGCTACAGTTGCCCAGCATCTAGATTTATAGATGGTTTAACAAAAGCCAATGTTTACTATGTATTGGAAATCATTTTTGTGATCTATTACGAAAAAAAATGCTTAGTGATTTCAGTAGTTCTTTCCCTTTTTTTCTTCTGTTCTTTCAGTCTCCTTGCAACAATGAATACACAATATAGGCATAACTTCCCCACATGTAGTTTTGCATATGGTAAATGAGAGTTTTTTTTTTTTTTAAAGAAAATTAAATGTGAAAAATTAAATCACTTTAGAGATAAATTATCCTGGTATAAACCAAAATAAATTTACATTTTAATATTACCTTTTAACTAATTTTAAAGTAATCTTCATTCTTTTGCAACTAATCTCCCAAACTTATGGACTACTTTGATCATATTTGTGCAATAATATTGAAAATTTCAACTATGGTAGATAATCAATTTTAGTCACCTCATCTGTGTTTCCAATCTCATTACAGATTGCAATTTTCAGTGCAGATTACATGATGACCCATCAGTGACTTTGTTGTTTCTGAATTACCGATTCTTCGCCTACTGCCAGATAAGAACAAAGCCTATGCATCAGTCTGACAGCTTGCAAACAGAAAATGGGCTTGTAGGATTGGATTTAAATCCCAGGTGTAGGGGATAATTACCACATCAGTCATGCAGTAACTGAAAAATGGTATTTCAACAAGAAAAATTACATTCCTTTTATAGTGCCAACAGAAATCATTATTTGAGGCTTCATACTGATTCAGTGTATCATTAGATGTGCACTATACTCATTAAATGTAATGTTTGCTACAAAATAAAGAAAGTTATTGTTTCAGATACTTTGGATGAAACAGGTAACTTAAATTTAAGGTTTAGCAAACCTTGAAAATGTAGAGGTCATTTTAGCTATAATATATATCATGCTGCTGGAATAACACTATAACACTAGGCTTTCAAGACATCCTCTACTTCTAGACTGTGAAAGGAAAAGAAGAGATAGAAAGGACTGGTGAAGAATAAATCTTCCTTGTACAAAATTGTAAAGATTAAGGTCGGAATTGGAGCTTTTTGAACTAGTGCCGCTTTGAAATTGAAGTACTGCAAGAATCCTCAAAGTACACTAAGACAAAGTTTGCTTTGCACAGACTTTTCATGGGCAATTGCAAAATAGTATGAAGTAACTTACAAGGGCTGAATTTTGGGTGAATTGAAGAAAATTACCACAAAAAACAACTGGATAATGCATTCTCTCCTAAATCCCATTAACTTGATGCTAACTTTATGAGGATATTATGAGTTAGACATATCCAGCTAGAGTGGAAGTTGAATTAGAATGGATCTTGTTTATTATCAGTGATTACCACAATTCAATCATCAGAATGTGATATAATAGGGAGGATTAATTTGATCAGCAAGCTGGGACTTTTGCCTAATTCTCAGTGAATATTATGACTATTGTTGACCACATTGATTACCATCAGATATATTTGTAATTATGCTTGTGTTCATCTTTTGCTTCACCTTTGCTTTTGAGTGCTGTTGAAGAATTGGGCAAATGGGTTCCTGGCAAACTTATCAGACAACTTTGTCGTCCAGAAGGCAGATGGAACCAGAAGGACAGCTGTCACTGGAGGTTTTCAAGAAGAGATCGGACAATTGTTTGTCTGGAATGGCTTAGGGTCTCCTGCTAGAACAGAAGGTTGGTCTAGAAGACTTCCAAGGTCCCTCTAACTCTGTTTGTCTACGATTCTCTAGAGCAGAAGTGTCCAACCTTGGCAACTTTAAGACTTGTGGACTTCAACTCCCAGAATTCCTCAGCCAGCAAAGTTGCCAAGGTTGGACACCTCTGCTCTAGACTCTGCTTTCTGTTGTGAAATTTTTCATAAAATCCCTTAAATTTTTAGTTTTAAGCTGCAGCAAAGAGAACACAAGCCACATGTATTATCAGATGGACTCTAATTTTCAATACTTTCCTAAATCAGGGGAGGCCTGCTATCCTATCAACATTTGCTAATGTTATAATATAGATTCTTAGTTAGACAGCCCAGTGATCAGATCTTGGTTTAGCCTATACTGAAAATTTGGAGCTATAAAAATGCAAAAGTTCAAATTTCTAACCAATTTTTTAAACCTTCTTGTTTAAGGTTTGCTGTAGCATTACCATGGTATTATACGAGACATTTTATTAACTAGATTTATAGGGCCACCCAACTCAAACATGACTCTAGTATACAACAATAAAAAATCTTCCAATATTAAATCTTCCAATATTAAAATAAATACAATAGATAAATAAATAAATAAAAAGCTCAGTCATACATAACAGAACACCTGTAAGCATTTGCTTGCTTATTTTTTATTTAATATTTTGTATAGCCCTAATATAGAGTAACCAGTGCTTAAATAATTATCTATTCTTTCTAAAGTTTTTTTTTTTATTTTTTTTATTTTTTATTTATCATTTCAATTTATATGATTTCCAGCCCAAATATTTGATTATGGGTAGTTTACAATAATTAATGTTTGTATGTATTTGGTGTGTGTATGTATACAAACTTCAATTTCATGCATTGGATTTCAATCTGCATTTTTCTGGTGATGAATATTCCACATTTCCAGATCATAAAATAGGTTTTATATAGGTTTTATATCAAGAGGTTGTGACAATAGATATTAAAATGTACCTTTAATGCAAGCATGTTCACTAATTTATCCAATCAGTTGTTTGGATGGATATCTTTTGAATGGGATGATATTCTGATCCTAATTGTGTGTGGCAGGCCTTCATGGGGATTTAATAAACCCAATCAGTTTATCAGAATCACTGTACAGTATATTATGAAATCAACTGGCCTTTTAATAAAACTTCTGACTCAAACCTTTTCCCCTAACTGCTGCCAAGAGATTAAGCTGTTCGCTCTTGATCATCTGGAGCGAAAATAAGTACAGATATAATATATACAAACTAAACAGCTTCTACCTTGTTCTATAAGTAAACTAAGCCACAAAAGGGTTTTCATTTTAAATCAAGGCTGAGATTGTTGCTGATTTTTTCTCAAACTTTAAAAAATGATAGATAATGCTAAAATTATTAATACATTATTAAATCATATTCACACTACCTTTACATTATAATAAAACAGTGGAGATTTCGGACTCTGAGCTTGGAGTTTTTGCTTGCAGATGTTCATTACTCAACCAGATAACATCATAATCAGTGTGTATGAATATGTGGTTTGCTGCCTATTTATACAGGAGCTTTCCTTGCCAATTTTGATGGGGATGTGATTTCCCTTTTGGTGATTTCTTGATTAAAGTATTATTTTCTGCCTGATTGTTTGCCTGGTGTTGACCCAGAATGTATTCTATGTATCATTAAATGTCCTTCCTATGTTTGCTCTTTGTTTTTATTGTCTCTTTTGAATTGTGTGTAAATGTGGTTTGTTTCTATGTATCTATTGATGGTTGAATTGTCTCAATGCCAATTTTCAAGGGATTCCCTAACATTTTTGCATTTATTTTAGTCTAATCCCTAAATCTGTTATTTTTGATAATAACAGTGTAAATAAACTGGTCCCAATCAGTCAGATGGCCACACCCATCAATTTAACTGGTGTAACCGTGTCTATAGCTGACCAGTAAGCCAAACCATGAGTTTTTCAACAGTGTGTCAAGATCCATAGGCTGCCAAATTAGCACACCTCATTCCACCCACAACCAGTGACTGTGCAGATAAGTGAGAGAAAAGAAATGGCAAGATGATGAAATGGGAAGCAGTAGCTAGGGAAGTTCATCAGCCACAGGAAAGAAATGGAGATTGCATGGAGCTGTCAGTCCCATAAACCCTGGTAGCTATCTCAGCTTGATCACTGTCTGCAGCTCAGCTTTGGAGCACAATAGTGACATTTCTTAGATCAGAATTTGGAATTTACCCTGGAGTCTGGCAGTAACTTTGCTGTGCAATTGTATTTACCAATGGAGATATCACACTGAGGCAGCAGATTACTAAAGATTGTCAGAACTTTTGGAGATAGACAAAGTCTGTATTCCACTTTAAGAACTGTAAGGGCTGAGACCAAAGATCGGTTTTCATGACTAAGCAAAGATGAAGGTCACATAGGTTACCATGAGAATACCAATGGATAGCATATATCAGAGCTTTAGGGAGTTACCCAGCAATCCAAATTCAAGTGATTTCAAGTGCTACTCTCTGTTTTTGTCTCCTTTGAGATATTTTTCAAAAATCTGTTTCCTATTTTCCAGAAGGTTTCTTGCAGTTCATTCATGGTACTAGTTAAGCTCTAGCTGGAGGTGAAGGAGTAATTAAGGATGAGTCATCTCCCCCAGTCATCTCTTAGCTTTCTAGGGTCATTTACCTGTAATTTCCTCAGCAGAAGATGTGCCTACTTTGCCACTGATTATTAAAGAGTTTAGTCAGTTTAGCTCCATTAATCCTTTCCCCTCCTTGTTCTGCCTACAGCACAGAACAAGACTCTACCAAAACTTTAGCTCAATAAAATTAAGGCGGCTGACAAGCTCAACCACAGTTGAAACTCTTTTATTTTCCAAAGCTCAGAAACTTCTTTTTTCTTTGTCCCTACCTTTCCTTTGTTATATTTTCCCAACCTGATGTTCACTGATGACACTATGAAAAATTGATTCGCTTTAGCAGGAGTGCTGTCCTATACATTTATTTATACTGTTCCAGCAGGTAACACTACCTTGTATAATATTTATATTTGTTGACTGTATAAATCTCACAATTATGTATTTTTGAACTACTGAAAGGTAAAGTATTTCCGTTGCTTACAGAAATTACTGTCCAAAGATGTTCTCATATCTAACTTTTTAGACTTTGATTAGATTTCTAAAGCTATCAAGCAATAATGTCTTCAATATAATGTAACATTGGTTTAAAATAATATTTTCATAACCAACACACACAAATATCATCTTCCTCTTTCAATATTCAACAAATAGATCTCACTGTGGCCTTTAGGAACCAAGAAAAAAAGAAAAGAAAGCTGTATACAATCCATGAGCTATGTGTTCTGAATTCTGAACAGTTCTGAATTAGCTGAGCACATTCACATAAATTCCTTGATTCTGCCATTGAACCCAATCATTTATCCCAAATCTTTTTTGTTAAAGTGTGATCTATTTTCATTTTGCTATTGTTGTTACTTTCACCAAAAGTTGAACATGAAAATGGTATTTTGTGTCCTAAACTCTACATAAATTATTGTTTGAGCTAATCTAGCTTTAGTTCATATCCTACCTGGGGGGAATTAAATTGACAGTTGCATGTGGATTTTTACATGACCCACCAGAGTGAGGAGGTAGGGAATATTATGTGTTCCCTCTCCTAAAAAGCTCCATCTAGAGGGACCAAGAAGAAGAGTCTTCTCTGTGGAGACTCCCTCCGTATGGAACATCATCCCTCTGAAGATAAGATCAACCCCAACTTTGACACTCTTTCACAAGGCCCCGAAGACTTCTTTTTGCCAGTGGGTTTAGGGATCCCAAAGTGGATGGACCCTATTAAGTGGCTTATCTGAGTTTGTTTTTTTGCCAATTTTTTAATTGTACGTATGTATTTTTTATTGTAATTGTAAGCCACTGGAGTCACTGAGAGTGAGTTGGGCAGCCATATTAATTTTCTTAAATAAATAAAGCTACACTATATTTCCCAGACTTTAAACACAATCATGTTGTATTCATCCAACCAAAATTCTATTAACAATTATCTATGCATTCTTAACAAATTAACCCTACAGAAGTTTTATATTCATACTTGTTGCCTTTGTATATAACAATAATAATTTTGAATCTGTCATGGGTGTAGCATTTCTCTGTTTCACACACACACACACATCCATTAATGCTTTTAACTCTTGATTCACTTATTTATTTAGTATTTTCATTGGATAGTTATTAGTTATAACTAATAGTTATTCCTATACCAGTAGAGGCTAACTTTTTTGGGCTCCTGTGCCAAAATTTGTGTGTGTGCTTGCACTCTCGCTCTCATATGCCAGCACCCAGAAGGCAATGCGACTCTCCCCACATCCCCTACACATGTGCGCGCAATCCCATCTCTACCCCCCCCACCATCCCCTTACCTGCACTGCTCCTCACTGCTGATTTTTGGCTGGTTTGAGGCCTTTTTTGGCCTCCCAAAAGCTTGAGGAAGGTTTCTACAAGCTTTGCAGGCTTAAAACTAGCCCTGTTTCATCACTTCCTGTTTTTTTGAAAATACTGGAAGTGACAAAACGGGGCTAGATTTCAGCCTGCAGAAGCCTTCCTCGAGCCTTTGGGAGGTCAAAAAAGGCCTCAAACTGGCCTAAAATCAGCAGTGAGGTGCATACATGTGCTGTGAGGTAAGTTTGCCTGCAGCTCATGTGCCGACACAAATGGCTCTGTGTGCCATAGGTTCGCCATCACGGAGTTATACAATATCCAGAGTCACTTTATACTTATATGGGCAGCATATAAATTTGACCAATAAATAAAAATAAATAATGTTGTGCTTTTTGGACTTGCTTGCATGTCGATTAGAAAAATGTCATGTAATGATGTAATTGTAGTTAACATGGTGTTTAAACCTTGTTTTCTCCAATCATGTTATATATCCAAATCTGACAACATCTAAACTGGCCTAATATTTACCGTATATACTCGAGTATAAGTCAAGTTTTTCAGCCCATTTTTTGTGCTGAAAAAACCGCCCTCGACTTATACTCGAGTCAGATTCCCCTCTGAAAAAAAAATGGTGTGGAGCTCCGAAGCTGGGCAGCCGCTTCCCTGCTTCCGTGTTTCCTTTGCAACTTTTAAGCATGGGAGGGGGAGGCTTTTCTGAGCTCTAGGCTGAAAAAGCAACGCGAGCTGAGGTCCCTCCACTCAGTTTCATTTCCTCAGCTCCAGCTGCTTTGAGTCCACTCGGGAAGAGGGGGAGGGGGAGGAGGAGGGGGAGGCTTTTCTGAGCTTTAGGCTGAAAAAGCAACGCGAGCGGAGGTCGCTCCACTCAGTTTCATTTCCTCAGCTCCAGCTGCTTTCAGTCCACTCAGGAGGAGGGGGAGGGGGGAGGAGGGGGAGGCTTTTCTGAGCTTTAGGCTGAAAAAGCAACGCGAGCGGAGGTCGCTCCACTCAGTTTCATTTCCTCAGCTCCAGCTGCTTTCAGTCCACTCGGGAGGAGGGGGAGGGGGAGGAGGAGGGGGAGGCTTTTCTGAGCTTTAGGCTGAGAAAGCAACGCAAGTGGAGGTCGCTCCACTCAGTTTCATTTCCTCAGCTCCAGCTGCTTTCAGTCCACTCGGGAGGAGGGGGAGGAGGGGGGGGGAGAGAGAGAGATATCATAAGAACGGCTCTTGGTTTTTTCTTGCAAGGGAGAGAGTGACTCCTGCCTACCACTGTCATCATCATCATCTTTTGCGTTAGTGAACCAATCAAACCTTTCATGATAGTGAGATCGTTTCCCAAATTTCCCTTAAATCAGGGAAGAAATCAGAAACAAACCTTTGGGCTGAGAATAAGCTTGTTCCTATGATGCCATTTTTGTTCACTTCAGTGTGAAAAGTGTGAAAAAACACACTTCTTTTTCTTCATCTTCTTGTTCCCTATTTACTGGTCTCTTTCAAAGAGGAAATTGTGAACATCAAACTTATTCTCAACTGTCCTAGTGAAAGTTTTTATTGGCATCTATTTTTATTTTTGAAATTTACCAGTAGCTGCTGCATTTCCCACCTCGACTTATACTCGAGTCAATAACTTTTCCCAGTTTTTTGTGGTAAAATTGGGTGCCTCGACTTATATTCGGGTCGACTTATGCTCGAGTATATACGATAATTGTTTTTTTTTCACTTAAAATAAGGATCTTATTTTAATAAATAAGATAATCTTATTAACAAATATGCATTTGTTAATTAATATTATTTTAGGGTTCTTTATGGACTTTTTGCTATAATTGGGATTGGAGATGTTATTTATTGAATTTGCCTACAGTTAAGAGTTGAATTATTAGATAAAGAGTTTTATATCTGTGGACTGAAATGATATGAACTGAATTATGAAACTGTTTATACGTTGTGATGAGGGTACCAAAATTTTTTTCTTAAGTTTTTTTTCTCCCATTCAATATATTTCTTTTTTATTTTCTTGCACCTTTTATTTGCTTTTTCTTTTTCTTTTAGCTTGTATAATCTTTTACTATTGTAAATACAACTTTTTAATATATACATTGAAAAACATTTTTCACTTCATTTCACTCATGCTTTTTACCATTTATTCCTATTATATTTCAAGCTGCAGTCCTTCATGTGTTATTGGTTTTTCCCAGATGTGACCATAGCTATTGATCATATCTGCTTTGCTTAGGCAAATTACATTTAATCAAGCTATGCATATGTGAAATACATTTGTTAATAATGCAGGGAACACATAGTATAGGTTATCAATCTTACATCACATCAGCATAGGATTCTAGCACACTTGTATTCCACATTTGGAACCAAATGTATTCCACATTTGGAACCAAAATCCAAACATGCTGATATTATTTTATGCAAACAGATATCTGTATTTTAAAAATTTTAAAAATTACTTTCCAAAGAATTGGAAACATTGAAATTAAACTCAGGTCCAATTTTATAAGGTTTTGTAAAAGTACGCTCATTAAATACAACTTCATCCATCAGGTAGCTAGTCTTGCAATGAACAGTGTTTTAAAACTTTTTAAAAAAGCTAAGGATATACAGATTATTACAAATTGGTGTGACTTTAAAAGTAAGGATGGAAGATAGAATTGCCTTGGATTTTGATATAAAGAGACTATATATGGCATATTCCAAGGAATGTATACACAAAAATGACATTTTAAATTGAATGTCCAAATGGATAAATAAATGCATATGGATTTTCACGTATACCTTAAAAACATTTATAACTTGATACAAAAAAATAATTCTAATAACATCCCCACTTCATCATTCCTGCTGGTATTTTTGTCAAGGTGCAAAATCCTAAATTTAACTGACTAAACTTTCTATCAGTGAATGTTCAGAGGAAATAAAAAGTAAAGAGATTATAATTGCATTATCAACTTGGGCCCCCAGGACAGAAAGGGAATTAAAATTAGGGATATCCAGTGGGACTACACACACACACAAAAGCCTCCTCAGTGATGATCCCTTCTATATAGAACAGCATTCCCCTAAATGTACAGTTGGCCCCTACTCTGTTGCATTTCTAAAAGATCCTAAAAACTTGGTTCTATTTGTGGGTCAGGGGTCCATGAATGGAGACAGGACTGATCAAGTGGCTGATTGTGTTGCTGCTGTCATAGGGCTGAATGTTCTTGGGCCATCATTCCCTCTTAACCATAGGAAGCAGGTAATATAAACTACCTCTGAAATTTTGCCAATAAAATTGGAAGGATTTGTCCAAGAAGGAGGGAAGAGGAAGAGGAGGAAGAATAATATTTTTTTCACTGGTGTCATTTATTCCCAGAATACCGTATATACTCGAGTATAAGTCGACCCGAATATAAGTCGAGGCACCCAATTTTACCACAAAAAACTGGGAAAACTTATTGACTCGAGTATAAGTCGAGGGTGGGAAATGCAGCAGCTACTGGTAAATTTCAAAAATAAAAATAGATACCAATAAAATTACATGAATTGAGGCATCAGTAGGTTAAATGTTTTTGAATATTTATTTCAAAGAAAAACAGTAAACTAGCTCTGTAAGTGGAAAAGAGAGCCAACAAAACCAATATGGTATCAACAATAACTTTAAAAGTACAAAAACCTTAGCTCAATCAGCAACCAAGCTAAAACACAAGAATTAAAATCCTTCAAAACTGGATTCCTCATCATCATCTGTATGTCCAAACAGAGTCACCCTCTCCCTTGCAAGAAAAAAGCATGTGTATGTGCTGCATGTACATCCTGTTTTGGAGAGCCACCATCTCTTTCATAGCTCTCCCTCATGTCTCCATTGCATGTGCACACATGCCATGGCTCAGTAGTAGGTCAACATACAGATGTCACACTAAGTTCTCTCCTCAAAAGGAACATCCAACTTTTCTTGAGAAGTACAAACTTCATCTGTTCAGGATTGTGGTGACAAAGGTGAAGGAGGATGGGGCTGAGAGAAGGGAAGGGAAGAAAAGATCATTGACAGGGAGAAAGACAGGGAGAAACACCTGGAAGTGTGAGCCCTCGAGTTCCTTAGGGAAGACCAGACAACAAGGGGAGAGGAGAGGAGGAGGAGGAGGAGGAGGAGAGTTTTTAAAAAAAGAGTGGGAAGCCAACTCACGCGTGCCATCAAAGCCAGGGGGAAGCGGGGCTTTCTCCGCCTGCTGCCGCCAGAGGAGTGGGGGGGGAGTGCGGGGAAAGGGGGTTCGTGCCGAGACTCCACAAGCGATTACCAGATTTGCAGCTCCGTTTGTTGGTGAAGCTGGAAGCGCGCAATGCAGGAGCTTGCGGGGGCCCCGGGCGCCCGTTAATGGGGAAGGAGAGGTCGCTTGGGGTCGCCAGGCTCAGGCAGTCTCCCCCGCCCCCTCCCCTAGCAGCAAAGAGCTGCTCCGGGGGGCTCCCGCCACGGCGCAGCCAGGCACTTTGTCTCGCTGCCCCCGGAGCAGCTCTTTGCTGCTAGGCTAGGGGGTGGGGGAGGCTGCCTGAGCCTGGTGGTTTCTTGGCGAAGCTGGAAGCGCGCAACGCAGGAGCTCGCGGAGGCTCCGGGCGCTTGTTAATGGGGAAGGAGAGGCCGCTTGGGGTCGCCAGGCTCAGGCAGCCTCCCCCGCCCCCTCCCCTAGCAGCAAAGAGCTGCTCCGGGGGGCTCCCGCCACGGTGCAGCCAGGCACTTTGTCTCGCTGCCCCCGGAGCAGCTCTTCACTGCTAGGCTAGGGGGCGGGGGAGGCTGCCTGAGCCTGGCGGTTTCTTGGCGAAGCTGGAAGCGCGCAACGCAGGAGCTCGCGGGGCCCCCAGGCGCCTGTTAATGGGGAAGGAGAGGCCGCTTGGGGTCGCCTGTGTGGCCCTCAGCGGGTAGACAGCCGCGGCGGCGATGCTGCCCTGGAGGCGCGATCGGTTGCAGCCACGCCAGCGCAGGCCAGGCATGGTGCCGTAGCGGCTGACTCGAGTATAAGCCGAGGGCGGTTTTTTCAGCACAAAAAAATGGGCTGAAAAACTCGGCTTATACTCGAGTATATACGGTAAGTAGAAAGTTTGTCAGAAAAACAAAAGTTCATGCAGCTCTAAGGAATATAAATTGTCCTGTCTCATTTTTCCATGTAGCTGCCAAGATCAGAAAGCTGAACGTTGTCATGTCTACTTAAAAGTAAACCAGTTTGTGAATTTGGAAGGATTACCCTATTTTTTTTTGGAAAACTGCAGTAGTTAGTGACTTTAATTTGTTATCTATGCATGGATTTCCTCAAAAATGATTTTGAAGAAACTTGGTATAAATGAAGTAGTAATGTTACAAATCAGCATTCTGTTAAATGGAAATTTGCTTAGCTCCAGTTGTGACTAAAATATTAAAATGAGTTCTTGATGCTAGAAAGCCAGAATGGGTCAAGTGTTTATCCAAGAATCTGATCTGAGAGTAAAGGACATTCATTGTTACCAGCTACTAATCACCCTTTGTTTTACAGCTTTTGTGTCTATCATATAATGTTCCTCTTCTAGGAAAATAGAAAAGAGATGGAAATTAATTCTTTTTCCCCCTGCTTTGAAGAAGCCACCTCCCAACTATGTTGTGAGGAGAATAGAATTTAGCTAGACAAGTGCTATCAGCACCACACATACATGTCACCGATAAATTGTGGGGTTGATGCATAGCTGAATTGGGGATTATAATTTATGTTCTAAATTCAGAGCATTTGGAAACCAACATATTTCATAGCCTGCACTTTGCTTCTGCTTTCACCATGGAATTATCCATACTCATTCACTTATACTATGAAACAAAGCCCAGTTCTTTGTTTCAGCTCTAGACAAACTGCAATAGGGGAATAATTTATATATATTTAAAAAGCACTACATGCAAATTCATTAAACCACCACCACCATAATAACAACATTGTTTTATCAACCAAAGCATTTCTCAATTTCTACAAATGCTTTATCAAGATTAATGCCCTTGTTTTGAAATTGAAAATGGCACAGAATAAAGCTACTTGGCAAATATCCTATGAAGTAAACATATGTAGTGGGAGGAAAATCTATTGCAGTTAGTATTCCAATTCATTTTTTTTTCAGGGGGAACTTGGAATATTTTGTTTATAACCTTAGGCCCACAATTTCAAACAGACAACTGAGTCAAACCTGCAAAATATAAACATAGGAAGCAGGTAAATGTGCATGCCAAAACAAGACTTTACATTTGCAAAACAGGTAATTTCACGCACTAGCAGTAGCCTGCACACGCTATTATTCATTTTATTCATGCATATGCAAGATTCTAGAACACAATTACCTGCTTGAGTTTGTGCATATATTTTCCTAGCAAACAGTCTCAGTGTTGATGTTTTTACTCAAAAAACAATTTTATCTGTGCATACAATTTTTCCCAATGTCTTTGGAAACAATTCAGGTAATTCTCAGTTTTTCATCTTGAATCTATACTCAAGTCAAAGATTTTTCACTTTGGAATTTTGGAATAGACTCTCCATGTAGCAAGATCTGATCATCATAGTTATTTTAAATTATCCTTAGTACCATTTAAATTAAATCTTATAAAATAATATGCATCCTTTTTGGTCATAGTAATTAAGCCCTTGGGAGTTATAAGAGTACACATGTATAAATGTGTACACACACACACACACACACACCCCTCATGTACACAATCAAGATATTTCTATCAGATATAGCTATTGTCCAGCCCAGGAAACTTGGGAAACAAAAGTACTTGGATTTCTATAATCAACTATATTGATAGTATATAATACACAATAATTTTGAAAGTCTGCCAAAGCATTTCTCCAAATTAATTTATCCCTACTATGGTTATGTTGGAGTTACTCTGTATCTGTTTCTTATATTTCTACCTTATATTAAACTTTTATGCAATGGCCCTGTTCCATCCTCCATGTTTCTGGTATCTCTTAGACATTTCATCACTTTCACACACACACAGACACTCACTCAAACACACCTTCAAAATTCCGTCCCTGAATCCTCATACAAATATAAATCAATCTCTAATTCCATGTGGCTTTTCTTTTCTTCCAAAAAAAGAGGTTAAAGTAATTAGATTTCTGTTGTGACTATTAACAGAAATGCAACAATTAGTTTGCTGTGAGGAAGGGGAATATCCTTTCTCCCATATAAAATAACTTCAATCCAGTACACCAAATATTGATGGAGCGGCTTCCTGTAATCAAAATATGAATAGAGAGAAGGATCTATGGTGAATTTTGTTATTGACCCCCTCTTGCTGCATATGTCCAGCAAACCATAGCTTGTTCACTCCTGTCTTAGATACTTATATACTTGCATGAAACACTGTACCACTTATAGTTATTAGGTAGGAAACATTTCTTTAACTACAGCTTTACATCTCTAAAAGATACGTTTTTCTAGTCAGAAGAAGTAATAAATTATATTGAACTGCTGGATGAGATAGATTACAAAGGCAGAATTCTTAGAGTGTAGAAACCATGGAAAAAATTCTGGAGATGAAAAGGAAAACATAAATGCTTTTGAACATGCAGAATTGTTCTTTTAAGTTAACATCATTCTTTTGGAATTTTTATAAGTTCAAATTGTTTATTTTTGAAAAGATAAACAACTATTAACCCTTTATGCATTTCATTAAACTTTTAATTATCCATTTTATTAACTATGTGTTTGGTTTATACGAAATACAAAATAGGTATATTTTATGCTTCCAACTTTTAAAAAAATATGGTGTTGTTACATTGTACCAGGCAATCATGCTGTGAAAAAGATGAAGAATATGCTAACATGCTAACATCTTAGATACAAAGATATGAAACAATCCATATCCTATTTTCACAATGCAGTCAGGACAGTATATTACCAATTGTAGATCTGGTGGACAATTGTTCAAAAACATTGTTCTAAATTGTGTATTTTTAAAATCTCAGTAATATATTTAATCCTTTTAAACAGCATAAGTAACAAGACTATCTTGCCTATCAAAATATTGTAACTACAATTAATTCCTTACAACTGGGAAAATCTCCAGTTCTGATGGTTTTCTAGATCATTATTATTAAAAAAAAAAAAAAAAGATGTTTCCAAGTTGCTACAAGAAACTTATCATGTGTTCCTTGTGCGAACTATGATTCTTTGTTCTTTGTGTACGTGCTAGGACAACAGAGCCTTCTGGTGGTTGGCTGGAACATGGAGCAAGGAGCAAGGACAAATTGTTGCCATTTCTAACCAGAACTGTAGCAAACTTAAACTTTGCAGCCTTGTATGCTTTATGCGAATGATCAGTGCATGTTGTGTGATGTAATGCGTTTGTGATAGGACGTTAACAAAAATTGCTACGTTAACAAAGATTGCTTCTAATAAAAGAGGGTTTTGGAGTTTGCTCTGGGCTCTCATCCCGAGACAACCTTATGTTGTGTCTTCTTTCCATGAGAGATCACTTCAGTAATGAATCAACAAGTTTTGGTACATGCCAGGCCCCAGGGCCTCAAAGCCTCACGTAGGCTGCAAGCGTGTACCAGGAACAAAGAACATCAATCAGCAATACAACACCATGGGCTATTAACTGGACTGCAAGTGTTGATTGGCTACTTTGTACCTACTAAAACTGACCATATAGTACTGTGATTTGATGCTACTATGTGTCCACTAATATTTCTGCTCATGTAACATAATGATTGGATAGAATTCACCGCTTGTAACGTATTACTGTGTGTTTTTAATAAAAGAGCTTCCCGAGCTCATGATCAGGGCAGCTCACCCGAGATTGAACCAGCCTGGTGTCTTTCTTGATGCATTCAACCACCCAGTGAGAAGCCTTCCAAATGCGGAGCAAAGCTGCATCTGGTGACCCCGACGTGATCCGTTAAAAGAAATGGGTGCGTCTATCTTCGACTGCTTATCTCACCCGGCTGGACGAGCCAGTTGCAACTCAGGGATGCCGTCTCATGTCACGGATCCCTCCCCAGGAATCTTCCCTAAAGAAGACATCCTCCCTTCAGGTGAGTATAGGCAGAAAGTTCTCCAAAGTGCAGATAGCACATTTGCAGGAATTAGGAGAATTAATGAAGAGCTGAATTATTATTCTTAGGAATCAGGGCAAAACGCTCCTGGTTCCAACTAAAAAGGACCTTATCACCCTTTTAACTTACATTTACACACAATGTCCAGCTTATCCGGAGAAAGGGTCCTTGAAAGTCTCCACATGGCAATGTTTGGGTGACTATTTTCATAATACTCCCAGGGCACCGCCAAAGATTCTGACCACATGGAGAATAGTCATGGAATGTTTAAAAATCCATGGTTTAGCACTTACCAAAGCCTCCTCCCCCTAAGGAGGGTCCTCCTCCTTATACAGCTGAAACCAAAACAAAGCTTCCTCCCCACTGCTCCTGAACCTATAAATCCTCCTAACTCAAATCCAGCAGAGGATCAAACACACATGGGAGCGATCACATAAGCCATGGCACAGGGACGCAAGGAGGGCTCTCTTACCCTCTCTTTGTCCCGTTGAATATAGAGGGGATGGAGCCGGAAATGTGTTGCCTAGACTTGAACCTTTACCCATGAAATTAATCAGAGATTTAAAACAAGCCGTGGCCATGTATGGCATCCAGGCACCATATGCCAGAGGTTTCATTAACACCATCAGCTCCTTTTTTTTTATGTTACCCCAAGATTGGAAAGATCTTTTCCATATGGTACTGACTGGACCGCAGTATGTTGTTTGGGAGTCAGATTTTCATGCTGAAGCTGAAAAATTTGCCCGCGATCGTGGCGCAGCCGCGAGAGTGGATCAAATATTCGGTATGGGCTGATTTGCGGACTTATCAACTCAGGCGGCTCTCCCACAACATACCCTTGCCCTTATCAGTGTCATAGTGGTAAAAGCCCTTGACAAAGTTGATGATCCTACCTCTGGCATCGTAGGATCTTTTTCAAAAATTACTCAAGGCTCACATCAGCCTTATGCTGAGTTCGTAGAGGAACTTCAGAAAGCCATTCACAGACAAATCTCGAATGAAGAAGCCCGTAAAGAGCTTCTGTTGAAACTGGCTGTTGAAAATGCAAATGAGGTTTGCAAGAGGATTCTGCAGCCTCTATCTGCCCAAGGAGGGGCTTCCCTCTCAGACTATCTAAAGGCTTGCAGAATCGTGGGAACTGTCTCCTACAATATGGAGCATCTGGCCATGGCCTTGCAGCAAGCAAATTCTCAAAACAGGCCAGCCGGCAACTGTTTCAATTGTGGGAAGCCAGGCCACTTCAAAGCACAATGCAGAACCAGAGACAATACACAAAACAACACCAAGCCTAAAACTATATGCCCAAGGTGCAAGAAAGGGTACCACTGGGCAAACCAGTGTCACAGAACATTCCTTAGCTGCAGGGAAACTAGAAGGGGGGCGATCAGCCAGCCCCGCTCCAAAGGCTGACTCCATATCTTTCCAACTAATTGCCTCTGAAGATATGGAAATTGACATTCCAGGCACTTTCTCCCCACATGCCTGAAAATGATCCCTCCTGCCATGATGCCCCTCATAATTTATCCCATCCGGGACCTCATGGCAAAAGGAATCATTGCTTCTCTGTTTCTGAGAGATTCAGATGACTTTTCCTCAGTGGCCATGGCAGTAATTGGAAATACTCCCACAAAATTTAGCAAGGAAGAATTAGTAGCAACCGTTGTTCCGGTGCCTGTTAAAACAGCTGATGCATGGGCATTTACTGTCCATCAAACAGTGGAATAAGCCAGGCCTGCGTTACAATTCACAATCCGTAATAAAGTCTTTTTGGGTCTCTTAGATACTGGAACTGACGTGTCATCCAAATGGCTGAGTGGCCGGACAATTGGCCTTTGGAAACTGCCCCAGCTGTTCGGGGAGTGGGAGGAGTTCAGCACGCCCACCGTAGCAAACACTGGCTACCAGTGAGTTCCTCTGATATTTCTCACACTCCTACCTCCAACCCTTGGTTCTTCCATTACATACTAACCTGTGGGGCCATGATCTTATGTCTCAACTTAACACAAAGCTCATTATTGATTAATGGAATCTTTTGCTAGAACTCCACTGCAGCTACAATTGAAAACCACAGAACCTGTTTGGGTAGACCAATGGCCCCTCACAATAGACAAACTAGAGGCCCTTCAATCACTTATCCAGGACCAAATTGACAAAAGGCATGTTGAACCATCTGTGAGCCCATATAACACCCCCATTTTTGTCATAAAGAAAAAGTCAGGAAAATGGAGGCTATTGCATGACTTACAAGCCGTGAACACTATAATAAAACCAATGGGGTGCTACAATGTGGTCTCCCAAATCCCAACATCATCCCTGAAAAATTTGATCTAATGGTCATTGATTTAAAAGACTGCTTCTTTTCTATCCCTTTGCATGAACAAGATCATGCCTTATTCGCTTTTACACTACCTCGCTTAAACAACTCCTCTCCCTCCTCCCGCTTTCAGTGGAAAGTCCTACCTCAAGGTATGCTCAATAGCCCCACCATGTGTCAACACTATGTCAATAATGTCTTGCTACCCAGGGGAGAAGGTGGAGCTTTGTCGCTGCGATACAGCTGCGATCTCGGGGCTCCGAGATCGCAGCTGATATCTTTGCCCCTGGTCGGTCCTAACAGACCTAAACCGTCTCGTAGTGACGGTGACAGTAAGGGTCGCATTCTGTAGATCCCAGGAACATTGCAAGTCCCTGGTTGATCCAGAAGAAGCCCTTTTGCCAATGGCGGAGAGGCAGCCTTCAAGCTGCTGAAGCTGAGACAGCTCCGGAAGGACAAGATAGAAAGAGAAGTGTATCGGCTGGTGAGGATCTTTTTTTTGCTTGGCACTTAAGAACACTCTAATATGAGAAGAAATCTGTAAACTTATTGACAAAATTTGATTTAGCAGCAATTTTATTTTAGTAATGTCAAAGTGAGGCTTGGCTTTTTATTTTTACTTTTTTTTTTTTCTTCACTGAATTTCTATTGTGATCTAGTTAATCAGACTGGTTTTTTCTTTTATATTTTTATATTTACTTGCTCTCTTTTCTCCTTTTTGACTGTTTATATTTTTTAAAATAGAGGCCCCCTTTAATATTTTTTTTAAAATATACATATATACTTCTTTTTTTCTTTTTAGGCTTTTTTCAGTGGGGGAAAAAGGGGGAGTGGTTTGAAGAAACTTTGTAACACTGCCAACTAGAGGCTTGAAAATATTTTGTTTGAAGTTGAGAGTTGGGAAAAAAAAACTCTTCTCAAGGCTACTGGAAATGATAAGATAGAGGGAAGAGCACTGGAGGATGTTTATACGGGTGCTCTTTGGGACTTCTATTATTAACTGAATATTTGAAGCTTGGCTTTGAAGCTTGAGGAGAAGCCAAATAAGAGCCTTGGATAAATAAAAGGCAGTGTGCACTTTTTTTAAATCCTTTATTAATTGTTTTATCCCTCCCCTCCAACCCCACAGCATTTTGTAATATTGATATACTTATTTTTTATTTTTTTATTTTATCTCATTTTTATTTATTTTTTTTTTTAAAGGGGAAGTCTCAGAATATTCTTTTTTCACTTTTTTTTCCCATAGGGATGTCTGCCTCTTTATCTCTATTTTTGACTTATTTTTACAGCTACTTTTTATTTTTTGAGATCTTTCAATTGGATTAAGGTGGGAAGAACCTGAAGAACTCTTTTTTTCCCCCTTTTTCTTTATTACTTTTTGATATTATTGGGCTTTATTTTGTTTATTTTTTTCTCTTTATTATTAATTTTTATTTTTGAATTATAATTGAGTATTTCACAATTGGATTAAGGTGTTGAAGAACCTGAAGAATTTTTCCTTTTTAATTTTGAGCTTTTTACTTATTATTGGTTTTGTTTTTTGTTTTTTATGGTGTTTTCCTTTTTCTTAATTGGATTATAATTGGCTACCTTACTAATTGGATCAAAAGACCCGGAAGACCCTGAGTTATTGAAATGAGTAATTGAAATTGAAATACCTTCGGGCATTTCAATTTCTGCTCCTGTCTCCCCGTCATCTGGAGGACGACTCTCAACAATGGCAAAGCAAGATAAAGCACAAGTGGATTTAATGATGGTTATGCAAGGAATACAAGAACTTAAAATGAGTATTGAACAAAGAATGGAGAGTATTGACCAAAGAATTGGAAAGATTGATGAAAAATTTGAAAATGTTCAACAAATGATGGTGAAACACAATGAGAGAATCCAAAAAGTAGAAGAGAAAGACAAGCAAAGAGATGATACAATTGGAAATATTGATAACAGATTAACAATGGTTGAACAAAAAGAAAGTGGGATGTTGAAGTGGGAGATGGACAGGTCAGAATTTTATCTTAGATTTCAAAATATTGAGGAAAAAAAAGGACAAAACTTGGCAGCAGTAATGATTGAAATTTTGGCTGGAGTCTTGAAAATAACAGAGGAAAAGATGATGGATGGAGTAGATGAGATATATCGAGTCTTCACAAGATATGCGATGAGGAAACAATTACCAAGAGAGGTCCATGTTAGATTCACCAAAAAAACTATTAAAAACCAAATATTACAAGTGGTAAGAGAGAAGGGGTTGAAATACAAAGGCAAAGAGATCTTGTTCTTAAAACAAGTACCTAGAAAAGTGAGAGAGATTAGAAGAGAATATCGATTTTTGACCAAAATGCTATTGAAAAAAGAGGTGAACTATAGATGGCTGATTCCAGAAGGATTAATGTTTACATGGCAAGAACAGAGACACAGAATTGATTCAATTGCGAAAGCAGAAATATTCTACAAGTTATTTTTCGAAAGAAGAGAAATGGAGATAGAAAAAGAGAATATTTTAACTGTATCTGAAGAGGACCAAATGGAGATGGAAAAAGAAGAAGGCGCAATAGGTGGACAAATGGAGATTAAAGAACAATGTGAAATAAGATCCACGAGAGCTGCTAGGTCTAAATATAAAGCATAACCATGGGAGAAAAAAACTGATTTCCATGAATATAAATGGACTGAATCCAGCTACCAAAAGAAGAAAAACTTTTCATAAATTAGAGAAATTAAAATTTGATACAATCTGCTTACAAGAAGTACATATTAAAAAACAACATCAACATTTATTCATACGATCAAAATTAGGGAAAATTTTTACTTCCCTGACTCATTGTAAGAAAAGAGGAGTGGCTTTGTATATTAAAGAATCTGCTCCAGCCAAACTGATCTATAATGATGAAGATGGAAGAGTATTAATGATTGAAATAGTGGATAATAATGCAAAAACACTCCTGGTTGTAATTTATGCCCCGAATGATAAACAAGAAGAATTTTATAAAAGGTTACATATGAAAGCAATTGAACTGGACTATATTAACATAGTTATGATGGGAGATTTCAATGGAATTGTAGACAATAAATTGGACTATATAGCGACAGCATCAAGACAAAATAGAAAGACTCTCCCTAAATCCTTCTTCAAAATGATAGATGAATTTAATTTAAAGGATATATGGAGAGAAAGAAATGCTAAAATTCAACAGTATACTTTTTATTCAAATAGACATTTATCATGGTCCAGAATAGATATGATTTGGACATCAACAGAATTATTATCTAATATTCAAGAAATACATATTGAAACAAGTACATGGGCAGACCATAATCCAATGACAATTAAATGGAAAGGACAAAAAAGAAGATCTAGATGGACATTAAACAATACTATTCTAAAGGAAAAATACTTTACACAATGGATGGAAAAAGAATTGGCCTTCTTCTTTAATGAAAACAAAAAAGAAGATACTTCAATACAGAATGTTTGGGATAAAATGAAGGCATATGCAAGAGGATTAATAATTGACTATACAAAAAAAAAGAACATTAGGAAGAGGCAAATGATTAAAGCTCTAGAAGATGACCATAAAAAACTGGAAAAAGAATTACAGAAGACACCATAGAAAAAAGATATTAAACTTAAAATGGACATAATTAAACATAAAATGGATCAAGCAGAGAAAGAAGAACTGGCACAAAAAATTAGAAGTGCCAAACAGAACTATTTTGAAGATGCAGGTAGATGGTTAGCATATAAGCTGAGAAAAGAGAAAGAATCAAGGAAAATATCACAGTTAATAGATGATCAAGGCCAAATTTGTTATGGTAATAAGGAGAAAAAGGCAATCATTCGAGATATAAAGATGAATTGGTTTTCATATGCGCAAATACATGCAAGGTATCTTAAAGATTCTAAAATAGAAGGATTTTATGATAAATTGACTGATTTAGATAGGATTTTGACAGGTACTGATGAAAAAGTGATTAAAAAACGATATAGTTATTTGTTGGAAATTAAATTAGAGGAAGAACAAGTTAAAGAAACTGTTGTGAATGAATAATGCCAAATAAAGTTATCTTGAGCTTGAAATCAAGTGCAGGGTTCTGACCCTGCATTTCTGATTGGTTGTTAATGGCAGGATCGGATTGCTCCATTCAGGAGCATCTGATTGGCCATTAACAGGCCATTCTCATTGGTTAATGGAGCTAGCGCTCCAGGATTGCTATTGGTTGAATAGTTAATAAGTTGCCTATATAAGGAAGGCTATAGCAGCCCTCCAGTTTGAGCTGTCACACCATGTAAATAAAGAGTTTGAAGTTCACTGTTTCTACCGGCTCGTCTCCATTATTCGCACCCATGCTCCAGACTTAACAGAAACAATGATTGTTTGGGGGAAGAATTTTGGATATGGGGTTGATTTAGAGAAATGGCAAAAATTGTGGTCACAAAATTATAAAATGACAATGTCAACAGCATATAAAGAAAATTTGTATAAGATGTTTTACAGGTGGCACTTTCCCCCGACAAGAATAGCAAGAATGTTCAAGAATAAATCTGAAAACTGCTGGAAATGTCATCAGATACCTCACTCATATAACCATATGTGGTGAACTTGTGAGGAGGCCAGGAAATATTGGACTAGAATTCGCATATGGCTGGAAAAAATGATAAAGAAACACATAGATTTGAAACCAGAGATTTTTTTATTGGGAATCTTACCTGATATATAAAATAAAAACTTGAAGTATTTGATTGTAAATGTATTAACATGGCTAAATTGTATTTGCTAAACATTGGAAGAGTGAGAAAATACCATTAGAGGAAGAAATTATTAAGAAAATGTTGGAATGTGCTGAAATGAGTAGATTGACATTTGAAATTAGAGAACAAGAAGATAAACAATTTTATGAAATTTGGGATCTCTTTTATTAATGGTTGGATAATACAATATAATAATGGAATATATAGAAATCTAGGAAATAATGAATTTATAATTTTTCTTGGTTTTGATAATATTTTTAGAATATTTTATTAAGATAGATTTGGTATGATTCTATGATCTGTTGTAAAATAATTTAATTCAATCATGGTTATCTCGCTTAAGTATGAATTAGTAAAATTATAGTCAAATGATTGTTTAATAATGATATTAGGATACTTAACTGAAGATTGATAATGTGAGTTATTATGTAATGTAATTGTTTTGATGATTGTGAAATGGATGCACAGAAAGGAGTGGTAAACCAACCGATACACTGTAAATTTATGAAGAATGATGATTTTTTTACGTTATGTTTTATGTTTTTTGTGTTTTTGTTTGTTGTTAAAATCAATAAAACTTTTATCAACAAAAAAATGTCTTGCTACCCTATCATTTTGCTTTTCCACAATTCCTGGTGTATCACTACATGGATGATATCCTTGTTGCAGCTCCTGGGCCACTGAGTACGGTGTTCACTTCATTTTCCTTCCTGAAAGCCATTCTTGCAAAAGGAGGTTTGCACATAGCACCTGAAAAGGTTCAAGTACTAACTCCATATGCATATCTGGGCTATAAAATGCTTTCTCCTACTGCCTATCCTTCACTTCCCTCTCTGTCTCTGCCTTCTCGACCCACCCTGGTTCAACTTCAGCAATATCTGGGTACTATAAACTGGGCTCGACCTTTCCTGTCTTTCACCACTGATATTCTTTCTCCATTGTTCGAAGCCCTTACCTGGGGAAAAAAGCCTGCTGATATAATATCCTTGCAGCAACCTCAGCTTCAAGCAATAACTCAAATAGAAGAGAATATTCGAAAAATATGGGTAGACAGAGCTGCTGCCAATATTCCTCTAGATATGGTCATTTTAGCCACCTCGAGGCTTATGACTGCAGCAGTAACTCAAAAGGACCAAAAGCTCCACATCATAGAGTGGATCCATCTTTCCCATACGCCACGATGCTCCATCACTTCCAAATCAGCTCAATTGGCTCAATTGATCACAAAAGGCAGGAGTTGCACAAAATTACTTATGGGAA
The DNA here is from genome assembly GCA_033807585.1 of Hydrophis major. Classification (NCBI taxonomy): domain Eukaryota; kingdom Metazoa; phylum Chordata; class Lepidosauria; order Squamata; family Elapidae; genus Hydrophis; species Hydrophis major. The sequence continues at coordinate 71,630,021 of CM066328.1, read as the reverse complement.
TAGATGTCTCCACACTTTTCATCCCTTTTTCACTACAAATATGGGAATCTCTATTCCAAAACTCCCAGGAAATTCAGTTTGCTCTACCGACTGGCCTGGACTAGTTTCCTGCCACCCACCCGCTGATCCACGTTTTGAAATCATTCGGACAATGCCCATCTCTTTCTCCTCTCCCATCAGCAAAAGGCCTTTGGTCAACACCTTGGCTATATTTGCTAATGGCAGTAGGGAATGAGGGGCATGCGCTTGGCAAAGGAATGGGGTGTGGCACACTAAAACCACCCCTGTGCAAACATCACCACACAGGGCTGAGCTTGCTGCAACCATATTAGTCCTCCAGAATTTTAACGAACCCCTCAACTTGATCTTAGACCGCCTATATGTTACTCAAATAGTCTCTACTATTCATGATTCTTACCTCTCTCCCGCTATTGATAAAAACCTTCTTTTTCTTTTTGTTACATTGCAACACCTTGTTGCACAGCATCAGGACCCCCTCTTTATAGCACACATTCACAGCCACCAACCCTTCCCGGGAATTCTCCAGGAAAGCAATGATGTGGCTGATCAAGCGGCTGCAGGCATCATGACCTCACACACATTAACTCCTTGGGAAAGCCATTCATACTTCCATCAAAACACTAAAGCTCTTATGAAACATTTCAACCTTACTATGGCCGAAGCCTCAGCCATTAGACAGCAGTGCCCCACTTGCAGTCAACAAGCCCATTCCATTCCTTTAGGGGTAAATCCCCGCGGGTTGAAAGCCTGTGAAATATGGCAGATGGACATTACTCAGTTTCCTCCGTTTGCCCCCTGGAAGTATCTGCATGTCACAATTGATACTTATTCAGGGTTTATAATGGCAACCCCGCAAAGAGGAGAAGCCTCCAAACATGTCATCAACCATTGCATTCGCACTTTTGCATCGTTGGGACGCCCAAATGAAATAAAAACAGATAATGGTCCTGCATACATTAGCACAGCCATGTCAGAATTTTGCGCTAAGTGGCAAATTACTCACAAATTTGGAATCCCTTACAACAGTCAAGGACCAGCTCTGGTAGAGAGAACCAACCTAATGCTAAAAACAGCGTTAGAATGACATTTGATCAAAGGGAAAAAAGCCCTTGGCCTCCCGGTGATGCAAGACACCCTTAATCTCTGTCTTTATACACTTAACTTCCTCAATCTCTCCGGCACCCCTGCTACGATGGCAGCGGAGCGACATTTTTATTCCCTCCCTTCCCCTGATTCTCCCAAACCACAGGTATACTACCGTCAACTGCCAGACCCTACTTGGAAGGGTCCTGCTGCTCTCCTCACCTGGGGTCGTGGCTACGCAGCTATCCAGCTTCCAGATCATGTCCTGTGGGTTCCTGGACGACACGTCAGACCATATCACCCCAAGATAAAAAAATCACCACCTGCAGACATATCAACATGATTCGTCCTGTTGCCTTGCCAACCCTCTTCCTCCTTCTTGCCGCACATGCCTCCAAGGTCTCCATTCCGTCTCAAGTGATGTACTTCACACCAGGTACACCCCTCCTGCTGACCTGCACCACATCTGGGGACATTATTCCCCCTACCTCAGATAGTCGACACTCCCTCAGCCATGGCTCCATATCTCCAGCAATGCTTCTTTCCGGATCAACACCTTTGAACACCCTCCTCAGACTACACTCCTCATACTTCACCCTACTGCCACCACCTATTATTGCTCCGGTCGATGCCTCTATGATTCCATACGCAACATTTATGAATCCTGGACAGTCCTCAGACCCTGTTCACCTCGTCATCATCACAGACAATTCACAAATCAGCCTGACATTCATGTCCAGGCCACCCCTTTTCTACATCGAGTTAAGAGATTGCAGAACCCCACCAGTGCATCAGATGGCTGCGCCCCCTGCCTGACAAAAACCATGCAAGCAGGCTCCATTCAACTAACTCTCATCTATCATACCCAACAACCTCAGAAGTGCCTTCCTACTGGAAAACTTGCCAAAACAATGGGACCGTGTACCATCTATATAAGAAGAACTCAAAAACCATTTGCTATGATCCCAAGATGGCTGTACGTCTCAACGTTACCTTATGGGCAGGACTTCCAAGAACCTCTGGCAGATCTGATCCTGAGGGGGAGGGAAAACTTTACTACCTAAACCACACCATCATGCTCAAGGATGGTACTAACCCAATTGTTTTAATCTTTGATGTTTGTGTTGCTTGTTCTAGACCAGGGGGACATTCATGCGGGTCGGCTGACTGGAAAACAACACATGCTCACAATCATAAATATTTGTGTCCTACACCCATTAACTGGGCCACAGGGAACCCCAATCAATGGATCCCTTGTGGAGGTTCCATCGAGTGTTCAGGTTGGTCTTGTGTCTGTGATTATACCGGGGGAGGGTACTCAGGCTGCAATCATCTATCACATTTCAAATGAATATCAGGGTCTATCACAGACAATAAGGTAGAAATCACCATCTCCAGGCAACACCCTGCCTTGAATACTTATGGCATAGGGATTGATGGCACAGGATCAGATCCAAACACTTACATTACCATAAAAACTGAAGTAATATATTAAGGTAAAGAAACATCATTGGGATGGTCAGTATATAACAATTTAAGGAAATTAGAAAAAACCCCTGAGACCAGTATTATTGCAAAAAAAACTTGTTCATGGACATGGCAGAAAAAATTGCAAAACAACTTGCAATAACCAATTGTTTTGTCTGTGGGGGAACCACCACAGGGGAACAATGGCCATGGCGAGACTTAGAAGCCTCACCATTACTGTTCAATAACATATCTTCTGTAGGAAACATAACAGCTAGAACAGCTTCCGTTCCACTTATCTGGACAATTACCACCAACTTAATTGGTAGAAACTGCTTTTCCTGAAATGGGTCCACTCCAGTAGGACACCTCCTTTGCTTAGGTACATGGGATAACTCCTACCAGACTTGGACAGCACCTGACAATACTACCACCACACCTGCTAAATTCAACACCTCCCTCCTTCCTTATCTCAATGACACAACATCTTCCCAAGAATGGATAGCCCCAAATAACATGTATTGGATTTGTGGTAACCTAGCCTATCCATCCCTTCCAGCAGATTGGCAAGGATCATGTGTATTGGGGTGGATAAGACCTTCCTTTTTCCTCCTACCAATCTCCATTAAGCAAGAACTAGGCTTCCCTGTGTATGATACATTATCCCACAAGAAAAGAGACACCGACAATGCCTTTGCAGGTTTCCCCTGTCAATCAGAATACACAGGGGATAGCTGGACCTCAGAATGAATCGTCTGCACTTACAGCGTTGCCACTTGGGCCCAGGATGGGTCCTGGGGGTACAGAACCCCCATATATATGATTAATAGAATTATTCGTTTACAAGCTGTTTTAGATTTAGCAGGCCAATGAATAGACAAAGCTCTAAACACTCTAGCAACTGCTACAGACAAATTACGCACAGCTGTCTACCAAAATCGCTTAGCTTTAGATTACATACTAGCCAAAGAAGGAGGGGTGTGTGGTATATTCAATCTTATGAATTGTTGTCTTCAAATTGATAAGGTTGGCAAAGTCATAGCACAATTAACAACTGAGATGCGACAATTAACCTATAATTCTAATCAAGTATGGCAAGGTATTGATTTTAAAAATATTTTTAGTTCCTGGTTCCCAAAACTGCCAGGATTACAAGCCATAGTAGCTCTCATAGGTATGATTGCTGCAGGATGTGTTATTCTTCCATGTGTGTTACCAATTTTTATTCACACTATCACCAATAGTCTTCCTCCTTGTTAGCTGAAAAGCACGCCATTGCACAGGTTAATGCCCTCTGGGAAAAAGAACCTCTGTACAAAGTCATACCCTCAGAAGACCCTGATGTGTACGCTCGCACAAGTTTTTGCATGGGCAGTGACGAAGATCCAGAATAATTTCCTCCATATAAAATTAAAACAGAGGAGATGCAGTAATGAATCAACAAGTTTCGGTACATGCCAGGCCCCAAGGCCTCAAGGCCTCACGTAGGCTGCAAGCGTGTACCAGGAACAAAGAACATCAATCAGCAGTACAACACCATGGGCTATTAACTGGACTGCAAGCGTTGATTGGCTACTTTGTACCTACTAAAACTGACCATATAGTACTGTGATTTGATGCTACTATGTGTCCACTAATATTTTTGCTCATGTAACATAATGATTGGATAGAATTCACCGCTTGCGACGTATTACTATTTGTTTTTAATAAAAGAGCTTCCTGAACTCGTGATCGGGGCAGCTCACCCGAGATAGAACCAGCCTGGTGTCTTTCTTGATGCATTCGACCACCAAGTGAGAAGCCTTCCAAATGCGGAGCAAAGCTGCAGACCACCACAAGTGGTGACCCTGACGTGATCTGCTGCGGGCAGATATGGGTTCTGCTCTTCTGTACTTATCGCCTGGAAGAGGCAAAGGTGCGCACCATAATCGATAACTGTTGCAGGCGACGATTATCTTAGTAAGTATGGGAGGAAAACTGTCACAACATCAGGAGAAGCATATTGCAGAGTTGTTGAAGTTAGTCAGAACCAATTTCTTTATCTTTAGTTCTTCTGGTAGGGAAAAAAATTGTCACGATCCAATGTTAAATTGTTAATGCATACTGTATGGATGCAGTGTCCATGGTACCCTGAACGAGGTTCCTTAAAATTGGAAACGTGGAGACAGATTGGCAATGTTCTCCACGATGAGCCTTGGGGTGATTCAGAAGTTTTAACTTATTGGAAGATGGTTATTACTGCTTTAGAAGCCCAGCAACAGCCGTTATTGAAACCATTATTGGATCCACCTTCGTATCAAAATAAGGTAGTTTTGTATCCACCTGTCTCGAGATTGGAAGATGTGGTATCTCCCCCGACAGCTCCTAAAAATCCATCAGGAGATGTCAAGGTGGGAAATCCTAAAATAAATACACCCCATGTTGGGAGAGTTCAAGCAGCTATGCAAGCAGCTTTTCAAGCAGGACAGCTGGAGGGGGAGGAGATTGACTCCATCCAATTGTTTCCCTTTCAGAGGCAAGTTGATAATGCAGGAAATTTACAGGCTGTCTGGGATCCACTGCCTTTATCTCTTTTACGGGAAGTAAAGAAATCTGTGAAGAAATTTGGCATACAAAGTCCATATGTCCAGGGTTTGCTTCACAGTTTGGGGCAAGCTCAAAAGATGATTCCGCAAGATTGGAAAGACTTAATGAGAATGATTCTGAACGGGACACAATAAGTGGTATTTGATGCAGAATATCAAAGAGAAGCAATTAACAGAGGAAATAATTCAGGGGGTTTGTATATACCTGATCAAATCTATGGTGCAGGGCAGTTTGCAACTGTGGAGCAGCAGGCAACAAATTTGCCTGATCACTGCTTCCCGGTTGTTACGACTGCTGTTATGGGAGCGCTGAGGCAAGTGGAGGAGGCAGGAGTGCCTACTAAATCTTTTTCACAAATTAAACAAGCAGCTGCTGAGCCATATGCAGATTTCATTGAGAAGCTCTAAAATGCCATTCAGCGGCAAATTTCTAATCTGGAAGCTGCAAAGGAACTTTTGATGAAATTGGCAGTGGAAAATGCAAATACAGATTGTAAGCGGGTTTTGCAGCCTTTGGTCGCGCGGGGGGAGGCAACCTTGGCAGATTTGATTAAAGCTTGTGCTGTAGTAGGTTCACAATTTTATAATATGGAGACCTTACCTGTAGCTTTGCAAAAGGGTCTTAAATCTACTGGGAATTGCTTCAACTGCGGGAAGCCTGGGCATTTCAAAGCCCAATGCCGCACCCCAGGGGGAGGTGCTGCTCTTTTTTGGAAGAGTCTTCCATAGCAGAACTCAAATCCTGGGGCACGTCCAAAAACAGTATGTCCCAAGTGTTAAAAGGGTTTCCACTGGGTGAATCAGTGCTGCTCTCAGGCTGCGCCTTCGGGAAACCGATAAGGGGGTACGCAGCTAACCCTGCTCCAAAGGTTGCACCTGTGCTCAATGCATCACCAGTGACTACAGGAAGTGCTGGTTTGGACTTACGAATGTTAAAAGATATCATTATAATTTTTCCAAATCAAGTTTATATTGAGGACATTTAAAGGGCCCCCTTCCTCCACAAACGGTAGGATTGGTCTTGCCTCGTTCCTCAGCTTCTAAGAAAGGTTTTTTTGTGATTCCAGGGGTTATTGATCAGGATTATACAGATATTATAAAAATTCAATTTTGTTCAGATGTACCTGCTAATCTTGCAGCTGGAGACTCCATTGCACAATTGATAGTGTTACCCTATACTCCAATTAATCCGTTGGTAGGGAAGCCTCAGATAGGGGGTTTTGGCTCTACAAAATGTTGCTCAGAGCTATTGGCCTTAGTGAAAAACATTACGCCATCTCAGCCCAAGTTAAATTTTCTAATAGAAGGGAAATTGTTTTCCGGTGTTGTAGATTCTGGAGCAGATGTTTCAGTAATTTGGTAAGAAGAATGTCCCAAAAAATGGCCTACGGAAGATTCTCCGGCTGTAAGGGGGGTAGGAGGTATGCAATTTGCTAAAAGTAGTGTTAAATGGCTTGTGGTTACCCCTGAATACAGGAGGCCAGGGGCAATTCAGGCTGTAATTCAGCCACTGGTAATGCCTTTGCATGTGAATTTATGGGGCCGTGATTTGCTTTCTCAATTTGGAGCTACCATAACTTTGCAGGATTGAGATGCTAAAATTAATTTTATTGTCTGAGGTTCCTGTGTGGGTGAACCGATGGCCTTTAACCACTGAGAAATTGTTTGCTTTGCATGAATTAGAACAGGAGCAGCTGGGTCTGGGTCATATCGAGCCTTCCACTAGCCCGTACAACACTCCTGTTTTTGTAATAAAAAAGAAAAGTGGAAAATGGTGTTTTCTGCACGATTTGCACACCGTCAACCTATGGGCTCTCTTCAATGTGGCCTACCTAATCCGAATTTAATTCCAAGACATTGGGATCTCATTGTTATTGATTTAAAGGATTGTTTCTTTTCCATCCCTTTGGATCCGCAAGACAAAAAATTATTTGCCTTTACCATTCCACAATTAAATAATAGCCAGCCTACAAAAAGGTATCAATGGAAAGTCCTGCCTCAGGGAATGTTAAATAGCCCGACAATGTGTCAGACATATGTAGATTCTGAGAGCCATTTCATGTACTATTTCCTAACTGGAAGGTATATCACTATATGGATGATATACTAATTGCAGCCCCAGGCCTATCAGGCATTGTGCTTCGCCAGATGAGGAAGTTGGAGAACATCTTGGAGCTTAAGGGGTTATGGGTGGCTCCGGAGAAGGTTCAGACTCAGCTGCCTTTTTCATATTTAGGACATAAAATGCTTGTTACTTATGCATCTCCTATGCTTCCTTCGATTCAAATTCCTTCGTTTTTTACACTCATAAAGCTTCAGCAACTGCTAGGTACCATCAATTGGGTAAGGCCTTATTTGGAAATGCCTACTAGTATGTTGTCTCCTTTGTTTGAGGCATTAAAAGGTGCTTCACAACCTAGCGCTTTGATTAAATTGACTCATGAGCAAAAATGTACCTTGTCTCTGATTAATGAGGCTTTGGCAAAAAAAATGGGTTGACCGCTGTATTGATAATGTCAGCCTTTCACTAGTTATTTTGCAGACCCCTTCCCTTCCTACTGCTGCATTACCCCAGGTAGTGAGCTCACAGGTTTCTATTGTTGAATGGCTCCATTTGTCACATACTCCAAAAAAGACAATTTCCACCATGGTTGTGCTATATGGGGAAATGATTTTAGAAGGCTGTCACTGCAGTCGCCAGCTACTTGGCTTGGAATTGGATACAGTTTATATTCCCTTGTCATTATCCACATGGGATCAATGGTTGGAGAATTCTACTGCATTGCAGATTGCTCTGGAAGAATGGGTTGGAACCATATCTTGTCATCCTCCCGCAGATCCCCGATTTCAGTTGATATGCAATGTGGATCTGGTTTTTGAATCAATTTTAACAGCCCAACCATTATCTAATGCAATTACGGTGTATGCTGATGGTGGGAATCATTATGGAGCCTGTGATTGGCAGCAGGATGGTAAATGGGTCACAAAAATTACACCCCTTCAAACCTCTCCACAGCGTGCTGAATTGGCTGCGGCTATCTTGGCGTTGCAGCACTTTTCTTCACAAAAGTTTAATCTTATAGTTGATAGCTTGTATGTTTACCAAACCTTAATTAACATAGAGTTTGCCTATCTCTCTCCTTCTACTGACAACAACCTGCTTAGCTTATTTCTTACTTTGCAGCAGCATATGCAATGATGTGTGTATATCCTCTTTTTGTTGCTCATATTCGAAGTCATCAGCCTTTTCCGGGTATTATCCAAGAGGGAAATAATGCAGCTGATGCCACTGCAACCTTGCAAAATTCCTGCTTAACCATGGCAACCTTAACCCCATGGGAAAGTCATAGTTACTTTCATCAGAATAAAAAAGCCCTTATCAAATGGTTTCGCCTTTCTGCAGAGGAGGCTGCAGCTATTATACAACAATGTCCTATGTGCAGCTTACAAGCAGCTGCTCTCTCTCAGGGTGTCAACCCTAGAGGGACGCAATGCTACCAGCTGTGGCAAATGGATGTCACCCAGTATCCTGGGTTTTCCCCCTGGAAATATTTACATGTCTCAATTGACACTTATTCAGGTTTCATAATGGTTACCCCTCAAAGGGGCGAAGCCACAAAACATGTTACTAATCATTGTTTGCATATCTTTACTATTTTGGGCTCCCCTCAGGAGCTGAAGACTGATAATGGGTCTGCATACACTAGTTCGGCTTTTGCCACCTTTTGTTCCACCTGGAACATAGTGCATAAATTTGGCATTCCTTTTAATTCCACAGGTCAAGCTATTGTGGAGCGCACTAATCAGACTCTCAGGCATGCATTGGACAATCAAAAAACAAAAATAGGGAACATAGGGCACGGATTGCCAGGGTTACAAAATAGCTTAAATATTGCATTATATACTTTAAATTTTCTCAACTTGACTGGTACACCAGCCACTTGACTGGTACACCAGCAGGTATTTTTTTTCTTTTCCTTCTTCAGGAGGCACGAGGCCACTGGTGTTATAAAGAAAACTACCTGACCCCACTTGGAGGGGGCCAGCTTCCTTGATAATGTGGGGTCATGGCTATGCAGCAGTTGAAGACAAGAATGAAGTTGTTTGGGTTCCTGGTCGTCATGTCTGCCCTTATCACAAGCCAGAGGTGTAAAAGGAAGAACCATGGGATGTGGGGAAAAAACTCTTACATTAAGGATGTGTCTTGAATTGCTCAATTGGAGAACAAAACTGATTGTTGGGTATGTATGCATATGCCTACGCATAAAACCGCAGGATTGCCATTGGTAGCTGTTCCTTTGAATGAGTCGCAATGGAAGAACATTGATTTTTCTAGTTATCAGGTGTTACAAGCTGCGGATGAGAACAAGACCATGATTCCATTGAGCAGCCGTATACAAGAAACTGCTGGGGTATGTTGGACTCATAACATCAGCCATAGAAATTTAACAGATCTTGGTCGATATCCTCATTGTAATTTCACATTGACAAGACAGAATACAATGCACAATAACACATTTTTAAATAACACTCTTAATGTATTTATGCACAACTTTACTGGACATGACTGTGCTGCGCTAGTCACGAGGAATTGCCCTCAGATACAGAATTACTGTTCAACAAGTGTAACCACGGGAGGCAACTCATTTCTTTGCAATATGATTTTGGAACTTGCTCAGCTTATTTTCTCCCAGGACAACAAGACTGTAAATATCATCGGTCAGAATTTGTGGCTGTTGTGCACAAGGAGAGGTTTGTGCTGTGATACATGCACACTGCTGCATGTATATTACTGATTCATCCCCTAACATCATGGCCACTATACAACACATGGAGGAATCCATTAGAGAGAATCCTTTGGTGAATTATGGGGTCCCTTCTGATTTTTGGTCATTCTTTTGGTCCTGGCTTCCTAACTCTGCTTGGCCTCGATCTATGATTATAGGCATTATAATTGTTGCTGTATGTTTCATTTTCCTTTTTGCTGTTTTCAATGTCTCCCTGGACTGCTAACAACATGTAGAGACGTGACAAAGCCCTCAAGGGATCAGTTCCTATTGTCTGCAAAAACCTACCAAGGACTACGTTGGCATGAAAAAAAAACAAAAACAGGGGAGATGTGGGAACTATGATTCTTTGTTCTTTGTGTACGTGCCAGGACAACGGAGCCTTCTGGTGGTTGGCTGGAACACAGAGCAAGGAGCAAGGACAAATTGTTGCCATTTCTAACCAGAATTGTAGAAAACTTAAGCTTTGCAGCCTTGTATGCTTTATGCGAATGATCAGTGCATGTTGTGTGATGTAATGCATTTTTGATAGGACATTAACAAAAATTGCTATGTTAACAAAGATTGCTTCTAATAAAAGAGGGTTTCGGAGTTTGCTCTGGGCTCTCATCCTGAGACAATCTTACGTTGTGTCTTCTTTCCATGAGAGACCACCACAGTTCCTGAAGAAATCTACCTCCTTGATTAATATGGAATATCTTTAACAGCTACTTTGGCCTCTAATTTTTGAATTCACTTATGGCTATTAAGAGTCTGATAATACTGTATTTCCCTGAAAATAGGACCTATCTTGAAAATAAGTCCTAGTCTGATTTTCACAACTGTGCCGAATATAAGCCCTTCCCCTAAAGTAAGCCCTACTTAAGAGCCTGTGTGGCTGGCAGGCCACTCATTCTGTCTGGTTGCTGCCAACAGGAGGCAGGTGGGGTTGCTGCAGTCATGAAGCAAGGCAGTAGGGTTGGAGAACAAAACAAGGTGGGAAGTGTGGAGGATAAAGTCAAGTAGGTGGGTAAAGAATGAAATGAGGTGGGTGGTGGAGGATGAAGCTTTTTCTCTTTGGATTGTGGCTGAGCAACACATCGGTGCTGTGGTCACAAAGCGAGGTGATGGGGGAGTGAATGATGAAGCTCCAAGAATATTCTTGGCCACCTGGCCTGCAGAACCCTGATGCTGGCAGAGTGAATTAGCAATGGCCAGAGCAGTGTCTGCCATATTTCACCCAGCAGTGGACAATGGGGGCCTCCTGCCACCATTCACATTCCACCACCAGTTGCCTGGAGCCCTTGGGGGGTTTGCCTTGCCACCTACTTTCCAGCTCCCACTCAGCTCCCCTCACTTCCTCAAAGCATCCCTTTACTAACCTGCTTTCCATATAGCTATAATTTGACTGTAGAAATGCTTGCTTTAAATTCAACTCTAGAAATTCTAAGCCACAAAAAAATATAAAATGTTAAAAGATTGCTGTAGAAAGGCAGAGCATAATACTTTGTTATATAGGAATGATATGTCATATCTTATAGATAAACTAAAAATTTCAATTTCTTATGTCACAAATATTTGTCTCTCACACCATGTCTGGCTAATTTAGAAACAGGAGAAAATAAAATTTGATGTCCAGTCTCAGTGAGTTTCCATATTTAAAGATTAGGATTTTAAATTATATATTAGTTGTTTTGTTTATATCAACATGAAAAAGAATTTCTAAGAAGCTTTCTAAATTAGTAAATTTAAATGTATCTCCTACCATATAATACAAATGAAAGAAGATCTGGATAAGATGATCTAGAATTTCTCAGAGTGTTTGACAGAAGGTAAATGTGATTATAATGTCAGTAAGTTGGAGGTTAATTTATATTTAAGGAGTTTTTTCCTATTTACATTATTTCAAATGAATATTACACTATTAAATCAGTTTCCCTGATGAGGGCATTGGTCAAGATTTTTCTAGTAAATTATAATTGTATATTGGGGAAAATGATTATAGCTTTCCACACTTTCAGTCTTAACATTAAACATTTAGTTATCTCCACTGAGGACTGAAACATCAGATTCAATTCCTGTTGCTGCTCAAACCAAAAACTGTTATTGACTCTAATGAAACGCTAACAAACATTGAGGTCCTGGTTTATTTTGTTTCAATACTTGGACTTAATACTGCAAGATGCATATATGTGTGTGCACACACATAAAGCTCGTGTTATGGGATCACATTAATTTTAAAAATAACTACTAAATTTATTTTTTGCATAATTTGAACTTCTGCTAATACTATTATAGTGAACTTTTAAGTTAATGGACCATTCAGTGCAATGGGTGACAGTTCCTCATAAATATCCGTGAAGTCAAATTGCATAATTCCTGAAGATTTATATCATTTGTATAATGATAACATTATACAAATGATATTAATTGACATAAATGATTATTTGTGTCATTTGCATAATGATGTCATTATATAGATGTTGCAAATCATTGTGAATGATGTAAAATTAACTTAAATTTAACTGCCAGATTAATCATCCAGATTATTTCAGATACATTTAACTGGGTATCAGTGAGATATCCAGACAGAACTTTGGTTTCCTGCATCTGAAGTCTGCACATGGACTTTTATCACACGAAGGTTTCACTATATTTTGCATCAGTTTCACTGATGAAGAATTTTTAAAGTATCTGTAGAACTTAAAAGCAAGTATTTTTCACTGAAGAGCAGTGATCAGATGTTTGGTCAGCTTTAGTGTTTTCAGTTCGACTCTTTGTTCTTGATACTATTGCTGCTTTTATCAAAAGCTTAGCAAAAATCAATTGGGGCTCTAAAGACACAATCCCTTTTTATGAACAATTGAAGGAATTGGATAAAATTAACATTTATTACATTGGGGACTTGGGGAATAATGAGTTTGACTGCCCTATTCCTTAGTGGAAAGTTGATTTAAATAATGTGGTTAATCTCCTTTGATCTAAAAAAAAAAGCAGACACAAAAAGCAGTTTTGTGAATGCTGAGATGACTGCCATTTCCTCACTGCTACTATTTTTTTTTTCAAGATGATATCCAGCTGATAGCACCATGATTTATTTTTAATTTAACATTTTTACGGAGATTAATGGCACTGGAGAACAATGAGAGGTTGGATGTGAGAAGATATCTTGGAAGAAATTGTAACTTTATAGTGGTACAAAGAAGTAACAAAGGAAGAGGAGAATATGACTGAATAGAGTAGCAGAAAGAAGAGAAGGATGTGGTAGGTGTGCAAAGAGTAGAGGATGAAAATAAGGGAAACAACTGAAGTTCTGAAACAGGAGTGTCAAACTCATGTTATCATGGTGGCATAACATGAAGTTTTGGGACTTTCCCCTCTTTGCTAAATTGGGCGTGGGCGTGGCCAGCGCGTGACGCATCTGGCCCATGAGCCAGGAGTTGGACAGCCTTGTTCTAAAACATGGATATAGGAATAGGAGACAGGCCTGAATTATCTCCAGTGGCAAATTTGGAGTGCCTCAACACAGAAAAGCAGCATAATCAGCAAGGTTGATTATGGACATGGTTGATATGCTGTCATCTTAAAGCCATGAGGTTGAATAGAACTACAGCAACTGTCAAGGTGTCTTGAAGAACAAAATAAATCTTTGAAAATCATGGCCTGAAGAGGACTGTTTATCTTAATTGCTGAAAGGAAAGGAAAGCTTAGAGATCAGGCACTATCCCCTGGACTTATCTGCACTGGAGTACTGGTATAGATTGTGGAAGTCAAGGAACCAGAATTGTGGGCATTAAGCATAAGTGAGTGGCAGTAGTTGGCTCTTTCAGTGAGGTGCAGGACAAGATGGTAGTAGCTGAAGCATGTGACACTAGGCAAGAATTCTGAGTCCAAGGGGCCATTTTTGCAATCACTGGCAGAGCTACATAGTATAGGGAGTACTGGGGAAGTAACGGAAGCTTCTGAGATTCTGCACTGTTGGGTCTGGGAAGATAGATGTAGGTCAGGAAGCTAGGATATTGAAGGAAGGATCCTTTCTTCAAAATCCAGCTCTTAGGATAAGATACTGATTTTATATTTAATATAAGTTTTGATAGAATATAAATTTAATAACCTAACTTTAATATAACTTAATAATTCCACTAACTAATCATTTTAGCAGTCAGGAAATTTCACACAAATATAATGCATTTTGATTCAGAAACCTACTTTTGATCCAGCTCCCAGAAGTTGGATCATTAGGAAACTTGGCCTCAACCTGCTACTGTTTAATGCAAAGTCCCTCTGGAATAAAATTTCATATGGACACAATATGGGAATAGATGAATAAGTAAATCTGGTATGCTTAATTGGTTGGGCAGTGGCAGGGACACACCTTACCATTGTTAGAAGATTGTCTTGGCCCTACAGTAGCTTAGATGAGAGGAGAGGAAAATGTGAGACAATGATTTTTCATGGAACCTTTACAAAAACCAATTCTACCACACAATTCCCAGGTTTACCTTTGTGTAAGATTGGGTAGCAGAGACATTTAAAGCTGCTGGTAGTGTATTGCCCACTGTGCTCACTAACAGTGGTATTTCTTGAGAGACTGGTGGTAGAAATTCCCAAATACTGGAAGATTTTAACATATAACTTTGACATGGAGTGTGAAGGTGATCAGGATTTAATGACCATCATATTAGCCATGGACTTGTCGCAGTTCACTTGACATTGACTTATATGGAGGAGATCACATGTTAGATCTAGTTTTAATTTTGGAGTATATGACTCTTAAACCAAGAGCTATGGTAGCACAGTGGTTAGAATGTAGTACTGCAGGTTAACCCTGCCCACTGCCAGGAGTTCAATCCTGTCTGGCTCAAGATTGACTCAACCTTCCATTCTTCTGAGTTTGGTGAAATGAGAACTCAGGTTGTCAGGGACAATACAAAAATAATACTGATATTATAAATTTCCCAAAGAGTGCTGTAAATCAATATGGATGGTATATAAGTCTAAGATATAAGTCCTATTTGGAGGTAAGCAACATTGTGTTCAGTACATGACTGTGGTTAATGTCCATGGAGATTTTCAGTCATCCAGGTCATGATTGTTGTAAAGATGCTTTTTTGCAAGACATAACTGGACTTTCTGGTTTTTCTTTGAAGTTGTTTCACTTCTTATCCAATAAGCTTTTTTCTTTGAAGACATTTTGCTTCTTATCCTTCCATTCCCCACTACCCAGTCAGAGCTGGAGAAGCTTCTTGGGAGAGAAGTGAAATGTCTTCAAAGAAAAATCAGAAAATCCAGTTGACTCTTGGGAGAAAAAAGCATCTTTGTGACTTACCGTCATTAGTTGACTTTCTGGTCAAATACCATTATCTGTGAACTCTGTCAGGATGATGGGCCTGTTCAGATGATCTGACCATTCATAAGAAATATGAATGGTTTATGAGGCTACTTGTTGAATTTCATAATGATCTGACTTTTTCCATGAATCTGACTAAGATGTTGGATGTAACTGCTCCCAAGATGCTTCTCTCCGAACATTAATTTCAGAGTGCTACTTGGTTTATCATGTGTGTTCTGACCCAAACCCTTTTCCAATAAAACAAACATGAACCAAAGGGAACAGAAACCTTTTTATGATTCTTATGAATACCCACTTAAAAAGTTGCTGCAAACTAATTAATTTTGATAAGCATGAGCCTTGCCAAAACTGTGCGAGACTGCCAAGAATAACAGATAAGGTTACCTAGAAATATTTTACAAGAGCCTTTCTATACCAACTAAGATATTGTAATGTCCATGAGGCTCAAGTTTCAAAATGTCTTTGCTTCCTGCAAAGAGCATCCTATACACAGCTGGCTTTTATCTTCTTGAAGGAGGAGCCATTACCTTGCAGCCTTAATCCCAAGTCGCCTATGCTGCTACAGCTGCACTTTCTTGCGAGCAGCCCTGCATGCACGTGCACTTAGCACAGGCTCCTTGGGAACCTCCTCATTGCTGCTGCCAGCCCCTACAATCTCTGAAGGCAGCAGTTCACTTCCTAATGGTCCTGGCCCCTCATCTGAGTCCTTACTCTCCTCAGCCGTCTGTACCTGCTGCTGGTTAACCACAACAAAGTATCCCTAAGAAATGAAATAAAGAGATACCTGGTGAAAAACAAAAAGAAAATTTGAGTGATCATACGTACATACCTTTGTTTAAACTGCACAATAAAAGTTACAAATGTTCTTATCATTCAACAATTAGCTGTATCTGAAGTCCAGCAGCCCTGCTCATTTCATTTTGGGAAGAAATGATCAGGAGTGCCAATGCTCTTGCTGACTGCTGTAATGAGCTTATGATATTTTCTCATTCTAATTAGATATTTGCTCAGAGTTGGGTGCCACTTAGATGGAATCAAATTTATTAAACTGGCATAATGTTTTGCATATCATCTGGGATTTGTTTAAGATTGTAATAACTAAGGAAGTTGGTAGGAGTTTCTTCAGTATGAGCTATGCTGCAATGGGGCAATGATAATTTATGTTGGTTATCCAAGAGAGACAGTATAGTCTGAAGACATTTTCATAGTCATGTGGCCAGCATGACTATAGACCAAGGTGCACGGAATACTGTTACCTTCCCATCAAAGTGGTACCTATTTATCTACTTGCATTTGCATGCTTTCAAACTGCTAGGTGGTAGAAGCTACGGCAAGAACTTACCCTGTCGCACAGTGCTTGGGTCTCAAACTCAGGCTGTCAGCTTTCCAAGTTCAATCTTAAAAGAGGTAGTGTTGTGTCCTGTCTTGCAGCTAACTTTTGATCCAGCTGTATTGAGAACTTTTGTCCAGTATCCAAATTTCTTTCCTGGAGTGTTTTTGGAGAAACCAACTTCATACTGTAGGTTCCTAAACTAACCAAATTATCTGGATTCATTCCAATCTGAACTGAGTTACATGCATAGGATGAAATAGCATTGGTTTATTTGATGAATCATCCAATCTCAGTTGAGTGATGGCCCTGGTGGTTGTTCTAAATAGGTTTGCCCTTTATATGAACAAGTACATCCCTCAGTTGGAGATCTTCATGGATTCATACCTCCTGCTGCAACAATGGATTAAAACAGTAGCTATGGCAGAGGGATTTCCCAGTTTAAACTGCTATGCCAGTCACAACCTTAACTGGACAAAGAAGCTCAGATGCCAGTGATTCATACTTATTAACTCTCAACTTATTATCACTCAACAACGGCAACAAACTCTATTTAGAGATTTGAAGAGGATCTGGGAGCTACAACTGGTGCAAATGCAATGGTCAAGATGTTAGCATAATAATTTCAAATGGATTATAAAGTCTACATGGCTTGGAAAACAGAAATGGAAGTTGTATGTACAAACTCTAACCTTTTTTCATCTTAATACCCTACATAAATATAACTTGCATCTAAACCTGTGTCTTGGATCCTGGAATATAAATTGTAATTTATCTGTTAAGCATTTATGAAAAATATGTTTTAAAATTAATCTAAAAATATTACCTTTCAGAAAAGGAATAAAGGCATTATTATAAAACAATAACGCAACCTCAACCCCATGTTGTTTTTTGGACATTTCTTTTCATTGTCTCTGTGTGTTCATCTTTGACTATGGTGTAATATTTAATTCCATCTAAACTATTGAGAAATACAACAAAAAATGATATTAAAATATACTTTATCTTTTATATATACTGCTCCTTTATACTATAATGCAATTTTATGATCTATTCATGTGTATTGTAAAACTTACTGATACTTACAAAGAGCATGTAAGTATATAATTTTAACAGATTAAAATCTAGGGGGAAAAAAACCTATGGATTTTCCTCTTGCTCTATATCTGTACTAGATACTAACCTGAGTCCAGCTAATAAGCACAATATAGGTTTTACAGTTCAGTGAAATATTTTTCAACTATGAATTATTCTCAGTGCTAACACTGAATCTTTCTTTTTTCCAGTATTGTTAGTCTCTTGGTGAATTCTCTTGTGCCTCACTTACTGCAGAACTTCAAGCCTGATAAGAAAATCAATGCTGCCAGCAAAGGTGTGAACAGATGTTTTATCTCCACATTGTGTGCATAAATGCAAGTGCTCTGATGTAAATTGATCAAACTGTAGAAACAAATCATTTAAGATTTGTGCAGTGATTAATAACAGAGGCCAGTAATCAAATCTCCCTGCCACCATCGCATCTGTTAGAGAGACTTTCTAGTTTGCCCTATTATGCAAATGTGCAATAAAATAAATACATTACTTGGTTTAGCAGCTGGTTAGAAAACATTGTTCTAGGTGATTATTTCTAATGCATTGTTTTTACCACTGATGGATGTTAATGCAAACTAATTCACTTTTGTTCATATGGCAGATCATACATTTAAAAGGGAAGGAGGAAAAACCAAATATATGGTTTTCTGATTCTCAAATGCCTTTTCTTTTCACAGTACTCATGAAATGGGACAGATACATGTATTAAGTCCAAAATCCAAAAATCATGTTCTATAGATATATCCCCTAGTTTGATTGCATTCTGCCGAATAGTCATACAATTCATCGCAAAGGCACAACCTGGGTTTCTTTATTGGGTAGAACGTGGATGTCTGATATGAATATTTCTATGTCCTGTAAGTAAAATATGAGGTACTATTGTCTATTTCACAGGTGTCAAATTTGATCGTGACATGTGTTGCCTTTGCGGAGCCAGGATGAGCATGGCCTGCACATGATGCATCTGGCCCATGGACTGCCAGTTTGATACAATTGGGCTATTTTATTTATTTATTGACTTTACTCAGCAAATTCATCATTGATTTTTATTTCAGATGCCATATTTGTATTCTAATCTCAAAGTTTGCTGCTTATGTTATTTTAATGGACTGGTTTTGGACAATTTTATAAGACACTGGAAGTTGTTCATGGAGTTTCTGCTAAATACAATAGTAAATTGTTAACAGAGGATTTTGAAGATTAGCATATTTTTTTGTGGGGAGGGGAGATGCCAGTTAATAATTTGTTTTTATAACTAAAACTTTGGATTGACCCGATTGATTGAGATTATATTTCTATATATGAGATACTTCTTAAATAATAGTGATGTAAAATAGTACTAGACCAAATATAAAAAGTATATGGAGATAAGAAGTTCATAATTATTTGTAGTTTCATTATGCAAAGAAGGATTTACTAGATGTGAGATATATTTTTCCAACATTCATTCAGGGTAAGCAATGCATGTTCAATGTTTAATGTTGATTCTATATATATGTTGTGCACACTTCTTTATTATTATTTTTTCTCCTTTTTGCCTTATCTGTAATTTTAGTTTTTTGTTTTGGTTTGTTATTGTCTTCATAGTTTATTTAATATGTAATATCTTCTCTTTGAAATAAAAAAAAATATCCACACATTTTAATGGACTGGTATGAAATATTTGGTCCATTCAAAGAGATTTAAGCTTCCACATAATGGTTGTACAGCACCTCATATTCAGTTTCATACAAGCACATCAGTATGTAATGACGTAACTCCTACCTTCAGTTTTTGAAAGCAGATTCATCTTTTCACAGGACAACACCATGCAGCTCTCAGGACATAACTGATTTAAAGAATTGCAGACAATGCTATGAGGTACAAACCATTATTTTGGAATCAAACATAAATCACTATATATGGCATTTCAGATAGGAGGACTCCTTCAATAGAAACAGAGCCTAGATAACTAGTTTGTTAGATGCATGAGTTCATGCAAGAGGAAAAAAGTATACCCAAATCAGCAGACTCTGATTCCCATAAAGACTGCATATACTCATATAGAGAGATTCTCAGCCATCCAGGTCATGATTGTCCCAAAGGCACTTTATCAAAGGCAACTGGACTTTCTGCTTTTTCTTTGAAGATATTTTGCTTCTCATCCAAGAAGCTTCTTCAAAGAAAGACCAGAAAGTCCAGTTGCCTCTTGAAAAAGCACCTTTGGGACTGCATGTACTCAAATATTCCAATAAGTATATCAATGAATTATGTTCACCACCACCCCAAAGAAATTAGCACAATCACTATAGATTATATATTTTGCTTCCTACGATTGATAATTTTAAATATTTTTATGTTACCTTTAGAAAAGTATTGATTTTATATATTTCCAAACATGGTAACAGTTATATATTTTTTTCTAGCCATAAATGCAGGATAACAAAGGATATTGCAATTTATTTCACATTACTTGAATTGCTTTTCCGCCACACTTTAAAAGTGCTTTTCTCTGGTAATAGTTTTCAAGCTGTAAATTTTTTTCTCCCACCTCATTTGCAGTATAGCCTTTGGGAGAATTACATCCCAAATGCTACTTGACTAGCATCATAAAAGATGCAGATGTGTACTGGGACAAAAAACTTTCCACTTCTCCTATCTCTGGATAATAGTTTAGCATTATCTTCAGCATCAAGATAAAGAAAAATAAAGATAAAGGAGCGTTGATAAGTAAGAATTCAGATAATAACAGAATTGGGATAGCAACAGATGGAATTTTTCTACAGCTCACATTTTAATGCAAATCTCAAAGTGGCCACTAGTTAGGCTGTGCATAACTTTGAAAAAACTATTTGCTTTGTCAAGCAACCTGCATTTTTGAGGTAAAAATGTGATCCAAAGTGACATCATTCTTCAACTCTCTATGCTTCTAATCATATTGCAAAATAATGAGAGATAGGGTATGCCAAGTCTCTTTTGAAAAGTGTTGGCAGCTTTAGCACAACAGCCCTGGTTTTCTGTTGAAGGTAATATACTTCTTTTCTGGAATAGAGAGATTGACATTCAAATTTGAATTTTTGCTTTAGGTAAAAGTGAACAATATCTCTATTTCCACATATTGAGATGGGTTGGGTTGAGAGAGAGAGTATACATGTAGAAAACTCTTAAAAACATCACCGGCTACAGCAAACCTCCTCCCCAGGCAGAAGGAAATCAACAACTAGCAGATGACCTGAATGTGTTTTACTGCAGGTTTGAAAGGAAACTATAGCCACCTATCTCCACAACCCCCATCTCAAACACACTAACAACAGCCAAGCCTCCTACAACATATAAAACATATAAAACATATAAAACATATAAAACATATAAAACATATAAAACATAAAAAACATATAAAACATAAAAAACATATAAAACATATAAAACATATGGACTACTCGACCAGGGTAAATCTATAGATGCAATTTACATAGACTTCTGCAAAGCCTTTGATTCAGTGGTATACACCAAACTACTGTTAAAACTAAATTCTTACCTTACAGACCTCTTAGGAATGGGGTGAGGTCAACAGTGGTTAGTTTGAGGTTAAACAAGTGGAGGTTAGAGGATGTAACAACAGAGTGAGGTAATGCATTCCAGGCATTGACCACTCTGTTGCTGAAGCTGTACTTTCTGCAGTCAAATTTGAAGCAGTTTACATTGAGTTTGTATCTGTTGTGTATTCTTGTATTCTTGTGGTTGAATCTGAAGTAGTCATTGATGGGTAGGATATTGTAGCAGATAATTTTGTGTGCTACACTTAAGTCTAACCGTAGGTGGCATAGTTCAAGGTTGTCTAAGCCAAAATCTCAAGCCTGGAGATATAGGGTATTCAGTTGCGAGCAGAGGAGCGTAGTACTCTTCTCGTGAAATACTTCTGGACTCGCTTGATGTATTAATGTCTGATATGCAGTGCGGATTCCAGACTGATGAGCTGTATTTGAGTATTGGTCTAGCAAAAGTTTTGTATGCTCTAGTTAGCAATTAAATATTTCCAGAGGAGAATCTTCATAAGATTAGATTTACAACTCTTAATGCCTTTTTGGCAATGATGTTACAGTGAGCTCTTGGTGCTTAGGTCATTAGGTCAGAACGCCAAGGTCCTTGACAGAGTGAGGATCATCAATGAGGTCATATTCACCTATTTGGTGTACTGATTTTTTTTTACCAATGTGTAGGACAGAGAATTTGTTGGTCAAGATTTGGAGTTGCCAAATGTTTGACCATTCAGACACATAATCAAGGATAGTAGCATTGTCAGTGGTGACCTCACCCCATTCCTAAGAGGTCTGTAAGGGGCGTGCATAAGTGCACCATTGTGCCTACTGTCCTTGTCCTGTTGTCCCCATCTATTTGTACCTATTTCCTGTATTCTTATTCATGTTTATACTTATATCTATTATCTTGTAAGCGATTGACAAATCAAATAAATAAAATAAATAAACTGACCCCAACCCATTGGGTTCACAACTGGTAATCACAGAAAAAGAAGTGCAAGATCTATTTCACAGACAAAACCCAGGGAAAGCACCAGGGCCAGACAAGATCTTGCTTCTTGCTTAAAAGTCTGTGCTAACCAATTGGTTCCCATCTTCACCTGAATTTTCAATAAATCACTAGAGATGTGCTATATTTATTCTTGCTTCAAACACTCTACTATAATCCCAGTTCAAGACAACAACGAATCTGCATACAGATGGGAGGTTGTACAACTTGCCTCGTGGTGTAACCAGAACAATCTGGAACTGAACGCACTCAAAAACATGGAAATGGTGGTAGATATTAGGAGAAACCCTCCCATGCTATCACCTCTTACAATACTAGACCACACAGTATCAACAATAAAGACCTTCAAATTTCTAGGTTCCATCATATCACAAGATCTAATTTGGACATCTAACATCAAAAATATCATCAAAAAAGCACAACAAAGAATGTTCTCTCTGTGCCAACTCAGAAAGCTCAAATGGCCCAAGGAGCTGTTGATACAGATCAACAGAGGAATTATTGAGTTTGTCATCTGCACCTCTATAACTGACTAGTTTGGTTCTGTAACCCAACAAGACAGACACAGACTTCAGAGCATAATTAGGACTGCAGAAAAAAAATTATTACCAATCTTCCTTCCATTGAGGACCTGTATACTGCATGAGTCAAAAAGAGGGCTGTGAAAATATTTACAGACCCCTCACATCCTGGACAAACTATTTCAATTCCTACCCTCAAAATAATGCTATTGAGCACTGCACACTAGAACAACTAAACACAAGGTTAGTTTTTTTCTGAATGCCATCACTCTGCTAAGAAAAAATTCCCTCAACACTGTCCAACTATTTACAAACTGTTACGTTCGGAGCATGGGTGAGAAAGAATGGAGACAAGCCTTTGAACGGTGAACTTCAGCTCTTTATTTACATAGTGACTTCTAGCTTCTATAGCAGTTTTAACCCGCCTTATATAGGCAAACCCTGTAACTATTAACCAATAACCAACGAGGAGCGCTAGCTCTCATAACCAATAGGAACTCTCTGTTAAGGGCCAATCAGATTCCCCAGAGCGGGCCACTCCGATCCGGCCATTTAACAACCAATCAGAAGTGCAGGGCCAGAACCCTGCACTTACTCCAAGCTCACGCTTTATTAAAACTTTATACATTCACAACACCCCTTCCCCCTGGCTTCTGTTTGCAGGGCGCAGTTACATAGTCCTTTAGGTAGGACGGTTGTTTTATTAGTCTCTTTGATTTTCGCTGTGTCATTTGGCTGCAATCACGCTGAGGTAGATTGTTGTTTGGCAGTGGGGCTGTTTCTGGTTCAGAGTTCATTTCCCCGTCGTTGCCCATGTTCTCTGTAATTCCCTGAGGTTCAACTGTTTCCCTCTCTGGTTCCACTTCCTGAGTCTCTATTATACCGTCGTTCCCTTCGAACGGGTTTTCTTCTTCTTGGCATTTGTCTTCTTCCGTACCTCCCCCCCTTCAGTCTGGTCATAAGGGAGTTCAGGACTGCCTGCCGGAAGCCGCGATCATAATTGATCGATATGGCGTTTCCATAGTTTATCGTCAAGGCATTGTACAAGGCAGGATCTTGGGCCGGTTACACAAACTACTGTCACCTCCACCCACAATGGGTCGCCTGATAGGTTTTTAGCGTATACCAAATCTCCTACCTGGAAGGCACGACAGTGGTCGCTGGATCCTAGTGGTTTTTCCGGTTCGTAAGCTGGGTGTAACTGGTCGAGGTGGGAGCGGAGTTTTCATCCCATTAGCAGTTCGGCGGGAGTTTTGTTGGTGACGCTATGTGGTGTGATGTGTTGTAAAAAAAGGATTCGATTGATCTTGTCGTCAATGTAGTTGTAGTCTACCTTCTGTCAGGTTTTCTTCACAAATTGTACTTTGCCATTGGTCGCAGGGTACGCAGGCGAGGTGAGCGCATGTCGAATGTCGTGGTCAGTGAGGTACTGCTCGAACGACAGTGCTGTAAATTGGGGGCCGTTATCGGATACCAGGACGTCTGGTAGTCCATGGGTTGCAAATAGTCTTTCCAGGGTTTTGATAACCGCCTCGGAGGTTGTAGTCGTCATGCGATGAATCTCAAACCAATTTGAATAGGCGTCGACGGTTAGTAGAAAGGTGTGGCCTTTGGTCGGCCCTGTGAAGTCCAAGTGAATTCGGGACCAGGGTCCACGTGGTGTCTCCCATTCAGTAGGAATGGCTTTAGGTGGGGTGTTGCTCACTTCCTGGCATTTTGGACAAGCTTTAACCCAATGTTCGATTTGCTTGTCAATGCCCGGCCACCATGCGTAGCTTCGTGCAACGACTTTCATTCGCACGATGCCGGGGTGGCCATCGTGCAAGGTTCTCAGAAGCGCTTTCTGGAGTCGTTCTAGGATAACGACTCTATCGCCCCAGATGACACAGCCTTTTTGGGAGAACAACTCGGTTTGTCGAGTCTTGAATGGTGTGAAGTCATCTGATAATTGGTCCAATGGCCATCCGCATTCTACCCAGCTTAGGACTCGCGCTAAGTGGGGTCTCGTCTGGTTTCTCTCGCAATATCTCGGGCGTTTAATGGCAGCGAGTTGAGTGCCTCAATTTGCAACGTGGTTACCATTGGTGCAGGATCGTCGAGAGTTTCTGGAAGTGGTGCTCGGCTCAATGCGTCAGCGTGGGGAATGGATTTCCCCAGGCGGTATTGCAGCCGATAATTATAAGCAGCCAAGAATTCTGACCAGGGAGTCATCCTGGGGGATAATATGTAGGGAGTCGGCTTATCTCCAGCTATTATCCCCAATAACGGTTTGTGGTCAGTCACGACAGTTAAAGCCCGGCCATACACGTACTCGTGAAATCTTTTAACGGCCGATACAATTGCGAGGGCTTCTTTATCAATTTGTCCATAATTTTGCTCAGTTTTTGAAAGTGTCTTTGAAAAATATGCAACAGGGGCTTTGTTTCCATTCGGCAGTACATGGCTCAAAATGGCGCCCACTCCGAAAGGCGAAGCATCACATGTTATATTTAACGGCAAAGTCTCGTTATACTGCATGAGTACAGAGTCAGAAGTGAGCAGTTTTTTCACGTTGCAGAACGCCTGTTCTTCTCGGTGATCCCATAAACAATTTGCTTTCTTATCTAACAACCGGTGTAATGGTTCAGCGACCATTGCTTTATGCGGTAAAAATACATTATAAAAGTTGATGAGGCCTAGGAACGCCTGGAGATCGGCCTTGTTTCGTGGCCTGGGAGCGTTTTTTATCGCCCTTAGTTTACTTTCAGTAGGGTGAATACCCTGGCTATCAATTAGGTACCCTAAAAACTCAACACTGTCAGTACACAATTTACATTTGTTTTTTTTATACTTTAAGACCGGCCTCTTGGAATTTTTTTAGGACTAATTTTAACCGGTCCAGTAAGATTTTTTTTGTAGGGGCCTCAATTAATACATCATCAAAATAGGGGACCACGCCTTTAATCCCTTGTAATAACCCCTCCATAAGGCTCTGAAAAATCCCCGGGGCTACACTAACTCCGAATTGAAGCCGGGTACATTTAAAGGCACCTCGGTGCATCACAATCGTTTGTGCCTGTGCCATCTTTTCGTCAACAGGTAGTTGCTGATATGCCTGAGCTAAATCTAATTTAGCGAAGACTTTCCCGCCCCCCAGGGAGTGGAGGAGATGCTGCACCACTGGCACTGGATATGCGTTCTGCTGTAGGGCGTGATTCAAAGTGGCCAGGTAGTCCCCACAAATTTGGATCGACCCGTCTGGCTTAATGGGTGTTACGATTGGGGTTTCCCAGGGGGAGTGATCAATGGGCTCTAACACCCCCTGAGCTATCAGTTTGTCGAGTTGTTCATCGATTTTCAACTTTAAGGCAAACGGAACTCGGGCTTAAGTCGGATGGGAGCTATCTTTGGGTCTAGATTGAATGAAATTGGGGTCCCCTTGTACTCGCGTAAGCTGTCCACGAAGACGTCCCTGAACTCATGGATGAGGTCTCCCTCCCAGTCACTTCTGCTGACTTGGTTTATGCCGGCCACTTCAATGCCAAGTGGCGCGAACCATTGGAGGCCTAGTAGGCTAGGCCTGTCTCTATTGATGACAGTTAGTGGTAAGTACGCTGTGTGCTTATTGAAGGAGACTCGGACTCGGCAGGAACCAACGACGGGGATTCGATTCCCTTGGTAGTCCTTGAGGATGAGTCTTTGGAAGCAGAGATCTTGGCGTTGAATTGTGGGGATGAGTTGTTTAAGGGTCTTCCAGGACACCATCGAGAGGGACGATCCCGAGTCGACTTTCATGTGGCAAGGCTGGTTCTCGATGGCTACTGTGACTCATATTTTCTTGGTGTCTAAAGCTGAAGTGTGACCGATAGTGATAGTATGGTGAGCCTCTTCTCTCTGCAAAACTCGATTTTTGTAGGAGTGGTTTACTGGCTCTTGCCACACAGGATGGTTTCCTGTTGATTGGCGATAGTTAGTCCCTTTTGAGGCCTGGCCGGGTCCTGGTAAGCTTCAGCAGACCCGTCCGATGTGGTCTCGCTTTCTGCACTCATGGCAGAGTGCATCGTGGAATTTGCATTCGGACCTGGCATGGTTGGCCCCACAGCCAGTGCAAGGGTGTAAAGGCTTCGGGTGGTGGTCCCGGTCGGACTGCAGTCGATGGACCCCTTCTTCGTCGCTGTCTGACGATGAAGAGAGGTCCTCGTGATGCATCATTGCAAGCTGCCCTTCTGACCTGGATAACATGTCGCTTGTCAGTGGTGGTACTGGAGCACGGTTTTGGCTTAGCTGTGCAGCCGACTTCCTGGTTGCTTCTGCTGCAGTAGCATCGGCGATTGCGTCAGCAAGGCTGATGTCGCCTTTCGCTATCAACTTGCTTTGAACGCCTGGTGCATCTAGTCCCAGAACTATGCGATCTCTTAGTGCTTCTTCTAAATCAGTGAATCTGCAGAGGCCTCCCAAATTTCGGAGGTCTGCTATGAAGTCGGCCATGCTTTCTCCCTTTTGCTGGCTCCTCTGATAAAACTCGTGCTGTCTCACGAGTGTGGGCATGATCGGTGCGTAGTGATCTCGTAGGAGAGGTTCGAGGTCGTCCCAATCCATCGCCTTCACTTCTCGGGGTTTTGCTAGTGCTTTAGCCATCTTAAATACGGTTGGACCACAATGCGTTAGGAACACTGCCCGTTTCTTTCCTGGTGTGGCGTCCTTTAAGTTGTTGGTTTCTAAGAACATTTGAAAGCAATCCATGTAGGACTCCCATTCCTCCTCTACTGGGTCGAACAGAGCGGGTGGTACGACGATGCCAGACATGGTTCCGTTGTGTACCATCGTCTGTCATGTGCTCGGTGTTCTTCGAAGTTTCATTGGTTCAGATGTCTCCACATCCCAGATGCCAGTGTTATGTTTGGAGCATGGGCAAGAAAGAATGGAGACAAGCCTCTGAACGTTGAACTTCAGCTCTTTATTTACATAGTGACTTCTAGCTTCTACAGCAGTTTTAACCTGCCTTATATAGGCAAACCCCGTAACTATTAACCAATAACCAACGAGGAGCGCTAGCTCTCATAACCAATAGGAACTCTCTGTTAAGGGCCAATCGGATTTCCCAATTCTCTGTTAAGGGCCACTCCGATCCGGCCATTTAACAACCAATCAGAAGTTCAGGGCCAGAACCCTGCACTTACTCCAAGCTCACGCTTTATTAAAACTTTATACATTCACAACACTAACTATTTGCATTATTATTATTATTATTATTATTATTATTATTATTATTATTATTATTATTATTATTAATCTTCTCATCATTCCTTATCACCCATCCCCTCCCACTTGTGACTGTGTGGCTGTAACTTTGTCACCTGTATCCTCATGATTTATATTGACTGTTTCCTAGTATGATTTGATTGCTTATTTTATCCTATGACTATTATTCAGTGTTGTACTTTATGATTCTTGACTCTTGACAAATGTATCATTTCTTTTATTTACGCTGACAGCATATGACCAAGACAAATTCCTTGTGTGTCCAATCACACTTGGCCAATAAAGAATTCTATTCTATTCTATTCTATTCTATTCTATTCTATTCTATTCTATTCTATTCTATTCTATTCTATTCTATTCTATTCTGTTTGGCCAGTCACCCAGTCAGCCTTCATGGTTGCATAAGATGGAACTAGAATTCATATTCTCTTGGTTTCTAGTCTGATATCTTAACCACTAGACAAAGTTGCACACAGTCGTTCCTTCAGTATTTGATTTCAAAGGATTTTTCAAACTTCCTGGATACTTTTTTCTTTCATGATTTCAAGATTGATCTACTGTGCACAGAAATTCATCAAAATCCATTCTTCTGAAATTCAGTATGCAGGTCTGATTCTTTTCAGTTTCTTAGTCCCTGCATGTCACAGGTTCAAAGATAACATGGTTATTTTATCCACAGCATTCAACTTCAGTTCTCCCTTCCTGTTGGTAAGGATTATATACAGAATAGCATATTCTTTATTCTTTTTAAAAAATCTTTTGAAAATGAAGTTCTCAGCAAGATAGGACAGCAATTTATTGAATTTCTGATTCTTCACAGATTTAAATTCCCAGCAGATGTCAGGATAATTAACTCCCCAATTTTTATGAATGCATCCCTGTTTTAAAGAGTGGACATCTGATGCAGAAAGACCTTATCTGTATCTTCAGCTTGTCCAGATGGTCTAGAATAAACTCTGTAATAGTATTAGTTGTGTTTATTTGTCCTTCCACGCACATATTTTCAACAGGACTTCCATCCTTCTTTATGTGCCCTCAACTTAGGGCTTTTAAATAATTTGTGCCTAGTTTGGTTACAAAGTATTATTAAATTATTTTTTTCTAATTGTTAGAAACAATTTGATCATTTGTTATGATATCAGTTTTCTGAGTAACTAAGCACCAACACCCAATCTTGGATGTAGATATCTGAGCAAGTGTTTATATATCCATAGAGACTCTTCACATAAAATAATATGCTTTCTTTAATCTAATTTGCATGGCATGGAAAAAAAAAACCCTGGCAGAGAAAGAATGAGAAAAAGGGGGCAGGAAAATAGAACTGTGTTGGCGTAGAAACAAAGAATGAAAATTTTGGTACAGCAGGAATAAGATGCTCAAAAATTAATATTAAGACAAAATTAGTGGGGCTAGAAATTAAATCATTGCAGAATAATCTTGTGAGGATGAGCAGTATTAAGGGAAATGAATAAAACATGTTACACAGCTGCAGTGGGTAATTTTCAATATAGTATGTAACCAAAGAGAAGAGCAAGATTATTAAAAAAGACAACAGAGCCCATGGTAACAGGCATTCTAAACAGAAGAAGTAGGAAGAAGAAACACACTTTTTACGTGGATGTAAACCCAGCAGATTAGTGGCTTTTGCCATGTCATTGTACCCAGCTCAAATCATGATTTTTGCTAAGATGTGATACTCTGCAATTTCATGCAACAGTTGTACATATCAAGTATCCCACAGTTAAACAAATTCTCCTTGTCTCTTATCATACAAGTATTGTTATTACGAAGTGATAGAATTAAGAGTGTGCCAAAATCTGTCCTCCAACTTCCAAGGTTTTTCCCCCTCCTTCCCCTAAAAAATGGCTTTACTTGTAAACCCATTCTCAGAAGGCTTTTTCAGGTTCAAAACCAATATTTTTGTTCCGAACTAGCAGGCTCGTAATCCTGCACTTCTGATTGGTCCATGAACAGCGGGTCGTGATTGGTCGTTTAGAGCTAATCCGATTGGCTGGTAAATGGGCTGCCGCGATTGGACGCTCCAAGCATGGCAGGCTCAAATCTCTGTCATTGGACGCTTTAGCAGCAGCCAGCTCTATAAAAGGAGCTGCTGCTGCTAGGCTTTTTACCTCCGATCTGAAGTCACTAATAAAGAGCTGAAGTTACTATCCGAGGTCTCATCTCCGTTATTGCGCCCATCTTTCCAGACATAACATTGGCGACGAAGGTGGGATACGGAGATGATAGAGTTGACTAAACACTCACAGAGAATTCAGTGCATGTGGCTGAAGACACGCAGAGAACGGCAGAATGGCCAACAGTGCTATACCACCCGCTCCATTTGATCCAGCCAGTGAGTACTGGGACTCATATATGGACAAGTTCCAATTGTTCCTGGAATCTAACAAGGATGCTACATCGAGCAAAAAAAGGGCGGTTTTCCTAACACATTGTGGACCTGCCATCTTTAGAATGGCAAAAGCACTTGCCAAACCAGCTGAAGTCAAAACAATGGACTGGGATAACCTGGCTCCCATCCTGCACGCTCATTATGCCGCAGCAGTTCCAACTATCATCAGAAGACACGAATTCTACCAGAGGGAGCAATGTGAAGGTGAGAACATTGGGGACTTTGTAGCGGACCTACGAAATTTGGGTGGATTATGTGGTTTCATAAACCTAGTAGAAGCCATGAGAGATCGAATTGTTCTTGGACTAAGGGACCCCACGATCCAAAGCAAAATTATGGCAAAGGGAGACATCACCCTCGCAGATGCCATAGCCGATGCTACCGCAGCTGAAGCCACTCGCAAATCAGCAGCATGAATGCGCCGAGCAAATGGGGCCAGCCATCAAAGACCCAGCGACCCAGCCACATCCTCAGAGAAATACGCTTTATCCACCCACCACGAGGATATCGATTCCACATTAAATAGTGAAGAAGAAGAAGTCAACAGACTCAGGTCAGAGTGCGAACAGCGAGACCAGCGGGGCCGTAAATCCATTTTCCAATGCACTGGATGCGGGGGAAACCACCCACGATCAGAATGCAGGTTCCTAGATGCCATCTGTCATTCTTGTGAGAAAAGGGGGCACATTGCTAAGGTGTGCTGGAATAAAAGAGGATCCAGCCCCAAGAGAAAGAGACTAACTTCTGACAAGCAGCAGGACCCCACCAACAAATCGGGAATGCCCAAACAACCAGTGGAGCCAATACAACAGAAACCGGATGTTTACTGGTGCAACCAGGCGGGAAGAGGCACATCAGATCATCGGCCACACCTCATCATTAGATACAAAAAAAATCCGCGTAAAGGTCACCATTGAAAATCGTCCATGCATCATGGAAGTGGACTCTGGGTCTTCCTTATCTATGGTCTCCTGGAAAACCCTCAAGCAGCTGATTCCTGGCATCCACCGCCAAGACCTCAGCACCCAGAGGCTCATATTAGAAGACTACCAAGGAAATCAAATCCCGGTTGCTGGTTCCAGTCATGTCCAGGTCTCCTTTAAGGACCACACCTCAATACTACCGCTCACCATCATTGACAGAGACTGGCCCAGCTTATTGGGTCTGCAGTGGTTTGCGCCATTAGGAATTGGAATGGCAGGCATCAACCAGACTGTAGACATAGACTGGGAGGCAGTCCTCGTCCAGGACTTTCAAGAAGTCTTCACGGAGGAATTAGGCAAGTACAAGGGGTCCCCCATCTTGTTTAATCGATGCCCTGATATCGCACCCATTCGCCTGAAGCCACGTCGCGTTCCTTTTGCTCTCAAACCTAAAATTGATGAGCAATTGGACAAATTAATAGCGCAGGGCATGTTAGAACCCATCAACCACACCCACTGGGAGACCCCAATTGTAACCTCCATAAAACCTGACAAATCATTGAGAATCTGTGGGGATTACAAGGCCACTCTAAACCACGGGTTACAGCGGAGCGCCTATCCAATACCCATGGTCCAACATCTCCTTCACTCACTTGGGGGCAGAAAAGTATTCGCAAAGCTTGACCTGGCCCAAGCTTATCAACAGTTGCCAGTAGACACAGAAAATGCAGAAGTCCAAACTATAGTTACACACAGAGGTACATTCAAATGTAACAGACTCCAGTTCGGAGTAAGCGTAGCACCTGGCATTTTTCAAAGTCTGATGGAAAGGTTGTTACAGGGCATCAAAGGGGCTGTGCCCTATTTTGATGATGTATTGATCACTGCCCCTATGAGAAGTCAATTAGAGAAACGCCTAAGAACTGTCCTACAAAAGTTCAAAGAAACAGGGCTCAAGGTTAAGAAGGAAAAGTGCCAGTTATGCACTGAGAGGGTTGAATTTCTGGGTTACCTTCTTGAAAAACAAGGAATTCACCCTACTGAAAAGAAATTGGCTGCCATTAAAAATGCCCCAAGACCAAAGAACAAAACAGACCTCCAAGCCTTCCTGGGACTCATTAACTTTTATAACATCTTGCTACCCCAGAAGGCGACTGTTGCTGAACACCTGCATAGGATCCTCGACAAGAAGGCTTCCTGGTTTTGGGGACGTTGGGAGGAGCAGGCTTTCCAACAAGTAAAAGATCTTTTAACTTCGGATGAAGTACTCATCCAATATAATGAGACACTTCCATTAACTGTGACTTGTGATGCCTCGCCTTTTGGAGTAGGTGCCATCCTGAGCCACGTCCTACCAAACGGCCTGAGGCGCCTATTGCATTCTTTTCAAGAACTTTGTCTAAAACAGAGAGAAATTATAGTCAATTGGACAAAGAAGCCCTCGCTATTGTATCTGCAATAAAAAGGTTCCACGAGTACGTGTATGGAAGATCCTTTTCCATCATCACAGATCATAAACCATTACTTGGCATCTTGGCAGATGACAAACCAACCCCACACATCCTATCCCCTAGAATGACACGATGGTCAGAGTTCTTAGCCGCTTATGACTACCAGTTGAGACACCAACCAAGGAAAACCATTCCCCATGCAGATGCTTTGAGCCATTCTCCACTGCCAGAAATTCTCAATGACCCAGCTCCCATGCTCTCAGCACTGCAAATTGAGACACTTCCATCACCACTGTTAAGCCTGGGTTCCCCAACCAGGGTTAAGGAGACAAGCTAAACAGAATGTGCAGCATTAATCAGATAGGCACACAGATAAATGAGTGAGATAAGCTTGTATGTTTATTAACATACAGTAAAAATAACAGATACGCTTGTGCTATCAAAAATATAGTTTATTCCATTTATAACATAGTCAAAATAACAGTCCATTAGACATGTATCATTTAGTCAGTCCATTCAAGGATATTCAGTTAGCAAAGTCCGTATAGAATATCCTATGTCAGTTCACTTACAAATCAGTCCTTTGTCTCTCTCCCGTTCGAGTAAAACAGTCTTGAGTCCATGCAGTAATTAGGGATCATCAAAGCCAGAGAGAGAGCAAGCTGTCGTCTTGCTTCTTTTAAAGTGCTTTCACAACCACTCCCCTAATTACAGTCCTACAGTAAAAGTTGCAGACACTTTAACTAACAAACTGTGATTACATATTTATTATTTTACCTAAACCAGTTAGGGTAAACAATGTTATCCCTAACAACCTCCACTAACAGTACTAGACATAGCCTGGGAAACAAAAAAGGATTCTTGTTTGGCACGAGTTGTCAGCTGGGTGGAGAGGGGATGGCCAGAAATCGAACCAAATGACACTTTTAAACCCTTCAAGAACAGACAAACAGAACTTTTCTCTCAAAAAGGGTGCGTGTTATGGGGAGACCGAGTGGTCATACCAGAGAAGCTGTGAAGGAAAGTTCTACACTTGTTACACGATGGACACCCGGGCATCGTTCGAATGAAAGCGTTGGCAAGGAGTTATGCCTGGTGGCCAGGTATGGACAAACAAATTGAAGCCTGGGTCGCCTCTTGTAGCAAATGCCAAGAAACACGCTCATCCCCACCAAAAGCACCACCAGCTGAATGGGAAAAGCCCAGGGGTCCTTGGTCCCGCATCCACATTGATTTCATGGGACCTACAAAAGGACATACTTTCCTGATAACAGTGGATGCCTACTCTAACTGGCTCGAGGTCAACAAAATGAAGACCACCACTACAGATGCAGTCATCAAGAAGCTAAACAGACTTTTTGCAATGCACGGGTTACCAGATGTCTTGGTTTCTGACAACGGGCCCCAATTTACCGCCCTGGCTTTTGAGCAGTACCTAGCAGACAGGGGGATATGCCACGCCCTGACTTCACCTGCTCACCAATGGCAGGAATGAACGAATGGTTCAGTTCACTAAAAAGACATTACAGAAAATGGAAAAGGAAACATCCACAATAAAGTCACCAGGATGCTCCTTCTCCAGCATATTACACCAAAAAGTACCACAAACAAAAGCCCAGCTGAACTCCTGATGGGCAGAAAACTCAGATCGCATCTAGACTGACTACACCCAGCATATATCCCGGAAAAGCCCCTGGGTTCCAGCAGTAAACACCGCTCCTTTAAGGTAGCAGACCCTGTATTTGCAAATAACTTTTCAGGAGACCCATTGTGGATCCCTGCCAAAATAACGCAAATCACAGGCCCCCGCTCCTACCGATTAGAAACCACAGATGGGAGATTGTGGAAACGCCATATAGACCAGCTACGCTCAAGACTGCCCACAACTCCCATCACTAACCCCGACCTCAAAACCAGAGGGGGAAGGGAAACAGGGTTTTTTGAAATTGAACCAACATCTGGCGAAGGAAGCATAACCCCACAACCAGCTCAACGAAGCCACTATACTCACAAACGGAGGAGGAACCTTGGCAGGTGATCGTATCTCCAGGAGCTAGCAGCCAAACAGGGTCCGTGATTCCAGAGAACCCAGATGAAAGCAATAATGAAAGTGTTGCAGGTATTTCTGAATCACCTCATGGGAGACCCAGCGTAGAAGCCAGGTCGCCATGCCAGACAATTCCAGCAAACAATCCGTCAGAATCAGAAACTGAGCAAAGACATTTTGAACAGCGTAAATCAGGTAGACAGGTACGAAGACCCACCTACCTGCGAGAATACATCACCCCACCCCTTAGATGGAACCTAGAGGGGAGGGGTTCCGAACTAGCAGGCTCATAATCCTGCACTTCTGATTGGTCCGTGAATAGCGGGTCGTGATTGGTCATTTAGAGCTGATCCAATTGGCTGGTAAATGGTCTGCCACGATTGGATGCTCCAAGCGCGGCAGGGTCAAATCTCTGCAATTGGATGCTTTAGCAGCAGCCAGCTCTATAAAAGGAGCTGCTGCTGCTAGGCTTTTTACCTCCTATCTGAAGTCACTAATAAAGAGCTGAAGTTACTATCCGAGGTCTCGTCTCTGTTATTGTGCCCATCTTTCCAGACATAACAATTTTTTTTCAATCACCTTTAATTAGAATGGTAAAAATAAATACAGAAGGATATTCCACAAATATAGTATGGATGTTAGTTTAATTGAATTTTGAAAAATTGAGAAACATTTAATGGCGACCCTTGTTATCCCCTTCTTCCAGCCTTGGGGATATTTATTTGGAAGATATTACTGAGAAGTGATTTGTTTCTAGGAACCCTGAGGTTGATGAAAGTTGTCATGCCCCTGTCAGAATCTGATTCGAAGAGGGAGGCTGAACAGCTGACTGGGATGAGAGTGTGGCTCCATTAGCTGTGGAAGAAACTGGGAAGGACACAGTCCAGCTTGACAGAACAGGGAAGAGGTAGAGCAAGGGAGAGGGAATTCAGAGGAAGATCCAGGCCCACCCCTTCTTCATCCTAGGGCACGCAGGGAGGAATGGAGAAGGGAGCAATATGAGTTGCGTGGCTTATGGGGGAGGAAAGGACCCTGATCCCCTTCAAAAGTTGTAGCTGGGAATACAGTGTTTAAAAAGGAAGCTGTGCGTAGCAAGTTGTTGGGAGCAAATCGTGAATTCATCTGGTATTGTCATGGCTTATCCATGTTCCTGGCATCTTCTCAACTGTGTGAGTGTTGCTGTGCTTTCAAGTCTGAAAGTCTTTCTCCTGCCCTGTCAAGTTAATTACTGCAGCTTTGAATTTTTTGGTTTGAATTTTTAGTTACAGTCGGTATGTACCTTGTTTGGACTGAATTTTCTACAGTTAAAGGCTGTTCCTGGGAGAGTTTTTCTCCAGCCAAAGCTTTTTGGGGGCAATAAAAGGACTTTTATTGCTTATTTGGGGGCAATAAAAGGACTTTTATTGCTTATTATTTGGAGATAATAAAAGGACTTTTCTTGCTTATTTGACTGTGTTGTCTTTATGCCATGCCCCAGGTCATCACAATAGTGTGTCTTCAAAAGAGACATCCTCAGCTCTGCTGTTGTTATGGACAACAGCATTTCTCATGAATAAAGGCCTATTAATAAGGAGATGTTCTTTAAGACAGTTTAAGAATCGATGGGATTTCTTAAAATTCAAACATGGTTACCATCTTTCCTGAGTTTCTAGGACAGCATTGGTTTCTAACTCTTAGAACTTCTATGGATCTTGCTGCCTTTAAGTGCTTTAAGTATTTCTGCATTCCTTCTTGCATTAATGTTCCCATGCTATTTTTCTTCTTAACCTTTCTCCTTAACCTTTAGTACTGGACCCTTTATATACCATAGTACACCAAAATGGTCAGCTACTACAAAAGGTCTGCATTATTGGTGACAAACAGCCATTTTAAATTCATCATGCTATAAGTGTTTGAACATGAAGCTAGGGCCAATTAATGGACAACGAATATTTTTATATACTATACTAACACCCAGGATCAACAATAGCAGCAAAGCATTGAAATGAATAGGCTAATTATATATTAATTTAAATATATTTTAATTTTAATTTTTCTCCCAGTTAAAAGGTTTTGAATAGACTAGAATAGAGTACAGTAGAGTAGAGTGGAGTGGAGTGGAGTGGAGTGGAGTGGAGTGAAGTGGAGTGGAAGGGAATGGAATGGAACGGAACGGAATGGAACAGAACAGAACAGAATAGAATTCTTTATTGGCCAAGTATGATTGGACACACAAGGAATTTGTCTTGGTGTATATACTCTCAGTGTACATAAAAGAAAAGATACATTCATCAAGAGTCAAGAATCATAAGGTACAACACTTAATAATAGTCATAAGGTACAATAAACAATCAAATCATACTAGGAAACAGTAAATAAAAATCATTATGATACAAGCAACAAGGTTAAAGTCATACAGTCATAAATGGGAGGAGATGGGTGAAAGGAAGGGTAGGATGGAAGTATCTTAGAAGATATTCCTCCTCAAAATGCCTCTTTCCCAAGTAACAATTACATTTATTTACCTGTTGATTTATTCAAAGAAACAGACATTGGTTTTTGCACATCCTGTTAAAAATTGGGTTCCAAGTAAGCAGAATTGTGACATATAGTTCATTTCCAGTATTGGATTTTGACATTTAGCCATGGAGATTGTACCTCAGTAACAGCATCAAATATATTGTTGTTGTTGACCTGAATCTCTCATTATTATATTTTTACCAGTTAAACTTAAAGAGAAATCCATGTTATACTTGTTTAACCTCTACTGCTTTTACCTACTTGCTGTTTCTAATGGATTATCTTGTTGTTTAGTATTACTATTTCTACTCCTACTAGTAGTATTATTATTTGTGAACAGTATTATCTGTTCATAACAATGTGAAGAAATAGCTGCCAGTTCTTTAACTGGTGTTGGCCTTCATATGCATCTAGTTCTTCCCAAAATTTAGGATGTCATACTATATCCATGTAGTATATGTGCAAATCTAAGCTGTTTTCATATTGACAGATGTGTAGATTTTCTTAAGTGCCATCCAAGATTTTTTGGTATGGAGCCCAGTGTGCTAATAATCATTGGGACTATCATGAACTCTTTAAGTTTTTATTTTCAAATCTTAATCTAGTGATCTTCTCCAATCTTTCATCTAGCATCCCCTGGTATATTATCACATAAATTATCCACTCTTCCTTCTTTTAACCACAGAAATACAGGTGAAACTCAAAAAATTAGAATATTGTGCAAAAGTTCATTTATTTCAATAATGCAGCTTAAAAGGTGAACCTAATATATGAGATAGACTCATTACATGCAAAGCAAGATATTTCAAGCCATGGTGTGTCATAATTGAGACGATTATGGCTTACAGCTCATGAAAACCCCAAATCCACAATCTCAGAAAATTAGAATATTACATACAATCAATAAAACAAGGATTGTACATAGAACAATATCGGACCACTGAAAAGTATAAGCATGTATATGTACTCAGTACTTGGTTTGGGCCCCTTTTGCAGCAGTGACCCCCTCAATATGGTGTGGCATGGAAGCTATCAGCCTGTGGCACTGCTGAGGTGTTATGGAAGACCAGGATGCTTCAATAGTGGCCCTCAGCTCTTCTGCATTGTTCGGTCTCATATCTCTCATCTTTCTCTTGGCAATGCTCCATAGATCTCTATGGGGTTCAGGTCAGGCAAGTTTGCTGGCCAATCAAACACAGTAATCCCACAGTCATTGAATCAGGCTTTGGTGCTTTTGGCAGTGTGGGCAGGTGCCAAGTCCTGCTGGAAAATGAAGTCAGCATCCCCATAAAGCTCGTCTGTGGAAAGAAGCATGAAGTGCTCCAAAATCTCCTGGTCAGACGGCTACATTGACCGTGGACTTAATGAAGCACAGTGGACCAACACCAGCAGATGACTTGGCTTCCCAAATCAATACAGACTGTGGAAACTTCACACTGGACTTCAAGCATCTTGCAGTGTGTGTCTCTCCATTCTTCCTCCAAATTCTGGGTCCTTGGTTTCCAAATGAGATGCAAAAGTTGCTCTCATCAAAAAAGAGAATGTTGGACCACTGACCACTGACCATTGACCAGTTCTGATTTTCTTTAGCCCAGGTAAGACACTTCTGACATTGTTTGTTGTTCAGGAGCGGCTTGACAAGAGGAATACGATATTTGAAGCCCATGTCCAGGATCCGTCTGTGTGTGGTGGCTCTTGATGCACTGACTCCAGCCTTGGTCCACTCCTTGTGAAAGTCCCAAATACTTTTGAATGGCTTTTTCCTGACAATCCTCTCTAGGCTGTGGTCATCCCTGCTGTTTGTGCACCTTTTTCTTCCACATTTTTCCCTTCCACATAACTTTCTATTAATGTGCTTTGATACAGCACTTTGGGAACATCCAACTTCTTTTGCAATTACCTTTTGAGGCTTTCCCCCTTATGGAGGGTGTCAATGACATTTTCACAATATTCTAATTTTCTGAGATTGTGGATTTGTGGTTTCATGAGTTCTTAGCCATACTCATCTCAACTATGACAAATCAAGGCTTGAATTATCTTGCTTTGCATGTAATGAGTCTATCTCATATATTAGGTTCACCTTTTAAGTTGCATTACTGAAATAAATGAACTTTTGACAATATTCTAATTTTTTGAGTTTCACCTATATTTGGCATGTTATTAGCCAAGATTTTATCAGAAATCCTACAATATTTTAACTTCGCTTTTAATTACTTTTTCAACTGCATTTCCTACCAACTTATCATGACTGGTACATATTAATATTTACAGATGTTGCAGTGAATCTTTTTGTTGACTCTGTTATGTCATTCTTTATAATCTGTGCAATCTTTATGCATGGATTTACTATTTCTTCTGATTCTTTACACAATCTGCACTTTAAAACATTTGACAATTTTTCAATTCTTACAGTGATTGCATTAGTTTGTAAAGCTTGTTGTTTCACAGCCAAAATCAAGCCTTCCATTTATTTATTTTAATGTTCCAGTTGTAAATCATTGCTAGGTTTTATCTTTATCCACTTTCCCGTGATCTTTTGTGCAAATCTACCATGCAATATTTTCCTGATTATTATTAAAATGCATTAAATTGTCTATCTTGATTTTATTCTACACTATTCTAAAAACTGTTGGCAATAAAGTAACCAACTAATCTTCCTTCCCCCAAAAAATAAAGAATCCCAGAAGGAAAAAGGCACTGCTTTCTGTTGTCATAATAATGCTGCCATTTTCATCTTGAAACAATTTTGAGAAATTTCACATGCAGTTTCTTCAGAAAAAGCCTCTAACATATTGTGATAAATTTGGCAAATTTGGACCTGAATTGGCTCCAAAATCTACTAACAGCCTCAAACAATACATAAATAGTAAAATACCTGTGTTCTGTAAAAGGGAATATTTTTCAATACATTTTTGTTATTTGGTCACTACCATTGTTCTCTTTACTTATTCTCTATCTTGTTTTATTTCTAAATTCTTATAAGGCAGTGGGAGAATGCAAAATTCCTCACCCATTAAGGGATTTCTTGTTGACATGCTAAACATAAATTTAGTCAATTTCACTAAAATTGACTAATTAACTAGTCAATATCAACTAAAAAGGACACAGACTTTAATATGGTATCCCTAACAATATATAGATACAATAAGATACCAGCTTACATTGAAATGTAGTAAAACAAAGTTTGTAATTAGTGATTTTCCTTGAATTCACCTCTTTTTCACCATGACTTTTATATATTTAATAGCATTCCATCAACAGAGTTAAAGTTTGAGAATACCAAATTAATTTCTTTGCTTCTTACACAGAGCAGCAAGTTTGTTTACAACTTATTATTCTGCACATATGCCACAGAGCTCTGTGGGGGAAAAAAGCAGTTAACATACAGAATGTA
This sequence comes from Hydrophis major, assembly GCA_033807585.1. Taxonomy (NCBI): domain Eukaryota; kingdom Metazoa; phylum Chordata; class Lepidosauria; order Squamata; family Elapidae; genus Hydrophis; species Hydrophis major. Next base: position 71,589,311 of record CM066328.1, on the reverse strand, counting down.
TCATTTTGTGCAAAAGAAAGATATTAGATTGAATAGATTTGTTCCCAATTTCTATTGATAATACATTTCATTTACAGTCTGTTTTGTTAATAGGGTAACTTGAGAATTGTTTAAAATATTTGCATTTGAAACAAAGTATTATGTATGTATGTATGTATGTATGTATACATACATATTATGTAGATATGTTGTCATTTGCTTAGGTTTGTGGACTTTGAGTAATTGGGGAAGTGTATAATTTAGTGCAAGGGTGTCAAATTCGAATTCATTGAGGACCACATCATAGCTGTGTTTGATCTCGGTGGGCTGGGGTGGACATAGTCAGATTGTCATTATTTATGTTGGAAGCATCTGTGGTGGCCTGAGTGCTCTGCCAGCAAAAATGGACTTCTGAACTCCGTTTTTGGTTGTGTCAGCCTCCTGAACCCTCTTCCAGCAAAAATGGAGCTCAGGACGGCCACCCACAGCCCTCACATGCTATATTTTCAGATGCAATGGCCTCCTGCAACCATCTGCCAGTGAAAATAGAGCTCAGGATAGCTGCCCACAGTGCTCCTGAGCTCTGTTTTTACTGGCAGAGGCACCACAGGCCAGTCCTTGCTGTTTCCAGGGCAGCCCTGTGAGCCAAATCTAAGCACCCCACAGGGCAGATCTGACCCCTGGTGTTGTGACCCAGCTTTCACGAGCCCCACTCAACAGCCCACTTGTGAGGAGAAACCCCTTTTTATTACACAGGAATACCCAGCATTCACTGAGAAAGTTCCAGGTCACACATGAGTAGGTGATTCACAAGCTGTAGCAGTCTCTGAGCTCGCTGCAGGGAGCTTCAATTAGCACTTCAATCCCAACACAAAGAGTCTGACCAACCTGGTTAGTGGCAAGGAATCTCCTGGAGGGAACTCTTCTGGAGCATCAATGAATGTCTCTGACAACCACGCCTCCCACATCCCTCTTCCTTATATCCCAGCCAGGGAGGGGCTTGTTAATGTCTCCTTCTTATCCTTAGCCCTCAATCCTGCGTTGCTCTCCTCTGTGCACTTCTCTGTGTATACACGCATCTGGAACATCCTCCCCACTCACTCAGCTCAGTCCCCGAAAACAGCTGTCTCTCTTCCTGAGTAGATGGATCCAGCTTTGCATCTGGCTCTAAGACCTGTTCCTCAGAACCTTTTGCTGGCTCCAAGCACCCCCTCCATCTCCTCTGACTCTTCCATCTCCACTGGCAGTCAACAAACCACAACACTTAGGCCTTGATTTGACAATTTGACACTCCTGGCTTAGTATAAGATCATATATTTTGAATGGAAAAGGATCTAAGTTCAATTTCTGGCAATTCCAGACGTGATAGAAAAACTTTTTGGCCCAAAAGTATCTGAAGAATTCAATTAGTATAGACTGGTATACTGGACCACATTTCTCATCATTGAGAGGAACTCAGTCTCGTGTTGAATATTGTGGTCAATTTTCAAGGGCAAGACAATAGGAGGATCTATGTTGTTTCATGATTGATATAGACTAGTCTTCTCCTATGTGGGCTCTCTGCTGTATTTTGTCCATCCATCACAAACAATGGTATAGGGTTGATAAAAACTGAACATTTAAAATTTTCCCAGATGGGAAAAGCCTGTTAGAAATGATATTGAATTACAGAAACCAATGATATATACCCAATAGAAAGCAGGCTTTTATGTCTATAAGAAAATAAATAAATGCTGGCCATATGTCATTTTGCAGAATTCTCCTGCCAATGGAGAGAAAAATTAAATAGATTATTTTTCTGAATTTTTCAGAGGAAGCAGAATTCTGCAGTAGAAATCCTCAAAAGCAGTGGTAGAAACCTAATGGAAAATGCTTCCTAATTTGTCTTTCTTTGGGATTTAATTGGGAGGACAGAGGGGCTGACAGATGAGGCATTCATATATACATACATATACTAAATGTTGCATTCAGCCTAAGCAGAATTTATCAAAAAATCTTTTTCCTCTGAAGGAATTTGGAAAGCAAATTGCCTTTCATTAAATGGAATGAGACTTGGAAAGAAAACATGGAGAATTCCTTTGCTTGGCATAGGAAAAAAAAATGACCAAACTATTCCAGTAGAAGGAAGCTCATATCAAAACAGAAGATAAAGATTTTTTTTTTTTGTTATCTCCACATTATTTTCATTTGTCATTTAATAGGCACATAAATCCCCTCATATCACAATAAATGCATTAAAGTAAATAAGTTGAATAATAACATGTTTGTTAACATTCACTACTTTAATAGCACATAAAACAAATAGTATATGCAAAACTGTTCTACATGAAGTATGTGAAAGCAAATACTTTTTGAAAATTCAATACTCCATCTGTAAGTTCTCACAGTTCAATCTTAATGAAGAGTGCTTTTTTCCTTACCCCATGCATAGAAATATGATATATTCCTGATTTTCCTTTTTTAAAAAACCCACAACTTTGTGTGTATGTGTGTGTTGTAATGATGAGGCAGTTGAGTTGTTTGATCATGAACAACTGAATCATGATGATTTTTATTGGAGTCTAGTCTTGCATTTATACATATTTTTAGTTATCCTCCATCACTGGTTAACTTTGGTTACTGCTTAACTTTCGTTACTGTTTAGCACAGTAATCCATACAGTTAATTATCTCTAGTTAAAGTCTAACATATGTTTACTTCCTCTATCTAATCCTCCTTTAGATTAGTGACTTTGTTTACCTGAGTTGTATTTGCTTGGAAACATTCTTTATCTGAGATTTCCCATCCAAGATTGGAACATTCCTGCAATTACAACTCTACATATCCTCGTTTTTTATTTTAAATGGAGGATTCAAAGATTTATGAATGTATCGCAATTGTAGAGGATTAAGAGAGGGGGAAGCAGGACGAAACAATGCGAATAAATGTGGAATACATTAAATAAAACAACAGGTTGCAATTAGTACAATAATAATAATTATAGCATAAAAGAAAAACTGTCTGAGCCAAGACGAATCAGGGAGCCAATTGGTTAGCTACTCAAAAGGTGAGTAATGAGTAATGAGATTTTGAATGTATGATTGTACATTGTCAAGCTCATCCTCAATAGTTTTATTCAAAGAATGAAAATGTACAGTGTGGGAATAAACTTTGACTTCAGTATTGGGTAATGATTAGTCTAAGACTTTATACATACATGTCTGCCTAAGGGTCACTGAGATAAAGCAAGGAAATTAAAAGCAAACACCAGAAACATTTAAGCAGCTCAGACGACTGTAAACAATTCTGTGTAATTATTTTAATCCACAATGTGATCCACTATGTACAAAATTCTCAATAAAAGGGAGCACTAGAATTTGCTCTGGACTCCCATCCCGAGTACACCAGTCTGTGTCTCATTCTTTCCATGGGAGACCACCACAAGTGGTGACCCCAACGTGATCCACTGCAGGTGGTATGTGTCTGGACCTCCATGTTTCCTCACCTGGAATAGGTAACGTACGTACTTAACTATTGCTGGACAATAGGATTTTTTCAGGGAACATGGGGGGAAAACTCTCTCAGCCACAGGAACGGTATGTTAGTGAGCTGCTGAAGTTAGTCAGGACAAACTTCTTTATCTTTAAACCCTTTGGGGGGGAGCAAATAGTTCTTTCAAAAGATAATATGAGAGAGCTGCTGCAAGAGATCTGGCGGCAATGTCCCTGGTATCCAGAGAAAGGCTCTTTAAAGTTAGACACATGGAGGAGAATTGGAACTATCCTTCATGAAGAGCCACGGGCAACAGCTGAATTTTTGATATATTGGAAGGTTGTTATGACTGCTTTAGAGACCCAGCAACAAGCCAGCAACAAGCTCTTTTAAAAACTTTAGTAGAACCTCCTCCTTATAAAGGAATTGTATTGCACCCTCCTACCCCAAAACTGGAGTGTGCTTTATCATTTCCAACAGCGCCTATGCCTGTGGATAATAAAATCCAACCACAAATGGGAAAAGTTCAAGCAATGATGCATCAGGCTTTCAATGAGGGGAAATTAGAGCCTGATGAGATTCCCCAGATGAATTTGTTTCCAGTCAATAGGCAAGTGGATGCTCAAAGCAATCTGCAGACTGAATGGGTTCCGATTCCTTTAGCAGTTCTTAGGGAAATTAAAAAAGCAGTTAAAGATTATGGTATTCAAAGTCCTTTTACAAAGGGGCTTCTGACAAGTTTGGCTTCCTCACGCATGATTCCTAGTGACTGGAAAGATTTAATGAGAATGATATTGAGCTCTACTCAGTATGTGGTTTTTGACTCAGAATACCAAAGGAAAGCTATCACTAGGGGAAGGAATTTGGGGGGGCTGTATACGCCAGACCAAATCTATGGGGCAGGCTTGTTTGAATCCACTGCTGATCAAGCTGCTAATTTGCCTGATCACGTATTTCCAGTGGTTATGGCAGCTGTCCTTGGGGCATTGTCCCGCATCCAGGATGTGGGAACCCCAGCACGGTCTTTTTCTCAAATTAAGCAAACAGCATCTGAGTCTTATAATGATTTTGTGGAAAGGCTACAATTGGCTATTACCAGGCAAATCTCTAATGAGGAAGCTACAAAAGAACTTTTGCTGAAATTGGCAGTTGAAAATGTAAACGCTGACTGCAAGTGTATCTTACAGCCTTTGGTGGCTAGAGGTGACGTTACTCTGGCTGATCTGTTAAAGGCATGGGCAGTGGTGGGTTCTCAGGCTTACAATATGGAGACTTTGGCTATGGCATTGCAAAAAAGGATGAAACCTACAGGGAATTGTTTTAATTGTGGAAAGCCTGGCCATTTTAAAGCCCAGTGCTGTGCCCCTGGGGGGGGGGGGGGAAATGGCATTTAACAAAAACAAAATTAAGGACGTCTGTCCAAAATCGGTCTGTCCAAAATGCAAAAAAGGGTTTCATTGGGCAAATCAATGTCGCTCTGATCAGAACCAAAATCCAGGAAACTAAATTTGGGGTGTGCAGCTAGCCCCGCTCCCAAGGCTGTCACAAAAGCAACGCCTGCAATTACTGGGAGTGCAGGTTTGGGTTTAAAAATGTTGAACTCAATTAATGTGACCTTTCCTAATTAAGTGTACATTGAGGACACTCATTTGCATGGGCCACTGCCAGAAAAAAACAGTGGGATTAGTACTTCCCATGTCTTCTGCATCAGAAAAAGGGTTTTTTGTTATTCCAGGAGTTATTGATCAAGATTATAAAGGGGTTAAGATACAATTGTACACTGATACTCCTGCATCATTAATGGCCGGTGACTCTATTGCCCAGTTATTATTGCTTCCATACATCCCTATAAATCCTTTAATTGGGATCCCACGAACTGGTGGTTTTGGGTCCACTGAAATGGCAAGTTCTCCAGTTGCTGCAGAATTGCTAGCGCTGACAAAAAATTTGACCACAGACCAACCAAAAATGACAATTGAAATTCAGGGAAAATCATTTTCTGGCCTTATAGATTCCGGAGCAGATGTCTCTGTGATATGCCAAAAGAAATGGCCAAATGAATGGGCGCTTGAGGACTCTCCGGCTGTTCATGGAGTGGGTGGTATGCAGTTTGCAAGAAGTAGTGTACGTTGGTTGAAGGCATTGCATAGAGAAACTGGTGAGACTGCAAGGATTCAACCTCTTGTGTTGTCCCTGCATATAAACTTGTGGGGTAGAGATTTGCTGTCACAATTTCGCACAAAAATTGTTATTGGATAATGGAAAAATTACAATTGTTAACCTCTCAGCCAGTCTGGATTGACCAATGGCCACTTCCAAAAGAAAAGCTTACAGCTTTACATCAATTGGTAGCTGAGCAGCTACAATTAAGACACATGATTTGAGAGCTGTCAACTCCATCCTTCAACCAATGGGAGTGTTACAATGTGGTTTGCCTAACCCAAACCTGATTCCACGCAATTGGGATCTAGTTGTAGTAGATTTGTGGGATTACTTCTTTTCTTCACATGAAAACAAAAACGGGGGAAGTGAATGGATATGGCTTGCCTTACAAACAAAACATTCTTAATATTACCTTATACACTTTAAATTTTTTAAACATGACAGGATCTCCCGCTGCTACGGCAGCCAGTAGGCATTTTGCTTCCTCCCATTCTGCAGGTACGCCAAGACTGAAAGTTTGTTATAAGAGACTACCAGATCCAACATGGAAAGGACCTGTCCCGCTGATAACTTGGGGCCAAGGATATGCTGCTGTTGAAGATGAGGGGACAGTTGTTCGGGTTCCTGTTCTCTGTGTGCATCCTTATCATCAGCCAAAGGGGCAAGGGAATGGATTTGGGGGAATGGAAAAAAAACACTTTGATCCAGGACATGGGGAAGCTAGCAAACCTTCATGATTGTTGGATATGTATGCACATGCCAACACACAAAACATCAGGGCTTCCAATGGTTGCAGTACCTCTGGCCGAAGGTGACTGGTATAAGGGACAATGCTATGGTTGTTCAGGGATGTGGTCTAACAGTTGGACTACAAGTAACATAAATACATTGCATCTTGGAGGCCGAATCCAAGAGGTGGCGGGTATCTGCTGGACCCACAATGAGACAGTAGAGAATATGACTTACTTGGGAACATATTCATTTTGTAACAAAACAATTATTATTGGCAATGGAAGTCGAGTTTATCCAGATGACATGAAAACTAAAAATCTCACTTACTTTGTACATAATATTTCTAAATTTGATATCATATCTTTGATCAATGAAAATGGGTGTCCATTTATCCCTGCCACAAGTTGTCCCACCATGAGAGAAACCAGCTGCCCAAATGTGCAAATGGGAAATACGCACCACCGCCCACTTACAGCCACTTATTATGGCTATGTTAATGGAATCCTTTGCACAATTAATCTATGCTGAACCAAATACGGTTGGTCATCTCCTGGGAGCAAATTTATGGTTGCTGTGTGGACGGATGGCCTATGATCGCATGCCAGCACGATGGAAAGGAGTCTGCACCTTTGGGAAAGTAATCCCATCTCATGTCATTTTAAAATCTTTGGGGACTGCTCATATCCACAATGCGCGTTCTGCAATGGAAGTAAACTCTGTTTTGAATTATGACTACTGGACACAGATATCAAGGGGAGTTATTCCTCCTTTAGGAGTCATGATGAACTATAGAGATTTGCATTGTTTAAACAATTGGACATTTACTAAGTTTAAAGACACCATTAAAACTCTAAAGCTGCTTGAAGAAAAGCAAGGAAAAATCCTTGCCTTTGTCCTGCAAACCAGATATGCAGTGGACACTATTTTGGCTGCACAAGGGGGAGTTTGCACTGTGATTCATACACACTGTTGCATGTATATCTCTGATTATTCTCCAAACATTACAGCTACTATACAGCATATGGAACAAACCCTGAATAAGAATCCATTACAATCGGAGGACGAGGGACTGAACGTGTGGTCTGCACTTTGGTCCTGGTTGCCAGATGGTTTATGGATTCGTCATCTAATTGTTGGAGTGATATTGCTTTTTATACTTTCTCTTTGTGTATGCTGTTGTATCCAATGTCTCCCTGGACTTTTAGAATGTGTCGGGTGAAGCCTACGGAAGGAGAACTGTTGTTGCAGATGGCAAAAAGCTACCGAGGCATCCGCGATCATCAAAAAACTAAAACAGGGGAGATGTGGGAATAAACTTTGACTTCAGTATTGGGTAATGATTAGTCTAAGACCTTATACATACATGTCTGCCTAAGGGTCACTGAGATAAAGCAAGGAAATTAAAAGCAAACACCAGAAACATTTAAGCAGCTCAGACAACTGTAAACAATTCTGTGTAATTATTTTAATCCACAATGTGATCCACTATGTACAAAATTCTCAATAAAAGGGAACACTAGAATTTGCTCTGGACTCCCATCCTGAGTACACCAGCCTGTGTCTCATTCTTTCAATGGGAGACCACCACAGTACAGCACATCCAGGGACTTCCGGTTTGCAAGGTTTCAGCGGTGGCAGGGATTTGCGATACTGCGCGATCCCTGCTGAGTTCACCCCCAAGTTTCCCCCGATCCGTTTGGATCTGGGGGATATAGCTGCCCTGTAGAGGCAGCTGAAGGCAGGGGGATCTGGACAGGGGTTTGGGGGTGTCGTAGATCCCCTCCCCAGCTGGCAGAACCCCCTTTTCCCAAGGTGGAGGAGCGGCGGTCAGCAATGGCCGCCACGAAGAAATCTGCAGCCGGAAAAGCAGGTGCAGGAGGGAGAAAGTTGGAAGAAATATGAAAGTTGCTTTCAACCGGGACAAGGCAAGAGAAAGGGCCCTGGAATCTTGAAGGCTGCTAAGGATACATTGTTTCCATTGAGTGTTACAAGCTGCGAATATTCTAAAAGGGAAAGTTTTTTTTTTTTTTTTATTGTTGTTTCTCTTTCCTTCCTTGACAGCAGATGGAAAAAATCTTTTTGGCTGTGAATGGGAAGGGAGAGGGAAAAAAAAATTGGAGCAAAATTTGAAAATAAGGAGAAGATTGCCTATAATTTTAAAGAATTGCTAAACATCAATAAGACCTTTAAAAGATATATTTTAAAGGGAACTTTGTGACTAAACTTTAACCCCAGAAAGAGAAAGTGAAGAAGGAGAAGGTATCTAAAAGAAACAGTTTGTTTGGATTGTTTGGTGATTTTGGAACTTCTGAGAACTATTTCTGATTAAAAGCACTTGGGTGGTTGTTTGGAAAAACTTTTTCTCTACACAATGGCATCACTTGTGGATGGATTGAAACTTGTATATCAAAAATATGAAAAAGAAAAGCAAGAAGGGAAGGATTCACTTGGCACTCTTTTTCAATTTTTAGAAATGGCGGTTTGCACTTATGTAAAGCTGAATGAGCAGCAGGATGACTGGGACAAAGAAGAAGCCACTTTTGATGAACAAGTGACTTTGGTCGGGGAAGGAAAGGAGGAAGAGAAAAAGGAAAAGAAGACTAAGATTTGGAAAAATAATCAAAAAAGGAAGAATAAGGTGAACAGGAGATATTATGTTAGAAAACAACAGAAAGGAGGAAAGCAGAATAAAAGGGAGGTGGAGAGACAAAGGGTTAAAGAGGATAAGGAGAAGAATAAGCAAGGGAGAAAGGAAGGGATGAGAAATCTTAATAGTGGGGAGCAAGATGCAAAGAAACAAAAGCTTTTTAGAGATAATGGGTAAATTTTATTGAAAAAGGGATTCTAGAAAGGTACATAAGATTGTATTTCTACATTTGTACTTGGAAATAACTTAAGAAAATTGGAAATAATATGCAATTTTAAATGTGATAAAATATTTAGTATAATTTAGCGAAATTTTTGTTAAGAAAAGGGGAGCAATCCAATGAAACAATGATTTAAGATATGTGATGTGGGGGGGGGAATAACTTTGGAAAGCATAAGTGTTCCCATAAATGTATGATATTTAATTGAAATGGGTAAAATGCTTAAGATATAAATGATTGTTAATATTAATGATTAGGTTATGTTATCTTAGTGAATTTTTTCTGAAATGAGAGATTTGAAGTAGGAGAGTGGGAACATTTTAATGAAATAATGATTTACAATACGTGATGTGGGGGGGGGGAATAATTATGGAAAATAGGTGCTTCCATTAAAGTATGTGATTTAATTGAAAAGTAATGTGCTAAATGTTTAAGATATAGATAAATATTAATATTAATGAATAGATTTGTATTGGTATTGATAATATTGTATAATTTTAGAATGTACCAGACAGAATCCCAATGTAAGTTATGCATTCTATATTAAGTATTAAGTATTATAAATATAGGGGGAAGAGATAAAGGCATCATACTCCAATTAGTGTACAGGATAAGTTTTTTTAAAAAAGAAGAAAGATAAATGAATAGCTGGAAATAGAATAGACAAAGAATAATTAATATTATGATTCAAATCGAGATGAGATAAATAAAATAAAATTAAGAAAATTTAAAAGAGAAGTATATAGAAAATTGAAAATATTAATAAGATATGGAATGGTATGCAAAATGAATATGAATTTGAATTTGTATCTGTACCAAGAGTTTTAACCCGGGACTAAGCAACTTTCAGAAAAGAGGTTTTTTATGTTTTTATGTTTTGTGTTTCTGTGTGTTTGTGTGTTGTATGTCTTTAAAAATTAATATAGTTTGTTTAAAAAGAAAAAGAAAATGTACAGCACATCCACAGTGTCCAACTAACATACAGAACTCTCCCTGACGGGCTAAAAGGTAGTCTATGGCAAAACGCTGCTGTAAGACATCTTGATTTAAGTCTTCTATTTCATGCTGCAAATCACGAATAATAGCAGCGGTAGCATTGATGGATTTTTCAAGTCAGCAGGTGAGACCAAGAATCGATCATCTGTTTTCTTGAGCAATTACGCCAGGATAAGAGCCTAGAGTAAGGATTCCTGTAACGGCCCCTGCCAATGCATGGCCAAATGTAGAACCAGAAGACAATTGTGTGTCAATAATGACTTCATCATTATATGTAGGCCTCAGAGAGAAACACTGCTGTCGAGTTGATGGGAGCGTACCTATTTGAACAGGTAGAGTAAAATAACCTATAGTTGCACATTGATAATTCTGAGGATGAACATTAGTAGCATATTTATCAAAAAAGAACCACATATTAGGATCCTTAAGCTGCCAACCAGTGCATATCAATCCTGTATTAGATTGATCAGAGGCATTAAAAATAGGAAAATTGTCAGGATACATATCAGGAGCTATATTAATTCCATGCAAAGAAGAATTAAAGGTACCTGACAACCAATAGTAGTCAGAACAATAACTATAATTCCCTACCTTTTTTAATATGTGCTGAGCAGCATCATAATCAGACCATTTATGAAGCCAAGTGTGTTTAGCGTGACAACAGAAGCACAGACCCCTTGTAAACTGACTAACTTTCAAGTAACACCAACAGACAGAATTCAATTGCATAAGGGGTGTAGAAAATAGCCAGGAGTGTGAAATAGATTGTAGTTGTAAGATAATAAATGTAGAAGACATGATCAAGTTAGGGGTAAAAGAAATTTGACCAAATGCCATTGGGGGCTCATAGGATAAAGTAATATTTGTGCCATGTATCATAAACATGTATTGGGCATGACAAACCCACAAATTAGGGTTAAGACAAACCACAGAAGTGTCATTTTGAGCAGAAACACCATTAACCATAAACAAGAAAATACAAAGTAAAATGGTAACAGAGTTAGCAGTAATAATAGCAAAAACAGCAGCAACAAGATTTTCAGGAGACTGAGGTAATGAGGCCTGTTGCAGTTGTTGTTGAGCTTGATATGTAGTAGATTTAACCTGGCCCCAATTGATGGGTTGTGGGTGTGTTGACCTTGGAAGACGGACTTCCCTGTTCAGATGAAGATTGAAATCTGGAATTGTGTTGTGAAGGCCCTGATGCTATGCCATGATATGTGTTAGGGATAACATTGTTTACCCAAACTGGTTTAGGTAAAATAATAAATATGTTATCATGATTTGTTAGTTAAAGTATCGGTAACTTTAACTGTAAGAATGTAATTAAGGGAGTGGTTGTAAAAGCACCATAAAAGAAGCAAGGCACGGCAGCTTGCTCTATCTGGCTTGATGATCTCTAATTACTGGATACACTGAAGACTGCGTTTTTCCCCTACTGGAATGGGAGAGAGAAAGGACTGTTGGTTTATCAATGGTGAGAGGACTGATTTATTGTAAGTGAACTGACATTGGATATTCTACATGGACTTTGCTAATTGAATATCCTTGAATGGACTGACTAAAACTATACATGACTAATGGACTGTTATTTTGACTATGCTATAAAACTCTAAATGGAATAAACTATATTTTTGATAACACAAGCGTATCTGTTATTTTTACTGTATGTTAACTAACATACAAACTTATCTCACACATATATCTGTGTGCCTATCTGATTAATGCTGCACATTCTGTTTAGCTTGTCTCCTTAACCCTGGTTGGGGAACCCAGGCTTAACACTGGTTATGGGCCCAGAGGCTGTAAAGTCAGTTTAACTAGGATAAAACAGATTTATGTAAAAAGTGAGAGTTTGTGTTGTTATTTGTTACAGTAAACAGACAACTGTGTTTTATTAATTATAGTTTTATATCCATAAAAGAAAACATGGCACAAGTCAATCTACAAAGTTTGTCCCTTATACCGAAGTTGGATGGAACAAACTATGTATCATGGTCTATGAAATGTAGTCTACTTCTATGAAGAGAAGGTCTGTGGAACATAATTGAAAATCCACCAAACGTAGAGGAATGGGATCCAGAGATTCAGGAAGATAGGCAAAAGATAGAAGACTTTAAGCAGAAGAATGAACAAGCTCTTTGCATAATAGGACTAACACTATCTGACCAGCAACTTGTTCATATCTGTGGAGAGCAAACGGCTGTTGGGTGTTGGCAGAAGCTGAAGAGGATTTATGTCTGAGATAACGTTGATGCTCACATAACTCTAACACAGAAGCTTTTCAGGACGCATCTCCAAATGAATGGTGATATGCTTAGTCATTTAAAAATTATAAAAAGCATTTTTCAAGAACTGCACAAGAAAGAACTTATTTTCTCTGAACTACACCAAGTCTACATAATTCTATCTTCACTAGACGAAAGTTATGATAACTACGTCACTTCCCTTGAAATTTTGCCTAAGGAAAGTCTAACTTTAACTGATATAACTGGCAGATTGATTGAAGAGGCCAGAAGAAGACTTGAAAGAGATCAGTTAAGGAGGGAGCAACCTCAAAAACAAGATATTGAATCTCCTACTGCATACGCAATTAAAAAGTGTTTTAATTGTGGAGGAAGAGGACATTTGGCAAGATTTTGTAAAAAAGCAAAGTGCCAGAACGCTGGCCAGAATACTAAAAGTAACCAAAGAAAAAGAAAAATTTAGAGTTAGCCATGCATATTAACGGAGCTGTAAAAAATAATTTATGGGTGGTTGACAGTGGAGCATCCCACTGTATAACAAATGGTAACAAAAAATTTATTAAAATGTCCAAGAGTACACAGCAGATATCGTTAGCCAATGGCTGGAAACTGAAAGCTAAAGGTCAAGGTATAGCATATTGTTCTTGCATAAAAGAGAATGTAAAAATGTTATATGTACCACAGCTTAAGTTTAATTTAATTTCAGTTAGAATTTTGGTTAAACTAGGATATGTAGTTACCTTTAGGGGAGATAACTGCATAATTGAAAAAGAAGATAATAAAATTACTGCATCTTTAAGAGGTGAATTGTATGTGTTAAATGATAATGGTTTAGAGGTGGCTAACATGGTTTATGATAATGAGAAACCTCATGATGAATGTATTCACTTGTTACACCGAAGGCTAGGGCATTTAAATTTTAAAATGCTTAAGAGAACTGTTCAACTATCTAAAGGAATAAGTTTGAAACCTTGTAATAAGTATTTGCAATGTTTTGCTTGTAATCAAAGCAAAAGCAAGGACATACCGGCTAATAGAGTTGATGGATTTACCACCAAAGAGCCTTTAGAAGTAGTATTTGCTGATTTAATAGGTCCGAAAAAACCAAGTGTAGGAGGTGCTCGATACATATTAAGTATAATGGACCACTATTCTAAATATGGGTTCTGCTATTTGATGAAGAGCAAAACTGAAACGTATCTAAATTTCTTTAATTGATTAAATTTTGTAGAAAGAAAAACAAAAAAGTAATTAGTAACTCTTATAACAGATAATGGTATGGAATTTACAAATAATAAATTCCAGAATAGACTTAGAATGTTAGGTATTCAACATAAAAAGTCTGCACCATATAGGCCACAACATAATGCCTTTATAGAGAGACGAGGCCAAACACTACAATCAATGGCACGTACTATGTTGTCTGATTCAGGATTACCTGACAATTTATGGGGAGAACCAATAATGTGTGGTAATCATATATTAAATAATGTTGTTAATTCAACAACAGGTGAATTACTATTCACACTGAGGCATGGTACAAAACCTGATTTAAGTTACATGCACACATTTGGAGCACCAGCATGGGTGCATATCCCTACACAACTGAGACACAAATGACAGCATAGAGCTAAAAACTTATTTTTTTGTAGGATATGAATCAAATCACAGATCTTATAGATTCTGGGAACCAGGTACATCTAGAGTTTACACCAGTGCTAGTGCTAAATTCCTAGAACATGTAGGATGGAATAGATTAGAGCAAGATTTAAATAACGAAGTAATTATTGAACCCTACAAAAGGCAAAAAGATCAGAATAGTTTTAAAAGAGTCCAATAAAAGAAGAAGTCCATGAAGAGCAAATAGGACCAGAACAAGAGGAAACAGTTGATCAGGAAGAATTAGATAATCAAGAACAGTTAATAAATGAAAGTCCACCTGTAAGTCCTGTAATACCTAGATATACTACATGTGTAACTAGACCACCTGATAGGTATCAAGCAAGTATAGTTTGCCAAGTAACTAAAGTTCCAACTAGTGTAGATGAACTTAGGATGTATCCTGCTAAGGATCAGGAGAATTGGCAAAAGGCAATGGAAAAAGAACTAAATTCATTAAAAGTAATGAAAGTAGATGAAGATGCTAAATTACCTCCAGGAGAAAAATCCATTGGGTGCAAATGGATATTTAAAGTAAAAACTGGCAATGATGGGACTGTTTCCCATAAAGCTAGGTTGGTAGCTCAAGGATTTAATCAAACTGCATCTGATTACGATGAAGTTTTTGCACCAAGTCTTAAAGCAACATCTTTGAGAGCAGCTTTACTGTGGGCAGCTAAGAAAAACTATGTCATTAACCATTTAGATGTAGAAACTGCTTATTTGCATGCACCATTGCAGCACACTATATATTTACAAAAGCCAGTTATTATAAAAGACAATAAAGTAAAGAGTAATGATTGTTGGAAACTCAAAAAGAGTCTTTACGGGTTGAAACAATCTGGCTTTGAATGGAACTAATATATTGTGAAAGAGTTAAACAATATAGGTTTTAAATCTGGTTTAGCAGATCCATGTGTGTTTAAAAGAGAAAATAATGGAATAGTGTCATTATTGTTATTATTTACAGATGATATTGCTTTGATAACTAAGACTAATAATGAAGCTAATGAAATTATATCATTATTAGCCAAAAAGATAAAATTAAAGCATTTAGGTGAAATTAAAAAGTATCTAGGATTGACAATTAACAAAACAAAAAATGGATTTAAGATATCTCAAGAAGATAAAATTTGCCAATTAATTAAAATGTATAAAATGGAACTTTGTAAACTGGCAAAGACTCCAATGAGTCAGGAGGTTTGCCAAACTGATGATCAAAGTCCCAAATTTGATAAGTCAATATATCAATCTTTGATTGGTAGCTTATCATATATAAGCAATTGGTCAAGGCCAGATATAGCTTATAGTGTTAATCAGCTGGCACGTTTTAATTCAGATCCACATCAATGTCATTGGCAATCATTAAAGAGAATTTTAAGATATCTTAAAGGAACAATGAACCATGCATTGTATATAGAGCCAAAGGGTGATTTGAATCTTAGTGCCTATGCAGATGCAAGTTTTGCAACTGACATAAACATTAGAAAATCAACCTCTGGAATGGCTATATTATTTGGTAAGACACTAGTAGGGTGGAGGTCAATCAGACAACAGCATATCAGCTTGTCCACGATGGAAGCAGAATTTTCATGTCTGTCATTACTATGCACTGACTTAATTCTGTACAAACAGTTATTATTAGACATGGGTGTAACTGTTAAAGATTCCATTATTGTGTACGAGGACAACCAGGCAGCCATAAAGTTAGCTACTAATATTGCTGTAAAAACTAGATCAAAGCATACTGATTTAAGATACTTAAATGTTAGAGAATCTGTAAAGAATGGGCTAATTAAATTGGAATATTGCATGACGGAAGAAAACATTGCAGACCAATTTACAAAAGCTCAAGGAGTAATTAAGTTTAAAGAGAGTTGTAACAAATATGATTTAAAGATGTAAATAGTTATAATATTATTTTATTTACCTAAAAGGGGAGAATGTTAGGGATAACATTGTTTACCCTAACTGGTTTAGGTAAAATAATAAATATGTTATCATGGTTTGTTTGTTAAAGTATCTGTAACTTTAACTGTAAGAACGTAATTAAGGGAGTGGTTGTAAAAACACCATAAAAGAAGCAAGGCACGGCAGCTTGCTCTCTCTGGCTTGATGATCTCTAATTACTGGATAGACTGACGACTGCATTTTTCCCCTACTGGAACGGGAGAGAGAAAGGACTGTTGATTTATCAACGGTGAGAGGACTGATTTATTATAAGTGAACTGACATTGGATATTCTACACAGACTTTGCTAATTGAATATCCTTGAATGGACTGACTAAAATGATACATGACTAATGGACTGTTATTTTTGACTATGCTATAAAACTCTAAGTGGAATAAACTATATTTTTGATAACACAAGCATATCTGTTATTTTTACTGTATGTTAACTAACATACAAACTTATCTCACACATTTATCTGTATGCCTATCTGACTAACGCTGCACATTCTGTTTAGCTTGTCTCCTTAACCCTGGTTGGGGAATCCAGGCTTAACAATACGGATGAACACAGTGCGCTGGAACCCACACTGCTTGTCGAGTAGAAGGATCTTCCACGGTGGTGTAACCATGACCACAGGTGATCAGCTGTGTAGGGCCTTTCCAGGTTGGATCTGGAGCTTGGCGATACTTTACCAAAGGCCTTGCTAAAGATTTTGTAGTACAAAAATGCAAATTAACAGGTGAGTCTGCAAGAGAATCTATAAAGGTTAAATAATTCCAAGTATATAATGCTACAGCAATGATATTTTGAGTCTTTCGCAGATGGTAAGGTCATACTCAGTTTGTAATTGTTTCTGAAGCAATGTCTTAAAAGTAGGATGATTTTACTCAACTATAGCTTGACCCTGAGAGTTTTAAGGGATTCCATGCACTAAAATAATATTCCATTTCTGACAAAAGGTTTGAAATTCCTTACTAATATAAGCAGCACCATTGTCAGTTTTAAACTGAGAAGGCCGACCCATTACAGCAAAAGAGGATAGGCAATGAGAAATAACATCTGAAGTACATTCATGTTTTGAAACAGTAACCCAATGGAAGTGTGAATGAGTGTCAATAAACATATGAAGATAACAGTATGGCTTAAAGGTTGAAAATTGAGTTACATACATTTGCCAAATTTGATTAGCTTGGGTTCCTCGTGGGTTGACACCCACTGGAAAGGGAACTGCCAGTTGCTGACAAGCTGGACAAGCATGGACAATATCCCGGGCTTGAGATAATACATACAAAGAATACAAGTGAGTTTCCAAACTATTCTTTAAAGATAAAAACAAGGATAACAAATTCTTATCCAAAGAGAGAGCACAATAAGAAAAGGGAAGAGATTGCATAGTTAAATACACATATTGGATATCAATGATCAAGTTAATAGGTTGGTCATTGAACAATTGTAAAGCCAAAATCAGCAGCCAGCTCAGCATGTTGAGCTGAAGTCTGCATGGCAGTAAATTTAGAATACCATTGTTGTTGAATCTGCTAGACAACCACACCCCTGGTGATCCATCAGTAAAGACTGTAAGAGCTTTAGAAATAGGATTTCGCACAAAAATGGAAGAAAAGGCCGGATTTAAAGTAGCAGTAACTACTATTCTAGGATCCTTGGGTAAAAAATACAAGTTTCCCACATATTGAGAAAAGGCTATCTGATATGATTCTGAAATCATCATCAAATGCTCATGTTCAACTTTTGTACGAGTGAAAGCTATGCTTATGAGATCCTGTCCTATAAGATGTAAGGCTCGTTTACAACCTTTAATAAGCAAATCCTCTAATGCTGATTGATAAGGATAAATGTTTCTAGGCAGAGTAGCTGACAAATTAATCTATTCATGAATGTTGACCACTTGCGGGAACACATTAGAATAAAGACATCCCATGGGTAAGGGTGTAGTGGGAAGAATAGCAAAGCAAAGTCCTATTGTTAAGGATGTTATCCTGTCCACATATCAATACTTAAACTTATTCAATATTTCTTGAAGGTATATTCTTTGAGGATCAGTTAATACAACTAGATCCCCTGGTGATTGTGCTCCCTTCAAAGACTGAAATAAGGGCAACATATCACCAGTTGTAATATAGAAGAATGGATGTACTCAATTAATAATGCCAAGTAATTTTTGCCATTGTTCTAATATATATGATTTCTGCACTTGTAATTCAGGAAGAATTGGAATGGAGGAATTATGCAACATTCTATGTCCTAAGTAGGTATAAGGTTCTACCTTTTGAATTTTGTCTGAGGCTATATACAATTCCTGTTGTGCCACAATATCTGTTTACTCTTTTAATAACTTAGATTCATCAAAATCTGAGGCTGCTATCAATATATCATCCATATAATGATAGACTAAATAGGAAGGAAATTTATTCCGAAAGGGTTGAAGGGCATTATCCACAAAATATTGACAAAGTGTAGGAGAATTAAGCATTCCCTGAGGCAATACTCACCAATGATATCGTTTTGTGGGCATGCTATTATTAAAAACTGGGACAGTAAATGTAAATTTTTCTTTGTCTTGAGGCTGCAAAAGTAAAGTAAAAAAGCAGTCTTTAAGATCAACTACCAATAATTTATAAAAATTAGGAATTAAGTAAGAATTTGGTAGACCACATTGTAAAGGACCCATGGGTTGGATACATTTATTAATTTCTCTTAAATCCTGATGCCATTTCCCATTTTTCTTTTTTATAACAAAAAGTATTCCAAGGACTAGTAGAAGGTTCTATATGACAAGCAAGCAATTGTTCTTGAACCAATTGTTGTAAAGCAGCGAGTTTTTCCCTTGATTAATGGCCATTGTTCGACCCAAACCGGTGTAGAACAGAGCCATTTAAGAGGAAGAGCCATTATCAAGAATCAAATGGGCATTAAGAAGAGAAAGGATTTCATGGCCCCAAATATTAGTATGAATATCTAGAATGTATGGTTGTAGGAAAAAGGACTTACCAGCAGATGTTGTAACATTAATTTCTTGAACACTCTGCCAAGCAGCTGTAGAAACTCCTATTCCCCACAATGAAGAAACTGTCATTTTTGGCCACTGTACTGGCCACTGTAAAGAAGAGATGACACTGTAAAGAAGAGAAGATCAGCTCCAGTATCCAATAACCCTTGAAATGGTTGTTTATTAAGGAAGAGCGTTAACAAAGGACGAGAAGAGTTCAGCTGATGAAGTAAGCCGACAGATATAGAAGTTGATCCAAATCCTGCATCCCCACAATTACCTATACCAGGAGATAGATTTTCATATGAAGAAGGAGCAATTGAGCAACAGAAGAATTACAAGGAAGAACTTTAGGAAGATTCACCCAAATCTGAATCATGAGGATACCAGTGTAATCTGAATCTATTACCCCAGGCACAGCCCTTTTTGTGTGCAGAAGAATGAGGCAAAATTAAGCCAACTAATTCCGAAGGAAGAGGACCTTTAAATTGAGATGGAACTATTTTAACTTCCATGGGAAATTTAAATTCAATTTCCTCTTGAGTGATTAAATCGATCCCAGCGCTACCCAGCTGTGGCTGGGGAGGAATGAGAGAGACTGCTGGAGGAGTCAGAATGATGGGAAAGGCATGCTTTGGATTCTGGGTGGGTGCCACACCCATTGGCAAGTTTCCTGACTGAAACCAACATTGATTGGCCCCATGAAATCCCTTTTTACAAATAGGGCACATCTTAGAAGGATGAAAACAGTTACCAATTGGTCGCTGTCCTTTCTGAATAGCAGCTGCTAACATATGCATTTTACAAGTTTGTGATTCAATATCCTGGCAGACTCGCAGCATATCTGCCAGAGTGTAATGAGCAGTAGCCTTTAACAGCTGTAAAACTCTTTTACAATCTGCATTAGCATTTTCAATAGCTAACTGGTGAAGAAGTTCACCAGCAGCTTCCTGATGCTCAAACTGCTGTCTAATTGCTTTGGACAGCAAAGTCAGCATAAGGCTCATTGGCATTCTGTCGAATGTTTGAAAAAATTGCTCTAGGTTCTCCAGCTTGGAGTACCTTAAGAAAAGCATGAAAGGCACATTCAGAAACAATAGTTAAGGTAGCTGGAGGAAGAACAACTTGAGTTGGAATTGTACCAAATGGTCCAGAACCAAATAGCTGATCAACTGTATATTCTCCTCCCCCTCCTAAAGCAGCAGCTTGAGCATGTCTCATATATTCACTCTCCCAAACCACATATTGCATGGATGTTAAAATCATGCCGAATATTTGCTTCCAATCTTCAGGAATCATTGTATAATCATTTTTTATTCCTTCTACAAGTCCTCTTGTAAAATTACCATTAATCCCATAGTCTGTAACTGTCTTTTTTAACTCTCTTAAGATCTGATAAGGCAGACCCTCCCATTCTGCTACTGGCAGTCCAAGCTATGGCCCCTGACCAGGATGATATTGTACTGGACAAACAGACAGTAATTCTGCAAGTTCTGTTCCCGAGACAGAGGCATCCCTTTTACAAGTCTCTACCATTTTCTGAAAAGAAAACTGAACAATAGAATCAGGAGGCTTTTGCCCTGTATCTGCAGGAGCCGAGGGAATTGAAGATCATGAACAACTGAATCATGATGATCTTTATTGGTCTTGCATTTATATACATTTTTAGTTATCCTCCATCACTGGTTAACTTTGGTTACTGCTTAACTTTGGTTACTGTTTAGCACAGTAATCTATACAGTTAATTATCTCTAGTTAAAGTCTAACATGTTTACTTCCTCTCTCTAATCCTCCTTTAGATTAGTGACTTTGTTTACCTGAGTTGTATTTGCTTGGAAACATTCTTTATCTGAGGTTTGCCATCTGAGATTGGAACATTCCTGCAATTACAACTCTATGTGTGTGTGTGTGTGGTTAATTTTTAAGTACAGCAGTATTCAATTTAGTTCAATCACCCACTAGAGGGAACCAAAATCTTGTACAGAGGCCAGCATATTATTTCCATTATGGCTTTCTTTCTTGTTAAATTATTTGAGCCATCTTGTAGAAACTTTTTAACAATAAAGTTTTGGTTGGGTATTAAGAAAATGTGGCTGTTGAATTCTTATTTTTTTTCATTTAAGGCAGTTTGTTACTATTCTGTTCTACATTTCAATGTAATTTATCAGGAAATGAAACAAAAATTCACCAAATGAAACTTTTCTTACAGATTGATTTTCAGTGAGGATCTCACCACTGGATATCATAGTCTCCTGGTCATCACATTTTATGAATGCTTTTGTTAATTCCAATTCTTAGTGCATTATAACCACATGGTTTACATGTTCTCAGAAATATGAAGTTATCATCTCTAAAGATGATGTATGCTTGTATGTATGTGTGTGTATATATATATGTGTGTGTGTGTGTATGCATGTGTGTGATTTAGGGGTATACACAAAAGAATACTGTGTGAAGAAGTTCCAAGCTTCCCTTGATTTGTATTCTGAATTTATGGCTCAGAGAAAATGTGTTCTGCCCAAAGCCTGTTAAAAAAGGCTATTCATGGTTTTATTTCTAATTAGACTACCCAATCATTCTGTCCTATACTGCACTGGAGCTTTAAAGCATAGTGACTAGTGTTACCTATGTCCCATCTTTTCTGTTAATAAGTAATGACTCTTGATCTTGCTTCGGTAGCTTTTTCCTCCTTTTACATCTTCACCATTATCATAAAATAGGGGGCTATCAACATGTCTTTCATCTCCTGGTTTGCCTTTTTATTGTTCTCAAGTTCAACTTGAAGAGGACTTCTCTTTCTGTGCCTTTTCTCTCTCTTTTTAATGTGCCCTTATTGAAGGCCATCAAGCAGCAGTTTGGGAACAGGATTTGAATAATTCATTCTTCTCCATTGTACAGAGTGACTAATGTGCTAATTATACAGAAGAGCTATTTTATAAAGTTGGGTAAAATGCTTAGTGCTAAACATCATTACTAAAATTCCCTTGGTATTTGAGATTATGGAGGGGTAGGTTGAGGTGGGTTATTGGTTATATTGTTATTGGCCTCACCTGGATTTTGTAACCTTGATCAAAGAAACTAATACAATCCAGACAGAAGATAACATAAACTATATGCAAATAAGGTTAAGTAGTTAACTGGTTATCAAGCATTTTCTCATGCATCTAGAGCTATGAAACTAGAGTCATGATTCTAGAGTCATTGTGTTGGCTATATACTTCATAAATGTAGTTTTAGATAAGTTTTGATGTGATACCTCTGTGTTGAAATTTTCCATTATTTTACTGTGATGCCATTATAATTTATTATGTAGAAATGTTCAGTTCACAGCTTTTAGCCCAGAGGTACAACTTAATTGAGCTGAACTTAATAGAAGCAAATATAAAAATGTGTGCTTCATATTTCAGGACAGTACGTTTGTTTCCTAGCAACATGATTTGCATTTGGGCAAGAGAAGATTGGTAAGGAACTCCTACTGCATGAGAATAAGAAATCTGCCAGCCCTACATACTAGCTTTTAGTAATATACTGAAATTGTTTTTCTACAACCTCATCAGGTCTGCCTTTGTGCAATAAAAATAGGGGGGAAAAATGAAGAAAATCCATCTTACCTTTTCCTTAATATTGCATTTTGATATTTTTCAAAGTCCTGCTTTTCCTGACAGAATATAGTTCCAACAGTATTACTGGGACATGCTGAAGAATTTACAAGAGTAATATTTTCAACCTTTTCAGATATAGAACCTTTGAATTCAGCCAGCAACATAAATTCCCTTTTAATTTGTTTTCCATGTGCCTGTCTATCTTTTTCAAGCATGAACCTTCAGTTTCCTGTCTTGTGCCTTTCCTCTTCTGTCAGCCTGCAAAAACAAAACAACCCCCCCCCCAAAAAAAAAAAATCCAATGTAGCATTAGGAGACATCATGGAAATCCAACCATAAGTGCTTTCTTGTTCTGAAGGTTTTTATGAACATTCAGATTAACATATGTAGCAGGTTCTGGTTAACCTTATTCAATGCATTAAGATGTTTAAAAGCCTCTACATGCTTGAGGACATGGGAGGTAAAGGTTATACGAGTATCCCCACACATTATGCAAAATAAACAAGAGTTGCAGCACAAATATTGTGACTCACCTTGAGTTTTCGTATAAACTCCCTTAAAAGAATTATGTCCTTTTAAGGGAGTTTATACGAAGGAATATGTCCTTTTAAGACCAATGAAAATGTGTGTGTGTGTGTTTTCTTAAGTTTTTGTGGGTATTTGTATGTATGGTATTCAGCTTTGTTTGGGTATTTTGGGGGGTATTTTTCAAAAGGTATTTTCTTTAAAAGCACAACTATAATGACATGGGAAAATACCTGAACAAAGCTGCATACCATATATATATGATACCTCCAGCTCAAACACACCCCAACCAGGCACCCAGATGAAACCTAGCTTCCTAAGAAATGATAGCTGTCCATTTACTTGGAGCCAAGCTGCACTAAAAGCCTCCAATACAGGAACACAATGTTGCCAGCCAATCAAGACAAAAAGAGCCACAAAACAGACAGAAGATATTAGAAACACCAATCAAGCAGAACACAGCAAACTCCAAGACCAATAAACACAGACCAAGACTCTCAACCAATCAGGATGAAGAAAAAACCATTCTGGCACAGCAGTAAGCTAGCCCCAAATTTAAAACTGAAACGGGTGTGAAAGTCTGACTCACAGACTAACACAATACAGAAGCCTGATGATGGCAGATGAGATTCTGCCAAAACGTTGTTACAACTTTAAAAGCACAACTATAATGACATGGCAAAATACCCGAACAAAGCTCTACATATAGACATATCTGAACAAAGCTCTACATATACATATGTAGGTCTAGATGTGTTCAGGTCTTTTCCCATGTAAGATTAAGAGTATTTTGGCGAGGTGGCACTTGCCATCCTCAGGCTGGTGCTTTTGGCTACCTAGACCTATATACCTGTGTGCGTGTGTGTGTAATTTTGTTCTGTTTTGTTCTAGTTTTGTCTAGATTTTGTTCAGCTTCCATGGAAAATATAGTGTGGCAAACCTTTAAATATCTGTTCAGAGTAAAACCCCATTAAGTTACTGTAGCAACGTGTGTACATAGTTGTAATATGAAGCAATTTGTTTCTCTTAGGAGATCAAGTTAATTATGTCAAGCAATTACTCTTAAAATTCAAATAATATAAATGGAAATAAAATGAAACTGTAAAGAGGGAGACAACATAGCTCAGGACTCAGAATCCTTAACACAGAGTTGCATTTGATTTCCAGGATGTTTTCAAACAAAAGCTGTTCCTTTTTACCTTGCATTTCATCTTTGATAATTATTTTCAATGATTGGTGGTAATTAATGAGCTAAACATCAATGAATTAAAATAACTGAGAGACAATCCCTGCTGGCTTTTGTAGCTGACTATCTAGATCATAGCAAGATTAAAAGTGTGACAAAGGACATAATTTACAGCATTGTGCAATACTTTGGATTTAATTCTAAAAGCTGCATCATAGCAGTAGGAATATAAACAGAGTGCTTTTCTTCAGCTCAGGAAACATTGCCTTTTTTCTATATTAATGCACAATTGCAGAAATACCCAAAGGTGATTTTTCAAGAGGCATCTGGATTTTTTTTGTTTTTCCTTGAATACTTTTCACTTCTTATCCAAGAAGCTTCTTTAGTTCTGACTGAATGGTGGAAAATGGAAGAGTCATCTGAATAGTGCAGATGGGTGTGGAATGTTTTTGGAAATGCTGAAAAGTACTGAAAGGTTTTGCATCCATTTGCACTATTCAGATGACCCTTCCATTTTTCACCATTCAGTCAGAACTGAGGAAGATTCTTGGAGAGAAGCAAAATGTCTTCAAGGAAAAACAAAGAAAGTCCAGTTGCTTCTTGAAAAAGCACCTTTGAGGCAATCATGACCTGTATGACTGAGAATTTCTATAGGCAATTGTACTATAGGGTTTGGTTTTAAACATAAGGCCACTGTGGCAGTATGAAGCTCCAGCTATTTTCAGACCACATAAACAACTGACAAATTTTGATCACACCGTAACAGCTGCCATTTTGATTTTTTTTTTTAAACCCACACCCTTTGGATACCTCTGAATACCCTAAAAAGGTACCTACATCTGCCATGTCTTTTTCTTGGAATCTGTGTGAAGCATTGAAACTCTCATGACCTTCCATATTCACTTTAAAACAGAGAAAAATCCATGTATAGATGCAAATATAGGCATACACAGAATGGTCTTTTGAGTAAACAGTGAGTACTGATTACTAGCCCTGGATACTCAATTAATGAAACAATTATGTAACCAACATGGGAATATTCAAGAATGAGAAATACATTTGTCTTGCCATATGCATTTAATTTACTTCTATATAAGTTTTATGGACTTTTTACTCACAGAGATATAGCTATTGTATACCTTCCCTGATAGGTCAGCAAGTTTTATAGATAATTGTATGCATGCATTCTCAGGACTAAACAATTTTTAACCAAGTGAGATCTACTCCAGGTTAGTATGTACATATTACAAACATGATCCCTTTTAGCTAAACATTTAATGCCTGGCAACTATAATATGTTTCTCAGGTTGATTTACACTGCCTACAAATAATACAAATATAGTTTAAAAGTTTTAAAATGCCAGGTGCTTCTGAAGGAAAGTATCAGAATATTAATGAGCTGCTTTTAAAGTGTGTTTCTAGCTATATATTTCCCAAACAAAAACAACAGCCCACATTTCCATATTTTCAATTTATTTTACATTTACCCACATGCTAAACAACAGATATGAATATGTAACAGATTAAAAAAAATATAAGCCCTAACACTATTGTATATTGCTATAGGCTTCCAAAAGTTATTTCAAAAATTATGAACTTTGATTAAAATACATTTTGAAATAACACACAGCAGCTTGGTGGACATGAAAAAAAAAGTCTTCAGGTGTCTAAGGCATCTGAAGACATCCAGCTGATGGCACTGAATAGGCAAAATAACAAGAAAAAAATAACTTGTTCCTAAACTCATAGATATTCAGAATAACAAAGATGGATGAGATTTTGGAGATCTTTGACTTCAAGCCCTGCCAAGAAATGGATTTCTCATACTATCCTTGACAAATGTCTGACCAATTATAATTTGAAAATCTCCCATGGTGGAGCACTCAGAATTCAGGAGGCAGATTATTTAATAGCTGTCCTGATCAGGAGAATTTGGGTTTCGACCTCACTTTGTACAGAACTACTGGTTCCTGTCTTAAGGGTGATAAATATGTGATACAGATAGTCCTCATTTAGTGATCACAATTAGGACAGTCAACTCACTTATTAAGCAGAATAGTCACTAAGTGAAACCACAACTGTCTTTATGATGTTATTGTACTTCAACTTTCCTTTGCTTTACAGACCTGTCAAAGTTGTAAATAAAAACATTGGTTGCAAAGTTAATTTTGCATAATTGTCATAATTATAAATGATCATAATAAACAAGTACTAAATGAGGACTATCTTTATATCTATCACTTATAGATGAGATGGGTGGCCATATAAATTGAAATAGTTATAATAAGTAATAAATGAGGAAGTTTTGGTAAAATGCTTTTTGAACTCTGCATATTATCAGGTGTTAGTTCTCAAGTGTAGATGGGAGGGAAACAAAAATGAGAATGGCAAATTGTCCTCATGTCATTGTTTGCAAGATAAATCTAAGCTTTATCTTGCATTCTTATTTAATCACTCCAGAAGCTTCCTAATTATTGTTTTCTAACTTGGACAGCAATGTAAATGTTAATAGGGATTCTTAATAATTGGGTACTATGTGGAAGTAACTATGTGCTAACAAGAGAGTAATGAAAGAAACTGTGCCTGCCTTTTGGTGGCTATAAAAATAATATTAATTGAACAATATAGCAGTTTTGCAGTAGGTTGGTTGATCTTTGGAGGCTTTGTCTATTTTATGTTGTCTCTTCATAATGATCTACAGCCATAACTATACTTCTATAAAGAGTTGAAAGAAATACAGCCTACAGACTCTTACTGAAAAATTTTATCATTGAAGCAGCCAGAAGTATATGACAAGTACTGTCTTAAAGTAGCATGAAATCTAGGTAAAATAGGAAGATACTGGGGAAAACTTTATGGTAAGTTTATGGAATTACTTGTTTTGCAAATAAAGGAAATTGTTTACATTACAGCTTCTGTCTCATTTGCTCAGTCATTTTAGAAGTCAAAGCTAAGCAAACATTGTTAAAATATGCTTTAGAATAACTTATTGAGGGGTATTCAATGGCTTTATTAATTAATTAGATAACCTATGACTAGTTGGCTCATTCTTTGTTAATATTTAAAAAGAATGACCCCAAGTTGGCAAAAAAAGCACTGGGAACAGGAGCAACTTCGGATTTCCTGTCAACTTCCCTAATGACTTTGTTTGTGGGAAGTTGAAATGGAGCATTATAAATTATGGTCATGTGTTCATGGCTGGCTATGTTGGCATTGCAGTGGCCATAAGTTTGTGGATACAACTGGTCTGATGATACTTGAAATTTCAATTCCACAAGAGTAGGATTTTGAATACATTCTTTAAATTGATACATTTTAGGTATCAATTGAGGTTGATTTTTATCCAAAAATTAGTGCTCTATGATGCAACTAATTGAAAGTTACAAACAACAGTTAGTAGTGTATAGACAAGGTATTTCATTTTTTAATATATTTTCCATGAACAGAACTGACAGTTAAATTGTTCTTAATAATTAAAATACTGAATTATACAGAAAAAATATTTAATGTCTTATTTGAAACAAAATCATTCAAAATATTGTAGTTACTTTATAATGTAGTCTATTAAGATAGAATAATGCTTGAAGATTCCACACTAAATGCTAAATGTTAAGTCACTCAAAATAAAACTAAAACCATTATTTTAAGCCATTAAAAATGAAAAAAGGAACATTTTTCCATTCCCAACTCCAAAATGTGTGTAGCACAAAGAAAAGCATGGCAGCTGTTTTTTGAATGTGAAAGAACCCACAGGAAAAGTTCTAACTTTTTAAAATTAACACAGAAAGAACTATCTGGCCTGTTTAAGCCAGACCTTGGTTCTGACAAGGTCTGTTTTTCTAGTCTATGACATTCTGTATTGGGCTTCAAGTACAGATTTCTTCACTTATTCTAGATTAGCCCCAAAGTCTCAAAACTGTGGCCTACATTCACCAATATGTATGTCCATCTTTATTCTGCATTTATTCTGCATTCTAAAAAAGGCAGTATGCTTCATTACTCATGGGATGCCTCTTAATCAGTCAATTTCTCAAATACCATATTTTACAGAGACTGCAAGAACCCTGGGTTATTTTGCTTTGGATATTTAGCTTCCCATGAAGCATTTCCTGTCAAGTATACTTCTCAGGAGCTATTTCCCAGTGATTTCCTTATGTGAATTTCTTGTGGTGGAAGTCTTAAATATGTGTGGATTATCCTGCTTTCTGACAGTTTCTTTTAGTTCCTTCTACTCGGCTTCCCCTATTTTATTTTATATTCACTGACAATAGATCTGCTAAGTGTAATTTATCTAAGAAAGGAAGTTTTCCATTATACAGTTTCTGTCACTCTGAGCAAGCCAGTGATTTCTGAATGGTGTGGCTCTTTTGTGCTCCTTACATTGCCCACATCTATTCTTTCTTTCTTTTAGTTTCCATTGGCTATATACTGGATTGCATTTGTAAAGGAACTTAACGTTTATTGTACCAAACAGCTAAAATATATAGGTATTTTTGAAGAGCATACAGAATCATAAAGTTGAAAGAGGATTGTTCAGTTTAGAGAGTCTGATTCCCTACTTCCCATCTCTCATGTAGAATCCACTAGAACATATCTAATAGATAACCATTCAGTTTCTGGAGATCTTTAGTGAAGAAGAAATCTTTACTCTTCATGTGACAGTCTGTTTCATTGGGTGACAGTTGATACAGTCAGGAAATTTCTCAGAAGCCAACCTGAAGTTGCTTTCTTGTAATTTAACCTGCTATTTCTGGTTCTGCCTTCTGGGACAATAGAAACTAAGTTCACTGCCTCTTCTCTGAGATAACTCTTCAGATATTTCAAATATTGCTATTGTAGGTCCCATTAGTCATCTTTTCTGAAAGCTAAAAGTAGACATCTTTTCAACCAGCCTGTCATGGTGTTGGTAGTTCTTCTCTAAACATGATCCAATTTGTCACTCTCCTTTTTAATTATGAAGCCTGGAACTAGAAACAAATATAGGAGAAGACATTATATAGGCTAGACTATGCTATATGTAACATATTGCCTTTTTGTTTTTTGCTGTTTAAGTTATAAACAAATTATATATGAATCAGTGAATATTCCCTGCTGTAGTAACAAACCTTTTATTTCTTGCATTTCACCACAACATATTCAACAAGTAGGCCAATGTAGTAGACTCTTGAAAGCCTGCCAAAAATTATTCCCATCAATTCTTATCTAATACAATTAGGACAGGATTGTTCTCCTTATACTTCCTCAGGCTGGAGGAGAGTTATGTAGGGCAGTGGAAGAGGCCCTTCTACTTCTATGTACAACTCTCTCCATCATCTATTAATCTGAGAAAAGATGGAAAGAGTGTTGACAAATGGCTGAACCAGCCTATTGAGCCATCCCTGGAAACTTTCTTCTTTTCCTTCTACATTTAGGAATGATTAGTGGTGATATTAACCATGGTTAATGTTAAGTTCTGCGCATGGGTGCAAGGAACGGAGACGAGACGGTGAACAGTGAACTTCAACTCTTTATTAGTCATTCTGAACAGAGCAAAAACCTAGGGCAGCAGCAGCCCTTTTATAGGCAAGCTGTTGATCTAGTAACCAATAAGAAATGTGGAGTGTTAACCCCCTTAACCAATGAGAGTGGCTCGTTAACAGCCAATCAGATTCTCCTGAATGGACCAATCCAATATCACTATTTATCAGCCAATCAGAAGTGCAGGATTAGAACCCTGCTATTTTCTAAAGGTTTTGATAAACTTTATTTAAGTGTTTTATTAGTTCATAACACCCCTTCCCTCCGGGTTCTGTTTGGGGGCTGCAGTGATGTAATCTCTGAGGTAGGAAGGTTGTTTTGACTGTCTATTGGATTTACGCTGTCCCACCGGTTCTTGTCTGTAACCCTGTTTTGGTGGGATGTTTTCGGGCAAGTCAGGTGCCGGTGGTTCCTCATTGGAAGACTCGGTGCCGCTAATGTTCTCGTCATTGTCTTCTGGCCCTTGCGGGCTTGCCTCTGTTGAGGTGTTCCTCTGTGGCAAGGCCACGCCCTTCCTTGATCCTTCTTCATTTGTTATGCCCGATTGCTGACTTCTTTCATTCCTACTTTCTGCCATTTTGAATTCGGTTTCTTCGACATTCTCTCCCCCCTCGGTTTGGTAGTTACCGGAGTCGCGGAAACTAGGTTGTAACCTCGAGCGAAGCTGATCTATATGGCGTTTCCATATTTTTCTGTCGCAGGTTTTCACCCGGTACGACCTGGGTCCCGTGGCTTGAATTACAGTTGCCTCGATCCACAATGGTTCGCCAGAAAGGTTTCTGGCGAAAACTAAATCGCCTATCTTGAACTCGCGCCATTTTACACTAGATCCACAGGGTTTCTCTGGATCGTAAGATGGGTGAAGCCGGTTGAGGTGGGAGTGGAGTTTGTGTCCCATCAATAGTTCAGCTGGAGTCTTGTTGGTGACGCTGTGTGGAGTGATGTGTTGGAGAAGGAGTATTCTGTTTATCTTATCTTCAATGTCCCCATAGTCCATTTTGTGGAGGGTTTTTTTAACAAACTGTAGCATGCACTCGGCTCTTCCGTTAGCCGCAGGGTGCGCTGGCAAAGATAGCGCATGGCGAATATCGTGGTCCACTAAGTATTGTTCAAAAGAGAGCGTGGTAAACTGGGGTCCGTTGTCGGATACCAAAATGTCTGGCAGTCCATGCATCGCGAATAATCTGTTTAACTTCCAGATGACGGACTCGGTTGTGGTACTCTTCATTTCGTGGATCTCGAGCCAGTTTGAATAGGCATCCACTGTTAATAGGAACGTATGTCCCTTAGTAGGTCCCGCAAAGTCAATATGGATGCGGGACCACGGTCCCCGAGGTGTTTCCCATTCTGTCGGAGTTGCTTTCGGTGGGGCATTGCTAACTTCCTGGCACTTATAACAAGTCTTTACCCAGGCTTCGATCTGTTTGTCAATGCCCGGCCACCATGCGTAGCTTTGTGCGAGCGCTTTCATACACACGATGCCGGGGTGGCCCTCATGCAGTATTGTCTTTAACAGTACTGATGTTTTTCCAAATCACTCCTGGAGAAGAATAGAATATATGAGATTTCCCAACAAATCAACTTTTTTTCATAAATTACAATCATGTCTAAAAAAAATCTTCACTATCTAACCATATTGGTACAACTGTTCTTCCGTTAGAAGCAAAATCATTGTTATATAAGCGTATTTTACCAAAAAAGTTATCTTCAGAAATTCTCTGTTTTTAACATTATGTTTTTGTTTACAGGAATGATCTTCAAAGTAAGAGTTCATTTGTATTTGCTACAAGTTAAGCTGGAAAGTAATATCATTAAAAGTCAAAGTAAGAAAATAAGAATAGAAACAAAAGGATCACTGAAATTATATAGCACAATGAGATATATAATCTATTTCAATTTAAATGAAATTTTAAAAAAATCTTTTCTTGCTTTTCCTTGTAGTAGATGTCAAATTATTATTTGTTTTACTGCTTTTTAAAATAGAAACAGTAAAAATATGCAAAAAAACAACAACACAAAAATGCATCCATAAAAATATAAGTGTTTTAAAAATAAATGAAAAAATACAACAGAAAAAAATGAGAATATAAGGCATGTCACTACAATAAACAGTTTCAATTCCTTATATAATTATCTAATATTAATAGTTTGGGTGCATATGTGTATGTGTGTGTCTTCGTTTGTGTATATATTCATTCTAATACATTTATATAATTATCATGCGTCTTTAATCTATGGTGTTTTGTATATACAATCCCATATTTCATTATATTTATCCATAGAAAGTTTACATCTGTAGATAATTCATTCATAAGTAGTAAGAACAATCCAGTCTTCAATCCATTTACTAAACTGGGTCATTTATTTTTTATTGTAATGTTGCAATATCAGTCTTTTAGCTGTAGTAAAGGCACAAGGTATCAATTTACATTGCCCACTTGACAGAAATTTATAAGAATTTATTGGACTCTATTACACCTGTATAGAAAAGAATTTTCTACGACAGCATTTTTTTTTTTTTTAGAAATGTAAGGCAATGCTTTCTTAAAACATATGCTTTTACAATTCTTCCATACTGATTAAGTTTTGGGGAAAAATAGTGGCCTATATAAATGTGATCATGTGACAGAAATTATTTTTTTCAGAAGGTAATATTCTCCTCAATTAATGGTTACTATGTAGATGCTAAATTATTAGCTATTAGCTTTTTCCTCTTTCTAGGCAGTAAAACACTGTTTACCTGGCAGAAGTGAAAGACTTCAGAGGGATGAGGAGAACTAATTGAGTATTAAATCTCTCTATATTTGAGAACATGTTAAAAATGAGTTTTTAGTAGAACTGACTCAAATATAACGGTTGTTTAGAAGCTATTGCATTTACCATAATTTATTTCAGTTTGTTCATTTTGGAAGAAGTGGTAAGATAAATTTGAAAAAAATTGCTAATACACTAGTATTATTTAAAAGATACAGAAAAGTTCAGGAAATGTCTTTTCATTGTTTCAAATTGCTTGCTTGTTAGTCTGAAGCAAAGAAGAATAAGCATGAGAGAATGAGTCAGTACAACAGTGAAGAAAAGGAAGTTTGTTCAAATGGCTGTTTTACATTATCTGCTATGCATCTACTAGCTGTGCTCAAAAAGATGGAGCCTAAGGGTTTTTCCTCTTGTTCATTTAAAATGTTTTACAATAACCCCTGAGCAAAAAGAAAATTGTATTGGTATAAGATTTGTCACCCTAATTAATCTGTGCAGAATTTATGGCTGTTTTATTTACTATTTTCTGAAGATATTAAAGAAAAGGATGGGTATATTATTTTTCTTTGTTTCCAACCACCACCCATCCCTAATAACAATAGCAATAACATTGAAAGTTATATACCACTCCATGGTGCTTCACAACAATCTCTCTTACAATGTCATCATATTGCCTTTAACAATCTGGGTCTTCATTTTACTGGCTTCAGAAGGATGGAAAGCTGAGTCAACCTTGAGCCCATCAGGATCAAACTCCAAATTGTGGGCAGAGTTAGCCTGCAATACTGCATTCTAACCACTGATATTAACTGTTATGAACTAATAAAACACTTAAATAAAGTCTATCAAAACCTTTAGAAAATAACAGGGTTCTAGTCCTGCACTTCGAAACTCCTCCAAAAAGGTACTTATGTGATGGTGGTTCGGTGTGTGACATTCCCACCTTGGACGAGACCAAACCACGGGAGCACTTTGAGCTGAAGAGCTCGTTGTCCTCCTGCGGCGCCACTCTAGAGGAACAGGACTCTCTCCTGGACCACTTTGTGCCAAAATTTAAAGAAAAGGAGGAATTGTGAATGTATTATAAAATGTTGCCATTAGTGTTCTTTTAAAAGACACGTACACGGAAATCAGAACCACAAAAATGCCCTGACATACAGGAAAACTTATCTTTCAAGGACACGACAACTTTAGCAAATCACGCCATAGATAAAGCCCGGCTAGCTTGAAACATCCTTGAGACATTTCAGTGATATATAGTCATGATATATGAGCTATGCATTCCCTTGTTCTGTAGATATTCTTATACGGCATAAACTGCTTATTTCTTTGTTCTTTGTACTCCTAACCCCTCCCTACCTAAAGAACACAATAAAGGAGGTTGTAGCAGAGCAATCGGGGCCGGGACCACTCCATCTGCCCCAGGCACGATGTGCTTCCTCACTTCAAGCATCTAAATGTCCGGTGTCTTTTCTTGGTGCCTAAATTCTGGTCCACCCTCGCGAGGGTCCCGCCAAAATTTAACGGACTAGAAGAAAAAGGTCTGCCGGGCTGGTCACTCAACGCGACAGGGAGTAATGGCCAGCTGAGGAGGAGAGATGTGGCTCTGCTCAACCCTGCTGGCATTCTCCCCCCTCCTTACCACTATGGGGTGGCTTAGTCCTGAATCCAGCTGGCTCGGGGCACTGTGGCAGGGAGTACGGATTGAAAACATGCACAATCATGGATTTCAGTCTGTCGCTGAAGAAGCTCAAACTGGAAGTCCCTAATCCAAGTTTTTTTTTTTTTTTTAAAAATAATTCATTGAATAAATCATATAAGGTGAAATCTAAGGCATAGTAATTAGTTTGCATGTAATTCCAAAAGCAAACAAATCTCATTATAACTTAATAATCCAAACTAGTATAATTATAACATGCTTGTAATAAATGCTCCATAGTGTACAGATCAATGTGGGGATGAAGCTTTAATGATGAGAACCTATTCCACTGTATCCTGTAAGAGAAACTTTTATAGCATATATATCCACTTTGAGTATTGGTGTTATACTTGGATCAGACAACAGTGCTTTTTATTATGACTTCATACATTTTGGTGGAAATAGTCATGACTTTCCCCAGCCAAAATTGGTTGAGAGCATGGGGAAGCGTCATAACTTTGCAGGCCTCATCGACCATTTGGTTTCCTTCAGAAAGGAATCCGGGCAGTTGTTGGTGACTTCTAATATAGGCAACAAATAAAGCTGTCTTTCTTTCTTTGAGCAAGGCCTGAAGCTGTAAAAAGAGTGTCATTAGAGAAGGAGGGGTCATAGGGGAAATATATGCATCAAACATATGTACAACCATTTGAGTCACATACAAACTATCAGAGATAACATTTAAAGATTCATTAGAAAAGAGGGAGAGAGCCAAGATAAAGGCAGCCAATTCAGACTGCTGTGCGGATGGCTGGGGAGTGGTCAAGCATTTATGCCACTGGCCATCCCTGTACCATGCGCATGCTCCAATGGTCTTGGATCCATCTGTAAACACAGTAAGTGTTTCCTTTAATGGCTGCTGAACAAGAGGAGAGGTTAGCACAAATGGAACAGTCCTGAGTACCTGTAAACGGGGATCTGGAGGGAGGTGGCATGATACTTGACCGCACCACTCTTCCAGAGCGTCCTGTAAAACGGTCGATGCTTGTAGGAGGGGTTCCCATTGGGTAATCTTAAAGGGAACATACAATGTAAATATATCCAACCCCATCATGGCCTTAGCCCTTTTCCTTCCTTTTTCAATAAGAGAAGCCATTTGCATTGCTCTTGTGAATATTGAAGTTCTAGGAGTGTGTGGGAGATGTTACCATTCTTAAATGTGCAGGCGTTTGGTATGGGAGAGTTGAACTACAATTGCGGTTAAAAGGTGGTGTGTGGAAAGGATGGCAAAGGAGGGTGGTGTATTTGCAAGAGCGCGGTCCACCCACTGGGTGGCCAGGGCTTTGTTTACTTGTTGCAAGGCTTGCAAATGTTCCTCGGATAGGATGACTTTGTCTGCTGGGTTCTTCAAGCCTACAAGTGCTTGGAACAGAGGCGATAACATGTGTGTTGTTAGGGCAAGATATGGTCAAGCCCAGTTAATGACCCCCAAACACTGTTGTAGTTGGAGCAAGGTGGTGGGTTGAGGGAGTGTGAGTGCGGAGATATGGGGAGATGCTGTGGACATCAGAACTTTGTGGCCTAGATATTGCATTGGGTATTGGGTTTGAATTTTTTCAGGGACTACGTGCAGTCCTACTTGTGCTAATATGTTTAGTAGCAAAGAAAAGGTTTTTTGAATTGTTCCTTTTGGGCCATTTGCTGCAATTAAAATATCATCCATGTAATGATACACAAGAAAATCAGGAAATTGAGATCGATAGGGGCATAAAGCCCTGTCTACAAAAAATTGACACATTGTGGGTGAGTTTAACATACCTTGAGGCAAGACTTTCCATTGGTATCGCGAGGTAGGTTTGGAATGATTAAGTTCAGGAATAGTGAAAGCAAAAAGCATTCTATCCTTTTGTGCCAATGGTATGGAAAAGAAGCAATCTTTTAAGTCTATGATGACCAGGTCAAACCCTTCAGGAATAAGATTAGGATTGGGCAGGCCACATTGTAACGGCCCCATGGGTTGAAGTATGGAATTGATAGCCCTGAGATCCTGCAGGAGGTGCCACTTACCGGATTTTTTCTTGATAACAAACACTGGGGTGTTGTAGGGACTAGTAGATGTTTCAATATGACCCTCATCCAACTGCTGCTGAACAAGAAGGTGTAAGGCCTGCAATTTCTCTTTAGTGAGTGGCCATTGATCAACCCATACCGGAATGGGTGTTTTTAGGGAAAGATCAAGAGGAGCAATGTATGTTTGCGTAGCCATGAGTGTGATTATGGCAGTTGGATAGAAGCATGAAATTGAGAAAGCAAGTCACGACCCCACAAATTGCAATGCAAGGGTAAAATGTAGGGTTTCAGATAAGCAGTGATGTTAGAATGCTTAGTGACAGCAGAAAGCCAGTGAGAGCTGACCTTAGTGGCCTGTGCTCCGCCCACACCCTGCACCGAGGATGCTTCCGCAAGGGACCAAGAGGAGGACCATTCGGCGGAGCGGATGACGGAAATGTCAGCGCCGGTATCAATCAGACCCTCGAAAAGACGACCATTAAGCATGACAGTAAGAGTAGGTTTTGAAGCCTGCACTGGTTGCTGCAAAGCAAACAAGGACGGAGCATCAGAAGGGGGCAGAAGTATAAGAGTAGCGATGATCGTCCCCTTTTTTAGAGAAAAGCATCTATCCCCTATTCCGGCCAAAGAAAGCTGTTTTAAGTCTGATGAATCATACAGATAGGGAGCAGCGACCACGCCCTCAATTGTGAGCGAGGAGTTAGGAATGAGAAAAACAGGGTTAGAGGGAGGAAGGGGTTTAAGAAATGTGACAACAAGGGGAAGAGAAAACACAGCGCCAGGGTCATCATACAAAAGATCTTCGGCCAATTCTACCGGGAAGGTGGTGGCGGAAAACTCAGCCTTTGTGGCGGGGTTAGCTGAAAACCCCTCAATTAGTTTCCCGGAGATTGGGGAAGAGGAGGAGGATTGCTGCGGCATTGCGAAGCCCAATGATACCCTTTATGGCATCGGGGGCAGATAGTTTTAGGTTTGGACAGAGGAGGCGGCCCTTTTGCTTGGCCACGAGGCGCACCTCCCCCTCTGGCATTCGACACTGGTTTTTAAAGTGTCCAGGTTTTCCACAATTAAAGCAATTGCCATTGCGCGCTACGGGAAAAGCATCAGGAGCACAATTACCAGAGGGGGAGGCAGTAACAGAGGAAGGTAAACAGGTAGTGATAGCAGTGGCAAGAGCATTCATTTTATGAGAAGTTGTGCCCACAATTCTACAAAGTTGCAAAAATTCAGCCAGGGTTGCTCCTGGTTTGTTGGCCACGGGTTGAAGGATTTTTTTGGCAATCATGATTAGCGTTGGAAAAGGCAAGTTTCATGAGCAATTCTTGTTTGGCTGTGGAATTATCTATTTGCCTATCCAAGGCTGTTTGCAGGCGGCTGATGAAAGAAGCATATGGCTCATTTGGCTCCTGCATGATTTTTAAGAAAGTTTGGGTAGACTGAGAATCCGAATCATCCACCCGCTTAAGAGCATTCATGGCACACATGTGAATTATGGCAAAACTGCGACGGGGGGAATTTTGTTGTTGGACTAGTGTCGCGGATTGCCCTTTCCCCAATAGTTGATCTGCAGTGACTCCTGCGGGTAAGCCTCTTCGAATTTCTGCTTCTACCCCTTTTTCATATTCAGATTGCCAAACAACATATTGAGCTGGAGTCATGAGCATTGAAAAAAGCATTTTCCAGTCATATAGTAACATAACAGTGTTAGTAGTAACTAAGGAATCAAGTATCCCCCTCGTGAAAGGAGAATGTAGACCGTAGGTGGTTACAGCGTCCTTAATCTGTTTCAAAACTTTAAATTCGATATTGTTATACACGTTTCCTCCTGCCGCCCCTGGGACAATGGTCATAGGAAAAGCCGAAGGGCTTTCAACTTTCAGAGAAAGAGGAGAGGAAAGGAGTTCAGTAATAGTGCCTCCGAGAGGTTGATGTGGACAGAAATCAGACACAGGGGCTGAAGGGGAGGGGGAGGTGTCAGGGTAGGGAGGAAGAGGTAGAGAAGTGGAGTCAAGATGGGCAGCGAGAGGGGCGGTAGTTTTGGGATCGGAAGTGGAAGAAGAGGATGGTTCTAGAGACGAAGAGGGAGGATAGAGGGTGTTGATGGCTGCCATAACAGCCTTCCAGGAAGTCAGAATATCCACGGGAGCCCGTGGGGTATCATGAAGATATTTTCCTATCCGCTCCCAAGTGGAGGATTTGAGCGTTCCTCCAGAGGGATAGACAGGACAATATTTTTCTATGTAAAGTAAAAGATTAGTCAGGGATTTTTTAGAGATAGAGAAAATTGTAGTGCCATTAGATTTTTGACAAGAATTAGCCTTCTTCACAAGTGCGCAAAGTTCGTCCCTATGTACTGATGAAACTTTGGAAAGTGGGGAGCCCATTACTTACAATTGTACAAAGCCTTTACCAGGTGCGTAGTAATAGGAGTGAAGGCAGTGTTCCTCTAGACAGAGGCAACACCGTGAGACCAGACGACCGAAGGACGAAGAATCCCGGACGAGCCCCCAGCTGTCGCGTTGAGCGACCGGCCTGGCAGACCTTCTTCTTCTAGTCCATTAAATTTTGGCGGGACCCTCGCGAGGGTGGACCAGAATTTAGGCACCAAGAAAAGACACCGGACATTTAGATGCTTGAAGTGAGGAAGCACATCGCGCCTGGGGCAGATGGAGTGGTCCCGGCCCGATTGCTCTGCTACAACCTCCTTTATTGTGTTCTTTAGGTAGGGAGGGGTTAGGAGTACAAAGAACAAAGAAATAAGAAGTTTATGCCATATAAGAATATCTACAGAACAAGGGAATGCATAGCTCATATATCATGACTATATATCACTGACATGTCTCAAGGATTTTTCAAGCTAGCCGGGCGTTATCTATGGCGTGATTAGCTAAAGTTGTCGTGTCCTTGAAAGATAAGTTTTCCTGTATGTCAGGGCATTTTTGTGGTTCTGATTTCCGTGTACGTGTCTTTTAAAAGAACACTAATGGCAACATTTTATAATACATTCACAACTCCCTTTCCAGAAGGCAGCTGCAGCGGTGGTCAGAAATGGCCATCTCAAAGAAGAACTTGACCAGAAAGGAATGTGCAGGAGGAAGATAAAAAGAGAAATTTTGGGGTTTCCGGTTTCACGTGGCTTCGGGGCAGCAGGAATTCGCGACAGCTCGCGATTCCTGCTGTGCTAGCCGCCGAGGTACCCCCGATCCAGATGGTCAGGGGGATATGGCTGCCCTGTAGGGACAGCTGAAGAGAGAGGGGAGTCGGACAGGGGGTTGGGCGTGTCGCAGACCCCCTCCTCCTCCAGAAAAACCCCTTTTTCCCAAGGCGGTGGAGCGGCGGACAGCAATGGCCGCCACGAAGAAGCCAGCAACCGGGTAAGATTGCGCTGGAGGAAGTAAGAAGAGTGAAAGTGCTGTCTGAGCCGGGTCAAGTAACATCTTTCAAATTTGTTGGAACTGAGCTGTTTGAGTTGCTGGAGGATACATTGTATCCCTAAGAAGATCGAAAGCGGCGGAGAAGCTGTTAAAGGGAACTTTTTTTTTTTTCTTCACTCTCCCACCCCATGGAAGCAGCAGATATGTTTGGACATATTGGACATTGAAAGTGAATTGTTCTGAGAGTTGAAGCTAAGGGACAAAAGGGTTTCTGGACATTGAAAAACTTAAGAAATTGGAAAACCCTTGTTGGAGGAATGGATTTCTGATTTTAGAATCCCAAAGAAAGGTATATGGTAATTGGACCTCTTTGATTAAACATTAACCCCAGAAAGAGAAAGAGAAGAAGGAAGAAAAGTATTAATTTTTGGAATTTTTTTTTTTGAATTATTTTTGATTAAAAATATTTGTGGTTGTTTTGGGGAAAGTTTCTTTTTTCATAATGGCATCGCTTCTGGATGAACTAAAAACTGAATATCAAAAATATAAAAAAGAAGATACTTTGGGCACTT
This sequence comes from Hydrophis major, assembly GCA_033807585.1. Taxonomy (NCBI): domain Eukaryota; kingdom Metazoa; phylum Chordata; class Lepidosauria; order Squamata; family Elapidae; genus Hydrophis; species Hydrophis major. Next base: position 71,549,001 of record CM066328.1, on the reverse strand, counting down.
TGTTTCAATTCTTAGAAATGGCGTTATGTACTTATGAAAAGTTGACTACGCAGCAGAAGGACTGGGACAAAGAAGAAGAGGAAGAAGAAGCGATCTTTGATGAACAATGGGTTCTTTCCGGGGAGGAGGAGAAAAAGGATAAGAAAAAGGGGATTTTAAGAATTATAAAAACAACCAAAGAAGAGAAAAATGAGCGGAAAGGTGGAGGCAAGGTTAGAAAGCAAAGGAAAGGGAGTAAGAAAAGGGAGGAGGAAAGACAAAGGGGTAAAAAGGGCAAGGAGAAGAATAAGCAAGAGAGAAAGGGGGGGAGGAGAAGCCTCAATGGGGGGAAGCAAGATCTAAAGAAAAAAAGTTTATTCAGAGACAATGGGTGAATTTAATTTAGGATAAAAGAGGGATTCTGGAGGGTACATAAGATTGTGTTTTTTATATGTGTATTTAGAGTATAAAATTCATTGTGTAATTTTAGAATCTATTAAACAGAATCCCAAGAAAAATTGTTATATGAAGTACTTTTAAGTTAGGGTAATGAGTTATAGACGTTACTCCAATTGGTGTATAGGAGAAGTATAATAAAAGAAAAAAGATGAATGGATAGTTGGAAATAGAACAGACAAAGAATATTATTGAAAATGGTAATAAGATATGAAAGGATATATAAAGGTTTTGTTATGTTTTTTTTTTTGGATTTTGTATATTGAAAAAAGGCAAAAAAAATTAATTAATAAGAAATAATTTGGATGAAAAGGAGAAGTTGGGATAAGATATGAAGTTAAATAGATAAAGTATTGATACTATAATTTGGGATTGTTATGTTCTATTGGTTTTCTTCTTTTATTATTTTTTCTTAGAAAAGAACTTATAAGCTGTTATGCCTTGTGCATTGTTTATATAAAATTGATAAAAATGGTTTATATATATATAAAAAAAAGAAAATGATAATAAGATATGGAAGGATACATGAAGTGAATATGATGTTTGAATTTGTGTCTGTGTGAAGAGTTTCAACCCGGGATCAGACAACCTTCAGAAAAGATCTTTTAGTTTTGTCTATGCTTTATTGTGTTCTCTGTAAAATTAATAAAATTTGTTTAAAAAAAAAAAAAAGAAGAGAAATTTTGGTTGACTGGGTTAAATTGAAAAAACAACATACAGTACCCTGGAATTTGAACTATAAAAAAATAACATTGTTCCCAAAAAAGACTTTGAAGCAGTGAAGGGGAGAGGAAAGGGAAAGGATTTGGCTTTTTTTTTTCCCTTCCTTATACTGACAGCTAAGAGATTTAAGCAAGAAATTGACAAAAATCCACTTTAACATCAATAGGCATTTAAGCTGAAAATAAAATGTCAAAGGGTTAACAAAGACATTTGGATACTCAAAAACCTTTAAAAGCAGGAAAGGAGAGAAAAAGAATAAAAGGGCAGGATCTGGAAAAAAGGAGGAGACTGCCTGGAACTAAAAGGAACCTACAGTGAAACTTTAACAAGATTCCTAAAAGATACATTTTAACTGAAACTTTGCAATAAAATAATAGAACCCCAGGAAGAGTAAGTGGAAAAAAGATGCAAGAAGAAACAGCTTTGGATTATTTGGATTACATGGTGATTTTTGGATTTTTGGCTATTGGATTTAAATGATGAAAATCAATCGGGTGGTTGTTTAAAAGTGTTTAAAATGGCATCACTTTTAGAAGAACTGAATATGGAACCTGAAAAACAGAAAGAAGATGCACAAGAAGGAAGAGATTCTTTTGGCTTCGTATTTCAATTTTTAGAAATGGAGATCTGGAACTATGAGAAACAATAAGAAATGTTTGTTGAACAAAAAGGTTGGGACAAAGAAGAAGCCATCTTTAATGATCAAGTAATTTTATGTGGGGGGAAAAAGGAAAGGGGGGGGGAAGAGTGAAAAGTTTAAGATTTGAAAACAACGACCAAAAAAAGAGAATAATTTGAAAAATAATTACAATATTAGGAAACAACAGAAGAGAGGATCACAGAAGAGAGAATTAGAAGTAGAGAGACAAGGGGCAAAAAGGGGAAGGGGAAGAAGAGGGGGAAGAAGGAAAGGAAAAGAAGTTATAAAAGACAGAAACAAGAGAAAGAGAAACAGGGAAAAGGTATAAGGATTGAAAGTATGAGCCTATTTAGAGATAATGGGTGAAAATATAATTGAAAAAGGGATTCTGCAAAGGTACATAAGATAGCATTGTTATATTACAAATAGAAATAATTTAAGAAAATATGAAACAATGTTTGCTTAAAATGATGGATAAAATACTTATTGTAATGCAGTGGAATGTTTGTTAAAAAAATAAATGAAATAAAGTGAATGAGAGAATGAAACTTGGAAAGGATGGGAACATTTTAATTATTATTAATGATTTGGAAAAAAAGAATTAATTATGGGAAGTTTATAAGTGTTCACAAGGAAGTATGATATTCAATTGAAAAGAAACATTAAAGATGTTAAGATTCTAACTAATATTAATGATAGAATTGAATTGGAATGGAATGAGTGCTTTATTTACTATTGTCATTCATATATATATATATATATATATATATATATATATATATATATATATATATATATATACCATACAGAAGCCTGATGATGGCAGATGAGATTCTGCTGAAATGTTGCTACAACTTTAAAAGCACCACGTGGGAAAATACCTGAACAAAGCTGAATGCCAGACATGTAAGTACCCACGAAAACTTAAGAAAACAAATATATATATATATATATATATATATATATATATATATATTTATATATTTATATATTCTTAAGTTTTCGCGGGTACTTACATGTATGGCATTCAGCTTAGTTCAGGTATTTTCCCACGTCATAATAGTTGTGCTTTTAAAATTGTAGCAATGTTTCAGCAGAATCTCATCTGCTATCATCAGGCTTTGGTATAGTGTTCATCTGTAAGTAAGACTTTTACAGTGGTTTCAGATTTAAATTTGGGATAGCCTATTGCTGTGCCAGAATGGTTTTTTCTTCCTCCTGATTGGTTGTGGGTCTTGGTCTGTTTTTATTGGTCTTGGAGTTTGCTGTGTTCTGCTTGATTGGTGTTTCTGATATCTTCTGTCTTTTTTTTTTTTTGGCTCTTTTTGTATCTTGATTGGCTGGCAGCATTGTGTTACTTTATTGAAGTGCAGCTTGGATTCGGGTAAATGGATGGCTATCATTAGTTAGGAAGCTGGGCTTCATCTGGGTGCCTGGTTGGGGTGTGTTTGAGCTGGAGGTATCGGGGGGATCTGCAGCTTCACATGTACAAAACTCATACCACTTCTTGGAAATGATCAAAGATCTACATGTGGAGCAAGAAGATCTGCTTGTAAGTTTTGACGTGGTTTCACTATTCACTCAAGTCCTGATAAAAGAGACCCTTGAAATCATCAAAAATAAATACCAACCAGCTAAACACTTCATGGAACTAACAGAACACTGCTTAACGAACACATATTTCATATACAAAGGACAAAGATACAAACAATTTGAAGGAGCCCCTATGGGATCACCACTGTCACCCGTCATTGCAAACCTGTTCATGGAAGAATTCGAATCCAGAGCCCTGGCCAATGCCATCCACAAACCCAAACTATGGTTAAGATACATCGATGACACATTTGTGATTTGACCCCATGGAAAAGAAAACCTAAACTATTTCCTAACACACCTAAACAACACACATCCCAAAATCAAGTTCACCATGGAAACGGAAACAAACAAACAACTACCATTCTTAGATGTACTAATCTACAAAAAAGCAGATGGCACACTAGGACACACCGTATACCAGAAGAAAACACACACTAACTGCTACCTCAATGCCCAATCCCACCACCACCCAGCACAGATAAACTCCGTGGCTGAAACACTAATTACTAGAACCAAACGCCTGGCAGACAAGACACACATTAAGACTGAACTATGCGCCCTGACTAAAGTACTGACAGCCAACGGCTTCCACAGAAGCAAAATCACCAGCTTGATCCACAAAAACACACTGAAACATAATAGAGACCCAGAAGATGAACAGACCTATGGAACAGCTGTCCTGCCCTACATAAGAGGTACTACAGACAAAATAAGTAAGGTACTACTACACAGACATCACATCAAGACTGCCTTCAAAACAGACAGAAAAAGAGCAGCCATCCTTAGAAACCCCAAAGATAAAATTGACCTGGAAAACCAAGGCATATACGAAGTCCCCTGTGCATCATGCCCGGCCACATACATTGGACAGACCAATAGAAGAATAAGTACCCGCCTGGATGAACACAAAAATGCAGTCAAAAAGCTGGAACACACTTCCTCACTAGTCCAACACATGGAAGCCACAGGTCATAGCATCAACTTCAATGGCACCAAAACCCTAGCCACTATAGAAAACCCCAGCCACAGAATCATCAGAGAAGCCATAGAGATTGAAAAAAGACCAGAAAGCATGAAGAGAAGAGATGATTCCACCAGGCTGTCAATCATTTGGAAGCCTGCACTCACAAACAAAAAATTCTCCACACCACAAGCCAGGCAAACACCTGGGCACAAACAGACCCCCCCCCGATACCTCCAGCTCAAACATACCCCAACCAGGCACCCAGATGAAACCCAGCTTCCTCACTAATGATAGCCGTCCATTTACCCGAAGCCAAGCTGCACTAAAGGCCTTCAATAAAGTAACACAATGCTGCCAGCCAAGATACAAAAAGAGCCAAAAAAAAAAAAAGACAGAAGATATCAGAAACACCAATCAAGCAGAACACAGCAAACTCCAAGACCAATAAACACAGACCAAGACCCACAACCAATCAGGAGGAAGAAAAAACCATTCTGGCACAGCAATAGGCTGCCCCAAATTTAAATCTGAAACCACTGTAAAAGTCTGACTCACAGATGAACACTATACCGAAGCCTGATGATGGCAGATGAGATTCTGCTGAAACATTGCTACAACTTTAAAAGCACAACTATTATGACGTGGGAAAATACCCGAACTAAGCTGAATGCCATACATGTAAGTACCCGCGAAAACTTAAGAAAACAAATATCAAACCTCTATGGGGAGGAAATAAACAGCCAGATCAAAACCTACGAGAAACTGGAAATTAAAAGAGCAGGAATACTGTTAGGGATAACATTGTTTACCCTAACTGGTTTAGGTAAAATAATAAATATGTTATCATAGTTTATTAGTTAAAGTGTCTGCAACTTTAACTGTAGGATTGGAATTAAGGGAGTGGTTGTGAAAGCACCATAAAAGAAGCATGGAACGTCAGCTTGCTCTCTCTGGCTTTATGATCCCTAATTACTGGATGGATTAAAGACTGCATTATTCCCCTACTGAACGGGAGAGAGAAAGGACTGATTTGTAAGTGAACTGACATTGGATATTCTACACGGACTTTGCTACTTGAATATCCTTGAATGGACTGACTAAAATGATACATGACTAATGGACTGTTATTTTGACTATGCTATAAACTCTAAATGGAATAAACTATATTTTTGATAAGACAAGTGTATGTTATTTTTACTGTATGTTAACAAACATACAAACATATCTCACTCATTTATCTGTGTGCCTATCTGACTAACGCTGCACATTCTGTTTAGCTTGTCTCCTTAACCCTGGTTGGGGAACACAGGCTTAACAAATACTATGTGACCTCCAATTCCTACGCAGCTGCAGAGACAACAATACTATACCAACCTGCTTCAAATTAACATTTCATCAAAGCACAGCAGCCACTAAACGTATCCTGAAAAGAACTGAAATGGCTCTACTAAGGAATGAGCTCCACAGTAAGAGATTCCAATTAGATCAGTTAAACAAAGATTTGCTAGCACTACACCTGGAATTGAGCAGCAAAATCCACCCTCTACTTTGGGACAAGATAAAACAACTTACAACTTGGAGAGCTGAATCTCAAAACAGTTACAAACAGGAAAAACTCTTGAAAAAATTAAAGAAATTAGAACATGACAAGAAAACCCCCAACAACGGGTTTCCAGTTTCGCGTGGCTTCGGGACAGCAGGAATTCGCGACAGCTCGCGATTCCTGCTGTGCTAGCCGCTGAGGTACCCCCGATCCAGATGGGTCAGGGGGATATGGCTGCCCTGTAGGGACAGCTGAAGAGAGAGGGGAGTCGGAGAGGGGGTTGGGGGTGTCGCAGACCCCCTCCTTCTCCGGAAAAACCCCTTTTTCCCAAGGCGGTGGAGCGGCGGTCAGCAACGGCCGCCACAAAGAAGCCAGCAACCAGGTAAGATTGCGCTGGAGGAAGTAAGAAGAGTGAAAGTGCTGTCTGAGCCAGGTCAAGTAACATCTTTCAAATTGGTTGGAACTGAGCTGTTTGAATTGCTGGAGGATACATTGTATCCCTAAGAAGATCGAAAGCGGTGGAGAAGCTGTTAAAGGGAACTTTTTTTTTTCTTTACTCTCCCACCCCATGGAAACAGCAGAAATGTTTGGACATATTGGACATTGAAAGTGAATTGTTTTGAGAGTTGAAGCTAAGGGACAAAAGGGTTTTTGGACATTGAAAAACTTAAGAAATTGGAAAACCCTTGTTGGAGGTATGGATTTCTGATTATTGAAAATTGATATTGCAAGTGGGAAGGGAGAGGAAAAAAAAATTGGAGCAGAAGCTGAAAAAGGAGGAGATTGCCTAGAATCCCAAAGAAAGATATATGGTAATTGGACCTCTTTGATTAAACATTAACCCCAGAAAGAGAAAGAGAAGAAGGAAGAAAAGTATTAATTTTTGGAACTTTTTTTTGAATTATTTTTGATTAAAAATACTTGTGGTTGTTTTGGGAAAAGTTTCTCTTTTCTTAATGGCATCGCTTGTGGATGAACTAAAGACTGAATATCAAAAATATAAAAAGGAAGAACAAGATGGAAAAGATACTTTGGGCACGTTATTTCAATTTTTAGAAATGGCGTTATGTACTTATGAAAAGTTGATTACGCAGCAGAATGACTGGGACAAAGAAGAAGAGGAACAAGAAGCCATCTTTGATGAACAATGGGTTTTTTCTGGGGAGGAGGAGAAAGAGGATAAGAAAAAGGGGATTTTAAGGTTAGAAAAAACAACCAAAAAAGAGAAAAATGAGAGGAAAGGTGGATGCAAGGTTAGAAAGCAAAGGAAAGGGAGTAAGAAAAGGGAGGAGGAGAGACAAAGGGGTAAAAAGGGCAAGGAGAAGAATAAGCAAGAGAGAAAGGGGGGGGAGGAGGAGCCTCAATGGGAGGAAGCAAGATCTAAAGAAAAAAAGTTTATTCAGAGACAATGGGTGAATTTAATTTAGGATAAAAGAGGGATTCTGGAGGGTACATAAGATTGTGTTTTTTATATGTGTATTTAGAGTATAAAATTCATTGTGTAATTTTAGAATCTTTTAAACAGAATCCCAAGAAAAATTGTTATATGAAGTACTTTTAAGTTAGGGTAATGAGTTATAGACGTTACTCCAATTGGTGTATAGGAGAAGTATACTAAAAGAAAAAAGATGAATGGATAGTTGGAAATAGAACAAAGAATATTATTGAAAATGGTAATAAGATATGAAAGGATATATAAAGGTTTTGTTATGCTTTTTTTTTTTTTTTGGATGTTGTATATTGAAAAAAGGCAAAAAAAAAATTTTTAATTAATAAGAAATAATTTGGATGAAAAGGAGAAGTTGGGATAAGATATGAAGTTAAATAGACAAAGTATTGATACTATAATTTGGGATTGTTATGTTCTATTGGTTTTCTTCTTTTATTATTTTTTCTTAGAAAAGAACTTATAAGCTGTTATGCCTTGTGCATTGTTTATATAAAATTGATAAAAATGGTTTATATATATAATATAAAAAAGAAAATGATAATAAGATATGGAAGGATATATAAAGTGAATATGATGTTTGAATTTGTGTCTGTGCGAAGAGTTTCAACCCGGGATCAGACAACCTTCAGAAAAGATCTTTTAGTTTTGTTTGTGTTCTGTAAAATCAATAAAATTTGTTTAAAAAAAAAAGAAAACCCCCAACAACTCACAACAACACCTGAAACAATTAGAGTTTAACGTTTCCAACAGAGAACTCACCAAAACAGAAACAGATGTCCTAACCAAAGGATTCAATTATGCTATAGCACCCCAAAAAATCCCCACAGATTCTATCATATGTGCAGTAGATTCCAGCCTAACTAAATTAAATACAGATGAAGCTGACAAAATAAGACACCAAGTTACCAACATCCTATGCACAAGCAAACCATCCAAAAGCAACTTGCAGAAAAATGAAATTAAAGCGCTACAAACCCTGAAAAGAGATAGCAGCATAATCATCCTCCCAGCAGACAAAGGAAATGCCACTGTAGTAATTGACAGAAAAGACTATGAAACAAAATTGACAGACCTACTCCAAGACTCCACATACAAACCCATAAACACAGACCAACCACATATCTGGAAAAATTAACCAAGAAGAAAATTTTAACCAGCCACATGAGCAAAGAGATCCAACAGATGATCATCCCAAGAGAAAAATCTTCCAGATGCCCCAAACTATACGGCCTCTCAAAAATACACAAAGAAGGCATCCCTCTCAGACCCATAGTCAGCTCCAGAGGAGCACCACTACAAAACCGAGCTAAAAACTTAGCAAAACAGCTACAGCCCCATGCTGAAACAGCAGCTTCACATGTACAAAACCCATACCACTTCTTGGAAATGATCAAAGATCTACATGTGGAGCAAGAAGATCTGCTTGTAAGTTTTGACGTGGTTTCACTATTCACTCAAGTCCTGATAAGAGAGACCCTTGAAATCATCAAAAATAAATACCAACCAGCTAAACACCTCATGGAACTAACAGAACACATATTTCATATACAAAGGACAAAGATACAAACAATTTGAAGGAGCCCCTATGGGATCACCACTGTCACCCGTCATTGCAAACCTGTTCATGGAAGAATTCGAATCCAGAGCCCTGGCCAATGCCATCCATAAACCCAAACTATGGTTAAGATACATCGATGAACACATTTGTGATTTGGCCCTATGGAAAAGAAAACCTAAACTATTTCCTAACACACCTAAACAACACCCCCCCCAAAATCAAGTTCACCATGGAAACGGAAACAAACAAACAACTACCATTCCTAGATGTACTAATCTACAAAAAAACAGATGGCACACTAGGACACACCGTATACCAGAAGTAAACACACACTAACTGCTACCTCAATGCCCAATCCCACCACCACCCAACACAGATAAACTCCGTGGCTGAAACACTAATTACTAGAACCAAATGCCTGGCAGACAAGACACACATTAAGACTGAACTATGCACCCTGACTAAAGTACTGATAGCCAACGGCGTCCACAGAAGCAAAATCACCAGCTTGATCCACAAAAACACACTGAAACATAATAGAGACCCAGAAGATGAACAGACCTATGGAACAGCTGTCCTGCCCTACATAAGAGGTACTACAGACAAAATAAGTAAGGTACTACTACACAGACATCACATCAAGACTGCCTTCAAAACAGACAGAAAAAGAGCAGCCATCCTTAGAAACCCCAAAGATAAAATTGACCTGGAAAACCAAGGCATATACGAAGTCCCCTGTGCATCATGCCCGGCCACATACATTGGACAGACCAATAGAAGAATAAGTACCCACCTGGATGAACACAAAAATGCAGTCAAAAAGCTGGAACACACTTCCTCACTAGTCCAACACATGGAAGCCACAGGTCATAGCATCAATTTCAATCGCACCAAAACCCTAGCCACTTTAGAAAACCCCAGCCACAGAATCATCAGAGAAGCCATAGAGATTGAAAAAGACCAGAAAGCATGAAGAGAAGAGATGATTCAGAAACACCAATCAAGCAGAACACAGCAAACTCCAAGACCATTAAACACAGACCAAGACCAATCAGGAGAAAGAAAAAACCATTCTGGCACAGCAATAGGCTGCCCCAAATTTAAATCTGAAACCACTGTAAAAGTCTGACTCACAGATGAACACTATACAGAAGCCTGATGATCAGAATTCGATTGGAAGTTATGTACCATATTGAATGTTATAATTTTAAAGGCATAGATTGAAATTTAAATAAAAGTTGAATGGATAAAATTAAAAGATATAAAGATGTCATACTCCAATAGTAACTACAGGGGAAAATTTGTTATATGAGAAAAGTTAATGTGAAATTGAAACAGGACAGACAAAAGTATAAATATAATGATTGGAAAGATATTGAAACTTAGAAAAAGATATAAAATTGAATTGATAGAAAATTAAAAATAAAGTTTAGAAAACCAAGGGAGGGGGAAAATGATGGAGAAAATATTAAAACAGCAATAAGCTATGGAATAGAATACAAAGATGAAAATCAAATTGAGTTTGTGTCTGTATGAAGAAGTGATAACCTGGGATCATTCAATTCTCAAGAAAAAGATGTTTTATTTGTATTACGTTTTTGTGAAAACCCAAATAAAATTTATATTAAAAAAAAAACACTTGGGTTAGCATTATCTGAACTCAGTTTATTTATTTTACTATACTTGGATCCACAACAAGCCATTTTGGTTGAGTACAGTGTAGTTGTAGTTGGTGCAATTCAGGGGTGTCAAACTCAAGGCCTGGGGTCTGGTTCCGGCCCACAGGGTGCTTAGATCTGGCCCATGTGGCCTTCCTGGAAACAGCAAAGGATCGGCCTGTGGTGCCTCTGCCAGCAAAAATGGAACTCGGGACGACTGTAAGCGGCCGTCCTGAGCTGTGTTTTTGGCTACGACAGCTTCCTGCAACTCTCTGTCAGTGAAAAAAGAACTCAGTTTGCACTGGCAGAGTGCTTGGGCCACCACAGGTACCTCTGAGATGAGTGATATTGAACTAGCCCACTGAGATCAAACACAAACCTGATGTGGACCTCAGTGAAATCGAGTTTGATACCCTTGGCGTAATTTGAAGACATTCCAAAGGATTTTTTTAATGAGTAGTTTTGCCATCAAATATTGCTGCTTATTATTTTCAGGTGAGGTTGCTTTATATTCTGTAGAGAGCTAGAAAATTCAGTATATTTATTTTACTTATGTGTCAATCAAGTATTAGATAACAGGTATAAGTATAAGCATGGTTATGAATATATGAAATGGATATGAATAAAAAAAAAAAGAAACAATGGAACAGGGATGGTAGGCAAGTTGGTGCACTTATTTATGCCCTCTACAGACCTCTTAGGAAAGGGATGAGGTTAATAGTAGACAGTCTAAGGTTAAAGTTTTTGGGATTTGGGGAAGAGACCACAGAGTCAGGTAGAGTATTCCAGACATTAACCACTCATTGTTAAGTTCGGTGCGTGGTGCAAGAAGCGGAGATGAGTTGACGAACAGTAAACTTCAACTCTTTATTTAACATGGTGCAACAGCTCTCTGAACGGCCTCAACAGCCCTCTTTATATAGGCAAGCTCTTTGGTATTTAGCCAATGAAAACAGAGGAATGCTAGCTCTTTTTAACCAATGAAAAGGGCTCGTTAATAGCCAATCAGATTCTCCTGAACAGACCAATCCGATATCGCTATTATCGGCCAATCAGAAGTGCAGGGCCAGAACCCTGCACTTTGCTTTAAGGTTTCAACAAACTTTATTCAAACACTTTTATTAATTCACAACACCCCTTCCCCCCGGGTTCCGTTTAAGGGGTGCAGTAACATAGTCTTTGAGGTAGGGAGGTTGTTTTAATTGTCTATTTGATTTACGCTGTCCTCCCGGTATTTGTATAGAGTCTTGTTGGGGTAGGACGTTATCTGGTGAACAGGGTGCCTCTGATTCTATATTTAAACTTCCGTTCCCATTAATGTCCTCGATATCTCTTTGAGGCGAGTTAACCCCTGTCCCCGATCCTTCTTCACAAGTTGAGTCTGAGCGGTTGTTTGTTCCACTTGTGTCTTCCGCTGTTTCAAACTCAGCCTCCATGGCGTCTCCTCCCCCCTCAGTTTGGAAATCACCGGAATCGCAGACCCCCGACTGCAGCCTTGAACGCAGCTGATCAATATGGCGCTTCCATATTCTATCATCGTGACATTTCACTCGATATGATCTGGGTCCAGTTACTTGGATTACAGTTGCCTCGACCCACAATGGGTCGCCATAAAAGTTTCTCGCGAAAACCAAGTCGCCTACCTGGACATATCGGCATTTTCCGCTGGATCCGTGTGGTTTTTTAGGTTCGTACGATGGGTGCAGTCAGTCCAGGTGGAAGCGGAGTTTCCGTCCCATCAATAACTCAGCAGGAGTTTTGTTGGTGATGCTGTGTGGAGTGATGTGCTGCAAAAGGAGTATTTGGTTAATCTTGTCTTCGATATCGCCATAGTCCATTTTATGTAGAGTTCTTTTGACGAATTGTACCATGCGCTCGGCCCTTCCATTAGCCGCAGGGTGCGCCGATGAAGTTAGCGCATGGCGAATACCGCAGTCCGCCAGATACTGTTCAAAAGAAAGCATGGTAAACTGGGGCCCGTTGTTGGATACCAGAATGTCCGGTAGTCCGTGTGTTGCAAATAATCTGTCCAATTTTCTGATGACCGATTTGGTTGTTGTATTTTTCATCTCATGGATTTCGAGCCAGTTCGAGTAGGCATCCATTGTTAATAAAAATATGTGTCCATTCGTAGGTCCCACAAAGTCCAGATGAATACGGGACCATGGTCCCCTGGGTGTTTCCCATTCTGTTGGGGTTGCTTTCGGTGGGGCATTGCTGACTTCCTGGCATTTGGAACAAGTCTTTACCCAGGCTTCGATCTGCTTGTCTATGCCCGGCCGCCACGCATAGCTTCGTGCGAGTGCTTTCATGCGCACGATGCCCGGGTGGCCATCGTGCAAGGTTCTCAGTACCATTCGCTGTAACCGCTCTGGGACAACGACTCTATCGCCCCAAATGATGCAGCCCTTCTGGGAAAACAGTTCCATCTGTCGACTTTTGAAAGGGGCGTAATTGTCAGGGATTTGGTCCAATGGCCATCCACGTTCTACCCAACTGAGGACATGTGCTAGAACGGAATCGCATTTAGTTTCAATCGCGATATCGCGAGCTGTCAGCAGTGGTCTTTTGAGTGTCTCGATCTGCAGTGTTGTGACGGTCGGAGCAGGGTCGTCAACGGTTTCTGGAAGCGGTGCACGGCTTAATGCGTCAGCGTGGGGAATGGCTTTCCCCGGGCGGTGTTGCAACTTATAATTATAGGCTGCCAAGAATTCTGAGCAGTGGGTCATTCTGGGAGATAATATATATATCCTGCTTTTATTCCCAGTAAAGGTTTGTGGTCAGTTATTATAGTGAAAGCTCGCCCATAAATATATTCATGAAATCGTTTAACAGCAGATATAATAGCAAGAGCTTCTTTATCGATTTGACTGTAATTGCGTTCTGCTTTTGACAGCGTTTTTGAAAAGTAGGCAACAGGGGCTTCACTTCCGTTTGGTAAAACGTGGCTCAAAATGGCGCCCACTCCGAAAGTAACAGTCAAAGGCAAGGTCTCTTTATACTGCATCAAAACAGTGTTGGAGGTCAATAAGATTTTTACTTGTCGAAACGCCTGTTCCTCTCAGTGCCCCCAAACCCAGGTTGCTTTTTTCTCTAATAAACGATGTAGGGGTTCGGCTACGGTTGCCTTGTGAGGCAGGAAGACGTTATAAAAATTGATAAGGCCTAGGAACGCTTGGAGATCCACCTTATTTCGGGGTCTTGGGGCGTTTTTGATTGCCCTAAGTTTGCTATCAGTGGGGTGAATGCCCTGTTTATCTATTAAATATCCTAAAAATTCTACTCGATCAGTACATAGTTGACACTTGTTTTTCTTAACTTTGAGACCCGAGTCTTTAAATCTCTGAAGAACCAACCCCAGGCGCTCCCTTAGTATTTCTTGAGTCGGAGCAGCAATTAAAACGTCATCAAAATAGGGGACAATGTCTTTTATCCCTTGTAATAGTCTTTCCATCAAACTTTGAAAGATTCCCGGGGCCACGCTTACTCCGAATTGGAGTCGGTTACATTTAAACGCACCTTGGTGCATAATGATCGTTTGAGCCTCTGCTGTTTTTCTGTCTACAGGCAGTTGTTGGTATGCCTGGGCTAGATCTAGTTTAGCTAAGACTTTTCCACCCCCCAGGGAATGGAGAAGGTGTTGCACCACCGGTACTGGGTAAGCGTTTTGCTGCAGGGTGTGATTCAGGATGGCTCGGTAGTCCCCACAAATTCTTCACGATCCATCCGGCTTGATGGGTGTCATGATTGGGGTTTCCCAGGGAGAATGGTCGGTTGGTTCTAACACCCCCTGGGCTATTAATTTATCAAGCTGCTCGTCAATCTTTGGTTTAAGGGTGAATGGGACTCGACGAGGCTTAAGGCGGATGGGAGCTATTTCGGGGTTGAGGTTAAATGATATCGGGGTCCCCTTGTACTTGCCTAGTTTGTCTGCAAAAATGTCCTGGAATTCTTGGACGAGAGCCTCTTCCCAGTCGTTGCTGCTGGTTCGGTGAATGCCGGCTACCTCAATTCCAACCATTGGAGGCCTAACAAGCTAGGCCGATCCCTGTCGACTACAGTCAAGGGTAGAGATGCAGTATGATTTTTAAAGGAGACACGGACTTGGCTGGATCCCATGACTGGAATTCGATTCCCTTGATAATCTTTGAGTATGATTCTTTGGAACCGGAGGTCTTGTCGCCGGACGGTAAGGATGAGTTCCTTGAGAGTCTTCCAGGACACCATCGAAAGGGATGATCCTGAATCGACTTCCATCATACAAGGCTGGTTTTCAATGGCCACCTTGACCCGGATCTTCTTGGCATCCAGTGATGAGGCGTGACCAATCGTAATAGTTTGGTGTGCCTCTTCTCACTTCATTGAGTGGTTTAGGGTTTTGTTTCTGTAGGAGTGGTTGTTCCATTGGTGGTTCAAGGGTTCTCGCTTTGCAGGATGGCTTCCTGTAGATTGGCGGTAGTTAGCCCCCCTCGGGTTTTGGCTGGGTCCTTGCTTGCTTCTACAGACCCGTCCAATGTGGCCTCTTTTCCCACACACATGGCAGAGCGCGTCAAGGAATTTGCAGTCTGATCGGGGGTGGTTTGCCCCACAACCAGCACATTGGTACTGCGATTTCTGGCGTTGGTCTTGTTCAGACCGGAGCCGGTTGACCTCTTCTTCATCGCTTTCTGATGACGATTCAAGGTCCTCATGATGGGCTGTCGTTGCTGGTTCTTCTAGATGAGGTGAAACTTCGCTGGCGAGTTGGCGAAGTGGAGTGTCGGTGCGGCGCATTCGAGCAGCTGACTTCCTGGTTGCTTCTGCTGCAGTAGCGTCAGCGACGGCATCTGTAAGGCTGATGTCGCCTTTCGCCATCAGCTTACTCTGCACGCCTGGTGCATCTAGTCTCAGAACTATTCTGTCTCTCAGGGCTTCTTCAAGGTCGGCAAACCCACATAGGCCTCCTAGATTCCGGAGATCCGCTATGAAATCTGCAACGCTTTCGCCCTTCCACTGATCTCTCTGGTAAAATTCATGCCTTCTCATGAGCGTTGGTATGGTCGGTGCATAGTGGGCCCTTAGCAGGTGTTTGAGTACGTCCCAGTCCATGGACTTTACTTCTGCCGGTTTCGCTAGTGCTTTGGCCATCTTGAACACAGTTGACCCTCAATGAGTTAGGAATACTGCCCGTTTCTTTCCGGTAGTGGCATCCTTCAAATTGTTGGTCTCCAAAAACATCTGGAAACGATCCATATATGAGTCCCAGTCTTTTTGTGCCGGGTCGAATGGAGCGGGTGGTATGACGCTGCCAGACATAGTTCCGCCATTGGTGCGTTTCAGCCACGTGCTCTGTTATCGCTCTGTAGTGTTCAGTCAGCTCTGACGTCTTCACATCCCACCCTCGTCGCCAGTGTTATGTTCGGTGCGTGGCGCAAGAAGCAGAGACAAGTCGACGAACAGTGAACTTCAACTCTTTATTTAACATGGTGCAACAGCTCTCTGAATGGCCTCAACAGCCCCCTTTATATAGGTAAGCTCTTGGGCATTTAGCCATTGAAAACACAGGAATGCTAGCTCTTTTTAACCAGTGAGAAGGGCTCGTTAATAGCCAACCAGATTCTCCTGAACGGACCAATCCGATATCGCTATTATTGGCCAATCAGAAGTGCAGGGCCAGAACCCTGCACTTTGCTTTAAGGTTTCAACAAGCTTTATTCAAACACTTTTATTAATTCACAACACTCATCATCATTGAAGTGATGCTCACTGTGAAAGCCTGCATTGATATATTATTTACAACTATCTGTTGTAGTCCTTCCAATAGTTAGGAGAGATTGGAAGAGCTGGAAAGGCTTCTGTTTTAGCTTCTGAAGTTGTACTCCAATACCTCAAAGTGATACGAGGTGAAGCAACCAAATTGTTCTGCATTTAAAGGGAGGGGATATTCCACCACTTTGAAGACACACATCATGTGAACCTTCCTTGAAGTGAAGCTCACTTTCAAAGCTTAGCACAGCCCTATTAAATCCACACTGAGTGAACTGAATCCTAACATTTCATTGGGACTCATTTAGATATTCATTATTTTGAGGCACTGTGGTCAGGGACCATGATCCACTAAAAGGACTGCAGGTTCCCCCCCCCCCCACACCTTTCTTATTTACAGATTTCTGCTTTTTTCGCAGTGTCTGATTGATTGCTTTTAGAAACTATGTTTGATCATTTTTGCAACTGAAACTAACTGGATTTTGTCAGGAGGCCTTTCATTTTTTTATCAACCTTAAGCTCTCTGAGTTACATATTCCACCCAATTTGTATTGGTGCTTCTTCTCTGGAAGCATTCTATGGAGGATTGATGATTAAGAACTTGTCCCTTAATCAACATGCCTTCATTAGTCCATATATTCATATTTGATCTTGCACATAACTACCTCAAATTAGAAGGAAACTACTTTTCTTTTTGGGTATTTTTAATCAAACTAATTTTGAAACCACAGATTGTCCATTTTTTTCCAACTCATTAAAAAAAAAAAAAATCCTCTTTTTGGGGGGTGCTGGTGGGAGGGTGTGATTGAGTTATATGCTTCAAACTGAAAGGGGAGTTGATATTACAGAATACATGTTTTTTGCTCATCTTCTTCTTCCTCCCCAGGAGCTTAAAATTAACCATCTGAGAATCTGAAAGTCCTTATCTTACACTCCAATGCTAAAAGCTTCGAGGGCCAAGAGGTAGTATTACAAAGTTATTATTATTCCCATTTAGTGGCAGATTGACAAACTTTCTCAGCTACTACAATGATTGTCAAATGTTATTATTCTGCTCTGAATCTTTTCTGAATACCAAAGAAAAAACCATCAATACATTTATTTTAAGTGGCTAAAGAAGAAAGCCAATCATTTTTGTTGTCTTTTTTTTTTTAAAAAAAATAATGTTATCCTCTAGAATTCTTTAATTCATCTTCAATTATGAAAAAAGAATGAAAGAGATAGAGAAAATAAATAAAGAAGAAGAAGAACAAAGATAATGATGTATCCTTCCTAGAAGCATTTTGGAAGAGCAATCATATGTCTACCTCACATTAGCTGTGTTATACTTGCTTACTCTTCTTATTGCCTTGGCTTTAATTGTTCTTCAGTGTATGACTATGGCATATGTCTGCTTGGATTATGAATTTTACAATGCTGTTAGGATTCTGCATAGTGTCATAAGGCACTCTTCACTGATCTTTTATCACCAAAGGCCCCAGCCATCCACTGAACACTAAAACTGGCAGACTATTTAGCGTGCCCTAAGTATAACTTTGAGACAGCAGGAGCTGGTGCTTGCTGTAATTATGCTTTCCCAATTGTAGAATCTACTCCCTATCGAGACTGGAAGATCAGCATCTGTTGCAACATTTAGGCTAAAATTAAGGAGGTGCACAAATCTGCTGATTCATTTAACTATAGGGAATTGTTTTTAATTAAAATGTTTGAATGCTTGGATTCTTTCCAACCAAAATATAAAATTGGGAAATGAAGTCACATAGTGGAAATTTGTAGAATGAATGACAAATGTCATGAGACAGATTGACTGGCGAATATATGTATTTGAATATTTGAAGTAGATTTGCTTTTGGTGGTCTCCGAATGAAAGAGAAAAGAAATGTCAAAAGATTTGCCATTTATTTGCCAGTTAATATATTCTTTGAAATTATGGAAATTGGTCCAGCATATCAAAAGGGCATTGGATAGGATAGGGAGTCTCTGTATTTAATAATAAACATTTCTCTATGACTTCCCATTAAAAATAGTACAAAATCTTAAATGACTAATCTAAAATTTCAATTATTTATTTATATTTTGCCTTTTGTATTAAACTCATTTATGGCTAACAATATCAACTGTATCATCATATTTCTAATCTGAGTCTACTATTACCAAAAGAAGTGTTATTTTGCTGGTCAAATAGGCAGTTAAAAATAAAATGAAGCTAAAGCTCATGTATTTTAATCAAAGGGAATGCAAGTGTCTAATATATCCCAATGGAGCCCTGCCAATAAATTTTGTGTATACAACAAGTACTGATGATGCTTAACATAATGTTATAATTTAATAAATAATTACAAAGAAAATGAAATAGAACCATCTATCCGACAAAAAGTATTCCTGCCAGCAAAAGCACCCAGATTTATTATTGCCTTGAACACAAGTATGTACATATGTATGTCATTTATATACATGTTGTGAAAGAAAAGAAGATGTGTACATGTGTGGGTATAAGTCTCTGTCTGTATACACCTATGTTTGTGCATATTAAGCAGTAGTGGGATTCAAAAAATTTTACTACCGGTTCTGTGGCCGTGGCTTCGAGGGCATGGCAGGGGAAGGATACTGCAAAATCTCCATTCCTACCCCACTCCTGAGGGAAAGTTACTGCCGGTTCTCTGAACTACTCAAAATTTCTGCTATCGGTCCTCCAGAACTGGTCAGAACCTGTTGCATACCACCTCTGATATTAAGTAAAGCCCATGCAACCAAATATAAATGACTGTGTTTTGCCCAGAAAAACCTCTAGTGCAATATTCTTCTCTAAACTGGTGCCCTTCAATTGGAATTGCTATTGCCCTGGTTGAGACTTTAGAATATTGTTGTTCCACCATTAGGTTGAAAGACATAGTTCAGGAAAATAATTTTCTTGAATTGTCATCAAGACCTGTTTTGCTAGCCTTTTGCTATCTTTGGCTAAAATAGAAATTCTGGAATTATATGTGAAATAGTGTAGTCATAGTGTAGTCAGGTAGTAATACACAGTAAGCTCTAAAGGAGCTGTGGTGTGAATCCATTGCTATATAAAATAAAATAAAAAATTCCCCCATTAATTCACTCTATTCTTTCTCTTTTAATGAATTGCTGACTTTGATGGGAGAGGAGAAAGGTCCTGTCCTCAGTTTAAATCTTTTGATCATTCATTCAAACTCCAGAACAATAGCTTAAATATATGCAAAGTTATATTTTCTTCCATCTATCTTTAATGCCTCATATTTTCTGGAGCGCTTAAAGCTCTTAGTGAGTATCTTACTATAAAAAAATTGCCTAGCCCTATACAGCAGTTCAATCTAACTTTTTAGAGGTTATTCAGATTGTGACCCTTACTATCTAATATTCTAACACCTTTAATTGTTTTTTTTAATTCCTTTTAATATTCTTTTTTCAAGTTTTTTTCTTTTCCCTTCTCTCCATTTCCCTTTTCTCTTCTCCTGCTGCTTATATTCTCTCAAATCCCACAGGTGTCTAGCTGTAGATTTCTTTGTTTCTTCAGTTTGACTAGTCATATTTTTTTTTTTCTAAATTCCCTCCCACTATGACTGCAATTCTTTTTCAGTGTTTGCTTTCTTTCTAATCAATTCTTTTCTTGTTCAAAAGGAAGATACTCTCAATTGTTCTGTGGCTTTTTTCCCCACCCTATTGGGATGAAAGAGCTAGTTGTCTTCTGCACATCTCCTGTTGTTCTTTAGTCTTGCTGTCCATCATTTTGTTAATATGACAGAGAATCACAATGTGAATGGAGGAAAAAAAGTCCACCAATATTAAGAATCAGTGTGATACAATTGTTAAAAGCCTAAACAATTGGCTACCTGAATACTAGATTCCTAGCTGGGATGTAAAGCTCAACCCTAAGGAGTGCCAGAGAAGGAAAGTTAATGTTGACAGAAAACTAAAATATCTCCTCCCCCTCAACATTTTTTAAAGTAATGGGGCAGAACTTAAACATTGGCTAGTTAAATGACCTGGGGGAGCTCTCCAATAAGATAAAGGGAGACAGAGACTCCCAGCTAAAAGTTCTGTTCAACTGGAACTGTAAAACCTAAAGGATCAGGTTGAAGCATCTTTTGCCATCTCCCATCTGGTTGTTTTTGTTGACTGCCATGATTCTAGAATTCTTATTGACCGTGGAAATGTACATGAAAGAAATCTCACCAGTGGTGAGTTCTGACTCAACTCCCCCCTCAGGAAAAGCACACACACACACATACACATACACAAAACATGAGCATGTGTGTACACCCATTCATACAGATACACCTCAGCCAAAAGTATTTTGCAGTGTTTGAAGCTTCAAAATAGGAGTTGGGCTAAGGATTTCAATTAGCTTAGTTTGATCCAAATATACAGATAGATCAGTGGGAAACCATGCGGTTAAAAAGGTTAAAATTACATTGTGTTATGATCTTAAAGATTTTTTTTAAATAAATGGATGTATTGTTGGCCCAGTTAGAAATTATCTATACTGTGTAAAGGAATTTCAAATGTATGTTAGAAATATTAAGCATGAAGGGGCATTTTATCATGTTTGAACATGTAGAAAAGTTTAAAAATGGATTCATAAATACATATTATGTATATTGATATATAGGATTTTAAATTTTAAATTAAAACCAGACCTTTTCCTTTCAGTATAGATGGGTAAACAATTAGAAAAAAAACCTATGGAAGATTATTTCAGTATAAGATTAATGTGGCAAGATTGCTTTATGCACAAAGATGGAAAGATTCCACTATGGAGGAATGCTCAGTGAAACTGGCAGATCTTTTGAGATACATAAATTGACTTCTTCAATTAGAAAAAAACAATATGTTCATTAACTGGGGACTGGAAACCCATTATGGTCTTTTTGACTAAATTTTTTAAAAAATGAACTTATGATTTATGTTGTGGTAATTAAACTGTATAAATAGGCAGAGGAGAGTTATGATATAAATTAGAAATATATTAAAATGTAATTGTATTTATAACTGTATTAGACAGGTATTAAAAAGTAATCATATATCAGAAGCTACTTCTTTATACCTTTTTAAAATTTCTTCTATTTTCTTTTCTTGCATGTTTAGATTTTTCTATTATTTTTCTTTTTCATTTTGTTTTCTCTGTTCTAATTTAATTTGTAAATTCATTATCTGCATCTCAAGCCTTGCAAGTTCAGGAAGTAAGAACCACTTGAATTTCTAGAAAGATCTTTTGTCAGTAGATAATATATCAGAATCTTGAAACCTTACCAAAGTAGCTGTTTGTTCAATTTTATCCAGTGTAATTAAGGTTGAGCCTCTGTAATCACTGTTTTTTGCTGCTTCCTTTGTGGCCTTGTTTTGAAGGTCTTTTAAGAATTTCATCATAACATGAACCTGCTTTTGGAGACAAATTGGAAGCTGAAGCTACTACAGGATGGCCTATCCAAACTTCTGGAAGCCTAAATCCACTATTGTAGAAGAACACTAATGTAAATGTTGCTGCAATGGTTTCCAGAAGACTTCTGGACTCAATGCAAAGTTTGGATTATTATTTTCAAAGCTGTATAAATTACACTAGCAGGATCTATCAAGAGCCATCCTGCCAAATTTGACTCTGCCTGTCTGACCTGAACAGCATGGGAAGGGCGAATGGGGGTTCTACACCCTTGAAAGATAGAAGGGGTATAAGCCATATGGCAGGACTTTTTCAGTGGTGGTGGCCACACGTTGAAACATGCTTATCATCAGAGATATATTTCGCCCATTCACTCTTAACATTTATCAAAGCATCATTTTCCAGGATGCCTTTTGTTAAGCCTGTGTTCCCCAACCAGGGTTAAGGAGACAAGCTAAACAGAATGTGCAGCGTTAGTCAGATAGGCACACAAATAAATGAGTGAGATAAGTTTGTATGTTTTGTTAACATACAGTAAAAATAACAGATATGCTTGTGCTATCAAAATATAGTTTATTCCATTTAGAGTTTATAGCATAGTCAAAATAACAGTCCATTAGTCACGTATCATTTAGTCAGTCCATTCAAGGATATTCAGTAAGCAAAGTCCGTGTACAATATCCAATGTCAGTTCACTAACAATAAATCAACAGTCCTTTCTCTCTCCCGTTCGAGTAAGGAAAAAACGCAGTCTTGAATCCATCCAGTAATTAGGGATCATCAAGCCAGAGAGAGCAAGCTACCGTTGCTTTGCTTCTTTTATGGTGCTTTCACAACCACTCCCTTAATTACATTCCTACAATTAAAGTTGCAGACACTTTAACTAACAAACCATGATAACATATTTATTATTTTACCAAAACCAGTTAGGGTAAACAATGTTATCCCTAACATTCTCCCCTTTTAGGTTAAATAATAATATAACTATTTACATCTTTAAATTATATTTGTTACAACACTCTTTGAACTTAATTACTCATTGAGCTTTTGTAAATTGGTCTGCAATGTTTTCTTCTGTCATGCAGTATTCCAGTTTAATTAGCCCATTCTTTACAGATTTTCTAACATTTAAGTATCTTAAATCAGTATGCTTTGATCTAGTTTTTACAGCTATATTAGTAGCTAACTTTATGGCTGCCTGGTTGTCCTCGTACACAATAATGGAATCTTTAACAATTACACCCATGTCTAATAATAACTGTTTGTACAGAATTAAGTCAGTGCATAGTAATGACAGACATGAAAATTCCGCTTCCATCGTGGACAAGCTAATATGCTGTTGTCTGATTGACCTCCACCCTATTAGTGTCTTACCAAATAATATAGCCATCCCAGATGTTGATTTTCTAGTGTTGATTTTCTAGTGTTGCAAAACTTGCATCTGCATAGGCACTAAGATTCAAATCACCCTTTGTTTCTATATACAATGAATGGTTCATTGTTCCTTTAAGATATCTTAAAATTTTCTTTAATGATTGCCAATGACATTGATGTGGATCTGAATTAAAACGTGCCAGCTGATTAACACTATAAGCTATATCTGGCCTTGACCAATTGCTTATAAGCTACCAATCAAAGATTGATATATAGACTTATCAAATTTGGGCCTTTGATCATCAGTTTGGCAAACTTCCTGACTCATTGGAGTCTTTGCTGGTTTACAAAGTTCCATTTTATACGTTTTAATTAATTGGCAAATTTTATCTTCTTGAGATATCTTAAATCCATTTTTTTGTTTTGTTAATTGTCAATCCTAGATACTTTTTAATTTCACCTAAATGCTTTAATTTTATCTTTTTAGCTAATAATGATATAATCTCATTAGCTTCATTATTAGTCTTAGTTATCAAAGTAATATCATCTGTAAATAATAACAAAAATGACACTATTCCATTATTTTCTCTTTTAAACACACATGGATCTGCTAAACCAGATTTAAAACCGATATTGTTTAATTCTTTCACAATATATTGGTTCCACTCAAAGCCAGATTGTTTCAACCCGTAAAGACTCTTTTTGAGTTTCCAACAATCATTGCTATTTACTTTATTGTCTTTTATAATAATTGGCTTTTTTAAATATATAGTGTGCTGCAATGGTGCATGCAGATAAGCAGTTTCTACATCTAAATGGTTAATGACATAGTTTTTCTTTGCTGTCCACACTAAAGCTGCTCTCAAAGATGTTACTTTAAGACTTGGTGCAAAAACTTCATCATAATCAGATGCAGTTTGATTAAATCCTTGAGCTACCAACCTAGCCTTATGGGTAACAATCCCATCATTGCCAGTTTTTACTTTAAATATCCATTTGCACTCAATGGATTTTTCTCCTGGAGGTAATTTGGCATCTTCATATACTTTCATTACATTTAATGAATTTAGTTCTTTTTCCATTACCTTTTGCCAATTCTCCTGATCCTTAGCAGGATACATCCTAAGTTCATCTACACTAGTTGGAACTTTAGTTACTTGGCAAACTATACTTGCTTGATACCTATCAGGTGGTCTAGTTACACATGTAGTACGTCTAGGTATTACAGGACTTACAGGTGGACTTTCATTTATTAATTCTTCTTGATTATCTAATTCTTCCTGATCAACTGTTTCCTCTTGTTCTGGTCCTATTTGCTCTTCATGGACTTCTTTTTTTATTGGACTCTTCTTGTAACAATTCTGATCTTTTTGCCTTTTGTAGGGTTCAATAATTACTTCATTATTTAAATCTTGCTCTAATCTATTCCATCCTACATGTTCTAGGAATTTAGCATGAGCACTGGTGTAAACTCTAGATGTACCTGGTTCCCAGAATCTATAAGATCTATGATTAGATTTATATCCTACAAAAAATAATCTTTTAGCTGTATGTTGTCCTTTGTGTTTGAGTTGTGTAGGGATATGCACCCATGCTGGTGCTCCAAATGTGTGCATGTAACTTAAATCAGGTTTTGTACCATGCCACAGTGTGAATGGTAATTCACCTGTTGTTGAATTAACAACATTATTTAATATATGATTACCACACATTATTGCTTCTCCCCATAAATTGTCAGGTAATCCTGAATCAGACAACATTATACATGCCATTGATTGTAGTGTTTGGCCTCGTCCCTCTATAAAGGCATTATGTTGTGGCCTATATGGTGCAGACTTTTTATGCTGAATACCTAACATTCTTAGTCTATTCTGGAATTTATTATTTGTAAATTCCGTACCATTATCTGTTATAAGAGTTACTAATTTCTTTTTAGTTTTCCTTTCTGCAAATTTTATCCAATTAAAGAGATTTAGATACGTTTCAGTTTTGCTCTTCATTAAATAGCAGAACCCATATTTAGAATAGTTGTCCATTATACTTAGTATGTATCGAGCACCTCCTACACTTGGTTTTTTCGGACCTATTAAATCAGCAAATACTACTTCTAAAGGCTCTTTGGCAGTAAATCCATCAACTCTAATAGCTGGTTTGACCCTGCTTTTGCTTTGATTACAAGCATAGCATTGCAAATACTTATTACAAGGTTTCAAACTTATTCCTTTAGATAATTGAACAGTTTTCTTAAGCATTTTAAAATTGAAATGCCCTAGCCTTCGGTGTAACAAGTGAATACATTCATCATGAGGTTTCTTATTATCATAAACCGTGTTAGCCGCCTCTAAACCATTAGCATTTAACACATATAATTCACCTCTTAAAGATGCAGTAATTCTCTTATCTTCTTTCTCAATTATGCAGTTATCTCCTTTAAAAGTAACTACTCCTAGTTTAATCAAAATTCTAACTGAAATTAAATTAAACTTAAGTTGTGGTACATATAACATTTTTACATTCTCTTTTATGAAAGAACAATGTGCTATACCTTGACCTTTAGCTTTCAGTTTCCAGCCATTGGCTAACGATATCTGCTGTATACTCTTGGACATTTTAATAAAATTTCTGTTATCATTTGTCATACAGTGGGATGCTCCACTGTCAACCACCCATAAATTATTTTTTACAGCTCCGTTAGTATACATGGCTAACTCTAAATTTTTATTTATCTTTTGGTTACTTTTAGTATTCTGGCCAGCATTCTGGCGTTTTGCCTTTTTACAAAATCTTGCCAAATGTCCTCTTCCTCCACAATTAAAACACTTTTTAATTGTGTTTGCAGTAGGAGATTCATTATTTTCTTTTTGAGGTTGTTCCCTCCTTAACTGATCTCTTTCAAGTCTTCTTCTTGCCTCTTCAATCAATCTGCCAGTTATATCAGTTAATGTTAGACTTTCCTTAGGCAAAATTTCAAGGGAAGTGATGTAGTTATCATAACTTTCGTTTAGTGATGATAGAATTATGTAGACTTGGTGTAGTTCAGAGAAAATAAGCTCTTTCTCATGCAGTTCTTGAAAAATGCTTTTTATAGAATTCAAATGACTCAGCATATCACCATTCGTCTGGAGATGCATTCTGAAAAGCTTCCGTGTTAGATTTATGTGAGCACCAATGTTATCTCAGACATAAATCCTCTTTAGCTTCTGCCAACACCCAACAGCCGTTTGCTCCCATGAATATGAACAAGTTGCTGGTCAGTTAGTGTTAGTCCTATTATGCAAATAGCTTCTTCATTTTTATGCTTAAATTCTTCTATTTTTAGTTGATCTTCCTCAATCTCTGGATCCCATTCCTCTACGTTTGGTGGATTTTCAATTATGTTCCACAGACCTTCTCTACTTAGAAGTTGACTACATTTCATAGACCATGATACATATTTGTTCCATCCAGCTTGGATATAAGGGACAAACTTTGTAGATTGACTTGTGCCATGTTTTGTTTATATGGATATAAAACTATAATTAATAAAACACAGCTGTCTGTTTACTGTAATGTATAACAACACAAACTCTCATTTTTTCCATAAATCTGTTTTATCCTAGTTAAACTGACTTTGTAGCCTCTGGGCCCATAACCAGTGTTAAGCCTGTGTTCCCCAACCAGGGTTAAGGAGACAAGCTAAACAGAATGTGCAGCGTTAGTCAGATAGGCACACAGATAAATGAGTGAGATAAGTTTGTATGTTTTGTTAACATACACTAAAAATAACAGATATGCTTGTGCTATCAAAATATAGTTTATTCCATTTAGAGTTTATAGCATAGTCAAAATAACAGTTCATTAGTCATGTATCATTTAGTCAGTCCATTCAAGGATATTCAGTAAGCAAAGTCCGTGTAGAATATCCAATGTCAGTTCACTTACAATAAATCAACAGTCCTTTCTCTCTCCCATTCGAGTAAGGAAAAAACGCAGTCTTGAATCCATTCAGTAATTAGGGATCATCAAGCCAGAGAGAGCAAGCTACCGTTGCTTTGCTTCTTTTATGGTGTTTTCACAACCACTCCCTTAATTACATTCCTTCAGTTAAAGTTGCAGGCACTTTAACTAACAAACCATGATAACATATTTATTATTTTACCTAAACCAGTTAGGGTAAACAATGTTATCCCGAACACCTTTGATCTTGAGGTATTGTGAGTAATCATTACTCTCAGTTAAAATAATTATGTATAGTACTGCATGATAGGTAATCCTCGAGTTTTGATCACAACTGAGTCCAAAATTTCTGTTGTTAAGGGAGACATTTGTTAAGTGAATTTTGTCCCATTTTATGATCTTTCTTGCATCAGTTAATCACTGTGGTTGATAAGTTAGTAACTTGGTTGTAATGTGAATCTGGCTTCCCCATTGACTTTGCTTGCCAGTAGATCGCAAAACACAACCTTGGGATATTACAATAATCATAAATATGAATCAGTTGACAAGCATCTGACCAGATGATAATGGGAACTGCAAAAGTTCTGTGAACAAGGTCCATATCCCTTCTTTTCAGTGCCGTTGTACCTTTGAACAATCACTAAATGAACTGTTATAATTCAAGGACTACCTGTATTTTGTTATATATTTATTTTTGTTGTTATTTACTTTTTTGTTCTACACTGCCCAGAGTGTACAGTACTGACAGTGAAAGTATGCAAATGTGATAATAAAGTAAAACACTAATTGATAAATAAAATAACAAAGTAAATATAGTATTGATAAATAATAAAGTAAAACACTAATTATATCAGGGTCATGTGTCAATGTATGTGAACCCAATATATAGCCTTCCATGGAAAATGGAAAATATTCTATATAGACTTCTTAACATTACATGGACAAATGTTTGATGTCCTGAGTCCAGAAATTTGAGGTCCTCAGAAACAACATGCAATTTTTATAACAATAATTCCAGAAACCTCTTTAATTCCAGGCTAAGAGCCAGATGGTATAGTGGTTAAAGGCATCTTACTAGAAACTGGGAGCAATGTTCTAATCCTGCTTTATGTACAAAGTCAGCCTGGTGACACTGAGCTGGTCATTAACTCTTAGCCCTAGGAAGAAGAAGGAAATAGCAAACTATTTGTGAAACAGAGTGCCAAGAAAACTGCAGGTACAAGTCCAGGAAGTCAGTAGGAGGTAAAAAAAATGTTAGAAAATGTAAAAAAAGGCAAGCACATGTACCTACAAAGACATCCTTAACAAACTACTGTATGTAAAAACAATGGCATTTTGTTTTGGTTTTCCTTCCAGTTTGTTGTTTGCTTTTCCCTTTTTCAATTCTATTTAATTAAAGGCAAACATTTTTTTAAAAAAAATGGTGATATGGCTCCTGGAATTATGATGCAAATCGTGTGATTATGTAAACATGTCTTGATGCTGGATGGAAGTATGTAAATTGCATAATTGGCCTAACAATGTGATGATATACAGTATTTGTCAACATTTGTATTCCTTTACTTCCACCCTCTCCTCCCACTGCCAGGTACAAATGATAAATATACAGTATTATCCATCTACCTTTCAATTTATCCATTGACCAGACATATTTCCAAATATTTTAGATTGTTAGTATTTCAACCTTGTCTTTTGATTCTGACAAATTTTCTAATAATGCATAATGCATTCAGTCTAAAATGTTGTTTTTAATAACACTGTAAAGTGTTTTTATAAAGCGGAAGCAGTGTGCTACGTCTCATATTTAAATAGTCCAGGTTGCCCTGATAGACCAGTCTCACCATAAAAAAACACTTAATCTGTCCTCTGGTATAGCCAACAAAGCAAGGTGAGCCTGAGGCTTAGAGGTTAATACATCTATTTAATATGCAAGTAGCCTGGTTTGAATCCCAGAAGGGTATGGCTAGCTGATAAGAGCTAAATAGCTTGAAATAGATCTACACTAGTCTCCTTTTATTTCTTTGTTAGTAAATATAAATTCAACACTCACTGTAAAGTGTACAACATAAATTAGGGTAAAATGTGCATTCTCATGTGATATTGTTCCCTATTCTGAATCCTTTGATTCAGAATCTCCAGATTCAGTTATTTCAGGAAATTCATTTTACAAATTCTTCAGAGCATGGGTGTCAAATTTGTGACAAAAGTCACGTGACAATTCATGACATATCACAATGTTTTTGCCTTTGCAGAGCTGGGGTGGCCATGGCCTGCATGTGATGTATGTAGCTTGTGGGCCACCAGTTTGACAGGCCTGGCTTAGAGGAGCCATCAGGTTTTCTGGCTTGCATTTGGTTTAAATCAACAGTCATCATCTACATGATGAAAGGCATTGTTATAGCCAAAGAAAGATAAATGAGTCCCGGCAGATTTTACTCTGCAAGTCATTGCCAACTATAGGGGGTGGTGCTCATCTCTGTTTCAAGGCCATTGAGCCAGCACTGCTGAATAGATTTCCACAGTCATGTGGCCAGCATGATGTCACACAATGCTGTTAACTTCCCAACAAGGTGTGCCTATTTATTTACTGACACTTGCATATTTTCAAACTGCTAGGTTGGCAGGAGCTGGGATAAGGATCTGGGATAAGGTTGGCAGGAGCTCACTTCATCACCTGGCATTTGGGTCTCAAAATGTGGGCTGCCCAGGGTCTAAACCTTTGAGCCACAGTGCTGCCCCACAGCCAACTAAGTGATGGTAAATATCCTTCTTGTATTGGCTCCCCATTGTTTTATTTTATTCAATTTCTAGACTGTGCACTCTTATTCCATCAATATATCAATATATTTGTTTTTCTACTGCAGTTTTAAATAGTTCAGTAGGTAACACAACTGTGCCTGGATATTTGACAGCTGGTTTACTGCCTGTCATACTTCTCTTTTTGAGTGAAATAGATTCCCGAGCATAATCTTTCTCTTCAAATGTTTACCATTCTATAATTCCTTGTATTAATCTTATGTATTTGCAAAGGGTTTCAGGATAGTCTTTCAATATTTTCCCTCTATTAAATCTTTTCTATAATTATTCTTGGGTAATTTTTCCTGTGATTCCTCTAGATTTCTTTTAAGAAAATCTCTCCTTTTTCTAATATTTGACAAGTTATTGGCATTTTAGTGAGATAACTTTCCTTATTATCTTTCTTGCTTGATGTTCAAAGTTGGGTGTTCAAAGTTGTTCAAAGCCAGTCATATTTTTTTTTGTTGCCAAAACCTTTCATCTTCCTTTTTAATTTAATTATATAGCTTGTTCTGAAAACCACCTAGATCTTTGCTTTTAAAATTTTGGGAGTATGATTTTCTGCTCCAGTTTTGCTATATTTCTTCTCTCTTCTTTTAGTTTCCTGGATTCTCTTTTACATAAGTTAGATGGACTGAGTCTCTTCCTTGTATTAATCTTATGTTTTGACCTCCAGGGATTTTATTGGTTCACGATGGGTTTTTAACTTTTAATGTTTTATCCATATGTTTGACAGCACAAATTTATTTATTTAAAAATATTTGTATGGTTGCCTTAAACAATTCTGGGCAGCATAGATACACATAAATAGAAAAATATGTTCTGTGGTTTGCATCTAGAAGTGACCTTACTGACCAGATTGCCATTCTCTATCTTCTGTTTCTATTAGAAAATTTTGAATTTAGATGGGATTCACCCAGCAAAATCTATGACAAGAATCTGCATTAATACTGCTGAAAGCAGATTCAATGTTATCCCATATTCATTATGCTGTTTTGTTATTGTTGTTGTTAGTCATAAAGTCGTGTCTGACCCATCACGACCCCATGGACAATGTTCTTCAAGGCCTTCCTACTATCTCCCAGAGCCCATTTAAGTTCATGCTAATGAGCTTAATATTGCTGGATGGATTCCATCCATCCAGCATATTCTCTGTTGTCCCTCTCTGTCATCCCCTTCTTCTTTTGCTTTCAATTGTTCCAGCATTAGGCTCTTCTCCAGTAAGTCCTTCTTTCTTATTAAGTGGCTGAAGTATTTGAGTTTCATCTTCAGGATCTGGTCTTCTAAAGATCAGTTAGGGTTGATCTCCTCTAGGACTGACCAGTTTGATTACCTTGCAGTCCAAGGACTTACAGGAGTCTTCTCCAGCACCATAGTTCAAAGGCCTCAATTCTTTGGCACTCAGCCTTCCTTATGGTCCAACTTTCATAGCCGTACATTGAAACTGGAAAAACCATTTGCTGTTTACCTAATCCAAATTTCTAGTCATAACAACTTTCTCAATTTCTTCAACATTTTCTTTCCAATCATCCATTAGTATTATTTAATAATATAAATAATATTGAATTGAACATCTCTGTCAAAGAATTTTTCAAAATCTTTCACTGTTGCAACAGTAATAGATGTATGCTGTGTACCATTGATGTTCTCTGGATATCCAATAACTCTAACAGAGATGAACTTGCTATTTATTGGATTACATCCAAAATATTACTTTGGAATGTTCTTTTGAATAATATTGACATTCCATTTCTTCTTATGAACTCATATAATAATCCAAGGTTAAACTATCCAGTTCATTGAAAATTCATTTATTCTTAAAAATCCCAGTTTGACGTTATTCATGTCTGTTTTGTTTCATGCTTCTCTGATTTCATTTCCAATTTTATATGTTTTTGTAAAATGAGGAAATTATTTTCTTAATCTTGGCATCTTAATTGAGCAGACTACCTTATAACTTTGATCTGGTCAAGTCATTATCTCCAGATCTGCTGATTGAGTTCTATATTTTTCCTCAGAAAAATGAGGATTGCCTTCTGACTGGAAAGAGTACCACCTTCAAGCATCAAGACTAACTGAAATGATTTTGGCATGTCCACATACAGGCATATATATAGAAGTAGTTTATTCAGATTTGGTTATGGACTTTCTTCTTTTAGGGATGGAAGCTTCCCTTCAGAGCTTTGTTATGCACTCCAACTATCAGCTGTCATTATTGTGCTTATTTCCTTTTCAGCTTTGTCAATAAGTTTTCCAGATTCATTGGATATGAGATGGGCAGCAAATAATTATATAAATAAGTAGGAGGGACACTAGACCTATCAGCACCATTCTAAGTACCATGACTTTCCCACACTAAAGCAATGGTTTCTTGAGAGGACTCAGAAAATTCCAAGCTCATGAATTCAAAATAGGGACATTGTGTTTACTAAGGCATTAATTATTTGGAAATCAAATAAAATTCTTACATATGTGAAGCCATCTCAGGTGATGGGACTTTTGTTGAACAGAATGCAGGACCTACATTTTTTAAGATACAAAATTAAAAACTGGTTGGACCATCCCAGTCTCAATAATTTTGAATAGAGATAGCTGTGGTAAACCTGACTATGAAGGATCAATATTGTTAATTTTCTCTGTAGCCATTTTATATTTTATTTTTAATTAAGTAGCTGTCTAACAGCTTGCTATTGATGTTGGTGTTATTTTTATGTGCCATATTTATACTAACACATTAACAGCATGCTTCATTTAGCATATGTAGAACTAACATGTTCCTGCTGCAGTTAATTAAACTGAGAACATTTTTTAAAAATCACACATTTTCTGAGATTTGCTTAAACTACTTTCAATTTTCTCAACACACTTGAACTTTGTTTCAAATATAAACAGTGACTAGAGAGATTGTTCAATAAGTTGGTCCTCACTCTCTCTCTCTAAATAGTATCAAGTAAGTAAAAAAAAAACTTCTTCCAGCATAAGAAAAAATACCCATGTTCCATTAGATGCTAGAACCACTTCCTGATTCTGAAAACAGGAGAAGACTATCACATGGCAACCTCCTATAGCAAAAATCTGCAGCAACAGGAAATTATTTATTTCCAACAACCGGATATATAATTGGAATTAATGCACTACTAGATTCCACTGGTAGTCTAAAAGGATACAGAAGCAGTCTATTGTAAGAGACAGACAGAGACTGAGAGAATATGAATCCAATTTGGGTCAGTCACCAGGATCAGAAGTTTAATCTTCTGAGATTTTGGACTCATGCTCAGTCTATCTGTTGGACTCATGCTCTTGTCTATCCTCAGGGATCTTCTATCTAGCAGAGTGTGTGCTTTGGGGCATTCTGTGTACAGTATTTATATGGTATTTGGTTGCTTGTAACTTTTTAGTTGTTGATTGGACTGTTGATGGTAAGTTATTAAGTCATTAGTTGTTTCCTTTTGCTGCAAAGCATCATCTCTTAAGTACTTGCTAGGCTAGAGGTAAATCAGCACTCCTACAAGGAGTCCATTTCCCAGACTTCAATCACTTCCCTGGCTATTTTTGTGCCTGCTCGTCCAACAATCTTAGTCGCTGCAACATTTAATGTATGTCCTTATTCATTGCAATGTGAGGCTACCAATGAGTTCAGGTCTCCTCACCTGACCAATTGCTAGCGTTCCTGCAGAATGGTGGTTAACTTCTGTCCTAAATAGTCCTACATAGTCACAGAGGCAATCCATGCAGGTAATCTAGTAGATTACTGGAAATATCTCCCACCTCCAAGTGTTCCTTACAATGCATAATTTGTCTTCGTATAGTAGCCTCTGGGTGGTGTGCAATGCCCACTTGAACATCTCAGGAGCTGCATTCTACTGCTTCTGAAATGTTTTTGGATGTATGGCATGATGTGGCACGTAGTGAGTCTTGTACCTTGTTTCTTCCTTTCTGTCCCAACCATGTTACATAGACATTTTGTAATAAATACTTGAGAGTACCTATTGTGCCTGAGATGGTCATGTAAGTAGGTGCCTGCTCTCCACTTGTTTAGTTTGTTGGGTGCTGCAATGGGTTCTCACCATGCCATACAGTGTTCTGATGCAACTCTTTTTGTGTAAAAGTGGATAATTAGAATGTATGGGGTGTTTATGGCCTTGCAATAAACTGGTTTTTTGGCTTCCATCCTCCTATCTGTTGACAAGCACATCTAAAAATGGTAAACCCACTGTAGTACCAGCAAACTAAACAACTAAATACATGTATATTTGCCTTCATACATGACACACATAGAGAAAGAAAAAAACTCAAAATTTCATGGATATATGGTGAACCCATGAGATTTTAGCCACTGCTAAACGTTTACATATGTGGTGATATACATAAAGGAAAGGTTTATGAATTGCTCACTGGTTTTTAGACTGCAGATTTAGTTAGTTTGGTGATACAAAGTGTAAAGCCTGGTTTCCCCAACCAGGGTTAGGGAGACAAGCTAAACAGAATGTGCAGCTTAGTCAGATAGGCACACAGATAAATGAGTGAGCTAAGCTTGTATGTTTATTAACATACAGTAAAAATGACAGATACGCTTGTGCTATCAAATATATAGTTTATTCCATTATGAGTTCATAGCATAGTCAAAATAACAGTCCAATAGTCATGTATCATTTAGTCAGTCCATTCAGGGATATTCAGTTAGCAAAGTCCGTGTAGAATATCCTATGTCAAGTTCACTTACAAGCCAGTCCTTTGTTTTCTCTCCCTTTTGAGCAATGCAGTCTTGTGTCCTTGCAGTAATCAGGAACCATCAAAGCCAGAGAGATAGCAAGCTGTAGCCTTGCTTCTTTTAAAGTGCTTTCACAACCACTCCCTTAATTACTATCTCACAGTTAAAGTTGCAGACACTTTAACTTACAAACTATGATTACATATTATTATTTACCTAAACCAGTTAGGGTAAAACAATGTTATCCCTAACATTCTCCCCTTTTAAGAAATAATAATAAATATAACTATTTACATCTTTAAATCATATTTGTTACAACTCTCTTTAAACTTAGTTACTCCTTTAGCTTTTGTAAATTGGTGTGCAATGTTTTCTTCCGTCATGCAGTATTCCAATTTAATTAGCCCATTCTTTACAGATTCTCTAACATTTAAGTATCTTAAATCAGTATGCTTTGATCTAGTTTTTACAGCAATACTAGTAGCTAATTTTATAGCTGCTTGATTGTCCTCGTATACAATAATGGAATCTTTTATAGTTATACCCATGTCTAATAATAACTGTTTGTACAAAATCAAGTCAGTGCATAATAATGACAGACATGAAAATTCCGCTTCCATCGTGGAAAAACTAATATGCTGTTGTCTGATTAACCTCCACCCTATTAGTGTCTTACCAAATAATATAGCCATCCCAGATGTTGATTTTTTAGTGTTTATATCAGTTGCAAAACTTGCATCTGCATAGGCACTAAGACTCAAATCACCCTTTGGTTCTATATACAATGCATGGTTCAGTGTTCCTTTAAGATATCTTAAAATTCTCTTTAATGATTGCCAATGACATTGATGTGGATCTGAATTAAAACGTGCCAGCTGATTTACACTATAAGCTATATCTGGCCTAGACCAATTGCTTATATATGATAAGCTGCCAATCAAAGATTGATATATGGACTTATCAAATTTGGGACTTTGATCATTAGTTTGGCAAACTTCCTGACTCATTGGAGTCTTTGCCGGTTTACAAAGTTCCATTTTAAACGTTTTAATTAATTGGCAAATTTTATCTTCTTGAGATATCTTAAAACCATTTTTTGTTTTGTTAATTGTCAATCCTAGATACTTTTTAATTTCACCTAAATGCTTTAATTTTATCTTTTTGGCTAATAATGATATAATCTCATTAGCTTCATTATTAGTCTTAGTTATCAAAGCAATATCATCTGTAAATAATAATAATAATGACACCGTTCCATTATTTTCTCTTTTAAACACACATGGATCTGCTAAACCAGATTTAAAACCTATATTGTTTAACTCTTTCACAATATATTGGTTCCACTCAAACCCAGATTGTTTCAACCCGTAAAGACTCTTTGTGAGTTTCCAACAATCATTACTGTTTACTTT
Organism: Hydrophis major; assembly: GCA_033807585.1. Lineage (NCBI taxonomy): Eukaryota > Metazoa > Chordata > Lepidosauria > Squamata > Elapidae > Hydrophis > Hydrophis major. The sequence continues at coordinate 71,513,062 of CM066328.1, read as the reverse complement.
ATTGTCTTTTATACCTTCTGGTTTTCTTAAATATATAGTGTGCTGCAATGGTGCATGTAGATAAGCAGTTTCTACATCTAAATGGTTAATTACAAAGTTTTTCTTAGCTGCCCACACTAATGCTGCTCTTAAAGTTGTTGCTTTAAGACTTGGTGCAAAAACTTCATCGTAATCAGATGCAGTTTGACTTGGCAAACTATACTTGCTTGATACCTATCAGGTGGTCTAGTTATACGTGTAGTACGTCTAGGTTTTACAGGACTTACAGGTGGACTTTCATTAACTAACTCTTCTTGATTATCTAACTCTTCCTGATCAACTGTTTCCTCTTGTTCTGGTCCTATTTGCTCTTCATGGACTTCTTCTTTAATTGGACTCTTCTTATAACTAGTCTGATCTTTCTGCCTTTTGTAGGGTTCAATAATTACTTCATTATTTAAATCTTGCTCTAATCTATTCCATCCTACATGTTCTAGGAATTTAGCACTAGCACTGGTGTAAACTCTAGATGTACCTGGTTCCCAGAATCTATAAGATCTATGATTAGATGTATATCCTACAAAATATAATCTATTAGCTCTATGTTGTCCTTTGTGTCTAAGTTGTGTAGGGATATGCACCCATGCTGGTGTTCCAAATGTGTGCATGTAACTTAAATCAGGTTTTGTACCATGCCACAGTGTGAATGGTAATTCACCTGTTGTTGAATTAACAACATTATTTAATATATGATTACCACACATTATTGCTTCTCCCCACAAATTGTCAGGTAATCCTGAATCAGACATCATAGTTTGTGCCATTGATTGTAATGTTTGGCCTCTTCTTTCTATAAAGGCATTATGTTGTGGCCTATATGGTGCAGACTTTTTATGTTGAATACCTAACATTCTTAGTCTGTTCTGGAATTTATTATTTGTAAATTCTGTACCATTATCTGTTATAAGAGTTACTAATTTCTTTTTAGTTTTCCTTTCTGCAAATTTTATCCAATTAAAGAGATTTTGATATGTTTCAGTTTTGCTTTTCATTAAATAGCAAAACCCATATCTAGAATAATGGTCCATTATACTTAGTATGTAACGAGCTCCTCCTACACTTGGTTTTTTAGGACCTATTAAATCTGCAAATACTACCTCTAAAGGTTCTTTGATAGTAAATCCATCAACTCTATTAGCCGGTGTGACCCTGCTCTTACTTTGATTGCAGATATTACATTGCAAATACTTATTACAAGGTTTCAAACTTATTCCCTTAGATAATTCAACAGTTTTCTTAAGCATTTTAAAATTTAAATGCCCTAGCCTTCGATGTAACAAGTGAATACATTCATCATGAGGTTTCTTATTTTCATAAACTGTGTTAGCCACTTTTAAACCATCATCATTTAACACATATAATTCACCTCTTAAAGATGCAGTAATTTTCTTATCTTCTTTCTCAATTATGCAGTTATCTCCCCTAAATGTAACTACATATCCTAGTTTAACCAAAATTCTTACTGAAATTAAATTAAACTTAAGTTGTGGTACATATAACATTTTTACATTCTCTTTTATAAAAGAACAATATGCTATACCTTGACCTTTAGCTTTCAGTTTCCAGCCATTGGCTAACGATATCTGCTGTGTACTCTTGGACATTTTAATAAAATGTTTCTTATCATTAGTTATACAATGTGATGCTCCACTGTCAACCACCCATAAATTATTTTTTACAGCTCTGTTAGTATACATGGCTAACTCTAAATTTTTATTTTTATTTTGATGACTTTTAGTATTCTGGCCAGCGTTCTGCTGCTTTGCTTTTTTACAAAATCTTGCCAAATGTCCTCTTCCTCCACAATTAAAACACTTTTTAATTGCGTATGCAGTAGGAGATTCATTATCTTCTTTTTGAGGTTGCTGCCTCCTTAACTCGTCTCTTTCAAGCCTTCTTCTGGCCTCTTCAATCAATCTGCCAGTTATGTCAGTTAAAGTTAGGCTTTCCTTTGGCAATATTTCAAGTGAAGTTATATAGTTATCATAGGTTTCATCGAGGGAAGATAGTATTATATAGACTTGATGTAGTTCAGAGAAAATAAGCTCTTTCTCGTGCAGTTCTTGAAAAATGCTTTGCATAGTTTTCAAATGACTCAGCATATCACCATTCTTATGGAGATGTGTACTGAAAAGTTTCCGTGTTAGATTTATGTGAGCACCAACGTTATCTTGAACATAAATCCTCTTCAGCTTCTGCCAACACCCAACAGCTAATTTCTCTCCGTGGATATAAACAAGTTGCATATCAGTTATGGTTAAAGCAATAATGCAAATAGCTTGTTGATTTTTATGCATAAATTCTTCTATCTTTAATCTGTCTTCATCATCCTCTGGATCCCATTCTTCTACGTTTGGTGGATTTTCAATTATGTTCCACAAACCTTCTCTTCGTAGAAGCAGACTACATTTCATAGACCATGATACATAGTTTGTTCCATCCAACTTGGATATAAGGGACAAACTTTGTAGATTGACTTGTGCCATGTTTTCTTATATGGATATAAAACTATAATTAATAAAACACAGCTGTCTGTTTACTGTAATGTAAAACAACACAAACTCTCACTTTTACATAAATCTGTTTTATCCTAGTTAAACTGACTTTGCAGCCTCTGGGCCCATAACCAGTGTTAAGCCTGGTTTCCCCAACCAGGGTTAGGGAGACAAGCTAAACAGAATGTGCAGCTTAGTCAGATAGGCACACAGATAAATGAGTGAGCTAAGCTTGTATGTTTATTAACATACAGTAAAAAGGACAGATACGCTTGTGCTATCAAATATATAGTTTATTCCATTATGAGTTCATAGCATAGTCAAAATAACAGTCCAATAGTCATGTATCATTTAGTCAGTCCATTCAGGGATATTCAGTTAGCAAAGTCCGTGTAGAATATCCTATGTCAAGTTCACTTACAAGCCAGTCCTTTGTTTTCTCTCCCGTTCGAGCAATGCAGTCTTGTGTCCTTGCAGTAATCAGGAACCATCAAAGCCAGAGAGATAGCAAGCTGTAGCCTTGCTTCTTTTAAAGTGCTTTCACAACCACTCCCTTAATTACTATCTCACAGTTAAAGTTGCAGACACTTTAACTTACAAACTATGATTACATATTATTATTTACCTAAACCAGTTAGGGTAAAACAATGTTATCCCTAACACAAACTACCGTTTCACTTGTTCTCTTTCATTCATTCTCTCATTTCCTACTTTACATTCTTGTAAAGCTAGAAGAAAAGAATAACACAGCTGCTCATGTAAGTTTCTCTGTGAGTAAAAACTACACTTGCAGAAGCATCCTGCTACACATGGCAGCCTTCGCTGATGGGATAGATATTATGATAGAACTATTGCATTCAAAATTTGAAATTGAGTTTTTGGGGACACTTCTGGGAGGGAATAATACAGACATAGATTATCACCATGTAATAATGAACAGTGATAGTTCTTAACCTATAATGCCTTCTAATTACATATGATTGGCAAAAGAAAGAACCTTGAGGAACTGCAATTAAAACTATGATCAGATAAAAGTAACCTGAATCTCTAACCCAAGACAATATCTCAGCAAAACCAATCTTCCATGAAGAAAAAGGAAACTCATTCAGACTTTCAAGATTCTGTTACCACAACCTTATAATAATAATATTATTGGCCTACATGAGTTTAGTTTTCCAAGTCTGACTTTCTTGAAGGGCTGACAGCACTTCTTATCTTCATAATTGTCTATGCTACATAGACAGGCCCACCTACACCATCAAGCTTGGAGGAAAGCTCCAGGTGCCAATCTACTGAGAAGTCAGTATAATTATAATAGAATAGCCTGCCCCATGTCACATTGACTTCCAATTATTATTATTTAGATGAAGAGCAAAAAAAGTATTTAACTGAAAACAACTTTGGGAATATGATGTTAAGAATTTGATTTTTATGTAGTTTTGTGGTTTTGCTGGTTTTATTTATTGTTTTATGCAAAAGAAGCCAAGCCAATTTTCATTGCATTCAAGCTAGCAGACAATAACCTTTCTTTGACTCTTTTCCCTTGTAATTGATCCAGAAAGGAAGTACCCTTCTCTGCATATCTTTTTCTTATCATTCCCATTTCCATAAACAAAATTCTGTGACCCATTCTCGCTATTCATTCTCTTAAACTTGCTTTATCGATATGCTTTTCTACTTTCCAATCTAAGGAAGGACATTTGAAACCACGATATCAAGATGGTAATCTCTTAAAGAGCCTGGACCTTGAAACATTTTGATGCAATTGTTTTCACATTTTTGATTTGATGGACATGCAAGATGGATGTACATTTGCAGTTCATAAAATTCATGTCATGTTTCGGATGTTGCACTACAAAAGGAAAAGGATGGATGAAGAGTACTGAAATGACTGACACTTTGTGTTTGTGTATGCAGGAGCGAGTGTGTACAACTTATGTGTATATGTGTATGTATGTGTGCATATATATATGTATATATATATGGATCTTTGGTTATTCGGGTTTTCTCCCGCGTAAGATTGGAAGTATCTAGGCAACGTTTCGATGAAGTCTCATTCATCATCTTCAGGCTTGGTCTTCAGCTCTGTGCTTCTCAGAGTGATGTGAGCTTGCAGCTGCTTCTTCCTTTTAACTGTTAGTGGGGGTGTGACTTGATTGGCTGGGGGCTAGATTTCTCCTAGACCAAATCAACAAAGATCTCCTCACACTTCACCTCAGACTCAGCAACAAGATTCACCCCTTACTTTGGGACAAATCCAAACAGCTCGCTGTCTGGAGAGCCGAAACACAGACCACCCTCAAGACAGACACACACACCAACAAACTCAGAAAACTACAACAACGCCAGAAACCAACTCCTCCCCCCTCACAGCCACACATGAAACAAACAGTGCACAACATCTCAGACAAGATCCTCACTGAAGCCGAAACCAAGGTCCTTTCTAAAGGATTCAATTTTGCTGTCGCTGCCAAACACATCCCCACAGAAACCATCATATGCGGAGTTGAAACCAGCCTGACCAAAACCAACCCTGATGATGCTAATAGAATCAGACTCGAAATCACCAACATCCTCTGCACTAGCAAACCACCCAAAAGCAACTTATCCAAAGAAGAACAAACTGCACTACTTAACTTGAAAGAAGACACCAGCATAATAATCCTACCAGCAGACAAGGGAAACACGACAGTGGTTATGAACACATCTGACTCCCAATCCAAGTTAATCAACCTACTCCAAGACCCCACATACAAACCCCTAAAGACAGACCCCACCACCTACCTAAAAAAAACCACCAGATCCAAAATAAAAGCCTCCCCCATCAGTGAAGAAATCCAGCAAAGAATCATACAAAGAGAGAAATCATCCAGATGCCCTAAACTTTATGGTCTCCCCAAGATACACAAAGAAGGAACCCCACTTAGACCAATAGTCAGCTGCATAGGCTCACCTCTACAAAACCTCGCCAAATTTCTCGCCAAACAACTACAGCCCTATGCAGAATCCATCAACTCACACGTAAGAAACGCATTCCAGTTCATCGAGATCATAAAGAAACAAAACTTACAACCCAGTGACCTACTAGTGAGCTTCGATGTCATATCCCTCTTCACCCAAGTGCCAATAAAAGAAGCCTTGACAGCCATCCAAAACAAATACAACCCCCCCAAGCACATCCTAGATCTGACCAACCACTGCCTATCCAATACATACTTCACCTACAATGGACAAAAATACAAACAAATAGAAGGAGCACCCATGGGATCACCTCTCTCACCTGTCATCGCTAACCTCATGGAACACTTTGAAACACAAGCTCTAGAAAAATATGATCACAAACCCAAACTCTGGCTCAGATACATAGATGACACCTTCATAATCTGGCCACACGGGAAAGAAAAACTGAACAACTTCCTCACACACCTCAACAGCCAACACCCCAAAATGCAATTCACCATGGAAACAGAAGCTAACAACCAACTTCCCTTCCTAGATGTCTTGGCATACAAAAAATCCAATGGCTCCCTAGGACACACCATCTACCAGAAGAAAACACATACAAACCGCTATCTACACACACTCTCACACCACCACCCAGAACAGATCAATTCCGTAGCCGAGACACTCATCTCCAGAACAAAATCGGCTTAGCCGATGAACAACACCTAGAGACCGAACTACACACTCTCACCGGTGTGCTGACAGCCAATGGATTCCAAAGAAAGAAGATCACTCACCTAATGCAAAAAGAAACCCCAGCCAAAATCCAAGACAAAGAACAAGAGAATGGCAAAGCCCTCCTCCCATATATAAAAGGCACTACGGACAAAATCAGCAAGATCCTCCAAAAACAGAACATTAAGACAGCATTCTGCACAAACAGAAAGATATCCACCATCTTAAGAAACCCTAAGGACAGAATCGAGTTGGAAAATCAAGGAGTATACGAAATCCCTTGCACTGCCTGCCCCACCACATACATTGGACAGACTAACAGAAGAATAGGTGCACGCATTGAAGAACAAAAGAACTCAATCAAAAAGGAAGAACTGACCTCTTCCCTGGTCCAACACCTCAAAGCCACAGGACATGAGATTGACTTTAAAAATACCAAAACTATCGCCAAAACCAAACACTTCAGCAGCAGAATCATCAGAGAAGCCATAGAGATAGAAAAATGCCCACACAGCATGAATAAACGAGATGATGCCTCCCGCCTACCAGCCATTTGGAAACCCGCCCTCATGAACAGACGCGTACCTAACATGAAGAATGACACCAGACCCACACCCCTGAGAGCCACACAAGATGCCACCACCACACTTCCACGTAGAAAGCATACTCACACCCACACAGAAGATGAAACACGACCACGGACCAGAAGCCGCACTGCAGCTGCATCACTACCCACCTCAAACCTCTCTGAGCCATACATGAAGCGAACTGACCTCCACCATGAAGATGCAGCACGACCACGAACTCGAAGCCAAACAGCAAGATCACAGCTCACCAGCTCAAATCCCCCAGCAACTAAGACTAACCTGAGCACAACCAAGCCCCCACCTGAACAGAACACGCCTCCAGCCAATCAGAACACAGCCAACCCCCCAACCAATCAGAACACAGCCAAACCCCCAACCAATGAGAACACACCCCCATCCAATCAGAACATAGCCAAGCCCCCAGCCAATCAAGTCACACCCCCACTAGCAGTTAAAAGGAAGAAGCAGCTGCAAGCTCACATCACTCTGAGAAGCACAGAGCTGAAGACCAAGCCTGAAGATGATGAATGAGACTTCATCGAAACGTTGCCTAGATACTTCCAATCTTACGCAGGAGAAAACCCAAATAACCAAAGATCCACATACAAATACCCGCGAGAACCTCCGAAAACAAATATATATATATATATATATATATATATATATATATATATATATATATATATATATATATATATATATATATGTATATGTATATGTATATGTATATGTATATGTATATGTATATGTATATGTATATGTATATGTATATGTATATGTATATGTATATGTATATGTATATGTATATGTATATGTATATGTATATGTAGAGATAGATAGATAGATGTAATATTTTTCCTGCAAAGTAAACAATGGGAGAAGGCAATGAATTTTGATCCAGGGAGAATAGAAAAGATAGGCTTTGACTTTGCTGGAAAAGGAGTTTCAGTCTTTTAATCAGCCAAGCTTTTCAAGCTTCATGAATGCCACTGTTGACATACCTGATAATGCTCTTACAAAACAAGGCAGGAAATGTTCTGTTTTCAAGGCTGACACTCTGCAAGAGAAAGCTGAGAGGTGGGGGGAGGAAATCAATGCCTACAAAATCAGAAAGGACAAAGAAAAAGAAAATAAACCCACAGCATACAGCCACACAATACAAACTAAAGCACATTTACTTCAGGGAGGAGGAGGAGGGCAGAGAGAAAGAATCAGCAAGGACGTTGTCTTTGGCCCTTGGTTGGTAGTGTTCTAATAAAGGTATTTTTATATACATGTCTCGGCATGACTAATTTACTGTACATTTTGAATCACACTAGAAAGCAATTGTGATTGGAATGTAAGAAATGGCATAAGAAGAGTTCCCAGTACATGAACATTGTGATTAGATGAGATGCGACACGTGTAACTTTGCAAGCAGCCAGGATTTCAAATGTAGCTCCCAAGGGTGAATCAGATCTACACCACTATCAAAACTGGGACATGCAACCATACAGGGTGATCCTATTTTCTAAATTATTAATGAAAATGCATCTTCCCTTTTTTTCCCTGGAAAAAAATGCACCAGTATCCACTACATACAATTTAATGAATATATTATGCAGCTCTAGCTGTGTGGGACAGTTTGTTGTGCCTGCACCATCTGGACTAATGAAACCAAATTTCATATCTTGCTGGCTGCATTTGCACAACATGGCTGTCTCTGTCTGCTGCTACCTCCAAGGAAATGACTTAGTGGATAAAGGAATAGCAGATGATCTGTGCAATGGGAAGCTGCTCCTGTTACATCAGGAACGTTTTTAAAGAGAATTTTTAACATATTGTCTTTTCTCTGGCAGAAGCAGGTATCTCTTTAAAAAGAAGGGGGGGAACCAGAGGTGGTATTTAGCAGGTTCTGACCAGTTCTTGAGAACCAGTAGTGGAAATTTTGAGTACTTCAGAGAACTGGCAAACGCCAACTCTGACTGGAGATTTTACAGTATCCTTCCCCTGCCACGCCCATCAAGCCACTCCCACAGAACTGGTAGTAAAAAAAATTGAAAAAAAAATTGAATTCCACCACTGGGATTCCCACTCCCCTCTAAGGTGGGTCAATGAGGATCAGAATATTGTAACCAGGGGTAGATGGGGAGAGAGAGGGGGGGGGATCTTCCTTAAACATTTCTGAAGTTTTCTTCTCCATATGTTTGTGAGTAAAAGAGAAACTTGATTGATGAAGTCATTTACCATACCAAATATATAAAACTGATAGAAAAGTATACAAAGAAAACACTATGACACATTTATAGTAGATCATCACCTCTGCAATTAATCCCAATCTGCTCTAAAAATTCTGTCCACTTCAAAATGGCCTTGTAAAAATAATGTTTCCATATATATATATATTACTATGACGTGGGAAAATACCCGAACAAAGCTGAATGCCAGACATATATATTCGGGTTTTCTCCCGCGTAAGATTGGAAGTATCTAGGCAAAGTTTCAATGAAGTCTCATTCATCATCTTCAGGCTTGGTCTTCAGCTCTGTGCTTCTCAAGTGATGTGAGCTTGCAGCTGCTTCTTCCTTTTAACTGCTAGTGGGGGTGTGATTTGATTGGGTGGGGGCTTGGCTGTGTTCTGATTGGCTGGAGGCGTGTTCTGTTTAGGTGGGGGCTTGGTTGTGCTCAGGTTAGTCTTAGTTGTTGGGGGATTTGAGCTGGTGAGCTGTGATCTTGCTATTTGGCTTCGAGTTTGTGGTCATGCTGCATCTTCATGGTGGAGGTCAGTTCGCTTCATGTATGGCTCAGAGGGGTTTGAAGTGGGTAGTGATGCAGCTGCAGTTCGGCTTCTGGTCCGTGGTCGTGTCTCATCTTCTGTGTGGGTGTGAGTCTGCTTACTACATGGAAGTGTGGTGGTGGCATCTTGTATGGCTCTCAGGGCTGTGGGTCTGGTGTCATTTTTCATGTTAGGTACTCGTCTGTTCATGAGGGTGGGTTTCCAAATGGCTGGTAGGCGGGAGGTATCATCTCATTTATTCATGCTGTGTGGACGTTTTTCTATCTCTATGGCTTCTCTGATTATTCTGCTGCTGAAGTGTTCGGTTTTGGCGATAGTTCTGGTATTTTTAAAGTCAATCTCATGTCCTGTGGCTTTGAGGTGTTGGACCAGGGAAGAGGTCGGTTCTTCCTTTTTGATTGAGTTCTCAAATCCCCTAGCAACTAAGATTAACCGGAGCACAACCAAGCCCCCACCTGAACAGAACACGCCTCCAGCCAATCAGAACACAGCCAACCCCCCGCATGCCAACCCCCCACGTGTGTTTGTGTGTGTGTATCTAATATATATTTTAAATAAGAATCTAAATAACCCTCCCTTTCTGCAGAATACAGTTTGTAGTAAAAAAGAATGCCTTCAGTGGTTGCTGCTTCACAAATATATAGTCTTTCTCCCAATGGAACTCCATGAAACCTTCCATGTGTCACCATGGAATCCACTTGTTTGAAATGAGCTTGAGAAGATGAGGAGATATTGAAGCAAGTAAGTTGTTAGGTTTTTTTTTCTGATTGGGAAGAAGCCAGCCACTTCAAAGACTTAACATATTTAAGTGCTGCCATATCAACTTGGGCAGCCACTTCAATAACACCTTGTTTGAAAGCTTCAAACTTGGCCTTTAGATCTGATTGGATCGGGAATTGGGAGGAGAACTGAGACATGACACTTGAAACTTGGACAGCCCAAGCTTGAGTTGTGCAACTGGCCTTTGAAATTTGGCTTGGGTAGACAAGGGTGCACTTGCTGGGAAGGGGATAAAAGGAAGAAAAGACAACTAAGTTAGTGATTGTGTTAAGTCCTGGGCATGGGCACAAAGAATGGAGACAAGACATCGAACGGTGACTTAACTCTTTATTTAACAGGAAAGAACAGAGCAAAATATCTGGGCAGCAGCAGCTCTTTTATAGAGCTGGCTGCCGTCAAACAACCAATGAACCGAGTCTACCGCTTTCACAAGCGTCCAATCAGGGGGTCCCGTTAACAGCCAATCAGACTGGCCAAAAATGACCAATTGCGATTTGCTATTTTCGGACCAATGAGAAGTGCAGGATTACAAACCTGCTGTAAGACGAAGCTGTTGAGGGTTGTATTGCTGTGTTGGCTTAGTCCATAACACCCCTCCCCCCTTGGTTCTGTCTGAGGGGGGGGGTGATGTATTCTTGCAAGTAGGCAGGTCGCTTCACCTGTCTGCTTGACCTGCGCTGTTCCACAGGGTTCTGTCCTGGTTCTGGTTCCGGTGGGCTGCTAGCTGGGTTGGATTGTGAAGATTGTGGTCCCAGGCTGCTTTCCCTGCTTATGTCAGCGCTGTCTTCCGGGTTCCCTGGATCCGCTTCCATCGTGGTGCTTTCACGTGGCAAGGCCGCTCCCTGGCTCGGTTCTCCTTCAGATGGTGAGTATCCCCTGGTTGGTTGTACGGGCTGTTGGGTTTCGATTATCATTTCTTCTTTGTCCTTCTCAACGTTCCTTTCCCCCCCCCCCAACTAGAGGTTCCGGTGCTCATCTGGAACGGAGCTGGTCTATGTGGCGTTTCCACATCTTACCGTCTGCTGTTTGTAGGCAATAGGATCGGGGTCCTGTAAGTTGTGTTATTGTCGCGGGGACCCACAATGGGTCGCCCGAGAAGTTGTTTGCAAACACAAGGTCCCCTTCCTGGAATGCCCGACACTTGCTGCTGGATCCCGGGGGTTGTTCTGGCGTGTAGTTTGGATGGAGGCGATCGAGATGTGAGTGAAGTTTCTGGCCCATCAGGAGTTCAGCTGGGGTTTTGTTCATGGTGCTGTTTGGGGTTATGTGTTGGAGAAGAAGCATTCGGTTTATTTTGTCGCCGTGGTCCATTTTGTGCAGGGTCTTTTTTACAAATTGAACCATTCGCTCAGCCCGACCATTGGCCGCAGGGTGAGCAGGTGATGTTAAAGCATGGCGGATGCCCCGATCTGCCAAGTATTGTTCAAATGGCAGGGCAGTGAATTGGGGGCCATTATCGGAGACCAGGACATCCGGAAGTCTGTGGGTAGCGAATAGTTTATTCAGTTTTTTAGTGACTGCATCTGTGGTGGTGCTTTTCATCTTGTGGACTTCGAGCCAGTTTGAATAGGCATCCACTGTTAGGAGGAAAATATGTCCTCTTTTGGGTCCCGCAAAATCAACGTGGATGTGGGACCAAGGACCTCGAGGCATTTCCCACTGAGTTGGGGGAGTCTTTGGAGGAACGGAGCAAGTCTCCTGGCATTTACTACATTTTGCTACCCAGGTCTCTATTTGTTTATCTAAACCAGGCCACCATGCATAACTCCTGGCTAATTCCTTCATCCGCACAATGCCTGGATGTCCATCGTGCAGCATTTTCAATACCCTATATTGTAATTTCTCCGGGACTATGACTCTGTCTCCTCACACTATGCAGTCTTTCTAGGAAAATAGTTTTGTTTGACGATGCCTAAATGGCTTGAACGTGTCATTAGTTGCACCGTCCGGCCAACCCCGTTCTACCCAGCTGAGGACTCATGCCAAAACAGGGTCCTTTTTTGTCTCTAAGGCTATGTCTTGAGTGGTTTGTGGTGGTGATTTGAGGGTTTCGATTTGTAATACGGCTACGGTTGGAGCAGGGTCCTCTATAATGTCTGGTAGTGGAGAGTGGCTCAAAGCGTCAGCATGGGGAATGGTTTTCCCTGGGCGATGTTGCAATCGGTAATCGAAGGTGGCTAAAAATTCTGACCAAGTGTCATTCTTGGTGATATGGAGAGTTGGTTTGTTTCCCGCCAAAATACCAAGTAGCAGCTTGTAGTCTGTAATTATGGTAAAGGGTCTTCCATATACGCATTCATGGAAACGTTTAATTGCAGATACAATAGCGAAGGCCTCTTTATCGAGTTGACTATAATTCCTTTCGGTTTTAGACAAAGTTCTCGAAAAGAACGCAATAGGTGCCTCATTCCCATTTGGTAGGACATGGCTTAAAATGGCTCTTACTCCAAATGGTGAGGCATCACAGGTAACCGTCAAAGGTAGAGTCTCGTTGTATTGCATTAATACAGCAACGGAGGTTAAAAGGTCTTTTATCTCTTTGAATGCTTTCTCTTCACGCTGTCCCCAAACCCAGAAAGCCTTTTTATCAAGGAGTCTATGTAGGGGCTCGGCTACGGTTGCCTTCTGGGGCAAGAAAATGTTATAAAAGTTAATGAGTCCCAGGAAGGCTTGGAGGTCTGTCTTATTTCTAGGTCTTGGGGCTTTTTTGATTGCGGTTAGTTTTTTTTCGGTGGGGTGGATTCCCTGTCTGTCAAGAAGGTATCCTAGGAACTCCACTCTCTCCGTACAAAGTTGACACTTGTCTCTTTTTACTTTCAGACCAGCATCTTTGTAGGACTTTTCTGAGTCATTGTACTAATAACTCCTTAGTGGGGGCAGCTATTAGGATGTCATCAAATAAGGAACAATGCCTTTTATGCCTTGTAATAGTCTCTCCATTAAACTTTGGAAAATGCCCGGCACTAAGCTTACTCCAAATTGGAGTCTATTGCACTTAAAAGCACCTATATGTGTAACTATTGTCTGGGCTTCTGCAGTTGTCGCGTCTACAGGTAGTTGCTGGTACGCCTGAGCTAAGTCCAATTTCGCAAATATTTTTCCGCCACCCAGGGAATGAAGAAGGTGTTGAACCACCGGTACTGGATAAGCGCTCTGTTGAAGAGCATGATTTAGGGTGGCCCGGTAATCCCCGCAAATTCTTAACGAACCATCTGGCTTCATGGGCGTTACTATCGGGGTTTTCCAGTGGGCGTGGTCAATCGGTTCCAATACTCCCTGGGCTATCAGTTTATTTAGCTGCTCATCGATCTTCAGTTTTAAGGCAAACGGTACTCAACGAGGCTTAAGTCAAATGGGAGCTACATCGGGGCTGAGATTAAATGATATAGGGGTCCCCTTGTACTTGCCTAATGTTCCTGTGAACATGTCCTGGAATTCCTGGATGAGAGCCTCTTCCCAGTCGTTGCTTCTGGATTGGTGTATGCTAGCTAGTTCAATCCCTAGTGGTGCGAACCACTGTAATCCTAACAAGCTGGGTCCTTAAAGGATACTTGGACGTTGCTGGAACCAACAACTGGGATTCTGTTTCCCTGGTGGTATTTCAGGATGATTCGTTGCGTGCTGAGGTCCTGGTGGCAAATGGCAGGGATCAGCTGTTTGAGGGTTTTCCAGGATACCATCGATAGGGATGATCCCGAATCGACTTCCATCACGCACGGTTGATTCTCAATAGTAACCCTTACGCGGATCTTTCTTGCATCGAACGATGAAGCGTGGCCAATGATAATGGTTTGGTGGGCCTCTTCTCTTCTTGTTGAAGAGGCAGGTGCTTGGTTTCTGTAGTAGTAGTGGTTGCTCCATTGGTGGTTCAGATGGTCCCAGTTCTCAGGAGGTTTGCTTATCTCCCGATGGAGGTTGTTCTCCCTTCGGTTGGGACTGGACTCTCGCTTGCTTTTGCAGACCTTCGCGATGTGGCCTTTTTTCCCACAGTTATGGCAGAGTGCGTCGAGGAATTTGCAGTCCGATCGTGGGTGGTTTGCCCTGCAACCAGCACATTGGCGCAGACGTCTCTGGTTCCTTTGTTCTTGTTCCAAGCGGAGCCAGTGGACCTCCTCTTCATCACTGTCTGAGGATGATTCAAGGTCTTCATGGTGGGTAGTGGTAGCATGCTTCTCAGTGGCAAGTGGGGTCTCGTTGGCGAGTTGGCGAAGCGGTGCGTTTGCTCGGTGCATTCAAGCAGCTGACTTCCTGGTTGCTTCTGTGGCAGTAGCGTAGGTGATGACATCTGTAAGGCTGATGTCGCCTTTCGCCATCAGTTTATTCTGCATGTGTGGTGCATTTAAGCCCAGAACTATGCGGTCTCTCAGGGCTTCCTCTAAATTTGCAAAACCACAAAGGCCTCCTAAGTTCCGGAGGTCGGCTACAAAATTACCAATGCTCTCATCCTTCCGTTGGTCCCTCTGGTAAAATTTGTGTCTTCGTATCAGTGTAGGTACTGCGGGTGCGTAATGGGCCCGGAGGATTGGAGCGAGGGTATCCCAATCCATGGTCTTCACTTCCGCCGGTTTTGCTAGTGCTTTAGCCATTTTGAAAATGGCGGGGCCGCAATGAGTCAGGAACACCGCTCGTTTCTTGCCAGTCGTAGCATCTTTTAAGTTGTTGGTTTCCAGGAACATCTGGAAGTGATCTATATACGAGTCCCAGTCTTTGGTTGCTGGATCAAATGGAGCGGGTGGTAAGGTGCCGCTGGTCATCTTGCCGTTTGTTGCATGCGCTCTTTCGCCACATGCTCTGTCTTGTTCAATGCGTTCTCCACTTCCCATCCTCGTCGCCAGAGTTATGTCCTGGGCATGGGTGCAAAGAATGGAGACGAGACATCGAACGGTGACTTCAATTCTTTATTTAACAGGAAAGAACAGAGCAAAATACCTGGGCAGCAGCAGCTCTTTTATAGAGCTGGCTGCCATCAAACAACCAATGAACTGAGTCTACCGCTTTCACAAGTGTCCAATCAGGGGATCCGGTTAACAGCCAATCAGACTGGCCAAAAACGGCCAATCACGATTCACTATCTTCGGACCAATGAGAAGTGCAGGATTACAAACCTGCTGTTAAGGGTTGTATTGCTGTGTTGGCTTAGTCCATAACAGATTTTCTTAGAAAAGCCTTATTCTGAAAACCTATGCTACATTCCTATTTCCATGCATGCAAGTCTGCCAGAATTATCCCTGTGCTAACATATTCAAATGCAGGTGATCAAAAATGTTTCTTTTAACTCGAAATGAATGTGTGACTGCTTTGAGTTCAAACTGATACTTTCCAGCCCCAGGCTGGCTGCATTTTCATGTTTCCTGATTGTGCCCCTGACCCAGGGCAGCATGAGCCTTAGCCAGTGTGCAGTTAAATCTGTAAATGTTATAAATAAAGTGTAAATAAAATTGGTGGGATTTGGGCACAATAAGCCTTTCAAAGGTTTATAAGATATGCTTTGGAAAGTCACTGGGAATATGATTGATGTACAGTTGATCACAGGAAATTGGTACCTGGGGCAGAGTCCAGCTTTATGACCTACCATTGGCAAATCAATTAACTGATTTTCTAGACTAGTCTTAAAATGCAGCAGTATCCCAAGATGATAGTACGAAGAAATGTAGGCAATGCCCAGAAATAAACTGCAACACTTGCATGTTTATTATAGCATCAGGAATACTGGGAACAATGGGAACTATGGGAACTATATTTGCTGAGTTTTCCCTTCCAAAAACCTCCCATGCTCTTTTCTTTCTTAATAGCTCACATAAGGCATCATAAAACATATATGGTTTTCCAGGATTTGAAACTAGGTTGCAATGAGAGCTGTAATAAACAGTTTATTTTCCATCCATTTATCACATTTATGAAAAGTGAGAGTTGAATTACAGGAAAGAACACAGAACTAGAGATGGAGTAAGGGCTAGTGAGAGAAAGTTGGTCTTACTTCCAGGAGTAGGGTTGTCAGCTTTCTTTCTGTAAGGAATGCACTCTTTTTACAAGAAATACCTCCAGGTTTTATTTAAGGGGGAGAAAGAAGAGCTCAAATTTGGTGCGGTGGTTAAGGCAGCAGGCTAGAAACCAGGAGACCATGAGTTCTACTTCCATCTTGGCATGAAGCCAGCTAAGTGACTTTGAACCAGACTTTCAGTCTCATCTCCTGGAAGAAAGCAATGACAAACCACCTCCAAAACCTTTCCAAGAAAACTGCAGTTGTGACAATTCACATTGTCTGTGTAGCGGCTTTAAAGGTTCACCAAAAAAACATGAAAATTACAGAAAAAATAATAGAATATGATGGGTAGAAAAAGCAAATTAAATGTCATAAAAATCGGTGAATTGTTAATAAGTTCCAAAGGATTTGCCTTCATCCTTTCCAAGTGCAGTTGACTGAGATATTCCTGCTCACCTGTACTCAGTCTCTAAAAGCTTTTCCTTATGAGTGAAATAAAGTGATTGCATCAGCAATCTACCACCAGAGGGGACCAGATTAATACCACTTCTAAAATATCTCTTGACTGCCACTGACAGACTAATTGGTAAAGAATATCAAATTGTATTGATGCTTCTTCCAAGAGATTTCTAACCTGCTGTCTTAACCACAACACCAAACTTGATTTTTCTCTGTGATTTTTTTTTTTTTTTTTGTGTGTGTGTATGTTTTCTTAAGTTTTTGCGGGTATTTATATGTATGGTATTCAGCTTTGTTTGGGTATATATATCCATCTAAAAGGGAATTTGCCCCAAATACCTCAGTATCAGAAATAATTTGGAGTACTCTTAATTTAGTCATAGGTACTTCTGAAAGAAGATCTAGCCTCCAATTTCATGCCCTGTTGCTGTTGTTGATAGTTTTTCCAGGTGAGGACCTTACCACAAAATTTAAGAAATTCTGAAACTTAAAATACAGTTTTTCTTTTAGCCCATATATTAATTTGAGAATGGTGGATTTACTTAAAAATAGAAACCGAATGAAATCATCAAGCATTTTATGTCATTGGTTATATGTGAAAATGTTTTCATAGAATGGGTAAGTTTATACTGATGTAGGCAATGCTTGAATAATGAGCATAGGAAAAAATGTAGTCAGGATGAGTAGTATAGCTATAGTCTTTTGATTTTACTAGAAACAGGGAGTGGAGCTATTTAGAAGACACATTTTCAAGAAAGTGCAATAGAGGAATAACAAGAAGGAGATATAATGAAAGGCACAATTCCCAGTAATCTAAAGTGTGAATAACTATAAATGTATGCTGTCACTGAAATAGACACTTCCATGTTAGTTGTCAAGATTCATGCCAGAAAGATTTTAAAAAAAAACCATGTTGAGGCAAGGCTAACTTGATACAATGGAACTATAGTACTATATGTCCAATTCAACATATTATTGTGCTTCTCAATGCTACCACAGATGAATTGGAAAGTTAATTTTTGAGAATCTTTATTGAACCTATAAAATAAAAAAACATTTTAGCAAAATCTGAATTTAAGCATGGAACTACAAATGACACAAATAATACTAATTAGAAAACAGACTCTTCTGCATAGAAAACAGAAAACTGACTATCCTAATAGGAGAGAATATTTGTTGTTCAGGCTTGAACTGTGGAATCATTGATGCTTTGTAATGACTGTCAGCTTGCAGACATTTCATTATATCAGTAAGTAACATCTCCAATGCTAACAATATTGGTAGGGTTGTGGTTTTTGTCTCTGGTAGTTCTTTGATTAGGTCATTGTTTTCTGCTTGATTGTTTGCATGGCGTTAAACCCTTATCTATGTAGTTGTTGGTTACTGAAGAAGATGTATTCTGGTATTCTTATTTCCTTCTTAGCTTTCTTATTATTTATTTTGAGTGATATGAAATTTGGTTTATTTCTATGTCTATTATATCTACAGTATGTCTACGTTTATTTCTCTTTATGGCTGATTTATCTGAATGCCAAGATTTAAGGAAATCCCTAGATTTGGTTTAGCTTGGTCAGAATATTTAAAGTTTTGTAATTGAAACTGTGGTTGAGTCTGTCCATATGTTGTGAGATTAAGAAGTTTTCATTGTGTCTTCTGACTGTTGATTAGTGTTCATGTGCTCTGTAGTCTTCTGCCTATCTGTTCTACATAGTGACTGTTATAGTTCTTCACTATATATCCTTCACTTTTTTTTTTCTGGGGCTACTGCATCTTTTGGCTTATATAAGATACTTTATTTGGCTTGTGTGTTATGGTGATGTGATTTGGTTGTAAGAGTCTGTTGGTTGTTTCCAAGATTTTTTTTTTATGTATAATATTTTATCCTTTTCATAGCTCATGTTTGTTGTGCTATGGTGGGATGAATGGTCAGACCTTTTAAACAGAAAAAAAAGAAAATTAGATTCTGATTTCCAACAGATTCCCACTGCTAAATGTTTCTACACTCATCACAACAACTGTCCAGACATGGGTGCCAAAAGGTAAAACAACATGCTGATAATGGGATAAGTCAATTACTTTAAGAAAAGATCAATATACACTGCTGGAAAGTAAAATAATTTCAGTATTATGCTATCTTCATCTGTGAAATAATCATGTAGCATTCTTTAATGAAGTGCACTGCTAAGTTACAGCTTCAGGAATATTAGCCTAGGTAAAATTATGAAAACAACTCCAATTCACAGTTGGAAAAAAAATAACCAACTCAAAAAATCAATAGGAGGTCATTGATGTCATACATCTGTCATATTTAAGTGAATCTGAAGTTATGGTCTTCTTGGTGATTAAATTAAATCTTCCATTTTGAGTGCTTGTCAATAACATGTCAAGTCTGTCATTCACAAGTGCTTTTATATGATGTTCACTTAAAAGAATTTCACAAGCGGAGAAGAAAAATAGAATATGCTATCCTGTAGTTTTAGGAAAACCTCTTTAGATATTTTCCAGCAAGCATTTGTCTGAAAATCCAGTGTTAAATATAATGAGGGGCAAATGTAAATTATGTGACATAATTCATATAGTTTCCAGCAACTCTATATACTTCAGCAAAGATTTCAGCATCGAAGAAGCTTACTTTTTGCTGAAATGTTTCCTTGAGCCTTCTTTGCTATCCTTATAAACTAACCACCAAATAATTGCTTGTTTATTTGTGAGGCAAGTTATTCAAATCATAGTGGCTAGTCCACATATGCAAAACCATAAAATTTGCTGATGTGTAATTTGACATTTCTCCTGGAGTTATAGCTCTTGCTCAAGGAACAGATGGCATACATTTAATGTACAAGTAGTTCTTGGTTTATAACAGTAATTGGCACTAGGAATTCTATTACTAATCAACATGGTCATACAGCACAACATCCTGTTCCAATTCATTTTGCATTCCGTATCCTTTCCTGAATTGGGTGGTCACCCATTCCTTACTCGTGTGTAACAAATGGTGTGTATCTTTCTTATTATCTCCTTTACTCCTCATCTTATTGGGATGATGATGACAATGATTACTGCTTTGTTACTTTGCATGTACATGATAACTTCTGCATGGGAGACAAATTCCTTGTGTGTCTAATCACAATTGGCCATAAATGGCATTCTTCTATTCTTCTTGTATTCTTCCATCAATTACTCAGTCTGGGTCATATTGCCCAGTTGGCTTCGAGAAAATAAACCCCTATCTTAGAAAGGATATTGTCACTGGGTGTGGTTTCATTAGACAGTGAACAGATTAGTGGAGATTAGAGGGACTCAATCACAGATAGTATGGGGAAAAAAATCAATAAGTATATTTTGTAGCCTCAATATTTATTATGAGCAGTGCATATATATATATTGGGTATATGTATCACAAAGTACATGCTTCTTTGTGATTTTTTCTGCATCCGAACTATGTTTGGTTTAACTCATGGGCTTATTTATGAACCTTTCACAGGAAACTCCTATACAAAAGGAAAATAAAAGAAATTCATTTTATTTTTTTACCTCATGTTCTGCAGGGGTTGATTTGTTTGTCTTTGGAAAGAATAAACATTTTTAGAATATGTACAAGCAAGTTTTTGGGGTTTGGGAAGAAACCACAGTGTCAGATGGAGTATTCTAGACATTGACCACTCTGTTGCTGAAGTCATATTTCCTGCAATCAAGTGTGGTACAGTTTATCGGACTTCCGGTTTTGCGTGGCTTCGGGGCAGCAGGAATTCGCGACAGCTCGCGATTCCTGCTGTGCTAGCCGTCGAGGTACCCCCGATCCAGATGGGTCAGGGGGATATGGCTGCCCTGTAGGGACAGCTGAAGAGAGAGGGGAGTCGGATAGGGAGGTGGGGGTGTCGCAGACCCCCCCCTTCTCCGGAAAAACCCCTTTTTCCCAAGGCGGTGGAGCGGCGGTCAGCAATGGCCGCCACGAAGAAGCCAGCAACCGGGTAAGAACTGTGCTGGAGGAAGTGTGAAGAGTGAAAGTTCTGTCTGAGCCGGGTCAAGTAACATCTTTTAAATTGCCTGGAATTGAGCTGTTTGAATTGCTGGAGGATACATTGTATCCCTAAGAAGAGCGAAAAGCGGCGGAGAAGCTGTAAAATTAACATCTGGTTTGCCTGAACCGGCTGAACCCACCACTGTGCAAAGCATAGGGTAGCACCTTAATAGCATCATACTATAATAAGAGTCACAGTTTGTGTCTTGTGCATATGTGCCTGGGAACCAAGACAGGAGAAAATAACTTGAGATCAGCAAGACTTAGACACTCTTAGACAAAGAGTGACAAAGAGGGGACGTTAAGTAAATCTTTAACTTTTTATTTCCCCCCTCCCACTGTCCCCTGGGGATCAGTAGAACATGAGATGCTGAAGTGTGAATGTCACTGAATTTATGGTCATTTCCCGCTTGAACAGTATTTAGTCTCCTGTAGATTTTGTCACCAATTCACTCCAAAACTAATGCAGGTACTTCTTGACTTATGATCACAATTGATCCCCAAATTTCTGTTGCTAAGCAAGAGAGTTGTTAAGTGAATTTTGCCTCATTTTACAACCTTTCTTGCCACAATTGTTAAGTGAATCACTGCAGCTGTTGAGTTAGTAGCATGGTTATTAAGTGAATCTGGCTTCCCCATTGACTTTGCTTGTCAAAGATCGCAACATTTTATCACATGAATCCTGGACACTGCAACCGTCATAAATATGAATCAGTGGCCAAGTGTTCAACTTTTTATCATGTGGCCACAGAGATGTTGCAATGGTTGTAAATGTGAAAAATGGTCACAAGTCCCTTTTTTCAGTGCCATTGTAACTTTGAACAGTCATTAAACACACTGCTATAAGTTGAGGACTAGCTGTAATTTTGGTATAGAATAGAATAGAATACCTTTATTGTCATTGCATTCTACAAATACAATGAAATTTGAAAGCTACTCCAGCACAGTGCCCCAAACACCACATCACAATCATATTACAGAGTATTTAAACATTAAAATAATTATAATAAAAATAATAGAACTAAATCACAAATGCACTGTTTGATTCAAGACAATTACTGCCTTGGAAAAGAAACGCTTTCTCAATCTATTAGTCCTCATTTTAAGACACCTATAACGCCTCCCTGATGGTAACAGATCAAAATATGAATGTCCAGGATGAAAACAGTCTGTGGAGATTTTGAGTGTTCTAGAGAGGAGTCTGGTCTTTGCAATCTCTTCCAAAGAAGAAAGAGAGCAGCCAATGATTTTTTGTGCTGTGTTTATAACTCTCTGGAGCGTCTTCTTATCCACTGCAGTGCATCCAGCATATCATACCGTTATACCGTATGCCAAAATGATCTCATTGATAGACCTGTAAAAAGTAACCAGCAACTTCTCACCCAAACCACTCTTTTTCAGCAACCTCAGAAAGTGCAGGCGCTGTTGGGCCTTCTTTGCAGTGGCCATATACAGATATTTTGACAATTTTCTTCCCATGAAACTTTAGAAAAGGAGTGTAACATTTGCTTGACATTTGAAAACTTTTAGAAGATGTTATTTTTCCCATCTTCTTTTTATTTGCTGATAGAAAGTTTAAATTACGTGACATTGCCAGCTGAATAATTTATATACAAAACAATAACAGCAAGGTTAAAATGACCATATGAGTTTTACAATAAGGCACAGTCATGGCATGATGCTGAACAAGACACCACTCTGAATGTAAAATGTTTCTGTTTTGCCATATGTTTCATTATCACTAAATGAGCATTTGGTAGCCACACTTATTACGGATTCCAAAAATAAAAAGCACTTTGATTGTTTGTTTAAAGGGCCAAGATAGGTAAGGTTGTTCTTAGGGAAATTTTGTACTATGTACAGGTTTTGGAAGGAGATATGAAGAAGGCTTTTGTTTTTAAGCATTCTTCAGTGAAGGTCTCCACTTGAGAAACAATTGACAAATATGTGCATTTTGATCTTGCTCTATTCTCACATTATTCTGTTGAATAATTTATTATGCTTGCAAGGTCGTATAAGCTTTTAACATTATAAGCAAGCTTAGCTAGCAAAACAGGATGAAGCTAAAGATCTAGGATAGGCAAATCCCAAAGGACCTATTGAGGAATTTAAAAAAAAATGTTTTGAAATTGGATTGCTTTGCCTATATTAGTTCCACAATGTTTTATTATTAAAGTTTTGAAGACTTTCAGAAGAAAACAGAAGAGAAGAGCACAGTTATTATGAACATTTTAAGTAGAAGATTTTTCCAGTGTATTATATTCTGTGACAATAATTACATGTTAGCTTTTACTACTCACTAACTGAATTTTGCCTTGACCAAAAAGGTGTTTCAGTAATCACTCTCCACTATCATTTTTCCTTCCCCAACTTCCTCCAAATTCATCACCCACTGCAACTGGAATTAGCAATATGAGGTTTTTAAGATGTTGATGAAATCCAAATCTCCATCATCCATTTTTGAGGGATAATGGAGGTTATACTTCAACACAATTTGAAGAGCAAATATATCTTTGGAATTTGCAGTGACCACGCAGTATTAAGAGCCAGCCATGGGGGAGATAAGCAACTTATTTTCCATCTAATCCCTTCTAAAACATACAAATATTTTAAGGGACCTGGATTATTATACCAAACAGAATATTCCAGGAGTGGAGAGACTTTTTATTTTGCTATCCCATTCCATGCCATCTCTTTGTCTTATGTGTTGGACCATCAGTAATGGAAGTAATGAAAATGTATTGGAGACAGTAATTTATAAATGTATCTACATTTATATTCAGAAACTAAGCATAATTTTCAAGAAAGACTCCCTCTATGCCTGAAGAGAAAAGTTTTCAATTAGTGTGTGATATTACTCTAACAGCGTGATGGTGAACCTATGGCACGCATGCCAGAAGTGACATGCAGAAACACTTCTGCTGGCACACGACAGTTTCCTGGAAGAGCCCTACTGCGCATGTGTGTGTGCGCTGATGCCCAACAGCTGATTGTATCTGGTGTGAATGTGCAGGGGCGGGTGTGCATGGGAGACACACGCACATGCGCAGAGATGCACAGTGCACGTGGGAGTCTCGCATGCATGGGCAGAGATGCATAGCATGCACGGGGGGTCAAATGCACATGTGCAGGGGGCATGAAGGCAACTAGCACACATTGCCTTCTGGGTGCTGGCACGTAAGCACATGTGCAATTTTCGGCACGGAAGCTGAAAAAGGTTAGCCACCACTGCTCTAACATATGTCAGTGGAACATGGACACTAAACTCACAATCGATACAAAAGCTATGAGTGAAGCCAAGAGCCATGGGAAGATACATGCTTGGCATTACAAGACAAGATAGAAAGACCTGCACATGGATTAGAAAACAAATGAAAATGTAGGATATCATGAAAAGAGTAAAATAATTGAAATGGAAATGGGCTGGGATGGTCACATACCAAGGATAACTGACGGCAGATGGACCAAAGCAGTCATAGGATGGCTCCCACTTGATAAAAAGTGCCCACAAAAGAGACCTAAAACAAGATGGATCAACAACAACAGCAAACATTGTGAGCCCAATTTGCAAAAGAAAACTCAGGACTGTATAGGTTGGAAATATGTGGAAGAGGCCTTCATCCTGCAGTTTAGCACAATGGCTAAAATGTTGATAATATGGATTTTCTAAATATGCACGATAGCCATTATAATTGCTCTCAGTCTTTCCTTCTCAGAGGTGATTTCTGAACACCTGACTCTGGCAGTTGGCATGAGGACCAAATGGGGCAGTTCCACACTGGAGGTGACTGCTAGATTGATGGTTCTGTCCACTTCCCCCCTCCCTTGTGCTCTGCTCTCCACCCATCCTTTTAAAAAATAAATCATATTGATGTATTATTGTTGTGTTCCCTTTTCATTGTTTATTTTATGGTTCATTATTTTACTTCTCTTCTGTTTACACTTCTTTCATTTTCTTCCCTTTTATTATTGTAAGACACCTTGGAGTAGTCCCATGGCAAGATAGGCAACAAATAAATTTAACAAGCAAACAAATGATGGGATGCTGCCTGTATATCATGTTCAAGTTTTGGATACGATTGCTGATGCCAACCATCAAATTCAAAATGAAATATAGTGTTCAGAGAATGAAGCTATGACCAAGGTGGCTACTAGATGAACATTTATATGTTATATTCAAGCAGAATATTTTTTGAATATTTATCTCTTTTTTCCACCCTGTGTTCTGAAAACAGATAAAACTGTGACATAGGAAGGAACATCACTTCAGGCTCCCTTCATATGACCTGCACCTTTTCCTGTAATCTAAATTGCATACTGTAGCTTTAAACTTTATATAAAAGTCTTTTATCTTCCATTATGGTTATCACTTCTTATTTAGTCTGCATTGCAACATAAAATAAAATTGCAAAGAATTTTAATGCAGCAGCAATAATGATGATACAAGGAAGTGTTAAAAAAAAAAAGGATGGGGGACAGGTGAGTTGGAATGAAAATTTTTCCAAGCAATCTTGACCAAGACATTAAACTTCTCCCATGATAAACAATGTGGATAATATTCTTCTATGACACAAGATCTAGAGATCTGGCTAATTGAAGCAACTTGATGCATGCTTTGTCTGGGTTACTCTGCTAGTTATATCCCCTGCTGCACCCTACTCCAAACTATTCCATATTCTGAGTAGAGCAGAATGTAATAATTTTCTTCAACACTGTACTTTATTTTGAAATACTATTGTTTAACTCCCTACATTCACACATATGCTGAGATTTTCTGCTATGTTGTTACTGTTGCTTAAATCCATCTTCTGTTCTCTAACTTTTCAGTCATTTTTTCTTGGTTTTTCCCAAACACTTTGCTACACTTTCCAAATTTATTGTAATAGCTCATTCATTCACATCTGTTTGCTCCTAAGAGATCCAATGTCTTGCTTGCCCTAACCTTCTGCTGACTCAATTTCTGAGCCAATTTTCCTGGTCCAATAAAACCCTGTAACCATGGATCTTTAACCTTTTGTGTGATTGGGTCATGTCCATCATGTAGACCTCAAATAATAAATAATAGTAAAAAATAGCAAAATATTGGTGGTGCTTGGACCACTTACAATATTTAAAATAAGAGCTGTTCCATTAAAATGCTAACATTTCTTATAAAACTGCTTTGTGGGGAAAAAAATATCCACTTGGACTGTGATCATGCAGGCAAAAACTACTATTATTTTAGTATAGCAACTAATTATTCTAAGCACATAAAAAGATAGAAAACATAATGAAGGAATCCATTATATAGTCCCTTCAATTTGGTGAACACCTTTCTCCATGTGGAAACAGATTAGATATTAGCAGCAAATCTTATACAAGTCTATTAAAATCAAAATCACAGAGATTACACAGGACTGAAAGAGCAAAACACTTTCAAGCAGATGTCCCAGAGATTTTTTTAGCTTCTGAATTCAATAAGCATGGAACAAGGGAGAAACATCTCATAGGTTTTACTGAAACGAAGATGCCCAAGTATACTGAAATACAATACATATCCATGTAGTATATTTCAGAACAACTCTTTGAGTTGCAGTCTGTATGGTTCTTACTTGGAGAAAAGGGTGGTCAAATAGATTTGGTACTGAAGGTAAACTGGTTAGCATAGTGGATGTTTGCTTCTGACAAAAAAAAAAAAACATGCAGAGAACTATGTTTTAACAGGACTTGTTGATGAGAATGAACTGTTAATATTTTAATATTAAATAGTTTAATATATTTAATATTTAATATTAATATTAAATAGTTTAATATAAAATTTAATATTTATTTTAATATAGTAATTTTAATATAGTAACACCCAGATATTACAATATTTATGTGAACTTCATACCAATTGCTTACCTAGCCAAGTATTATCTGCCACAACACTAACTGTTAGTGTTAGTCTCATGATACTAATTATCCAGAATGAGCAGATAAACCAGCAAGCTCAATAAAGAGCAAGAAGAACACATACATTTGTGAATCATCATAAACTGAACATTCACAGTGGCAGATGCCTAATATAGCCGATTCCTTATGTGTGTATTATATCTTTACTTACAAATAGAGATACCTAAACAGTTCTTTAGGTCCTCTCTCTCTCTCTCTCTCTCTCTCTCTTTCTCTCTCTCTCTCTCTCTTTCTCTCTCTCTCTCTCCCTCCCTCCCTCCCTCCCTCTCTCTCTCCCTCCCACTCCCTCTCTGCCTTCCAAATTTCTTCAAAAGTCTTCAGGAATTTTCTGAATGCATACAGAAGCCAGAGCCCAACTTTTGAATCATAAGCTCTACCTTTTGGACTCTGACATCATCTCTCTTACAAAAATACAAAGCACACAAAGGATTTGTTCAATTAGGTTGGAGGGGTAGTATCCTACCCATTTGTATTGCAACCTAGAACTAAGGAGAAATTTCCTAATGGTGAGAGCAATCAATGAATGGAATAGCTTGCCTTCAGATGTTGTTGATGCTCCAGCATTGGGAGTCTTTAAAAAAGAGACTTGACAACCATTTGCCTGAAGTGGTTTAAGGTCTCCTGTTAAATCAGGGTGTTGGACTAGAAAACCTCCAAATTCCCTTCCAATTCTATTACTCTATGCTCTGTTGCTCTTGTCCCTTTGCTGAAAGTCTTACAGCAATACACTATTTTATGTGTATTGTTTTAAAAGGAAAATGTATTTTCCTTTCACTGAAGCTTTCCCTCTTTCACCCACTCAAATAAAGATGTGGATAATATATCACATTTTCAAAATTCATCTGAAAATGTGCTCCTCTCCCCCAATGTCCTCCTGGCTATTGTGTAAGCATTGTGATGAGATTTCCTTATAAATCTCTAACTAGTCTTTGCATTAGTTTGAAGGTGCAGTAGTGGGGTTAGGTCTTTAAAATGAATTTATTGAGCCAAGCTAGGAGCTTTATAAATGTATGCTCACAAAGATATGATTATAACAAAATATGGATAATAATTCTGTGTCTGCATTTTTTAACACCTGTCCTAAAAGCAAAAAAACAGTGACAGTTAATAAGGAAAATGGGGCAATGCACCTTCCCAGCACTATTTTTCTGTAAACGTTACTCTCCATGGCATTAATTTTGATTAACAGGCTCTGGCAATATAAATCATTTTTGAGTTGCATAGTTTCAATTTCATTATCAAGCCCTTCACAACAATTTGGGGTGGCAATTTATACTGCGTAGTCACCTTGGAAGAAAGGGCAGAAGATGCTGGATTTCTTACAAACCAGCTTAAAATATTCAGGTTTTATCTTATTTTGCTTCTCCCTGCCTGCCTCCCACTCAAGCATCAATCCAGGTACTATATAAGCTACTTAATTACAAATTAATCCAGGTCTTGGCATCTAAACTGAGTCCCTGTAGCCTGAAGCTTCCCAAGCTGATATCTGTGCCCAAGGTAATTCATTTTATTTTGCTTCATAACATTTATACAATCTCCCCCCACCACATCACCCCTTCCCCCTCCTTGCCCTAAACTGCTGAACAAAACCTTATAATGAAAGCAGATTTGTATGCTGCTTTCTGCATCAGCTGGAAAATTAGGAGCACACTATAATTACATGCAAATGTGTGAAATGATGCTCTGGATTAGGTTTCTTTTTCTTTTCTTTTAATTTAAATGAGAAACAAGAGGTTATGTTTCTGAAAGTTCCATTAATTCTTCTCTTCATGCAAAGCCTTTTGTCCACGTGGGGTTCCAGAGTTGTATTTAGATAGTAAAGGAAATGGCTGCATTTTGAACAGAACTCTCAAAAGAATGGGAAAAGGATTAAACACTTCCCTGTTCCTGCCATTCCTCCATTCAAACAGGCACACATACAAACAAGATTTAAAATAACATGGAACACAATAAGGCTTTCCTATGAATCTTTTACTATACTCATAAAGTTCCACGATTCTGCTTTCCATATTGCCTGGTTGCAAAAACAGCTGCTTCTAGTCAGGCTTGAGACGAATAGATTTTCCCTTCCTTTTTTTTTCTTTTTTTTTGATAAGCATCCAAATTAGTTTAGGAGATGGGGTTTTTTTTCTATCCTCAGTTATGTTTTTTCAGTTATGGTTTACTAATGTTAAGTTTCCTTCATGGAGCAGTTTGATCACAAGTGACCATGAGCAGAGCACCATTAACAGAGTTGGAAGAGACCTTGGAAGTCATCTAGTCCACCCCTTGCTCACATAGGAGAGCTATACTATTTCTGACAAATGGATGTCCAGTCCCTCCTTAAAAGCTCCAGTGATGGGACAGCCACAACTTCTGAAGACAATTCATCAATCCACTGATTGATTGTTCTCACTATTAGGAATTTTCTCTTTAGTTCTAGATTGCTTCTGTCTTTAATTATTTTCCATCCATTGTTTATTGTCTTGCCTTCAGGTGCTTTGGTAAATAACTTGCCTTCCCCTCTTCCTTGCGGCAGCACTTCAAGTAGTGGAAGACTGCTATCATCTCACCCTAGTTCTTCTTTTCACTAGACTAAGTATATACAGTTCCTACAATAGTTCTTTGTATATTATAATTTCTATGCCCCTAATCATTTTTGTTGCACTTCTCTGAACTCTTTCCTGAACTCTTTCCAAAATCTCAATATCTTTTTTATGTTGGGGTGACAAAAAATGATTGGGGTGATCAATGATATACAGTGACCTTCCAGAAGTTTCAAGAAAGGACGAGTGAGTTCTCTTGATTCCAGAGAGGGAAATGAGATGTTTGAATTCATTCATACATACCTATCACACTATGTCTTTTTAAATTAAGCAAAACTCAGCAAAAGCCCAGAAAGGAAATAAGAAATAGTAAACAAACAAACTAAGCAGATGTGGTATTCAACAGGTTCTGACCAGTTCTGGAAAACCAGTAGTGGAAATTTTGAGTAGTTTGGAGAACCAGCAAATACCACCTCTGACTGGAGATTTTACAGTATCCTTCCCCTGCCATGCCTACTAAGCCATGCCCACAGAACTGGTGGTAAAAAAATATGAATCCCGCTACTGAAACAAAGGTATGAGATAAGAGAATGGAGATATTCAATGCAGATGTCAATATACTATATGTTCTTCCACATTG
Source organism: Hydrophis major (assembly GCA_033807585.1). Taxonomy (NCBI): domain Eukaryota; kingdom Metazoa; phylum Chordata; class Lepidosauria; order Squamata; family Elapidae; genus Hydrophis; species Hydrophis major. The sequence continues at coordinate 71,483,145 of CM066328.1, read as the reverse complement.
TTCGGATGTGAGTAATAATAGGATGAATTAAAAGATAGCTTTTATATTAGAGATCCTAGTTTACAGGGAAAAAAAGAATATAACTGATAAAATATGCACACAACTGACCACTATTGTCCCAACAATTAACAGAGAATGTTTCATGTAGCATGGCAATGATTATGGATAATAAAATTGTAGGTTCAGATGTTCATGGCATGGGTTCAAGGTATCTAAGGAACTCTCTTGCTCAGATGTGGTATTCAGCAGGTTCCGACCAGTTCTGGAGAACTGGTAGTGGAAATTTTGAGTAGTTCAGAGAACCGGCAAGTAGCACCTTTGACTGGCCCCGCCCCCCATCTATTCTCTGCCTGCCGAATCCCAGCTAATCAGCTGGATCTTCTTTTGTTGCCCTGCACAGGAGAACGGAGCTGGAAAGCAGGTTAGTGGAGTGGGAGGGAATGGGATTTTGCAGTAACCTTCCCCTGCCATGTCCTCCAAGCCACACCCATGAAGCCACACCACACCTACCAAGCCACGCCCACAGAACTGGTAGTAAAAAAAGTTGAATCCCACCACTGATCTTACTTCATTATCCCACTCCAGTAGTTTCAGTGGAAGGGGCCTACTTCAAGTCATTTCAGCCAAAATGTTTGGCTGGAGGGGTCCAGGAGAAAAGCCTACAGAAGTGAGATTCACCCTCACATTCCTGGCCTTCAATAGAATCTAAAAAATATGGCTCTGCCACTTGGCCTGAGACCCTGATCCTGGCCTAGGGTATGACTGACAGGAAGGAGTAGATTGTTTCCCCCCAGGCTACTCATCATGTTAGTTTTTAATTTTAACATTTTATTCTGTTTTAATTGTTCATTGCACTCTTTAACTGTTATTATATTGTATGCTGCTAAGTGTCGCTGTATGAGTGAGATAAGGGGGGCGGGTACATAGAAATCAAACAAACAAACAAGCAAATAAATTAAATTCATTTTTTGAATTCATAGCACACTTTTAGAAATGACCCCACTTATATCTGTGGATTAGTTTAATGCATATAGTATAGATGAACACTCAATATGGAACATTAATTACCTTGACTACATCTGCAGTAGTAAACATAGGGTGGGGGAATGAGGATTGCCTCATAATTTTTGGAAAGGCAAAAACCCTATAGAGTAATTTCAGTAATAACTTGACAGCTATAGCAATTCTAACTATGCACCTGAATTAGTCCATATATTAAGAATATATTACAGTCTGGCTGATGAAATCTAGATGGTAGCATTTTATTAAAGGCAGAAATCTGTTAAGTGCCAAGAATGTCCATTTTCATGCCTGCATGGAAAATAATTAAAAACATAAGCAGATACATGGGAGTTAAATCATCCAACCCATTGGCATGTGCAGAAACTCATTTCTAAAGTAATTTACGTTGTAAATTAATTATATCTATATAAATGTCCCTTGGTGTCCAGACTGATAGACCATTTCTTTTTAGAGGTTCTAATATCTTCCATATGATAACATTTCTTGGCCTTTTCTCAGTAGATGTTTCTTCATAGGTATTATTAGATGCTTACTTAGTGGCTGATATAATCAGCATTGAAGGGTTCAGCATTTGGGGAGTTAGTTCAGTTATTAAGGTTGCTGTGGCACAGTTACATTTCTGTGTTGGGGAAAGCCACAAGATAGACAGGAGAGCCTATTGCAAGGTCAGCTGTCAACCAGGTAATGCAAGGTGAATCATCTTCATCACAACAACTTGGGCAAGGCGCTTGACATTTCTTGCCCTAGACAGACCAAAGCATCTCATTGTTCCTTGCAAGTTCTTTGATCTTTGAAGCAGAATGAAGGAAATGAAATAAAGGCAGATTGCAAAATCATGTTTCAGAAATAGCCTCTGGAATTTATTACAAAGACTCACCTGTAATGTCAAAGTAACACTAACCCTGACTGATTCCAGTGAAAATATATTGGAGCAACACAGAGGGCTGCCTAATAGAAGCTGGCTATGGATAAATTAAGATGGGCCAAACTATTTTATTTTATTGCTTGAGACAGAACATTCCAAAAAGTTCTCTGGTCTGTTGAAAAAAGCCCTATCAAACTATTCAACCAATAATGTGATATTCTTCAATGATGCTCCCTTAAATTCATGACCTGCCATGAGAAATGAATTCACTCATGCAAAGCCAGGCTCTCTGTGATTCTACATGCAGGTGGGGCCATGGATCAATCAAACACTTTGCTATGATTGGTTATATCTCACTCCACAGCTTGCAATAGAATACCTTATGTCACCAGGCTTGAAATTTTGGACCCAGACAACTTAGAACTACACCGCCTATGGTTGGACTTAAGCATAGTACAGAAAATTGTCTGCTACAATGTCCTACCTGTCAATGACTACTTCAGCTTCAACCACAATAACACACGGGCAAACAATAGGTACAAACTCAAAGTAAACTGCTCCAAAGTTGATTGCAGAAAATACGACTTCAGCAACAGAGTGATTAATACCTGGAACTGACTACATGACTCTTGTTGTTATGTTGTTGTTCACCCTCTTAAGTCACTATGTAATAAAGAGCTGGAAGTTCACCAACTAAGATTGTCTCCAGTCATTTCACCCATGCCTGAAACTATATCACTGGCGACGAGGATGGGATCTGGAGACATCTGATCTTAAGGAACCGGGAAGAAAAACAGAGCACGTGCCAAGACGACGCCACCAACGGAAACCATGTCCAGCGGCATCGTACCACCCGCTCCGTTCGATCCGAACCAAGAGGATTGGGAATCCTACATGGATCGCTTCCAAATGTTCCTTGAAACAAACAACCTGAAAGACGCCACACCAGCCAAGAAGCGGGCGCTGTTCCTGAAGTACTGCGGCCCAGCTGTCTTTAAAATGGCAAAGGCACTCGTGAAACCTCGAGAAGTTAAAGCAATGAGCTGGGATGACCTCGAACCTCTCCTGAGAGACCATTACGCGCCAACCGTACCTACACTCGTGAGATGCCACGAATTCTATCAAAGAAGCCAGCGAAAAGGAGAGAGTGTGTCTGACTTCGTGGCAGACCTCCAACACTTGGGAGGCTTCTGCGGGTTCGCAAACTTAGATGAAGCACTGAGAGACCGCTTAATTCTGGGATTAGATGCGCTAGGCGTGCAAAGCAAGCTGATGGCGAAAGGCGACATCGACCTTGCTGACGCCATCGCCGAAGCCACTGCTGCTGAGGCGACCAAAAAGTCCGCGGTGCAACTACGGTGAAGCCGAAACCCCACAAACCCACCGACAGGCGACATCTTACCCAGCTCAGAAGGGCAGCTAGCGACAACGCACTACGAGGACCTCTCTTCATCGTCAGACAGCGATGAAGAAGGGGTCCATTGACTGCGGTCCGACCGGGACCCTCGCTCTAAACCCTCACGCCCTTGCACTGGTTGCGGGGCAAACCACCCCAGGGCAGACTGCAAATTCCGTGATGCAATCTGTCATGAGTGTGGAAAACGAGGCCACATCAGTCGAGTCTGTCGCAGTTTACCGGGACCAAGTCAGGCCTCAAGGGGAACCAGCTCTCGCCAATCGGCAGGAAACCATCCTGTAAGGCGAGATCCAGCAAACCACTCCTACAGATATCGAGCATTGCAGAAAGAAGAGGCCCACCATACTATCACTATAGGTCATGCCTCAGCCATGGACGCTAAGAAGATTCGAGTCACAGTAGCCATAGAGAACTAACCTTGCCACATGGAGGTCGATTCTGGATCGTCCCTCTCGATGGTGTCGTGGAAGACATTAAAGCAACTCATTCCTACCATCCAACGCCAAGACCTTCGAATGCAACGTCTCATCCTTAAAGACTACCAAGGGAATCGGATCCCTGTGGTTGGGTCTTGTTGAGTCCGCGCCTCATTTAAAAAGCATACGGCATACTTACCTCTAACGATCATCGATAGGGACAGGCCTAGTTTGTTGGGCTTCCAATGGTTCGCGCCACTCGGCATCGAAGTAGCTGACGTGAATCGAGTCGGTGATTGCGAGTGGGAGGAGGACCTTATTACTGAATTCAGCGATGTCTTCGCAGATCATCTGGGCGAGTATAAGGGAACCCCAATTTCATTTAGCCTCGACCCTAAGGTCGCCCCGATCCGTTTAAAGCCCTGTCGAGTTCCGTTCACCCTTAAGGCCAAGATAGATGAACAACTTGACAAACTAATTAAACAAGGGGTACTGCAACCCATTGATTATTCTCCATGGGAAACTCCTATTGTAACCCCCATTAAACCAGATGGGTCAATCCGAATCTGTGGGGACTACCAGGCCACTCTAAACCATGCCCTCCACCAGAACACGTATCCAGTGCCGGTGGTACAGCACCTCCTTCATTCCCTGGGAGGCGGAAAGGTTTTTGCTAAGTTAGATTTAGCTCAAGCCTGTCAACAATTGCCCATGGATGATAAAACAGCCCAAGCTCAAATGATAGTAACGCACAGAGGTGCTTTTAAATGTACCCGATTGCAATTCGGGGTAAGTGTAGCCCCGGGAATATTCCAAAGTTTAATGGAACGATTATTGCAGGGAATCAAGGGCATGGTTCCGTATTTTGATGACGTGTTAATTGCAGCTCCTACTAAAAAAATTCTACAGAATCGTTTAAAATGTGTTCTTAAGAAATTCCAAGAAGCGGGATTGAAAGTAAAAAAGGATAAATGTCATCTGTATACAGACAGTGTTGAATTTCTAGGTTATAGCATTGATAGTCAGGGGATCCACCCTACTGAGAGTAAATTAAGGGCGATAAAAAATGCTCCCAGACCCCGTAACAAAACAGATCTCCAGGCATTTTTAGGCCTTATTAATTTCTATAATGTGTTTTTACCACATAAGGCGACTATGGCTGAACCGTTACACCGGTTATTAGATAAGAAAGCATTGTGGGTTTGGGGTTACCGGGAGGAAAAAGCGTTTCGAAATGTAAAAGATTTACTTACATCTGATTCTGTACTTATGCAATATAATGAAACATTACCATTGGTTATAACTTGTGATGCCTCACAGTTTGGGGTGGGCACTATTTTGAGCCATGTGCTGCCTAATGGAAACGAGGCCCCTGTTGCATACTTTTCGAAGACTCTTTCTCAGGCAGAATGTAACTATGGACAAATAGATAAGGAAGCTCTTGCAATTGTGGCAGCCGTAAAAAAATTCCATGAGTATGTATATGGAAGGACATTTACCATTGTAACTGACCACAAACCTTTACTGGGGATAATCGCTGGGGACAAACCAACCCCCTATATATTGTCCCCAAAAATGACTCGATGGTCAGAGTTCCTAGCTGCTTATAATTATCGATTGTTACATCGCCTGGGGAAAGCCATTCCCCACGCTGACACACTCAGCAGAGCACCGCTACCAGAAACTCTCGACGATCCGGCACCAACAGTATCGGCGTTACAAATCGAAACGCTCAACTCGCCTCCTGTGACCGCTCAAGATATTGCGAGAGAGACCAGACAAGATCACACCCTAGCTCGAGTCCTAGGCTGGGTAGAATGTGGATGGCCATTGGACCAGGTCCCAGATGACTTCGCGCCATTTAAAACAAGACAGACTGAACTTTTTTCAAAAAAAGGCTGTGTCATCTGGGGCGATAGTGTCGTCGTTCCAGAACGACTCCAAAACTCGCTGTTACAAATTTTGCATGAAGGACATCCCGGGATTGTGCAGATGAAAGCACTTGCACGGAGCTACGCTTGGTGGCCAGGCATGGACCGACACATCGAGCAATGGGTCAAGGCCTGCACCAAGTGCCAACAAAACAGCAACACACCGCCAAAAGCTGCACCGACTGAATGGGAGACGCCACGCGGGCCCTGATCCAGAATCCACCTGGATTTCGCAGGGCCGATTAAAGGACATACATTACTATTGACTGTCGATGCATACTCTAATTGGTTGGAAATTCATCGAATAACCCATACAACCTCCAAAGCTGTCATTAAAGTCCTCAATAGACTCTTTGCAACTCATGGATTGCCGGACGTCCTGGTGTCCGACAACGGACCACAGTTTACAGCGCTAATGTTTGAACAGTACCTTGCTGATAATGGCATCCGCCATGCGCTCACCTTGCCGGTGCATCCTGCTACCAACGGCCGAGCGGAACGCATGATCCAATTTGTAAAAAAGACTTTGCAAAAAGTGGACTATGATAATATTGACAAAAAAATAAACCGCATTCTACTTCTACAACACATCACTCCGCACAGTGTAACCGGCAGAACTCCCGCAGAATTTCTCATGGGGCGAAAACTCCGTTCCCGTCTCAACCGATTGCACCCTGCTTACGAGTCAGAAAAGCCTGCAGGATCCAGCGGACGCTACCGTACCTTCAAGGTAGGCGACCCCGTTTATGCAAAAAATTTATCGGGCGACCCAGCTTGGATTGAAGCAACGATAATACGCGAGACTGGGCCCAAATCCTATATTGTAAAATGTGTTGATGAAAGACTGTGGAAACGACATATTGACCAATTACGGTCACGACTCCTTTCGGCCAGCCAGAAACTCCCCTACGACCAAACTGAGGGGGGGGAAGGAATGGAAGAAGACGACATTCCAGGGAACCTGTTCCAAGAGAGCGATGAATCTAGTGAAACTCAGGAAATGGAGCAGGAGGAAGAATCGTACACTCCAAGGGAAATCACACCAGAACGAGAAGCTGAGCCACTACCAAACAACATTTTACCTCAACAGAACTGCACACAGCCAGTCCAAAAAAAATCTAATAGACCCAAAAGAACCGTCCTATTTGAAGGACTATATAACCACACCATAATTGAGGAGCCAGGGGGAAGGGGTGTTATGTATGTAAATAGTTTAAATAAAAGCAAGCTTGGGGTAAAGTGCAGGGTTCTGGCCCTGCACTTCTGATTGGGTGTTAAGCAGCTTGATTGGATTGGTTGGGTTCAGAGAATCCGATTGGCCCTTAACGAAGAACTCTTATTGGTTCTGGAGCTAGCATCTTACAGCTCCCTATTGGTTATTTCACATTAAGGTCACCTATATAAGGCAGAGTTGTTGTTGTTCACCCTCTTAAGTCACTATGTAATAAAGAGCTGGAAGTTCACCAACTAAGATTGTCTCCAGTCATTTCACCCATGCCTGAAATTATATCACTTGTTATGTCCTAAAGCCCTCAAAACTTTAACCTTAAACTGTTTACCACTGACCTCACACCATTCCTAAAAGGTCTGTAAGGGGGCATGCATAAGCCCACTACCGTCCCTGTCCTACTATTCCCATTTATTTGTACTCATGTATTATGTATATACTTATACCAGTTTATGCTTATATGTTATATGTTATGTTCATACTTATACTTATTTTCTCATACATGCTTGACAAATTAAACTAAATAAATAAATATACTCAGTGTGTACTTGTACAAGGCAGTGGTAGCAACCGTAAAAAGAAAATGAAGTTTAAGTTATTCATATTTTGACACAATATACTTATCACTCATTTATATTATAGTAAACAACCCATGATCATTGGCTCATCCTGTCAGTGCTGAAGCGACTTCTGACTTCTTGCCAGCTTCCCCATTGACTTTGTGGGATGCTGGGAGGGAGTGTCAGAAACCACAGCCATGTCACTGTGCTGACTGTGGCAGCACTGTAGTAGCCACAACTTTGTGAAGACAATTGGTCTTTAGATCTTCCATTGAAGTACTGAGTCCCAGATTTCATACACATTATTTAAGTTAGCAGATTTGAGGTAACTCAGTTGTTCTATTATGCATCATTTAGGCTAATGTTATAAATGGGAAATAGCAAAGATTTTAGATCTGTTGTTTGCCCGTGTGTTATTGTGAATTCAATACAGTAGATTGAACAAATAATATATAATATATAAACAAAACAAAAGAAAAGAAACGCTACCTCTTCTGCATTTGTTCTTTCTGAATCCCTGGGCTTAGTAGCAGTGACAGGGGTTGTAAAAATTGGTTCTCAGAGTGGTATGTGACTGTTATGTAAACAGCCAGTTACAGACACTTTGACTAGTGGGAAAGAGAACAACCACCTCTGTGGTGTACCATAGAGTCCCCTGTGGATTTTACTCCACTAGTCATTGCCAACTATAGGGGGCAGTGCTCATTTCCATTTCAACAAGACCATTGAGCCAGCACTGCCTGAAGACTTTTATGTGGTCATATGCCACCAGATGTCATGGAGTGCTGTTACTTTTCCACTATGGCGGTACCTATTTATCTATTTTCATTTGCATACTTTTGAACATGAGTGTACCATGAGGCCATAAGAAAATCTTTCAGTCACCTATTGTGTACCGAGCTAAAGGGCATTGGTTCTAAATTCAAAATCGGTTCACTTGCTGGAATTGTTGTAGTACTATTCTTTCACCCTAATCACTCATGATACAAGAAAATTCTGTAAAATTGTGCTTTGGGAAAAGAAGCTGCCAAAGACCTATTAGTTGCTGACAATTGTATTTGTACAAAATCAAGTGTCTTCCTTTTATCATAGCTTTAGCATATTGAAGAATATATGCAACACTGTGGGTTTCAAGATAAACATTACATAAAGTATTGTCTAACCACACTTGGGCAATAAAGAATTCTATTCTATTCTATTCTATTCTATTCTATTCTATTCTATTCTATTCTATTCTATTTCTTCCTATCCCATCCCATCCCATCCCATTCTATTCTATTCTATTCTATTCTATTCTATTCTATTCTATTCTATTCTATTCTATTCTATTCTATTCTATTACAATATAGCCTTCTCAGCTCTGGTAGTGAATGCCTTATCTTTCTTGGTCAAGCCAGCATCAATTAAAAAAAATATTACTTATATCTCAACTTGAGACTCTTGTGATATAAAATGAAATATATTATTGAAATATGGTTCAGATTATTTTAAAGAACTATTTAAATTCATTGGGTGGCAAGAAAACTCTACTGTTTGACTTTTAAATCCATTTTCCATAGTATTAAATGAATAAATAAAAACATTAATGAAGATATGGGGAATGTTTTGCCTTGTCTTGTCATCGGGAATGCAATTATTTAGTGAGATTAAAGAGCACTCTTTTTTTTTTTTTTTTGCCCTCTCACCATTTCAAAGATAGAAAATCAGCTAGAAATTGAGGAATACTGTAGATCAGTGGTGGATTCAATTTTTTTTTGCTACCAGCTCTGTGGGTGTGGTTTGGTGGGCTTGGCAGGGGAAAGATTCTGCAAAATCCCCATTCCCTCCCCACCCCACTAACCTGCTTTCCAGCTCCGTCCTGTGCAGGGCAACAAAATAGACCCATCCGATCAGCTGGGACTCGGGAGGCAGAGAATAGATGGGGTGGGGCCAGTCAATTGTGGTATTTGCCAGTTCTCTTAACTACTCAAAATTTCTGCTACCAATTCTCCAGAACTGGTCAGAACCTGCTGAATACCACCTATGCTACAGATCCTAGCTATACTATGCTTTGAGATAAATCAGTATCATCATACATCCATGCATATTTTAGCAGGATTTGGAGGAGATAAAATTGTGTGTGTGTGTTTGTATGTAAGAAATGCATATGGTTATCCAACTTGAACAACTTTTGTTTATGTACAGTGAACAAATGCAAAAAGGCAAACCCATGCCTGACATACTTAATTTTAAATATTTCTGAAACTCCATGAGGTCTGGTTTTCTTTTCCTTTGCAATTCCTTTCAGAAAGAGAGATTTCAATGTGACAAGAAGGAAGTTTGAAATGCATAGATCAGAATCCGTTGGTTTTATAAATGGGATACTTTATTTTATAGCAAATATTTTTACTCTAGTTATTAATTCAGTTTTCCTTGTCTAAAACGTGCTCTTGCTTACAATGTGGTTTTAGCAGACCTATAAACACCCTACATACAAAAAAGTGTGACACTTAGACACATTGGGGAAGGCAGAAGCTCCAAGATTGATTTTAAGTTGAATAAGCAAATGAAGTAGGACACTGAGCATGACTTTTGTCTGCAATTACTATTATATACATAAGCATGTGAAATCAAAGCTGCCATTTTTTTAAGCTAGTCTTGGCCTTCATGTGCATTGTGTTCTTCCCAAGGACACAATATTTGTAATATATTGGTGTAGTATATGTATGGATCCAAGGCTTTTTATATTATTATCTAGTCCTCCTTTGGAGCAGAGTTGATATTCTCCCAAGCTTCCTTTCAGGAAAATAATAAGATAGGAATTAAAATTTGCAATTAATTCCAAACTAATAATTTTGGAAAATATTTTAAAGGTATTCCAAAACACAGACATCTTCCATAGGGATTTCAACATGAGTTTGGGGAACAACAGTGTACCATCCATCTAATAAACATAGTTATAACCAAAGATTTGAATACTGCTCTCATCCATATTTGGTTTTTCCTTGCAACGGTCCTTATTAACTAGTATGGGACAAACAACTATTCTACCAGCAGAGGCTGCTGGTGTTATATTTGTAACTTTTCAGCTTGGTAAAAGAGATGTGACTGCCCAGCTGATGGAGAGGAGGGAAGAGGGGGTGGAAATGGCAAAAAAAGAAGGCCTAAGTTGGTAGGTTTTGTAGAAATGGTGTAGAAGTTTGAAAAGACTTTAGGGAGGAAAGGTCCTCTTGCCCAACTCCTTAGAGGAATTTGGTTGAGACTTCGAAAGTGAACTTGAGATTTATGCCTTGTGAATAATGACAATACCAATGTCTGAAAATATAAAGTGAATCACATGGGGCACATCAAAAGATGGCATCTCTGGATATTGACAGAGCCTCAGTGAAACAAGCTGTGTCTTAATTTTTCAAATAAAAAATAATCTTTCTTGTCACAGCTGCTACATATGCACAGTGCCCAGATAAAGAAAACAAAGCATTGCCATTTAATTTATCCAGGAGGATGGATATTACCTTTTCTTCATGTGGTGTTTAGACACAACAGCAGTTGTTGTTCTGTTCTGTTTCCTTCAGCCATGCAAAGTTAGTTAATATTTAGCAAAGTTAGGGTAATAAGAATTGGCTGGATATATCAACCAAGCATGCATTTAATCAGTCTCCTTCATGTTTCATCACACAAAATGAGTTATTATGTGATTATATCTAGAGGAAGAGTAAGCAATCTGTTGCTCTCCTAGTATTCTGGACTTCATTTTTTATCAGACCCCTTCAACAATAACAATTACAAGCAATTGTAGGTATCATACTTGAAAATACCTGGAAGGCACCAAGGCAACCTTGATTTATTGAACTCGACTTAAGAAAAGCAAACAAGGAAAAATCTAAATTTAATTTAAATATTATAAATGGGCAACTTTCACAAGACTATTGGAGATTCTGAAGATTCCTGACAGCTGTTGGATAATACAAAACATCAGTTGACACATTTTTCATCAACCTTGCAATCATTATATGCATTAGAGAGAATGAAACACATATGCTTTTCTTTTCTGGCATGAATGTTATTTAATGTGTGATATGATAAAGGAGTTGGCATATTTTTCTATGTGCATATACCCGGTTCTTCAATCAATCAGTTTTAGTATTCACACCTAGAGAACACACGTCATTGTTACATAATAAATGGGAAAGAAATGTGCCCATAATGAATATTGCATTGATTATCTTCATTGAAACCCTATATATGTTTTTTCAAAGGGAAATGTGTACAATGGGCTTCCTCCCTAGTGAGTATGTACAGAATTATAACTCCATTTAATTAGACTTATATCTCATGTTTCTTGAACATGGAAACAAGAAAATGGAAATGTCAGCTATAAACCATGGTTTGTTTTCCTTTTTCTTTGTTTTGTATTTTATCTTTAGAGATAAAAAAATAATATTAATTAAAAAAAGGAAATAGATCGTGATTAATGGTTTCAAAGCTCCTCTTTAATGTGTGAAACATTTATAAATATTGTGTTTAATCTTGCTTCAAAAGATAAATTATTAGAAAACTAAATATAAACTCAACCAAACTGTATCTATTGAACCCATGAACAAACCAGAATACCCTAGCATGCCTAAATCCATTTTTTTAAAAAAGTAAAGGCAGCTCACAACTTAAAAACAGGCATAAGCATTTGAAGACTATACTAAAATTAATAAAAAAGAAAAATTACAGCCTGTGCAGAGATGGCTAAATTAACCCAAACACTTAAGGATAAAGAGTCATCAGAATATTATAAAAGCTGGCAATGTTGGTATGATTGCATAGAACAAAAATAGAAAATATATTAGTAAATATTGTTAAATTGTAATAGTGGTATTTGCAATAAGACTTATTTGTAAATATGACACCAATAATGATAACAAATAAGGAAGCACAGACTGTTGATAATGGAATTGTTCATTTTTATCCATTTTCTTTTCCTTTTTTTTCTTTATGTTGTGTTTGTGTTTGTTTCTTATTTTAGCTGTATAATCAATAAAGTTTGCTTTAAAAAATAAAATATGTATATTGAGATGTGGATTACATTAGACCACACCCCAAATCATATGTCTCAATGTACTATTACAAACATGTCAAACAAGGCAAAGATGGTGATATTTGCTGCTAGCAGATGTGATAATGGCAACTAAAGTTTTTTAAAAGCTGTAAGTTTATGGAGGTTCAGTCTACTAATGGATATTTATTGATGGTTGTGTACTAAGTCCTGAATTAAAAGTGGTAGGTCGGAATCTGAGAATGGAAATCAGTCTTGAGTTTGTAAGTCCAAAGTCATGGGTTTTCCAAGTATATCTATCCAGCCATTGTGTGATTTAGAATGCTGACTATGTGAGTCAATGGAATAGTTTAACCTGGCTCTTCTTATGATCTTGATTTTTTTACATAAGAAGCCAAAGCAAAGGATCCTTAGATAATGAAGGGGAAATTTAAATCAGAAGAGTATATTTTCTCCAGTGTCAGTATTCCCTCATTACTTAAAACAGGCATGTTAAAAACAATACTCTTTCAAATCAATCTGTTGGGGCCTCATGATGGATGACTTGAAGAAAAGCATGAAATGGAATAAAGCTAAACGTGAGCGAGGATAACTCATTCCTTCCTACCTCTCTCCTGCCATTTTCACTTTCTGATGTTGTGTTTCTTATCTTGTTTGCAGCAAGCTATAAAGAAGACAGAGATGAAGAAGGAACAAAGTTGCTTCATACTTTGGAAGGTACAGCAAGAACAGAACAATAGGTACAATGGAATCAATACCTAAATAATGTCTATCAAGCTTCATAGACAATCATTTAATATGACAACAATCCAAGTTTATGCTCCAACTCTGATATAGAAGAGGACGTTGATAAGTTTTATGAAAAAATTGAAACTGACAAAATAAGCAAATAAATTCTGTTACATGTGGTTTGGGGCTTAGAATAAGAAAATTGGCTATATAAGGATGAAAATGATGTTGAAATGTAAGCCTTAGGAAAACAAACTGATACAAGACAATAACATCAAATTCTTCATTGTTTGTCTTCAAACAAACAAAATGACTCTTTATATACATGGGTGTTTCCAGGTGTACACAGTATACAGAATACACAGAAATCAAAAGGATTGCATTATTATAGCAAAAATCTGACAGTATCTGAATATGAATGAAGTCATAATGTGGGATGAAATAAAAGAGTTTGTTAAGGATGACAAAAGAACAGATTCCCAACCAAAGATTTTTTTTTTTTAAAGGAGGAAAAGGAGGAGTTAAGAGGAAGAGGAGGAATGGGAAGGATTTTGAAATGGGCACCCATATAACCTATATATTTTTGTATAAATTGTACATATGCTTATGTGCGAATACGCGCACACACACATACACACATATATATGATAGCAATTTTTCTATATTACAATGCCTGGAAATTCTGTAGTGTCTTGTAGTTGATTATATATATATAGTGTCTTGTAATTGATTATAAATATATAATCAATTGCAAGGTACTACAGAATTTGCAAGTTTGTAATATAGAATAATTGCTATCATTTTATAATTTCTATCACACAGTACATTGCATAATTGTTTCACTGTGAAATTGTCTCAACATTCCAGCCATTGTGCCCAAGTTTTCAATTTTGGAAAAGATATGCTGGTGTATGCAGTTTGCAGAGTGCAATTATAACCTCCAATTCATACCAATATAAAAGTGCCCCATTATGATTTGTGGCTAGAGCATGTTTGCATAGCTCAATTGATAATCAATTATCCAAAGATAGAAACTTTAACGCCTATTTTGCATAAGATTCATAATACCAGGCATGCTAATCTGAGTTTTTCCAATATTATAAAGAAAATGTCCTTTAATCATCTATTAAGCCCATGTTTAAAGCATCAACATTAATGATGTCAATAGAGGAAAATGTGTCCAACTTTTGGTTAGGAAACAACACAGCTAATATGTAACATCTAGTAATGCCTTACTCCCCCCCCACTTTGTTTTTTTTCTCTAAATCAAACATGTACAAATTTTGAAATCTGATGTATCAATACGGCTAAAGTAGTTTCAACTGTGCACGTTCCTTGTTCATGTTTCCCTCTTATGTTTTTAAAGAAAACTGCAAAAATACAGTGGAAGGCAGTATCTGCAAAGTGATTCACCTGTATTTCGAAGTTAATTTCAAATCAAAATACTAATCTTTAGGGGAAAAGTATAGCTTGAAGGTAGTTTTTCTGGCTTCACTAAGCAATTTAGGTACCTTTTATTTAATTCCTACAAAACATGGTTTGGAATTTAACCAAGGTTGGCTATGGTATTCATTTAAGCACACAATTTCTGTTAAAACATTTTTTTTTTCTTTTTCCAGATGCTAAATAGATGTAACAATAGTTGGGTAGTCTTAAATTTTACTTTCCTATCTTGGGGCTTCAAGGGTAATACTGTATTTTTCTACATCTCATGAAATAGCATGTCAATCTGAGTATATCTGACATCCATTTTTCCTTTTGCTACAATTTGAAATCGCCATTAAGAGAAACATCGTAAATGACAGAAACCATCACATTTAAGATAAGCAATAGCGTTCTGCTTTAAATATGATATATTTAAATAAAGTCTCATAAGGCTTTCTTGAAGTAAAACTCAAGTAGTTATAAAAAAAAGTATCAATCTGCTATTCTATTTTGTTTGGGAATAAATCTCCTTAAAACTCATGGGACAGTTCTTTGAGCAAATATACAGATGATTGCACCATGAGACTACTGGCCTATGAACTTGGAACCAAGGATTAATTCCTTCTTAATAACGTGTTAAGGTTGAACAGCTGATTCCACATGAGTAATTTAGCACTTGATTTTTTTTTCAAAAAATTTATTAATTTTTAAAAAACAAACATATACAAACAAAACACAAAGCATGAAAACATAAACATCTTTTTTGAAAGCAGCTTGATCCCGGGTTACATCTCTTCGTACAGACATAAATTCAAGTTCATGATCACTTTTATATCCCATTCCATATCTTATTACCATTCTATATTTTCTATGTAGCTTCTCCCCTCTTTTCACTCTCTTAATTCTATTTTATTTATTTCATCTCAATTTAAATTATTTTACTTATATCCTTTGTCTGTCCTGTTTCAGCTGTCTATTATCTTTTCTCATTAACACAAAATTTCTCCTGTAATCACTGATTGGAGTATGACGCTTTTACAACTTTCCCATAAATTTAACACTTAATATAATACATAACTTTCATTTGGATTTTGCTTAATACGTTCTAAAGCTATGCACTATATTTTAAGAAAAGAAAAAATTATAAATATATAATATCATTAAAACAACAATCCATACCAATTGAACTCTATCGTTAAAATTAATATTCATTTAAATCTTAAACTTTTTGCACATTCCTTTTCAAATAGGTATCATGCTTCTATGGGAACACTTATAAATTTTGCATAGTTACTTCCCCCTCCCCCATTTCACTTATATTTTAAAACATTATGTAATTAAATTGTTCCCATTCTTTCTTAATTCAATTCTCTCATATTTCATTTATTTTGTTCAAGAAAAATTTTTTCACTAAATTTCATTCAATATTTTATCCCATTTAATCATATGTTGTTCCAATTTTCTAACATTATTTCTAATACAAATACAATACAGTCTTATGTACCTTTGCAGAATCTCTTTTTCAGTTATATTTTTACCCATTATCTCTAAATAAGTCCTGTTTCTTTACATCTTGTTTCAAACCTTTGTAGCTTTTCTTCCCTTCCTTCCTCCCTTACTTCTTCACTCTGCTCTTTTTACCCCCTTGTCTCTCCATCTCCATTTCCCTCTTCTGTATTCCTCTTTTCTGTTGCTTTCTGACATTATATCCACTTTTCACCTTATTTTTCCCTTTTTGAGTTGTTTTTTTAAGTCTTAAATTCTCCATTCTCTTTCCCCCCCCTTTCCCCTTTCTTCCCCAAATAAAGTTACTTGTTCATTAAAGATGGCTTCTTCTTTGTCCCAATCTTCTTGTAGTGCAGTTTCTTGTAATTTCTCATAGGTACGGATCGCCATTTCTAAAAAAATGAAAAACGGAGCCAAAAGAGCCCTTCCCTTCTTGTTCCTCTTCTTTATATTTTTTAAATTCAATTTTCAGTTCATCCACAAGTGATGCCATTGTAAAAAAAAAATTAAACAACCACCCAAGTGTTTTTAATCATTCAAATATAGTTTCCAAAAGTCCCAAAGTCACCAAGCAATCCAAATACACACAAGCTGTTTCATTTAACACTTTCTTCTTTTTTTCACTTTCTCTTCCTGGGGTTATAACTCAGTTACAAAGTTCCAATTAAAATGTATCTTTTGGAAGTCTTGTTACAATTTAACTTTAGATTCTTTTAAATTCCAAGCAGCCTCCTCCAGCCAATTCTTACTCTTATTCTTTTCCTCTCCCTTCCCACTTACAGCAAAAAAAAAAGTTTTTTCAGTATTCAGAAATCTTTATTGTCCCTTTGGCTTTGATTTTCCAGTTTAATTACCTGCTGATGCCAAAGTGGTTTTTCTGATTTCTCATTCATCTGCTGTCACCGTAAGGAAGGACAGTGAGAAAAAACAAACTTTCCCTTTTCACTTTCATTCGCTTTTTTTAAATTTAATTTTTTTAAAATTTAAATTCCAGGACCTTGGTTATTGCTTCTTATCCCGGTCAGCCAAAACTTTCACTTCTTAACTTCCTCCTGCACTTTCTTTTCCGGATGAGTGCTTCTTTGTGGTGGCCATTTCTGACCGCCGCTCTTTACTGCCTTCGGAAAAGGGAATTAAGCCAGATGAGGAGGGGAGGTGCGGCTCCCCTTGAACCCTGCTGGGTTTCCCCTCTCTTCACCACCTCTACGGGATGGCTTAGCCCTAATGCCAGCTGACTCGGGGCACTCCGGTGGCAAGCGCAAGCAGAAACTGTGCACGATCGCAGATTCCTGCTGTCGCCGAAGCCCTGCAAACCAGAAGTCTCTGTAATTTAGCACTTGATTTTTGTGCTAAAGTACTGTATTAGAGAACTGTAAACAATGGCCACGACCACATGAACCATTAAGTCAAAAACTACCTAATACAAAACCAGCTCTTAAGAATGGATTGTGTTTATGTTATCCTTGGTGAGTGTTCTTCAAAACCAAACCATTAAGTAGACTTTCCTAATTTTGATCATATGAGAGTAATGTTAAGATTCTGATTTTACAGTCAGATGGCAGTTAGCTGATCATTTACCTAACTCAACTGGAAATTGATTTGCTTGAGACTGAATTCTTCATATTCAAAGAATAACTCATTTATCAAAATATATAGAATTGTTGTGAGCCACTCAGAGCTATGTTCTAAGATGGATAGCCATGCAAATCAAATCAAAGTAAGCAACAAATAATGCTTAATTTAAAAGAAGCTTGACATTCCAGGATAATAGTAAATAGATAATTCAGAACATATTTTTGGAGAAAAAACGTTTACTGATAAAACTAAAATGAAATATAACTTTGATTTATCTTGGGGGTAGGGAAGGGAAAGATAAACATTGGGATAGTGGTATGCAGTAAAACTGAATTTATAGAAAGCCAGAAGCATAGAGTGAAACAAAGAAAAAGAAATGGAATGGAAGATGGATGAATTATTTCAATGTTGTACCTATATCTGCTTATAATTTAAGCCAGTAATATGAAAAAATAGGTATTACATACAGTATATTAATGAGATAATGTATGCAATGCCCAAGCCTAACTGGATGATGGAATCCAAAACTTATCTGGCAGGAAGATACCATGATCATGAATAGTATCCATGGCTGGGATTCTGAAGATCAGACATATTGAATATAGATCTCGAAAGCTGTTGTTCTGAAATCATAGATCCCAGTGTTCTTTCAGTTACAGGTTTTAGAGAAAGAAAACAAACGCTAATAAAAGAATAGAGTGACAATAATAAACACATTTTCACAAAAATGGATACTGTTCAAATTACTTGTTAAATAAGAGTTGCTTCATGGCAGAAGTAGGGATCCATAATAAAGGGGGAAAATTCATCCAAATTACAAAATGTGATATTATGATTCACATTTATGTACATGCATCTCAGTCTCTGACTCAAGTTGCAGCTTGTTAATGAAAGTAGTCCTCATTTAGCAGCTGTCTTATTTAGTGACTGAAGTTATGACAATGATGAAAAAGTAACTTTGTGACCAGGCTTTGTATTTACAATCTTCACAGATCTATATAGAAAAGAAGAGCTGAAGTCAAAGCATAAGCATAATCACAATTTCACTTAGCAATCACTTCATTTAACAGAAAGTTGCTAGCTATTAAACAAGAACTATCTGTAATGGCACTATTTTTTTTTCATCCTTGCTTTCTCTGTAAACACCTTTGATTGCATGTAGGTGAATTTTTGAATGTAAATAAATGTTTAAAAATCACACAATACCTGAGGGCAATGGTAGAGAATTATCTTGTCTCAATTAGAAATGGAAGAAGGTGCAGCTTTGCACATTACTTCTATTGAAAATGTCAATGACATTTAAGTTATCTTAAATATCTCAAGGTAATCTTCAGCAAAGATTATCAGTATGTGACACGGTGAGCCAAAGCTAAACCTTTTAAAAATGTATTTATTTCAGTAAAATTCCTGTAAGGACATATCTCAATTCTTCCACTGAATGCAATAGATCTTAGAAATGATAAGTTCTGATGAGATCATACTTCTGGTAGCCTACATCTCCCAAATTAATATATTTAAAAGCTGTAAATGGAAATTGACCTTCTAATTTCTATCCAAGGGGCCTTAATATGTCCAGTTTATGCTTCAACCGAATCAATGACCACTAACAGGCATTTCAATGAAGCTAATAGTTAAAAATAGATAAACAGTTATAATCCATCACAACCCAATTACACCCAGAAAACCTAGCTTTTGATTTTAATTGTGATTAAAATATTTCAGCATAAATAAATCTAAAAGCTGTATTTAAAGGTTTCTGGATTTGCAGAATATAAGTAAGAATTATCTTGCCTGGGGAGGTAAGTAGGATTTGATAAAAGTAAATAATTTTATGATAGGCTATGTAATTTATGCTTATCAAATGCAGACACACATCACATGCAGAGAACATCAGTCAGATACATTTCTTACTTTGGGGTCTATTATAAGAAGAAGAATTAGTGCTCAATTAGACCAAAATTAGTTCTGCAGCCAATTTTCCCTGAGGATGCCAGAATCTTGAATTCACAGATTACTTACTGAATCATTTATCTCCTTTATCAGTTAAAAATCACAGTTCATTCAAGTAAAATGCAAATAATGTGCCCATTCCTAATGTATGGATCTACATAGTATGGTTACTACTGCTTCTATAATTCTATAGTCTTTTTTCCATTAGCTTCAAAGAGCCTGAAATCTAAGAGTCCAGTTATATGATTGTTTATGCAAGATTCCTGCTATTTGTAATTGGTCTTGCTCATAGGCAAATATGCATAGATTTCATTATTATAAATAAGCCAGCATTGTTCAGCAGGACAGAGAGAGCTGAAAGATGAGAGAATTGTGGCTTGTCAAAGCTTGCCTAATGAGTTTCAAGATGATGTGAGACTTCTTGCCTTAATAGCTTGCTCGCATCTGCTGGGTGATAAAAATGTGTTCCATATGTAAAAAAAAAAAAAAAAAAAAAAGCAAAAGTAACTTCATTTGAAGATTGTTGGAAGTGCAGAGATTTCTTACATAGGTAAGGTGGTGCATAACCCTTAGTATCTCATCTTGAAAAGGTAGCACATGAATTGGGCTGCTACAGAAACACACACATGCTTGAAATTAAAAAAAAATAACAATGCTGTGTAAAATGTAACTTAGTATTGCAAATCAAAGAGCATTCCTATTAGGCCAGGAATCTGGAGTTGGCATCCTTAGAGAAGTTGCTACTGAGTTCTTTTCACATAGCTATTAACTCAAGCCCTGGTTTGGAATTATTTCATAGCAGAAAGGATGGAGAAATATGGGCATTTCATGATCCTTATTACGTTCACCAATAACCATCCACCAGTGAAGTTTAGGATGACCCAGGGGTAAGATTCAAAAATCCCAACAACCAGTTCTCTGCCCGGTTGCTGGGGGGGGAGGAGGGAGGGCTCCCAGGGTCATTTTTTTGCCTTCCCCAGAGTCTGGAGGCTTCCTCTGAAAGCCAGAAAGAGAATTGTTTCCACACTTCTGGAACTTCTGGGTGGGCCATTTTTGGCCTTCCCAGAGCTTCTGTGCAAACCCTGGACTTACCTGCATCCAAAATGGGCCATGTGGAGACACCTGGGAGGGCTGGGCTGGACTGGGCTGGACCAGTCGGTCACCTCAACTCCCAGTTTGGTGAACCAGTTGCAAATTTAACATCTGGTTCACCTGAACAGGCCCGAACCAGCTGAATCCTACCCCTGGAATGCCTCCAGTATCATCTACAAGACCATTGTGAGGAATGTATCCATTGTGAGTGGATAGGGTTGTATTTCTGTGCTGTATTTTCAGAAACCTATTACTGGACCCAGTCTCTCCTTGATCACAAAAATGGTCTGAGAGATTATCTGAAGTTGAGACTATACTGATACTATATTGTGGTATCATCCAGGTTAGGAGAGAGACCAAATGTACCCCCTCCTCAAGAAGTCATCTTTGGACTTAATGGTTTTTAAAAAGTATTGTCCTATGTCTAACCTTTTATTTTTAGAAGAAGATTGGCTGGTAGATTATGAGGACAGTGGAGAAAATGGTTTATTTAGATCCATTTCAGTTGGATTTCAAGATGAGATTTAATATCCATACACCCTTGGTCACACTTATAAGTGACTTGTGGAATTGTTATATGGAGATAGTGCATCCATTGTTGGTTTCCTTGATCACTCAATAACTCAGTGGAAAGATCATGGTATCTTTCTGATTTGGTTCCAGGGGTTATGCACAGAAGGCACATTCAGAAAGTGAATGTTTTAGTTCAGGTTCCACCATTGCTTGTTTTAACCCCATTCACCTTAATGACAAAGATAATTCTCCATCTCTATACTAAGAAATGGAATTACATTTATAATATTTTTCTCCATGTGAACCTATTGAGTAATATCATACAGAGTTCTTACTTACTTACCAGCTCATAGATACATTTCTGTAAAAAGGAAAGGGGGAAAAATTACCACCAAACAACCATTAACAGTGGTGGGCAGCTGAGGTTTTTTCTGCCCACATAAAGGAAAAAACAAACTGGAAAATTATACCCTGAACAGATAAAGTATTTTCTGTACAACAGGAGAGTGAACACACTGCATCAAAAATCATCACCTAATGTTGTAAAATGGCAGTGTAATTATAGGGGAATTGACTTCATGTTCAGTGGTTACATCAAGTATAAAGTATAGTGGAAAGAATCAGTAAGCTAGAGAAGAAAAAAGTGATATAATGATATATCCCCATAAATAGTCACAGGAGCCTGGCTGTTGTTTGGCTTCTTACTCCTCTGTTTCTAACCTTCAGTGGAGATTTATAAATGTCAGCTTCAACAGCATCTGTCCAACATTCCTTGGTAGTAATTGTATTCACCATGGATGACAATATCTCTGCATCAATGCAGAATATACGAGGCTGCAGGTTCTTTGTATCCTCTTCCCTTTGATCATTGCTTCCTTAAATAATATAAGAGATTGCCAAGGTTTAGCTTTAGTGTCTATTTATCACAAAGCAAGCTCCATTGCCTGCTACAGACTTAAACCAATGAATTCTGGTAGAGACCTATTTTTACTCTAAAATTATAACAGTGTTAAAATACAGAATTAGTGGATTTCTATACTGCATGTTAGTAAAATGATATCTCCATTTTTGTAAAGAATCCTAATTATTAAACATAATTTAATCTAAGGATTAAACATAATTCTAATATTTAATTAAAATATTTTGATGTTTTTAACTAAGTTTGTGTTTTCTTCAAATGGTAATGTTTATGGGTTAAGGATAGAATCTGTTATTTAACAATGATGTTTCCTAAATGACATTATTTTGTGTGCATCATGGCCTAGGTTGACTCTGGATCCACTAGTCCTATTTTAAGAAACAGCTCTGTGTGAAGGTGTCCTCTATTTGAGGGCCCACCCAATGCAAGTCTGGATTAAAGAACCATGAGAAAGAAGAATAGGGCCTTTGAAGTCTGCTGCTTGAGAACTGCTGCTTGAGAACCAGCCAACACAAATAGTCTTCATAGCCTTCCCCACGTGACAAAATGTACTCCATGTAGTGTATATATCTATAATATCTACTTCTGAAATGCAGGAATACATTTATATTAGTATATGTTGTTTTTTTCTACTTCTTCTTTAGCAATATTGATTGTCACAATCATTTATCACATCAAAGAAGCAGAACATCTGACAATCTTCAATGCCTTTGGGGTCAGAAGTAGTTTAGATGCATATACAGATCTGTATCTACTAGATCCAATTGAGAGTTTCAAAGACAATTCCTTTCAGAGAAACAGAGTGACCAAGGGTGGGCAAAAAAGCAGCCGGAGAATAACTTCCAACTTCTTGCCAACTTCCCCCATTGAGTTTCATTGTGGGAATCTGGCAAGGAACATTGGAAATATCTCTTCTCTTCCAAATTACTTTTTTTTTTCAAAAAAGATTGTAGGATTGTAGAATTTTAATTAAGATAACATATGTGGGAGTTAAGTTTGGCAAAGCAAGGTGTTTCTAGAAAAAGTCTCTTTCAACTGTATGCTCTTGAGTGCCTTTTTGACATTCTCTTTGCCATCCTTCTGACAAATGTGAACTTAATAACTCCCAATCCAGATCTTATATCTGAGTTTCTCTTGACTTATACACATCTTGTATGTAGAATTTCAAAGATTTCCAATAATCCATGATAGTATTGCTTAGATCTAGTATTGTTCTATCTTATAGTTACTGGAAATGTGCAGCTTCCCCCACCCCCAAAAATGATTTTCTTTGTCCACTCCCTGCAGTACATTTCCATACTCAGAGATGCTAAACCTGGTAGTGATCTGATGGTCTGATTTATTTTTTATTTGAAGGACTAATGGTGATTGGAGCACAAGGGAAATCCAACCTTCTCCCTACCCTACCTGGATGTTTTATGCAAACAGCAGTAACTGGAAGACGAAAGGTTGTTTTTGTTTGTTGTATAACTTCTACAGCACTTATTTTATGTAAATTACAAGGTCTCCCAATTTATTTTGATTTAACTTTGATCTATGACCTGATTTAGAGGACATCAATACTGTAAAGCATGTAGATACATGTTTGTTCCTTTGTTTGAACGCCACATTCTCTACTTTTCAAAGTATAAAGAGAAAGAGAGACACACAAACAGAATATTGGTGCATCTTTCCTCTTCTTCTTAACAGCTTTTTCACTACAAATAATATATCCAATTGTTTGTGCAATGTACAGTCAATAAATAGCAATGAAAGAAACAGTGAGGCTCTGTGAATCTTCAAAGGGCATTTGACTTCAATCAAAGCAACACAAAGCAAAGAAATGTGTGGCCCCCCACTGAAGGCCTAGTAGAAGTGCTTTTCAGAGATGTTCATACCTGTGCAAGAGACATGTCTGCTAATACTTCTACTGAAGCGAAGCAATCAGCCTAACTGCTGCAACATAGTTTGGGGGTGATAAGGTGGAACAGGTTTTTTTAGAATTAATTTGACAACAATAGGGTATCTGTAAGGAGGCAAGAAGAACAACTCACATATCAGGATGCAATTCGTAAGGGCGGGGTTTGTGTCAAAATGATGATGACATGCGTGTATGTCATCATCTCAGTTCTTTCTAGATACCTGGCCTAACCTTCAATCAAATAACTCCTTTGATCTGACACAAGAATGTTCTACATAGTGAAACACTGAAGCTTCACACAGGCCTACAAAAGTATACTGAAGCAAAAGAAGAAAAAGCATACTGATATCAAACAATGGAAAATGGTTTTAAAAATAAACACATGGCAGCTAAAGTACCTATATTTATTCGTCACAGTTCTGTTCCTGCATTCTTTTATACCAGAGATCAAATATGTGACATTCTCTTCATCTGACTCATCATGCTGGGATCCTAACTTAGTAGAGTCTCATCCCCAAGCCTTCTAAATCTAATTAGATGCCTAGTGACTTTCCAACAGGAAGGGTCAGAAAGATCCATTGTATATACAGTTTAAAGGCCTGAGCACTGAAAAATATTAATCACTTTTCTAAACAGATACTCGACACAACATATAAAACATGATCGAGGTTAATCATGTTACTTCTAACTGTTACAAAATAGTACTTAAAATGACATTTTTGTTGAAAAGTCTTTGTGGAAGTGCTACCTGGTTTGCTATTTCTGCTATCATTATTATAGCTAACCTGATGACATTTTAGAGGTATCCTGATGACATTTAATTTATATTGAAATAGTAGGACATTACTTTAAAAAAGAGTCAAGATTAATTTCATGCCTTTTATTTGCCCCAAAACAAAGAAGAAATGTTTTGATTGATGGGCAAACAGAAATGAAAAATGGTAAGTTTATCATGGTTCATTAACTTCTAAGATATAGTTTTCTAAGGTGTTTTAATTTTTTTGTTATAACTTTCTTTTTTCAGTTTTGTTTGTTTAGGTAAGTATATATTGTGACAAGATTTTCTGTTTAGGGTCATTTTAAAATCTGGTAAGTATGAGACTTTGAGTAGGACAAGATATTTTGTGGATCAGTAGGTGATCTGGTAAAGACATGGGTACTGTAGTCCTTAGTTAACAATTGTAATTGGGACTGTAATTTCCATCACTAAGCAATGCAGTTGTAAAGCATAATGGCATGTAACTACATTGATTAGCAATAGCAATCCTGGCAATTTCTGATGTAAAGGAAGTTTGCATATCATTAAGCAAAAACCTCATCATAACTTTCTGCCAACTTCCAATAATCCAAGTCAGTGAGAAAGCCGGCAAGAAGTTACAAATCCTAAATGGCTTACAAGGAGGCTAGTGAGTAGGTAACTGGATGCTGTCAGGTGGTGCAGGTGATCAGCATGGCTGGAGCATAGTAGGAATAGCTACTGCCAGGTGGATAACAGTGCACAAAGATGCATAGATGGTCAGCAGAATGCTGCATAGATCTATGCAGTCATTGACATTTATACAATATCATGTTGTATGTTTTCAAGTTATGAACTAAAAGTTAGGTCCAGAGTGGTATACACTGGCACCTTGAATTAACAACGTTTCTGGGAACGATATACTGGCAATGACCTGTATGAAGCCAACTAAATTAGTGGACCAGCAAAATACTGTGGACATAATATATTTAGATTTCAGCAAGGCATTTGACAAAGCAGACCACAACCTACTTCTTAGTAAGCTAGAAAAATGTGGAATTGATAGCACCACCACTAGATGGACTCGCAACTGGCTGGAAAACTGTACTCAACGAGTAGTCTTTAATGGGTCTAAGTCTACATGGAGGGAAGTAAGCAGTGGGGTGCCAGAAGGTTCTGTCTTAGGCCCACACTCTTCAATATCTTCATTAATGACTTAGATGAGGGAATAGAAGGGGAACTTACCAAATTTGCAGATGATACTAAGCTGGCAGGAATAGCTAACACCCAAGAAGATAGGCTCAAGATACAGATGGATCTTGACAGACTAGAACACTGGGCCATATCTAACAAAATGAAATTCAATGTAGAGAAAAGTAAAGTCCTACACTTAGGCAAGAAAACCCAAAAGTACACATATAGACTGGGTGAAACCAGGCGCAATAGCAATAACTGTGAGAGGGATCTTGGAGTCTTAGTGGACAACCAGCTAAATATGAGCCAGCAGTATGCAGCAGCAGTCAAAAAAGCTAATGTAATCCTAAGTTACATTAACAGAGGGATACAATCAAGATCAAGGGAGGTACTATTACCATTCTATAAAGCCTTAGTAAGACCACACCTAGAGTACTGCATCCAGTTTTGTTCACCACATTATAAAAAAGATGTTGAGACTCCAAAAAAGTACAGAGAAGAGCAACCAGGATGATTAGGTGACTGGAGGCTAAAACATACTGTTCTGTCCTTCATTAACATACTCGAGATCCCCGCGCTTTGATTGGCCAAAGCGTGGGGCTCTCTGATTGGTCAGGCGAGCCGTGCCGATTGGCTCGCTAAGAATCTCCTGCAATTGGTCCGTCCAGACCGCGGGAGATTCAAAGCGGTGCCATTGGTCGTGGCCGCCGCGGCGAAAGGAATAAAAGCCGCGGGCTTTTTTCCTTTTGCCAGTTCGGTTCCAGCAGATCAATAAAGAGCTTTGCACTAAGTCACCGACTCCTGGCCTCATTTCGCGGACACAACACTGGTGACGAAGGTGGGATCCAGACCCTGAACCGAACCACCTGTCCGACGGAAGCCAGACGAAGCACCGAGATGGTGAAAATCGCACCGCCCGCCCCCTTCAACCCCGCCACCGAGGACTGGGAATCATTCTCCGACCGATTCCGCATGTACCTCGACTGCACCGGCATGAAGGACGCCTCGGGCCCACTGAAACGCGCCGTCTTCCTCACCCACTGCGGGACCGAGGTTTTCCAGATGGCCAAAGCGTTGGCCAATCCCACCGATGCAACCGCGATGGACTGGGATGTCCTCGAACCCATTTTCCGGCGGCACTACGCTCCAGAGGTACCCATCCTGATCCGGCGCAACCAGTTCTACCGGCGGGACCAGAGATCGGGTGAGAGTTTCAGCGACTTCGTCGCTGAGCTGCAGCGCCTAGGGGGGCTATGCGAATTTGATAATCTAAACAACGCTCTGAGAGACTGAGTCGTGCTCGGTCTGTGGGACCCCACCCTCCAGAGCCGGCTGATGGCTAAGGGCAACATCAGCCTAGCAGACACCCTCACCGCAGCCGCAGCCGCAGAAGCAGCCCGAACTTCCGCCGACAGCATGCGCAGACCAGACACGAGGGACCGCGGCGGAAACAACAGCCTGGTGAGGTTGACCGAGCCAAAAACCGAGACGACAACACACCAGGGCGATTTCCACTCGGCATCCAGCACGTCCGATGACGAGGAGGACATCCATCGACTCCAGACAGGGCGCGACCAACGGAACCGGCGAGGTCGTAAGTCGAGGACCAACTGTGCTGGTTGCGGCAGCGACCACCCCAGGTCGGAATGCCGGTTTTTCAATTCAATCTGCCGGCATTGCGACAAAAAGGGACACATCTCCCGGGTTTGCCGCCTGAAGAAAAACCGCAGTCCGGCACGATGGGACCAGAGCGACCGGAGGAGGGAGAGCACACCACCCCGGACCAGAGATCACCCCTCGGACAGCCGATGGGACCGGAACGGACGATCCTCGCGAGGCGGCGACAACCGGCGGAGAGAGGAGACCCACCAGATGGTCACCATCGGCCACGCCATCACCAACGACACCCGGAAGGTCCACGTCGAGGTACGCATCGAGGACCAGCCGTGCAAAATGGAGGTGGACTCCGGGTCCTACCTCTCCATGATTGCATGGCATGAGATAAAGCGGTTGGTGCATACCCTCCAAAGGAGGAACGTAGACAGCCAGAGACTAATTGTAAAGGACTACCAGGGAAACCGCATCCCGGTAGTCGGCACCAAAAGCTTTAACATCACGTATAAGGGGCACACCGAATGACTCCCCCTAACGATCGTCGACCGCGACCGCCCAAGCCTACTGGGACTGCAATGGTTCGCCCCGCTCGACATCACCCTCACGGGAGTCAACCATGTCATCGATGACGGCTGGGAGCAGCAACTAGCCCGGGAGTTCCAAGAGGTCTTCGATGGAAACCTAGGCAAGTACCGAGGGCCCCTTATCTCGTTCGACCTAGACCCTAACGTCCCCCCCAAACGCCTGAAACCAAGGCGGGTGCCATTCGCACTGAAACCCAAAATAGAGTAGCAAATTGATAAGCTCGTCAAACAAGGGGTCCTGCAGCCCATAGACCACGCCCAGTGGGAGACCCCCTTAGTCACCCCAATCAAGCCCGATGGGTCGGTGAGAATCTGTGGGGACTATAAGGCCACCCTAAATGGCGCGCTGCAACAAAGCGCCTACCCCGTCCCAGTAGTGCAACACCTACTGCACTCACTGGGAGGGGGCAAGGTTTTCGCCAAGCTCGATCTCGCCCAGGCATACCAACAGTTGCTGGTCGACGAGCAAACGGCAGAAGCACAGACTATTGTCACCCACCGGGGAGCATTCAAATGCAACCGACTCCAATTCGGAGTCAGTGTGGCACCGGGCATATTCCAGAGCTTAATGGAGAGACTATTGCAAGGTATCAAGGGGGTGGTACCTTATTTCGACGACGTCCTAGTGTCGGCAGCCAACCAAGCCGAACTAGAAGGTCGACTAAGGGAGGTCCTAACTAAATTTAAAGAGACGGGGCTAAAAGTAAAGAGGGAAAAATGCCAGCTTTGCATGGAACGAGTGGAATTCCTGGGCTACCTCCTAGACCGGCACGGCATTCACCCCACAAGCAAAAAAATCAAGGCCATCAAAGAAGCCCCCACCCCTAAATCAAAGACTAAGCTACAAGCATTCTTGGGGTTACTGAACTTTTACAATGTTTTCCTACCCCAAAAGGCGACGGCGGTGGAGCCCTTGCATAGGCTCCTGGACAAGGCGGCGACCTGGACTTGGGGGAAATGGGAGCAAGCCGCCTTCCAAAGAACGAAGGACCTCCTCACCTCTGACGCCGTCCTCATACAATTCAACGAGACCCTACCTCTGGCCGTCACATGCGACGCATCACCCTTCGGCATCGGCGCTGTCCTCAGCCATACCCTTCCTGACAAAAAAGAAGCGCCCATCGCGTTCTTTTCAAGGACCCTCACCAAACCGGAGCGGAACTATAGCCAACTGGACAAAGAGGCTCTGGCTATAGTTGCCGCCATAAAACGATTCCACGAATACCTCTACGGCTGGACTTTCACCGTCATAACGGACCACAAGCCGCTGCTGGGAATCCTTGCAGGAAACCGGGCCATCCCGAACATTCTGTCACCCCGAATGACAAGGTGGTCTGAGTTCCTGGCAGCCTACAACTACGAACTCATACACAGACTGGGTAAGACGATCTCCCATGCAGACGCCTTAAGCCGCTCGCCGCTACCGGAACCCGACACCAACCCAGCACCCACGATGACCACCCTCAGTATAGAGACTCTACCCAACCTGCCCATAACCACGTCAGACATTGCCCGAGAGACTAATAAAGACAAACGTCTGGCGCGGGTGTTGCATTGGGTGGAGAAAGGGTGGCCGGAAAGGGACAACGACGAATCCGTCAAAACATTCCGAAACCGCCAAACGGAACTCTCGTTGTTAAAAGGGTGCATTCTATGGGGGGACAGGGTGGTCATTCCGGAAAAGCTACAGGGCAAGGTTTTAGAACTGCTACATGAGGGGCACCCTGGCATCGTGAGGACTAAAGCCCTGGCCAGAAGTTACGCTTGGTGGCCAGGGATGGACAAACAAATAGAGGCCTGGGTAGCTAGGTGCCAACGATGCCAGGAAACTAGGCCCAGCCCACCCACAGCACCCGTCCTAGAGTGGGAAACCCCAAGGGGACCTTGGTCTAGAATCCATATAGATTTCGCCGGGCCCACAAAAGGACACACCTTCCTCATAACAGTTGACGCTTACTCCAACTGGCTGGAGGTAAGCAACATGAAGACAACAACCACGGAGACCGTGATCAAAGAACTCTGCAAACTCTTTGTGACACACGGCCTCCCAGACGTCATCGTCTCCGACAACGGGCCCCAGTTCACCTCGCTGGAATTCGAAAAATTCCTAGCGGAAAGCGGCATCCGCCACGCGCTGACAGCACCAGTGCACCCGGCGGCGAACGGTAGGGCGGAACGGATGGTCCAATTCACTAAAAAGACCATCGGGAAAATAGACCACGGGGAGATCCAAGAGAAAATCAACAGACTACTCTTCACCCAACACATAACCCCGAATACCACAACCAATAAAAGCCCAGCCGAACTACTAATGGGCAGAAAGCTAAGGTCCCCACTCGACAGGTTACACCCCACGTATAACCCGGAGAAGCCCCCAGACTCAAGCACCAAACACCGTACCTTCACACCCGGGGACCACGTATATGCAAAAAACCTGACGGGAGACCCGCTATGGATCCCAGCCGTCATCACCCAAGCAACAGGCCCACACTCGTACCGGCTACAAACAGCAGACGGACGAGCATGGAAATGCCACATCGACCAACTGAGGTCGAGAACCGCAAACCAACAAACCGCCGACGCACAAAACGAACCCAACCCCCGCAACGCAAGCCAAGGGGGGAGGGAATACCCAGGGGACCGAACCCAGAGAAAAATAAACCAGCAGTACTCACCGGAACACAGCCATCGTGACCCCTCGCCAGGAAGAAACAGCCAAGCCAGCTCGACCGACCCGGAAAGACCGAGCGGGAGCGGCGAAACCCGCAGCTCAACCAACCCGGAAGGCCCAGGAGGGAGCTACGGAGAAGAAACCGGCCCGATTGACCAGCCGGTTCCCACGACAGCAGCAGGAGCAAAAGAGATCCCGACCGAACCGCCCGGGATCCAGCCAACAACTGAGTTGCGCAGGTCAAGTAGGACCAGACGGAGCCCCGCCTACCTACGTGACTACGCAACGTAAGGACTGAACCAAGAGGGGAGGGGTGTTCTGTCCTTCATTAACATACTCGAGATCCCCGCGCTTTGATTGGCCAAAGCGCGGGGCTCTCAGATTGGTCAGGCGAGCCGCGCCGATTGGCTCGCTAAGAATCTCCCGCGATTGGTCCGTCCAGACTGCGGGAGATTCAAAGCGGTGCCATTGGTCGCGGCCGCCGCGGCGAAAGGAATAAAAGCCGCGGGCTTTTTTCCTTTCGCCAGTTCGGTTCCAACAGATCAATAAAGAGCTTTGCACTAAGTCACCGACTCCTGGCCTCATTTCGCGGACACAACACATACAATGAACGGTTGCAGGAACTGGGCTTGGCTAGTCTAGTAAAGAGAAGGACCAGGGGAGACATGATAGCAGTCTTCCAATATTTGAGGGGCTGCCACAGGGAGGAAGGGGTCAAGCTATTTTCTAATGCACCTGTAGGCCAGACAAAGAATAATGGATGGAAACTGAAGAAGGAAAGATTTAACCTGGAAATAAGGAGAAACTTTCTGACAGTGAGAACAATCAACCAATGGAACAGTTTGCCCTCAGAAGTTGTGAGAGCGCCATCACTTGAGACTTTCAAGAAGAGATTGGACTGCCATTTGTCAGAAATGGTGTAGGGTCTCCCACTTGGGCAGGGGGTTGGACTAGATGACCTACAAGGTCCCTTCCAACTCTGATTATCTGTTAAATCTACCTGTTAAGTCTGTTAAACTCTGGCATACATAATTTACATTCACCTGTGACCCTGTTTCCCCCTTCCCCCAGGGTGTCTCATAAATCATATTCTCCAAGTAAGCACATTCATGGGCTAGTTGTCATCAATCACATTCTCCAATTAAATGTTTTCACAGACAAAAGCTCCGGTAACTTAGTTACAATCTTTTAAAGATAAGTGTTGGGATGTACTTCCAGTTTTAAACTGCCACACTGCTCTTCCAGATTTCCTTCCTCCTTGTTTCCCTTGTTTTTTGGTAACTCTAAAATAGGCATAGGAATGCTTTATGAGTTGACAGTTCCAACAAGCAAAATCAATGAAGAAACCAGAAATGAGACACATGCTGCAACAACGTGATGTCACTCTTAATGACCATGGGTGATTCGCTTAATGAGGTCAGCAGAGCTGATATCATACGTATGGCATAGTGGTGTGATGAATCACTTAATGACTACTTTATTTAGCAATGCTAATCCCAATTGTGGTTTTTCAGTGAGTACTACCTATACCCTGTTAGCACCCCACATATATTGACTTTTCAATTCCTATATGTGCAGAATCAGATCCAAAGTGAACAGTGATGCTTCATATTCTGTGTGGCCATCTTCACTGTTTTTGCTGGCACTTCCTTAAAAGAAGTCTGCCTGTTTCCAAAGTCACAAAGAACTACATGGCCTCAGATAATAATTCAATTGAGTTCATAACATGGATTAACAAAGGCAATGTAATTCACTATGCTTTAGCTAAGTCAAACTATTACAATTGTTTCGTAAAAAATATTGGTGAAAACCTGAAACTCATTAAAACAGTGATATTACTTTGGCTAAAATTCCCCTACTGCACACAACTACAGTTAAGTAGCAGCAATACTGAAATTCATGTGCACAAAACCACTAATTAACGTTATTATTCCATGATGCTTAGCTAAATTTATTAGGCAGCAGATCAAGACTACTATCCCAACAAATCATCATGACTGTTGAAAATTAACAACACAAAACTGTGTATCACAAAGAAACTGAGTCTTTGCAGTTTAGGTGCTCACTTAATAATATGTTTAGCATGAAGAATGTCTGGTAGAAGTCCAATCCTCCCAGTACTCCTTCCCCTGATGCTTGGAAATTTAATTGTTATTTAGCTTACACAAGCAAGTACTTCTGCACTGGATTTTTATGCAAAAAATCATGGCACTTGATTTTTAATGCAACTGTTGTCCGTATGGAAATTGTAAATAGAAAAAAAAATGACCTTACACCTTGTTTTACATACTTTGTATCTGTACAAATCTATTGTTCTCCAGGATCCTGGCACATTTTTTTAACCTCAGTTAATACTAGTCAATCAAGAACCATGTCATGAATGTGAAGGTGTCATCAGTATGCATGGCGAATCATATTTGGCTATGCAGTGATAAAAATGAAGATGAACAAAGATGTATCATCTGCACACACACCCCTCTAGCTGTTACTTTTCAAAACAACTATTGTAAGCTCAAAGAGGAGTACATTGGTGTTTTGGTGTTTTTATGCCAATGAAGATGAATTCTTAGATTCAGTCAAATTCTAAACATTCCTTTCAAATGTTGCAAAGTGGGTAGCTTTTTAAAAAAGAATGATTTGTCTTTGAAGCATTCTCCTCTCCAGATAGATATTGCTCCTCCATTTTATAGCAGAGATAACTTTGGTAGAGGTTTAGTTGTGCTCTGTAGCCCTATAAGATGGCCAATTGCTCCTGTCAAGATTCTTTCTTCAATATTGTTAATAGAGACTCAGGAGCTGCTAAAATTTCTGTTCACCTACTATGATTGCATTGTCTCTATCTATTCTTCAGATTCTGCATTTCTTTGTCAGCTATCTAGGATTACTTTACAATTAACATCAAAATGGATTTATTTTGTAACAATTGTTCATAACATACTGTAAACTAGCTATCTTTTTTTAACCATAGTATAGCACAGTTTTATAGAACTTCTGAACATTGTGACAGTAAGATTGCAATATGTTGTTAAGAAACAGTACCTATGGAGCTCTCCTTGGCACACACACACACACACACACACACACACACACCCAAAAACACAGAGTGTAGAACAGGTCATTAACAGAACATAACCTACTGAGATACACCATTCTTGTTTACAATGAGACGCTGGTTGTGGCAGCAGGTATATAAAACATAAACTCAACAGGGAATACTGAACTAATAAAAAGACAAGGGTCTATAAAGCACTGAAAAATCCAAAGCTAACTGTGTAGGTAAGGATAGAATAATACTTTTTTTTTTCTCATAAAGCAATCAAAACACAGACTTTTCACCAAAAAAATGAACCCTATCCCCTACTGAGCTGGAATATTTATGGATGATGTTTTTTACACAGGGCCAGCCCTTTAGAAATTCAAATTTGAGGAGCAGAATTCCAAGCGTGTAGCTGTTGCACATGTGAGAGAAAACAATTTTAACCAGAAACATTTCCTATAGCAGTACCTATGGAGCTCTCCAGTCACTGAGAGGGCCACAGAAGCAAAGCTCTGTGAAGGAAAGTTAGGGAGCCATCTCACTATGTTGCTTTGTAAATATCTTTGAAAGGATGACCAGCTTTCACTGAAGTGAATCACCCTTTGAAGTCTTGCACAGGCCTAACACATATTCAACCTGTAGATCTATTTTTTCTCCTTCTTCTTGTTTATGTGTTCCTATGAACAACCTACTCTGTGAGAAATAGTTTCCAAGAACTATCAAGGAATTTATTTTGGAATATAAGAAGCTGTTCATAGCTTTGCAATAAACTGAGTATGGAAAAAGTGAGTTGGATGTGTCCTTGCAATGCAGGGACTGAGGTGTAAAAGAAACTTGTGAATTGCCAAAAAAGTAAAAAAATAAAATAAAAAAGAAGAAGACTGCTAGGAACTGTATTGTTGACTTACATCAAAGGTGAGTTATCACTCTTAGCCCTTGTGTAGCTTCCAAATCCTTTTATGTGTCTCACAGAGGTCCCCAAAAATATTTACAGTGACAAAGCATCAAAGTCAAGAGTTTGATTTGATATAAAGCATTTATTTCAGCATAGTTCTTCAGAGAGAACTGTTAGATCTGGGGTGGATCGGTTCGAAGGAGACGCGAGACCATTCAGTGATTTCAGCTCTTTATTTTAGA
The DNA here is from genome assembly GCA_033807585.1 of Hydrophis major. Taxonomy (NCBI): domain Eukaryota; kingdom Metazoa; phylum Chordata; class Lepidosauria; order Squamata; family Elapidae; genus Hydrophis; species Hydrophis major. Next base: position 71,448,097 of record CM066328.1, on the reverse strand, counting down.
TGAGAATAGTCTGAAAAATGCGAGCCACGGCAGCCCTTAATATAGGGCTGGCTCGCGGCTTGGCGGCCAATGGCAGCGCTTTGAATCTCCCGCGATCAGCACAGCCAATCGCGGTAGATTCCCAGCACTCCAATCATGGCCGAGCCTTCGACCAATCAGGTCGCTGTCCGTCTGGACCAATCAGTTAAGAGGGTTTGGAGTATGCTAATATCATACACCCCTCCACTCTTGGTTTGGTCTGTTGGTGCGTCGTGACATAGTCACATAGATAGGCGGGGCTTCGTACCTGCCTCCTTGACCTGCACAGTTCATTTCTGGCATGGTCGGTGACTGGTTCGGTTGCCTTCTCTGTCGCTTCGGTTCCTTGTGATGGAACCGCCTGGAACGTTGAGCTGGGCCTTTCTTGGTAGCTCCCTTCCAGTCTACCTGGGCTGGTTGAGCTGCCGCTTCTGTCATTCCTGTTAGGGATAACATTGTTTACCCTAACTGGTTTAGGTAAAATAATAAATAAGTTATCATGGTTTGTTGGTTAAAGTGTGTGTAACTTTAACTGCAAGAATGTAATTAAGGGTCTGGTCTTAAAAGCACCATAAAAGGAGCAAGACAACAGCAGCTCGCTCTCTGGCTTAATGATCCCTAATTACTGGATGGATTGATGACTGCGTTTTTTCCTACTGGAACGCGAGAGAGAAAGGAGTGTTGATTTCTCAACGGTGAGAAGAGATAATACGGACTGATTTATTGTAAGTGAACTGACATTGAATATTCAACATGGACTTTGCAAATTGAGTATCCTTGAATGGACTGACTGAAATGATACATGACTAATGGACTGTTTTTGACTATGCTATAACTCTTAAATGGAATAAACCATATTTTTGATAGCACAAGCGTATCTGTTTTTACTGAGAGTTAACTAACATACAAACTTATCTCAAATATTTACCTGTCTGCCTAACTGACTAAGGCTGCACATTCTGTTTAGCGTGTTTCCTTAACATTGGTTGGGGGACCAGGCTTAACAAAGATTATGGGCCCAGAGGCTGCAAAGTCAGTTTAATTAGGATAAAACAGATTTATGTAAAAAGTGAGAGTTTGTGTTGTTACACGTTACAGTAAACAGACAGCTGTGTTTTATTAATTATAGTTTTATATCCATAAATAGAAAACATGGCACAAGTCAATCTACAAAGTTTGTCCCTTATATCCAAGCTGGATGGAACGAACGATGTTTCATGGTCTATGAAATGTAGTCTACTTCTATGAAGAGAAGGTCTGTGGAACATAATAGAAAACCCACCAAACATAGAGGAATGGGATCCGGAGGTTGAGGAAGATAGTCAAAAGATAGAAGACTTTAAGCAGAAGAATGAACAAGATCTTTGCATAATAGGACTAACACTATCTGACCAACAACTTGTTCATATCCGCGGAGAAAAAACGGCTGTTGGGTGTTGGCAGAAGCTGAAGAGAATTTATGTCCGAGATAACATTGGTGCTCACATAAATTTAACACGGAAGCTTTTCAGGACGCATCTCCAAATGAATGGTGATATGCTTAGTCATTTGAATACTATGAAAAGCATTTTTCAAGAACTGCACGAGAAAGAGCTTATTTTCTCTGAACTACACCAAGTCTACATAATTCAGTCTTCATTAGATGAAAGTTTTGATAACTACGTCACTTCTCTTGAAATTTTGCCTAAGGAAAGTTTAACTTTAACTGATATCACTGGCAGATTCATTGAAGAGGCCAGAAGAAGGTTTGAAAGAGATCAGTTAAGGAGGGAGCAACCTCAAAAAGAACATTTTGAATCTCCTACTGCATACTCAATTAAAAGTGTTTTAATTGTGGAGGAAGAGGACATTTGGCAAGGTTTTGTAAAAAAGCAAAGCGCCTGAATGCTGGCCAGAATACTAAAAGTCATCAAAAGAAAAAGAAAAATTTTGAGTTAACCATATATAATAACGGAGCTGTAAAAAATAATTTATGGGTGGTTGACAGTGGAGCATCCCACTGTATAACAAATGACAACAAAAAATTGATGAAAATGTCCCAGAGTACACAGCAGATATCGTTAGTCAATGGCTGGAAACTGAAAGCTAAAGGTCAAGGTATAGAATATTGTTCTTGCATAAAAGAGAATGTAAAAATGTTGTATATACCACAGATTAAGTTTAATTTACTTTCAGTTAGAATTTTGGTTAAACTAGGATATGTAATTACCTTTAGGGGAGATAACTGCATAAATGAAAAAGAAGATAAGAAAATTACTGCATCTTTAAGAGGTGAATTGTATGTGTTAAATGATAAGGATTTAGAGGTGGCTAACACGGTTTATGATAATAAGAAATCTCATGATGAATGTATTCACTTGTTACACCGACAGCTAGGCATTTAAATTTAAAATGCTTAAAAGAACTGTTCAACTATCTAAAGGAATAAGTTTGAAACCTTGTAATAAGTATTTGCAATGTTCTGCTTGCAATCAAAGCAAAAGCAAGCTCATACCGGCAAATAGAGTTGATGGATTTACTACCAAAGAGCCTTTAGAGATAGTATTTGCCGATTTAATAGGTCCAAAAAAACCAAGTGTAGGAGGTGCTCGATACATACTAAGTATAATGGACCACTATTCTAGATATGGGTTCTGCTATTTGATGAAGAGCAAAACTGAAACATATCTAAATTTCTTTAATTGGTTAAAATTTGTAGAAAGGAAAACTAAAAAGAAATTAGTAACTCTTATAACAGATAATGGTGCAGAATTTACAAATAATAAATTCCAGAGTAGACTTAGGATGGCAGCTATTCAACATAAAAATTCTGCACCATATAGGCCACAACATAATGCCTTGATATAGAGAGACAAGGCAAAACACTACAGTCAATGGCACGTACTATGTTGTCTGATTCAGGATTACCTGACAATTTGTGAGGAGAAGCAATAATGTGTGGTAATCATATATTAAATAATGTTGTTAATTCAACAACAGGTGAATTACCATTCACACTGTGGCATGGTACAAAACCTGATTTAAGTTACATGCACACATTTGGAGCACCAGCATGGGTGCATATCCCTACACAACTCAGACACAAAGGACAGCACAGAGCTAAAAGATTATTTTTTGTAAGATATGAATCAAATCACAAATCTTATAGATTCTGGGAACCCGGTACATCTAGAGTTTACTGCAGTGCTAGTGCAAAATTCCTAGAATGTGTAGGATGGAATACATTAGAGCAAGATTTAGATAATGATGTAATTATTGAACCCTACAAAAGGCAGAAAGAAAACACTAGTTATAAGAAGAGTCCAATTAAAGAAGAAGTCCATGAAGAGCAAATAGGACCAGAACAAGAGGAAATAGTTGATCAGGAAGAGTTAGATAATCAAGAACAGGTAGTAAAGGAAAGTCCACCTGTAAGTCCTGTAATACCTAGACGTACTACACGTGTAACTAGACCACCTGATAGGTATCAAGCAAGTATAGTTTGCCAAGTAACTAAAGTTCCAACTAGTGTAGATGAACTTAGGATGTATCCTGCTAAGGATCAGGAGAATTGGCAAAAGGCAATGGAAAAGGAACTAAATTCATTAAAGGAAATGAAAGTATGTGAAGATGCCAAATTACCTCCAGGAGAAAAATCCATTGGGTGCAAATGGATATTCAAAGTAAAAACAGGAAATAATGGGACTGTTACCCATAAGGCTAGGTTGGTAGCTCAAGGATTTAATCAAACTGCATTTGATTACGATGAAGTTTTTGCACCAAGTCTTAAAGCAACATCCTTGAAAGCAGCTTTAGTGTGGGCAGCTAAGAAAAACTATGTCATTAACCTTTTAGATGTAGAAACTGCCTATCTGCATGCACCATTGCAGCACACTATATATTTGAAAAAACCAATTGGTATAAAAGATAATAAATTAAATAGGAATTATTGTTGGAAACTGAAAAGGAGTCTTTATGGATTGAAACAATCTGGCTATGAATGGAACCAATATATTGTGAAAGAGTTTAACAATATAAGATTTAAATCTGGTTTAGCAGATCCATGTGTGTTTAAAAGAGAAAATTATTGAACAGTGTCATTATTGTTATTATTTACAGATGATATTACTTTGATAACTAAGACTAATAATGAAGCTAATGAGATTATATCATTATTAGCCAAAAAGATAAAATTAAAGCATTTAGGTAAGATTAAAAGGTATCTAGGATTGACAATTAACAAAACAAAAAATGGATTTAAGGTATCTCAAGAAGATAAAATTTGCCAATTAATTAAAACCTATAAAATGGAACTTTGTAAACCAGCAAAGACTCCAATGAGTCAGGAAGTTTGCCAAACTGATGATCAAAGTTCCAAATTCGATAAGTCCATATATCAATCTTTGATTGGTAGCTTATTATATATCAGCAATTGGTCAAGGCCAGATATTGCTTATAGTGTTAATCAGCTGGCACGATTTAATGCAGATCCACATCAATGTCATTGGCAATCATTAAAGAGAATTTTAAGATATCTTAAAGGAACAATGCACCATGCATTGTATATAGAGCCAAAGGGTGATTTGAGTCTTAGATGCAAGTTTTGCAACTGACATAAACACTAGAAAATCAACCTCTGAGATGGCTATATTATTTGGTAAGACACTAATAGGGTGGAGGTCAATCAGACAACAGCATATCAGCTTGTCCACGATGGAAGCGGAATTTTCATGTCTGTCATTACTATGCACTGACTTAATTCTGCACAAACAGTTATTATTAGATATGGGTGTAACTGTTAAAGATTCCATTATTGTGTACGAGGACAGCCATACAGTTGGCTACTAATATTGCTGTAAAAACTAGATCAAAGCATACTGATTTAAGATACTTAAATGTTAGAGAATCTGTGAAGAATGGTCTAATTAAACTGGAGTACTGCATGACGGAAGAAAACATTGCAGACCAGTTTACAAAAGCTCAAGGTGTAGTCAAGTTTAAAGAGAGTTGTAACAACTATGATTTAAAGGTGTAAATGGTTATATTATTATTATTACCCAAAAGGGGAGAATGTTAGGGATAACATTGTTTACCCTAACTGGTTTAGGTAAAATAATAAATAAGTTATCATGGTTTGTTGGTTAAAGTGTGTGTAACTTTAACTGCAAGAATGTAATTAAGGGTGTGGTTGTCAAAGCACCATAAAAGGAGCAAGACAACGGCAGTTCGCTCTCTGGTTTAATGATCCCTAATTACTGGATGGATTGATGACTGCATTTTTTCCTACTGGAACGCAAGAGAGAAAGGAGTGTTGATTTCTCAACGGTTAGAAGAGATAATACGGACTGATTTATTGTAAGTGAACTGACAATGAATATTCAACATGGACTTTGCAAATTGAGTATCCCCGAATGAACTGACTGAAATGATTCATGACTAATGGACTGTTTTTGACTATGCTATAACTCTTAAATGGAATAAACTATATTTTTGATAGCACAAGCGTATCTGTTTTTACTGAGTGTTAACTAACATACAAACTTATCTCACACATTTACCTGTCTGCCTAACTGACTAATGCTGCACATTCTGTTTAGCGTGTTTCCTTAACATTGGTTGGGGGACCAGGCTTAACAGTTCCCTCCGGATCTTTCCGGGCTGGTTGAACTTGTTTGGCTGCTCCTTTCAGGTGAAGATTCTGGGGTTTTGTGTTCCATTGGTCCTGCGTCTACAGGTGAGTAACATCGGATTATTTGTGGTTTGTTTATTCTAGGTGGGGGTTGTTCTGTTTGTGTTAGTTGGTTCCCTTCAGTTCTTTCTTTCTCGCTTGCCGATTCCCCCCACCTTCTAATTTCTTGCTGTGGTGTTTGGTTGTTGGTGACAGCTATCCTTGATCTGAGCTGGTTGATGTGTTGTTTCCAGCTTTTTCCATCGCTTGTCTCTAATTGGTATGATAAGGGGCCGGTTATCTGGGTGATTGTTGCTGGTACCTAGAGTGGTTCTCCTGATAGGTTTTTCGCATATACCACGTCCCCTATTTTAAATGTTCTGTGTTTGCTTGAGGAACCCGGGTGTTAGTCCGGGTTGTATGTTGGATGCATTCTATTTTGGGTTGACCTCAGTTTCCTACCCATCATAAGTTCTTCTGGGCTTCTTTTTGTGGTTGCGCTAGGTGTGATATGTTGGATGAGGAGCATTTTATTAATTTTGTCCTGTATATTGGCTGCTTCTATTTTTTTGGATGGCCTTCTTTGTGTATTGGACCATGTGTTCCACTCGTCCGTTTGCCACTGGATTTGCTGGTGCAGTTAATGCATGGCATACTCCTTGGCCTGCCAGAAATTGCTCGAATGCTAGGGCGGTAAATTGGGGCCCATTGTCCGATACTATTACATCTGGCAGGCCGTGTGTGGTAAACAGCTTGCTCAGTTTTTTGATGACCGCCTCTGTTGTGGTGCATTTCATGGTGCTTACCTCCAGCCAGTTGGAGTAAGCATCCACTGTGATAAGGTACATGTGTCCCTTGGTTGGCCCCACGAAGTCTATGTGAATCCTAGACCATGGCCATCTGGGTGTTTCCCATTCTTAGGTTGGGGCTGCGGGAGGGTTAGGTCTGGATTCTTGGCATTGTTTGCATTTGGCCACCCAGGTTTTGATCTGTTTGTCCATTCCTGGCCACCATGCATAGCTTCTGGCCAGGCTTTTCATTTTGATCATCCCTGTGCCTCCCCCCAGTGAGTGCAGAAGATGCTGGACTACTTGGATGGGGTATGTGCTTTGTTGGAGAGCATGGTTTAAGGTGGCCTTGTAGTCACCACAAATTCTCACAGACCCATCTGGCTTGATGGGGGTGATGATTGGGGTTTCCCACCGGGCATGATCAATTGGCTCCAGCACCCCTTGTGCGATGAGCTTATCAAGCTGCTCATCGATCTTGGGCTTGAGTGCAAACGGCACTCGACTGGGCTTAAGGCGAATTGGCACGATGTTCGGGTCTATGTTAAAGGAGATAGGGGACCCCCGGTACTTGCCTAGGCTGTCATCGAAGACTTCCTGGAAGTCCCTCATGAGTGCCGCTTCCCAGTCTGCCTCTCCGATGTGGTGTACTCCAGTTACTTCGATTCCCAGGGGTGCGAACTACTGTAGTCCCAATAGGCTCGGGCGATCTCAGTCGATGAGTGTCATGGGTAGCACTTCTGTGTGGCCCTTGAAAGTGACCTTAAAGTGGCCTCTGCCGACTACAGGGATCCGGTTCCCCTGATAGTCTTTGAGCATTAGTGTTTGGTCCTCCACTTCGTGGCAGCGGATGGTGGGAACCAGGCGCTTGAGTGTGCGCCAGGAGACCATTGAGAGGAAGGACCCTGAGTCCACCTCCATGTTTCAATTCCCACCGCCACATATACTTTCCTGGCATCGCTGGTGGAGGAGTGGCCGATGACGATGGTCTGGTGTGTTTCCTCCCTTTGTCTCGTCTCCTGGAGTCGCCTGTTCTGACCTTCTCGGCTCCAGCGGTTCTCCGTCCGGTGATCGCGGTTTCTGGTGGGGGTGCTTTCTTTCCGTCGGGGGCTGCCATCTCATCGTTGCGGGCTGTAGTGTTTTTAATTCTGGCATACTTTGGCGATGTGCCCCCATTTCTCGCAATGCCTGCAAATGGCATTGAGAAAACGGCAGTCCACCCGGGGGTGATTGCCGCTGCAGCCGGCACACAGGAACCTTGACTTACGACTGCGTGGTTTCCGCCGCTCCTGTGCTGATTGGAGGTGGTGGATCTCCTCCTCCTCGTCTTCAGTTTCCGAGAAGGAGTCGATATCGCTGTGGCGTGTGGTTGTGTGGTCTGCCTCTGGTCACCTCTCGGTGGTCGACGTTGTTTCTCCGGCCGTTGATCATGGCATGATGCTCGATTGTCGCATCTGAGCTGCTGATTTCTTGGCCGCTTCTACTGCAGCAGCTTCGGTAAGGGCATCGGCGAGAGAGATGTCCCCCTTTACCATGATGCGGCTCTGGAGGACGGGGTCTCAGAGTCCTAGGACGATGCAGTCTTGCAGAGCCTTGTCCAGGTTGGAGAACTCGCACAGACCGCCCAGGTCCCGTAGTGCCACCATGAAGTCGCCCAGCCCCTCGCCCTTGCGTTGATCCTGCCTGTAGAAATCATGCCGCCGAATAAGGATGGGCACGATGGGGGCATAGTGACTTTGCAGCAGGGGCTCGAGGTCATCCCACTTCATCGCTTTGATGTCCTCCAGTTTGGCCAAGGCTTTGGCCATCTTAAATACTGCAGGCCCGCAGTGTGTGAGGAACATGGCTTGTTTCTTGTGACCGTTGGCGTCCTTGAGTTTGCTACTCTCGAGGAACATTTGGAACCTATCGGTATAGGATTCCCAGTCCTCGGTAGCAGGGTTGAAAGGTGCGGGTGGTGAGTTGATGCCAGCCATGCTGTCTGTTCGCGGGTTGCTCCACCACGTGCTGGGGTCTCCGTGTTCACGATCCCACCCTTGTCGCCAGTGTTAGATCTGGGGTGGATCGGTTCGAAGGAGATGCGAGACCATTCAGTGATTTCAGCTCTTTATTTTAGATGAGAATAGTCTGAAGAATACGAGCCACGGCAGCCCTTCATATAGGGCTCGGCAGCCAATGGCAGCGCTTTGAATCTCCCGCGATCGGCACAGCTAATCGTGGTAGATTCCCAGTGCTCCAATCACGGCTGAGCCTTCGACCAATCAGGTCGCTGTCCGTCTGGACCAATCAGTTAAGAGGATTTGGAATATGCTAATATTGTACAAGAACTATGCTCCCAGGAAACATTCCTTAAACTCCTGAAATTCTAAATTCTAGGTAATTATGAATCACCACTTTCTGACCCTGAGGTCTCAGCTACTGAAAGTAATGCTTAGAAAAAGGGTGCCTAAAGAATGACCATTATTTGTACTGTATTTTTCTACACTTTTTGAATGGCTTAAGGGTTTCTGTTTACCCACTTTCATTTTTTTGTTCAGCAGTAAAATATTTAGCTTCAGTCCCTGGCTTTTCTTTTGGCCTGATTGTTCTTTGGTCAGACAGGTATCATGGATCAGTTATTATTTGGTTGCTCAGAATAGTCATGCTGCATATCTTCTGATTTAAGGTTTGCTATTTCCGAATTCTAAATTTTAAGTTTGGTATCTGGAATAGGAAAAACGAACTTGACTACTGACACAGGCTTGTATCTTATTAATGAAATCCATTACTGAATTTCCAGTGAATAACTACCTAATACAGTATAAATGTTTCTGTTTGAGAAATTTTTGATCTATTTTCTCTCTACTCTCAGTGAAAATATGCATGGTATATAACCTGACCTCCAGATAGCCTGAACCCCAAATGAGGGACTCAGACTTGCACGGGACATAGATTTTCAGAGTCATCCCATTATAGAAGCAGGATTATCTCTGAAATTGAAGGAATCAAAAGGGATCCAGGCTATTTGATTTGCAAGTGGAGCACTGCCAAAAAGATTGCTGGGATTGCCATCTTCAGCAGGCCCTTGAGCTTCAAGAGTGCTGCTGCTGTTAAACGTTTTCACAAGATGGCTTGCATAATGTTGTGTTTTGTCCATATAATTTCACCATCTCTGCCTTCCTGAGCAATGTCATTGGGCAGCAACCTAAATCAACATTAACAGTCTCTGCAGCTGTCAGGTGTATTCCTGGGCTGTTAGACTAAGTTGACATTTCCCCTTCTATGAATGCTTCCATGCAGGGCCATGCTGGGTCTTGGCTGTTTTATTTTGTCTTTTCATTCTTAGCATCAACTCATCTTGTGTTGCTGTCAACAAAACTATTAAGTTCTGCGCATGGGTGCAAGGAACGGAGATGAGGCAGTGAACAGTGAACTTCAACTCTTTATTAATCATTCTGAACAGAGCAAAAACCCTAGGGCAGCAGCAGCCCTTTTATAGGGCAGGCTGCTGACCTATTAGCCAATGAGAACATGGAAGTGTTAAACCCTTGAACCAATGAGAGTGGCTTGATAACAGCCAATCAGATTCTCCAGAATGGACCAATCCGATATCGCTATTATCAGCCAATCAGAAGTGCAGGATTAGAACCCTGCTTTTTCTTTAAGCTTTTAAAACTATATTTAAGCGCTTTTATTAGTTCATAACACCTCTTCTCCGTTTGAGGGGTGCAGTGATGTAATCCCTAAGACATATAGGTTGTTTTAACTGTCTATTGGATTTGCGCTGTCCCACCGGTTCCCGTCTGCAGTCCGGCTTCGGTGGGATGTTTTTGGACATATCTGGTGCAGGCGGTTCCTCATTCTCACTGGACGACTCGGTGCCACTAATTCTGTCGTTGTTGTTGTCCTCCGATCTTTGCAGGCTAGCCTCCATTGAGATATTCCTCTATGGTGAGGACACTCCCCTCCCTGATTCTTCTTGATTTATTGCACCCAATTGCTGACTTCCTTCGCTTCTGCTTTCCACCATCTCGAATTTGGTTTCTTCAACATCCCCTCCCCTTTCAGTTTGGGACTCAAAGGAGTCACGGGAACTGGGCTGTAGCCTAGAGTGAAGTTGATCTATATGGCGTTTCCATATTTTTCCGTTGCAGATTTGCACGATCTGGGCCCGGTGGTTTGAATTACAGTTGCTTCGACCCATAATGGTTCACCGGAGAGGTTTTTAGTGAAAACTAAGTAACCTACCTTGAACTTGTGGCATTTTCCGCTAAATCCACAGGGTTTCTCTGGCTCGTGGGAAGGGTGAAGCTGGTCGAGATGGGAATGGAGCTTGCGTCCCATCAACAGTTCAGCTGGCATCTTGTTGGTGATGCTGTGTGGAGTGATGTGTTGGAGTAGGAGTATTCTGTTTATTTTTTCATCAATGTCCCTATAGTCCATTTTGTGGAGAGTTTTTTTTAACAAATTGTACCATGCGTTCGGCCCTGCCATTAGCCGCAGGGTGCACTGGTGAAGTCAGCTCATGGCGGATGCCCCGATCCGCTAAGTATTGTTCAAATGCCAGGGCAGTGAACTGGGGTCCATTGTCGGAGACCAGAAAGTCTGGCAGCCCGTGCGTTGCGAATAGCCTGTTCAATTTTCAGATGATGGACTCCGTTGTAATATTTTTCATTTCGTGGATCTTGAGCCAGTTGGAATAGGCATCCACTGTTTGGAGGAACGTATGTCCTTTAGTAGGTCCCGCAAAATCAATGTGGATGCGGGACCACGGCCCCCGGAGTGTTTCCCATTCTGTTGGAGTTGCTCTAGGTGGGGCACTGCTGACTTCTTGGCACTTTAAGCAAGTCTTTACCCAGGCTTCGATCTGTTTGTCGAAGCCCAGCCACCACACGTAGTTTCGTGCGAGCGCTTTCATACGCACGATGCCGGGGTGACCGTCATGCAATGTTTTCAATATTGCTCATTGTAACCATTCTGGGACGATGACTCTGTCTTCCCATAGGATGCAGCCTTTTTGCAAAAAAAGTTCTGTCTGCCGGTTTCTGAAAGAGGTGAAATCATCAGAGGTTTGTTCTATTGGCCATCCTCTTTAGACCCAGCTAAGAACTCGCACCAAGACAGGATCTCATTTTGTTTCAATTGCAATGTCTCTGGCTGTTAGCAGTGGTGAACGTAGCGTTTCAATCTGGAGAGTCATAAGGGTTGGAGCTGGGTGGTTGACGGTTTCCGGAAGTGGGGCACGGCTCAATGCATCAGCGTGGGGAATGGCTTTCCCCAGGCGGTGTTGTAATTTATAGGTGTAGGCAGCTAAAAACTCCGACCAGCAAGTCATTCTAGGTGACAATATATAGGGGGTTGGCTTGTCTCCCGCTATAATACCAAGCAAAGGTTTGTGGTCAGTAACAATAGTAAAAACTCGTCCATACACATATTCATGAAACCGTTTCACAGCAGATACAACAGCAAGAGCCTCTTTATCGATGTGGCTATAGTTACGGTCATCCTTTGATGAGGTCCTTGAAAAATAGGCAATAGGGGCCTCACTACCATTTGGTAACACATGACTCAAAATGGCTCCTACTCCAAATGGTGATGCGTCACATGTAATTGTTAAAGGCAGAGTCTCGTTATACTGCATTAAAACAGCATCTGAGGTTAGTAAGTTTTTCACTTGTTGGAACGCCTGCTCCTCTCGGTGCCCCCAGACCAAGGTGGCTTTTTTGTCGAGAAATCTGTGTAGGAGCTCAGCTACGGTCGCTTTCTGGGGTAAGAAGATGTTGTAAAAGTTAATGAGCCCCAGGAAAGCTTGGAGATCAGTCCTATTTCTGGGTCTTGGGGCGTTTTGATTGCCCTTAGTTTGCTATTAGTGGGGTGAATGCCTTGTTTATCGATTAGGTACCCCAGGAACTCTACTTTATCTGTACACAGTTGACATTTATTTTTTTTAACCTTAAGGCCAGAGACTTTAAATTTCTGGAGAACCATTTTAAGACGCTTTTCTAGTATTTCTCTATTCGGGGCAGCAATTAAAATGTCATCAAAGTATGGAACGACCCCCTTGATCCCTTGCAATAGTCTCTCCATCAGACTTTGAATCCCTGGGGCTACGCTCACTCCAAATTGGAGTCGGTTGCACTTAAAGGCACCTCGGTGCGTAACGATTGTCTGTGCCTCTGCGGTTTTTTTATCTACATGCAGTTGTTGGTATGCCTGTGCTAAATCCAGTTTAGCGAAGACTTTTCCACTCCCCAGGGAATGGAGAAGGTGTTGTACCACCGGCACCGAGTAAGCATTCTTTTGAAGGGCGTGATTAAGAGTAGCCTGGTAGCCCCCACAAATCCTTAACGATCCATCCAGTTTGATGGGTGTTACAATTGGGGTTTCCCAACGAGCGTGGTCAGTTGGTTCTAAAACACCCTGGGCTATTAATTTATCGAGTTGCTCGTCAATTTTTGGTTTAAGGGCAAAAGGTACCCGACGAGGCTTAAGGTGGATGGGGGCTACTTCAGGCTTAAGGTTAAATGATATCAGGGTCCCCTTGTACTCGCCTAGTTTGTCTGCAAAGACGTCCTGGAATTCCTGGATGATGGTCTCCTCCCAGTTGTCGCTTCTGGTTTGGTGAATGCTGGCTACCTCGATCCCGAGTGGGGTGAACCACTGAAGGCCTAACAAGCTAGGCCAGTCACGGTCGATGACGGTCAGTGGTAATGATGCAGTACGATTTTTGAATGATACTTGGACTTGGCTGGATCCAATGACTGGAATTCGGTTCCCGTGATCATCTTTGAGTATGATTCTTTGGGCTCTGAGGTCTTGACGCTGGACGGCAGGGATTAATTGTTTAAAAGTCTTCCAGGAAACCATCGAGAGGGACGATTCTGAATCGACTTCCATCACACAAGGCTGGTTTTCGATGGCGACCTTCACTTGGATCTTCTTTGCATCTAGCGATAAGGCGTGACCGATTGTAATGGTTTAGTGTGCCTCTTCTCTTCTCAATAAAATGGCTGGTGTTTTATTTCTGTAGGAGTGGTTGTTCCATTGGCGGTTCAAATGTTCCCGACTCACAGGGCAATTCTCTGTGGTCTGGCGGTAGTTGTTTCCCCTCTGAAATGGGCTGGATCCTTGCTTGCTTCTATAGACTTTCCCGATGTGGCCTCTTTTCCCACAGGCATGGCAGAGCGCGTCGAGGAATTTGCAGTCTGATTGCGGATGGTTTGCCCCACAACCCACGCATTGGTGAGATAGTCTTTGATTCTACTGATGGTATTGGTCACGTTCAGACTGGAGCCGGTTGACCTCCTTCTCATCACTTTCTGATGGCAATTCGAGGTCCTCGTGGTGGGTCGCTGTTGTGTGCCTCTCTAGGTGAGGTGAGGTATCGCTGGTGAGTTGACGGAGTGGTGCGTTAGTACGGCACATTCGGGTGGCTGACTTCCTGATTGCTTCTGCTGCAGTAACGTCCTTGATGACATCAGCAAGGTCGATGTCCCCTTTGGCCATGATCTTGCTCTGTGTCGTGGGGTCATCTAATCCCAGAATTATTTGGTCTCTCAGAGCTTCTTTGAGGTCTGTAAACCCACAGAGGCCTCCCAGGTTCCGGAGATCTGCAATGAAATCTGCAATGCTCTCTCCTTTCCGCTGGTCCCTCTGATAAAATTCATGTCTTCGGACAAGCGTTGGTACGGTGGGTGCATATTGGGCCCATAGAAGGGGCACAAGGACGTCCCAGTCCATGGTCTTCACCTCAGCTGGTTTCACTAGTGCCTTGGCCATCTTAAAGATGGCAGGCCCGCAATGGGTCAGGAACACTGCTCGCTTTTTTCCCGTTGTGGCATCCTTCAAGTTGTTGGTCTCCAGAAACATCTGGAACCAGTCTATGTACAAGTCCCAGTCTTCTTGTGCCGGGTCAAATGGAGCAGGTGGTATGGCGCTGCCGGACATGGTTTCTGTTATCGATGTGCCTTCAGCCACGTGCTCTGTTTGGTGGTCTGTAGTGTTCAGTCAGCTCTGATGCCTCCGCATCCCATCCTCGTCACCAGTGTTAAGTTCTGCGCATGGGTGCAAGGAAAGGAGACGAGGCAGTGAACAGTGAACTTCAACTCTTTATTAATCATTCTGAACAGAGCTAAAACCTTAGGGCAGCAGCAGCCCTTTTATAGGGCAGGCTGCTGACCTATTAACCAATGAGAACATGGAAGTGTTAAACCCTTGAACCAATGAGAGTGGCTCGTTAACAGCCAATCAGATTCTCCAGAACGGACCAATCCGATATCGCTATTACCGGCCAATCAGAAGTGCAGGATTAGAACCCTGCTTTTTCTTTAAGCTTTTAAAACTTTATTTAAGCATTTTTATCAGTTCATAACAAAAACTATGGGAGAAAATTATTTGCATCATATGCAGATAATGGTGAGCAGCATTATTAGAAAGGAACTTGATTTCAGGATAATCTCTCTCTCTTTTGCCTTGTAAACCTGGCTATTAAATAGTCCTTCCCTAGGCTTAGATTGATTTTGCATTATGGTTGCAGAAGAGAATGATGTTGAATAACTAAAATTCATTTGAATTGACTCCAGGTTGATCCACCTCATCAATCCAATCCAATTTCAATAATCATCAAAAATGATTAAGAAAATCAGATCAATTTAGTATAATTTTCTGAAGCTGTTAAAAAAGATGGGGGAGTTTTGTGAATATACAAGCTCTCTTTCAAATCACAAGTTCATTTGGGAGAAGTCAGTGCAATATGATTTTCCAATGCAGTTCATCAATAACTCATGTGGGTTGAAAAGCTTTCAAATTGAATCTCTGTGTTTGAGATTTATATAACCACAACAATTAACATTTTTTAAAATGTTCAAATATTAGAAGAGGGGAGATAAGTCCACAATCTCTTTTTTTCAACTTTGCGAATAGTTATATGGTAGTTCTACATTGGATTCATGGTACATTTTCTGCATCAAATCAATCTTTCTCTTTATCAAAGCTCTATTTACAGCTGCTTTGCAAAGCAGAGTGGTCTTCTTATCTCCAAGAAAAAAGCAGAATGACCATGTTTCTTTGTTTTTCTCTTCATTGTGTTCTTGTCAACATACCCCTGCTGAATTTGGAAGAAAGTTTAGAGGTACCTTCTGTTAGGGATAACATTGTTTACCCTAACTGGTTCAGGTAAAATAATAAATATGTTATCATGGTTTGTTAGTTAAAGTGTCTGCAACTTTAACAGTAGGAATGTAATTAAGGGAGTGGTTGTAAAAGCACCATAAAAGAAGCAAGTCAATGGCAGCTTGCTCTCTCTGGCTTGATGATCCCTAATTACTGGATAGTTTGAAGACTGTGTTTTTTTCTCCTACTGGAAAGGGAGAGAGAAAGGACTGATTTATTTGTAAGTGAACTGACATTGGATATTCTACATGGACTTTGCTAATTGAATATCCTTGAATGGACTGACTAAAATGATACATGACTAATGGACTGTTATTTTGACTATGCTATAAACTCTAAATGGAATAAACTATATTTTTGATAGCACAAGCGTATCTGTTATTTTTACTGTATGTTAACAAACATACAAACTTATCTCACTCATTTATCTGTGTGCCTATCTGACTAACGCTGCACATTCTCTTTAGCTTGTCTCCTTAACCCTGGTTATAGGCTCAGGCTTAATACTGGTTATGGGCCCAGAGGCTGCAAAGTCAGTTTAACTAGGATAAAACAGATTTATGTAAAAAGTGAGAGTTTGGGTTGTTATACATTACAGTAAACAGGCAGATGTGTTTTATTAATTATAGTTTTATATCCATATAAGAAAACATGGCACAAGTCAAACTACAAAGTTTGTCCCTTATATCCAAGCTGGATGGAACAAACTATGTATCATGGTCTATTAAATGTAGTCTACTTCTACGAAGAGGTCTGTGGAACATAATTGAAAATCCACCAAACATAGAGAAATGGGATCCAGAGACTGAGGAAGATAGACAAAAAATAGAAGACTTTAAACAGAAAAATGAACATGCTCTTTGCATAATAGGACTAACACTATCTGACCAGCAACTTGTTCATATCTGTGGAGAACAAACGGCTGTTGGGTGTTGGCAGAAGCTGAAGAGGATTTATGTCCGAGATAACCTTGGTGATCACATAAATCTAACACGTAAGCTTTTCAGAATGCATCTCCAGATGAATGGTGATATGCTTAGTCATTTGAATTTTATAAAAAGCATTTTTCAAGAACTGCATGAGAAAGAGCTTATTTTCTCTGAACTACACCAAGTCTACATAATTCTATCATCACTAAACAAAAGTTATGATAACTACATCACTTCCCTTGAAGTTTTGCCTAAGGAAAGTCTAACTTTAACTGACATAACTGGCAGATTGATTGAAGAGGCCAGAAGAAGACTTGAAAGAGATCAGTTAAGGAGGGAGCAACCTCAAAAGGAAGATAATGAATCTCCTACTGCATACGCAATTAAAAAGTGTTTTAATTGTGGAGGAAGAGGACATTTGGCAAGATTTGTAAAAAAGCAAAGCGCCAGAACGCTGGCCAGAATACTAAAAGTCATCAAAAGATAAATAAAATTTTAGAGTTAGCCATGTATATTAACGGAGCTGTAAAAAATAATTCATGGGTAATTGACAGTGGAGCATCCCACTGTATGACAAATGATAACAAAAATTTTATTAAAATGTCCCAGAGTACACAGCAGATATCGTTAGCCAATGGCTGGAAACTGAAAGCTAAAGGTCAAGGTATAGCATATTGTTCTTTCATAAAAGAAAATATAAAAATGTTATATGTACCACAACTTAAGTTTAATTTAATTTCAGTTAGAATTTTGGTTAAACTAGGATATGTAATTACCTTTAAGGGAGATAACTGCATAATTGAAAAAGAAGATAAGAAAATCACTGCATCTTTAAGAGGTGAATTATATGCGTTAAATGATAATGGTTTAGAGGTGGCTAACACGGTTTATGATAATAAGAAACCTCATGATGAATGTTTTCACTTGTTACACTGACGACTAGGGCATTTAAATTTTAAAATGCTAAAGAGAACTGTTCAACTATCTAAAGGAATAAGTTTGAAACCTTGTAATAAGTATTTGCAATGTTATGCTTGTAATCAAAGCAAAACCAAGGTCATACCGGCTAATAGAGTTGATGGATTTACTACCAAAGAGCCTTTAGAAGTAGTATTTGCTGATTTAATAGATCTGAAAAAACCAAGTGTAGGAGGAGCTCAATACATATTAAGTATAATGGACCACTATTCTAGATATGGGTTTTACTATTTGATGAAGATCAAAACTGAAACATATCTAAATTTCTTTAATTGGATAAAATTTGCAGAAAGAAAAACTAAAAAGAAATTAGTAACTCTTATAACAGATAATGGTGCGGAATTTACAAATAATAAATTCCAGAATAGACTTAAAATGTTAGGTATTCAACATAAAAAATATGCACCATATAGGCCACAACATAATGCCTTTATAGAGAGACGAGGCCAAACACTACAATCAATGGCACATACGATGTTGTCTGATTCAGGATTACCTGACAATTTGTGGGGAGAAGCAATAATGTGTGGTAATCATATATTAAATAATGTTGTTAATTCAACAACAGATGAATTACCATTCACACTGTGGCATGGTACAAAACCTGATTTAAGTTACATGCACACATTTGGAGCACCAGCATGGGTGCATATCCCTACACAACTCAGACACAAAGGACAGCATAGAGCTAAAAGATTATTTTTTGTAGGATATGAATCAAATCACAGATCTTATAGATTCTGGGAACCAGTTACATCTAGAGTTTACACCAGTGCTAGTGCAAAATTCCTAGAACATGTAGGATGGAATAGATTAGAGCAAGATTTAAATAATGAAGTAATTATTGAACCCTACAAAAAGCAAAAAGATCAGACTAGTTATAAGAATAGTCCAATTAAAGAAGAAGTCCACGAAGAACAAATAGGACCAGAACAAGAGGAAATAGTTGATCAGGAAGAGTTAGATAATCAAGAACAGTTAATAAATGAAAGTCCAGCTGTAAGTCCTGTAATACCTAGACGTACTACACGTGTAACTAGGCCACCTGATAGGTATCAAGCAAGTATAGTTTGCCAAGTAACTAAAGTTCCAACTAGTGTGGATGAACTTAGGATGTATCTTGCTAAGGATCAGGAGAATTGGCAAAAGGCAATGGAAAAGGAGCTAAATTCATTCAAGGTAATGAAAGTATATGAAGATGCCAAATTACCTCCAGGAGAAAAATCCATTGGATGCAAATGATGGGACTGTTACCCATAAGGCTAGTTTGGTAGCTCAAGGATTTAATCAAACTGCATCTGATTACGATGAAGTTTTTGCACCAAGTCTTAAGGCAACATGCTTGAAAGCAGCTTTAGTGTGGGCAGCTAAGAAAAACTATGTCATTAACTATTTAGATGTAGAAACTGTCTATCTGCATGCACCATTGCAGCACACTATATATTTGAAAAAACCAGTTGGTATAAAAGATAATAAATTAAATAGTAATGATTGTTGGAAACTGAAAAGGAGTCTTTATGGATTGAAACAATCTGGCTATCAATGGAACCAATATATTGTGAAAGAATTAAACAATATAGGTTTTAAATCTGGTTTAGCAGATCCATGTGTGTTTAGAAGAGAAAATAATGGAACAGTGTCATTATTGTTATTATTTACAGATGATATTGCTTTGATAACTAAGACTGATAATGAAGCTAATGAGATTATATCATTATTAGCCAAAAAGATAAAATTAAAGCATTTAGGTGAGATTAAAAAGTATCTAGGATTGACAATTAACAAAACAAAAAATGGTTTTAAGATATCTCAAGAAGATAAAATTTGCCAATTAATTAAAACGTATAAAATGGAACTTTGTAAACCGGCAAAGACTCCAATGAGTCAGGAAGTTTGCCAAACTAATGATCAAAGTCCCAAATTTGATAAGTCCATATATCAATCTTTGATTGGTAGCTTATTATATATCAGCAATTGGTCTGGGCCTGATATAGCTTATAGTGTTAATCAGCTGGCACGTTTTAATTCAGATCCACATCAATGTCATTGGCAATCATTAAAAAGAATTTTAAGATATCTTAAAGGAACAATGAACCATGCATTGTATATAGAACCAAAGGATGATTTGAGTCTTAGTGCCTATGGAGATGCAACTGACATAAACACTAGAAAATCAACATTTGGGATGGCTATATTATTTGGTAAGACACTAATAGGGTGGAGGTCAATCAGACAACAGCATATCAGCTTGTTCACGATGGAAGCGGAATTTTCATGTCTGTCATTACTATGCACTGACTTAATTTTGTACAAACAGTTATTATTAGACATGGGTGTAACTGTTAAAGATTCCATTATTGTGTTACGAGGACAACCAGGCAGCCATAAAGTTGGCTACTAATATAGCTGTAAAAACTAGATCAAAGCATACTGATTTAAGATACTTAAATGTTAGAGAATCTGTAAAGAATGGGCTAATTAAATTGGAATACTGCATGACGGAAGAAAACATTGCAGACCAATTTACAAAAGCTCAAGGAGTAATTAAGTTTAAAGAGAGTTGTAACAAATATGATTTAAAGATGTAAATAGTTATAGTATTATTATTTCCTAAAAGGGGAGAATGTTAGGGATAACATTGTTTACCCTAACTGGTTTAGGCAAAATAATAAATATGTTATCATGGTTTGTTAGTTAAAGTGTCTGCAACTTTAACTGTTGGAATGTAATTAAGTGAGTGGTTGTAAAAGCACCATAAAAGAAGCAAGGCAATGGCAGCTTGCTCTCTCTGGCTTGATGATCCCTAATAACTGGATAGTTTGAAGACTGCGTTTTTTCTCCTACTGGAAAGGGAGAGAGAAAGGACTGATTTATTTGTAAGAGAACTGACATTGGATATTCTACACGGACTTTGCTAATTGAATATCCTTGAATGGACTGACTAAAATGATACATGACTAATGGACTGTTATTTTGACTATGCTGTAAACTCTAAATGGAATAAACTATATTTTTGATAGCACAAGCGTATCTGTTATTTTTACTGTATGTTAACAAACATACAAACTTATCTCACTCATTTATCTGTGTGCCTATCTGACTAACGCTGCACATTCTGTTTAGCTTGTCTCCTTAACCCTGGTTGGGGAACCCAGGCTTAACACCTTCCTCTCAGGAATTTCTCAGAAATCTTTTTCCACAGTGCTGGACAAATGCTTTCAGACTGCAAAGCTTTAAGAAATATGATGGGTGCTAGACAAAGCACCTGAAGGCAAGATAAGAAGCAATGAATGGAAACTAATCAAGGAAAGAACCTAGAACTAAGGAGACATTTCCTATCAGTTAGAACAATTAATCAATGGAATGATTTACCTCCAGCTCCAACACTGAAATTTTTTAAGATGAGATTGGACAACAATTTGTCTGGAATGATACAGGGTTTCCTGCTTGAGTACGGCTTGGACTAGAAGACCTCCAAGGTTCCTTCCAACTCGATTATTCTGTTACTCAACAGGCTGAAGTCTTCCAGGATGGATAGCAAACTCAATAGCAATGGACCATTGCATTGTAGTTTAAGCTATTGGCTAGTCCCTACATCTTTGCTTCACTCACATTTGTCACTTGACAATGTTTCATTCTAAATGTGTTATCCCTGAACCTTAATGTGGTTCTGAAAACTAAGTGGAAAGTTTTAGTCTCCTCTTTGAAAGAACTTTCTAGATTTCTGTGCTAAGAGGGCAGAAGATACTGTTGTGTATTCCCCCATTTTTGCCCCCCTTGCTGTTCTCACTTGCTGATTTAAAAAATAATAAGAGGTTAATTCCCTTTAGGCTTTTTTCCTTGTGATTTAATCCAAATGCAAACATCTTGGTCTTGTAAATAGCTGAAAAATGACAAGATTTTGACCCTTACAATCTCCCCTTGACCATCTCATACACAAAGATAAGTTTTTTTAAAAAAAGATTTCACAGCAATTAATTCCATATTAAAACAATATCTTTTCTAGATGAGGATTTAAAAAAAATGCAAAACTAGAAAATGCAAAGCAATAATCAATAACCAATCCTTGTATTGTTTTTTCTCTCAAACCAGTTTTGTTGGGACTGTGAAATAAAATGGCACTTTTCCAATTCAAATCAGATGGCAGCCTCTAATTTAGTGTTTTTCATTGCTTTTTTAAAGCTCACATGTGTTTCATATTTTTAAGGAAAGATACATTTTTTAAAAAAATAAGTAAAGACCAGTCCAATATTTTCAGTTCAGTTGCAAGAGTGCTAATTACATCATCACATATTCAGCAGCATTCAGCAAAATTATTTATTCATTCGTCCTCAAGGCCTGAGATGCCTAGCAGGTCAATTCCAATAAGCAATACTTTGTGAGCCTCAGCCAATCATATACATAGATAATTAGATGTGGAGCTGTGTGAAAAAATCTTCCACACCAAAGCTAAACCTTGGAGATTTGCCTTTTTGACGGCTTCGTGACTGAGTGAGGAAATTTACTTGTCGCCATAAGCTAAAAAAAAAAAAAAAAACTTCCACAAAAAATGTAGGAAACCTTTGTAAAAAAAAAATGTGGGAAGATAAAGAATGAAATTATTCTCTCTATATATTTTAGATGCTGAATTTTAAATATAAATTCTTAAAGGAGAAGTAAGTTATAGGAATCAATATTTAACATTTAAAAGCACATTTTAATGAAAACCACAACTAATGATGAACCTATTGGCATGGAACAGAAATAATTCAAATACAATATTTGATTGTTACAGCATAGAAATGAAATAGGTTTCAAACATTGATTTTATATATAGTTGTATTCACCAAGTTAGACAAGCATTCTGGTTTCAAATGACTTGCCTCTTGAAAGAATCCATCTTTTTTGCTCTGCTTTTTGTTTTAGAACCTTAATGAGTTTATTTCTGTCTTCTGAAATGGCATCATTGGGAAAAAAAAAAAAAACTCCTACCCTGGTGTTATTTAGATTTTATCCTGAAGCGTATGAATTAAGACTTCATGTTGCAAGGTTTTGCTAAAATTGTATTTTTGTTGTGTTGTTGTTCTCATCTCAAAAGACATAAAATAGATTTCAACAATTTGGAGTGGTCTTAGCTTCAGGTTGTGAACTAAATATTATAAGTTTAATATTTAACAGCTATCCATAGACCTGGAGACCCTAAGGTATCTGCATGGGAGTGTCAAAATGTGTGGCAGGCCTGGCATAATAAACAGAGCCCACCTTCTTGAACGTGCAAATTAAAGAGGCAAGGCTTTGATTATGACATTCTGATCACCATCCTGTACATTTTTACTGATCCAGCCTCTGCACCCATCCATGTGAAAACCTCTAGCATAATTTCTTAAAACTACATCGGGATAGATAATAGATCTAAAAATCCATAATGTCTGCTATGTATTTTAATCAACATAAAACTATTTAAAGTCATAGATGCATAGATCTTTCTAAAGTCTTGATTTAATCTGAAAGATGCTTTGAAAATCACGCCAAAGAATTATTATACTTTATGTGACAGAAGAGGGGGAAAGTGCTAAAAAAAGAAATATAACATTAAGCATTATTAAAATTCTATTTAAAGGTTAATTAAATTAAAATTATTTTTCCCAACATTTTTATACCTTTGCTATATCCTAATTTTTTTAAAAAATGTGGCTTCTGGAATTCTATTCAAAGATTAGTTGCTATCCACTACCCAAAACTATCATGCCCCCAGAGTTTTAAATCTATTATCTATCTGAATACATCACCCATCTCTTTCTCTCTCCCTCTCTGAAAAAAAGTAAAAATAGAATAGAAAGAAAAAAGCTACAAATAAGTAGCTCCCAATCTTCTTTACAGAAGTGATATGTATAATACACTTACCTCTTATTTTATGGTTGCATCATAACTTTCTTTTTCTCTCATCTATTCATTTTTTCTGGTTTTTGCAAAAGGTCCACAAGAGTTTTCCAGTCAGCTGACTTCTACTGGTGTCTTCCTCATCATTAGACTAGAGACTGTGATTGTCCGTGGCTTCTATCCATGCTCTCCCATCGGGCCCTGATTATCTGCATTTGGGCCCAGAACTACCCTGAAGGGATGGTGAAGAAGGGAGAGACCACCAGCTTGGTCAA
The DNA here is from genome assembly GCA_033807585.1 of Hydrophis major. Lineage (NCBI taxonomy): Eukaryota > Metazoa > Chordata > Lepidosauria > Squamata > Elapidae > Hydrophis > Hydrophis major. Next base: position 71,424,453 of record CM066328.1, on the reverse strand, counting down.
GGGAAGCTGCATCTTTCTCCCTGGCTAGGCATTTTACTCCCCTCTGAAGATGGCTGTAGCAGGATCAAAAATGGCCACCCTGAAGAGGAAGAGCTAACTGGGACAAGTTTGTGCAGGAGCAGTGAAGAAGAGGACGGCATGGAAACCAAGCTAATTAGGTGCAACATCTAAAAATAAGGTACCCCAGAATTAAAATATCAAGGAATCTTTAAGAAAGATAATTACAGTTTTTTGAAATTATAAACATTTTTATGTAATTGAAGGGGAAAGTACCATGTGGAATCTGACCTAAAAGGTATATATGTTATGTAGTTGCTAGGAGATTACTATTTTAATATTTAGGTGATAATTAAAAGTTAAATGATTATTGGGATTTAAAGGGAAGTTAATTAAATGATATATAAGCTATGGGGTGGCACACTCAAATTAGTAACTGTGTGGGAAAATTTTTTGAAATGTTTAAATTGAAATAGAATTTGTGAAATGATGAAACAAGAATATGCAATGAAATTGCAAACCTGACAGATAAAAGTATTAAGATATGAGAGTTATTTAAATTTTAAAGAAATAGGTTACGGAATGTATTGGAAAATTTATAGAATAAGCTGGAGAAAAGTATTTAAGAAAAATAATAGAAAATATGTAAAATAATAGTAAGATATGAAACTAAATGTGAAAGATGAGTATGTAATCATAGTCATGTTTGTATGGAAATGTGAAAACCTGGAATCATACTGTTCACTAAAAAAATGTTTTTAAAATGTGGAAAACTGAAATAAAATTTTATTTTAAAAAAAGAGTTTCTGGTCAGCTATAAACATATTCCCTCTTATATTTTCTCTGATAAATAAATAAATAAATAAATTTAACCATCTGAACAAGTTCTACTGTGTCAGCCTTACAAGGTAGACCACAAAGAAAACATGATCAGTTAAACTAATTCTACTTTATTGTAAAGATACATTAACTAAATCTTGCAAGTTTGAAAGTACAACTTTCCTACCATCTCCTTTCTATGGTATATGCTGTCTCTTATCTAACCATTCCCTAGGCAGCATTTGTTTGTCGTATCTCCTAGGACCTTTTCCACATGCCATTACATATCATCTTCACTAATAAGATCGTTCTATAGAGGAATTATTGAGTCTGTCATCTGGACCTCTATAACTGCCTGGGTTGGTTCTGCAACCCAACAAGACAGACACAGACTTCAGAGAGTAATTAGAACTGCAGAAAACACAATTACTACCAACCTGTCTTCAGTCGAGGACCTGTATGTTGCACGAGTCAAAAAGAAGGCTGTGAAATATTTCAGACCTCTCACATCCTGGACAACAGTTGTTTCAACTCCTACCCTCAAAACTACACTATGGAGCACTGCATAACAACTAGACACAAGGGCAGTTTTTCCCCAAATGCTATCACACTGCTAAACAAATAATTCCCTCAACACTGTCTAACTATTTATAAAGTCTGCACTATTATTATTGTTATTATCTTCTCATCACTCCTTATCACCCATCCCCTCCCACTTGTGACTATATGATTGTAACTTTGTCGCTTGAATCCTTATGATTTATACTGACTGTTTCCTAGTATGATTTGATTGCTTATTGTACCCTATGACTATTATTCAGTACCTTATGATTCTTGACTCTTGACAAATGTATTTTTGTTTTATGTACACAGAGAGCATTTGCACCAAGACAAATTCCTTGTGTGTCCAATCACACTTGGCCAATAAAGTGTTCTATTCTATTCTATTCTATTCTATTCTATTCTATTCTATTCTATTCTATTCTATTCTATAGATAATAATGTAATAGCACTTTATTCCAACCTACATCAAATACTAACATTCATTAGAGAAACTGATTCTAGAGAAACTCCTACATCATAAAACATTATAAAACAATATTTTGTCCTCATTTGGGACATAATTTCTCAGTATCAAAGTCTTAGTCCCATGCAAACTAACGTCTGTTCATTAGTCAATACAAATTCTTGTAGGCAAATTATATTTTGTTTTAATTTTTTCAGACAATAATATTTTCTCTTTTGAGGAGCATGTTTCATTTACATTCCATGTTAAGCATTTGTCATTCACAATCAGTCCAAAAATTTACAAAAATTAATACCAGAAATGCCTACTTCAATATCATTTCTTTTAGTTTTCTGTTGTACTTATTGAAGTATTTGTGCAGTCTCATTTTATTACATCCATTTGAATCTCCTTCAATTCCTCTTTAATATTTTCTAGAAATTGCTTTGCCTTCTGCATAGAATTCTGTTAAAACAGACTTCCAATTTATGCTATCAACAGGGAATCTTTTTCTGTTTTAATTTCTTAGTAAAAAAAATATTTCACAAGATTCCAATAGGAATTTGTTTAAGAACAATTATATCTTTATTATCAATCTTCAGCCTTGTATTAAAATGTTATAGTAAAGCTAGTTCCTTTGTCTGCACCAAAATATCCCTTGGAACATTTCATATTCTTTCCAATTGTGCTTTCAATCTATATACATTATCAACCTTTAAGGTCTATTCTGTTTTCAAAAACTGTCAATTTAATATCAAATGATTTAGCTAAATTATTTCCCAGTTGCTCAAACAACTGAAGCAAATCTGATGTAATTAATCTCTCTGCAGGTTATTCTACTAATCCTCTCTTCTCCTCTATTATTTCTGCTGCTTTCCTGGTGGTTGACTATATCATAATAATTCCAAAAATGAAAGTGATTTAAATAAGGGAAAGAGAAAAGGTAAGTTTCCCACTTTCCTCCTATTTTGACTTCCTGTGCCCTTAATAATTTCATGCACTGCATAGTAACAGTCAGCAATACAGGCTGGATCATATTACCACTATCTTTTGTTTTGTAAAATCCATACATTGACTCGTCTTTAATTTAAAAAATTCCAACAAAGAGCCAATTCATTTCTCTAATTCCAATTTGTTTAAAAGCTTTTTGCCAAAAATTTTAAATTTGTTTATTTTATCTTTCTAATTCAAAAAGAGTGTTGACTTGTCAAGTGGAATTTTCTTATCCTACCACTCAGAAAATCTCTCTTTAGCTGTAAGTTAGTTATATCTGAAAATAATTAAGAAATAAGGCTAGTGTGAATCTTATGTTCATGTGGGCTGCATTACAATTGAAATCCCTTAATGGCCAACCACTCCATTCACAAACTAACCACAAAAATCTTAAATTTTTGAATGATAGTATTGCGATATCAATGCAGGCTTACACAAAGTCAGGTGAAGGGATATTTAAAAGAAAAAATGCAATTAAGACAGTAAACATATGATTATGAACCCATGTTTATTGAGTTAACGTTAGGGGCATGTAAATCAGATCTGAATCCATTCAAAGGTTCAGAATAGGTTGGAAAATGGATTCTGTTTAGTTCAGATGTCTCAAATTATTCATACTGAATTTCTCAACTGGATTCAGTTAAGTTCAGAATAAATCAGACCACTAAAGCATTTGAATAATCACAGAAAAGATTCAAATAGTTCTGCGTCAGTTCTGACATATTCAGTTCAGTGAATAGAATCAACCTATGCTCTGAAGCAGTTCATATCAGTGTTCAGTCACTTGGTTGATTTATTTGTTCTTTTCCTTCAGGAAACCAAGGAAGCTTGCATGGGGATCTCTTTATTGTTGCTTCTGTGATAGCCACACCTTGATATACGATATGCTGGCTAAGAAAGACTGAACTACAAATCCAATAAATGGCTAAGAAGAATCTTGAATGATGGTCTCTCTGGTCCTAGACCAACTACTTAACAAACTGTTGATTATTCATATAAACATAGTAGCTCGATACCCGTGCTTCACTACAAAACTATGTGGTTGGGCTTAACTTTTGGGGAGGGAAATAAGGGGGAAAAATCTGCCTCTGCCTACCAGCATCCATCGGTGTTCATCTGGCTAGCATCCTGTTTGGAAACTGAAACAGTGTTTGCTGTGTGAGCAAGAAGGAGACAGCAAGGAGCCTGGGCATGGCTTAGCTCAATTGTTCTGTATTAAGGCTGCTTGATGTTGTAAAACTGAAACTGAAGCTCCTTTCCTCTGCTTATGTTTTGCATTTGGAACAGATTTCTTTTCAGGTGGGGAGGGGGAGTAGAACTCCCTAGCATCAGAGCATGTTAATAATAATATACGAAATACTAATGCTCTGGTGGTCATTTTGAAAAATCCTTTCTTAGTGAGTACCTAGAAGTCAAGAGGAACATATGTGCCATATTTCAAGTTTGTAGGCTTTACGACTGGAAATTTTGTGATGAGGCGTGAGTGGTATTTCACTTATATAGAGAGAGAGATTAGTACTATACACATTCAGATTATGATATAATAAAATTTGTAGTTGTAAATCAAGGATCTATTTTTAAGACAGATAAATCTTCACTGGATATTTATGAGATGACTACAGTGAAACCACAGTTAACACAGATGTGAGAAAAAATTCAGGAAGTTCAGTAAGTCTCCTCTTTAATCTTAAAAGAAAGACAATGATTTATCTGAGAGGAATTTGAAAAATAAAAAGGGTGGAATCTTTTTTGCACACTTAGAAGTTATTTAAAACCATGTTAAAATAGAAACTGAAACAAAAATGTATATGACAGTGACAGATTAGGGAAAGCATAAACAAGCCCAAAAGGATATCAGTGTAGTTAATGAAGGGAATCAGAAAACTATAAAAGGTAAGATGGCATTCATTAAATGTACAAGCTAGTCCAAATAAGGAAAGTAAAAAGACTAGCATAAAAATAGTCACAAACTTTTAACAACACAAATGTAAAGCAAAGGAATTAGCTGAAGACTTTGAGGAGTACTTTGCTAAAATGATTGAAACAATTATAATTCTAAAGTATGTGGTGCTTATGGCAATATGAATGCTTCTGTTCAGGTCTCAGTTCAGGGACCTTTCATTCCATTATTTATCCTTTGACAATGTTCTGTATGGCTTTATGCTCAATCTTCAGTCATATTTCACATACACTGGGGCCCAGTCCTTGTTGGCTGGTTTAAGTTCTTATTTTCCTTGGAATCTATTTTGTATTTCTGGCAGACTGGAAGAATCTTCTCAATTTTCAGTATTAAATTCGCTTGTTCTTGTGACTAGGTGATGCCATTTTAGGAAGAACAATTCACAAAATGTAGTGTGTCCTGAGAAGACTGACCAAAATTCTAAGGGGACTAGAATTTAATACATGAGGAGACAATCAACTATGACTAGTAGAACGAAAGCCTGCAGTGGCATAAGAGAGTTTCTTTCAACTGTTGGGAGAGCTGTTTGTAGAAGGCAAAGTAGATTTGTTCAATTTTCTTTTTCTGAATTAAGAAAGAAGCAATGGATTTACTATTAGATCTGGAGCGTGGGCGCAAGGAACGGAGATGAGACATTGAATAGTGACTCCAACTCTTTATTAGTGACTTCAGAACAGAGCAGCGCTACTGGGCAGCAGCAGCTCCTTTTATAGAGCTGGCTGCTGTCACAATAACCAATGGTTTGAGTTTGCCGCGCTGGTAGCGGCCAATCAGTGGCAACCCGCTGTCAGCCAATCAGATTAGCCAGAATCGGCCAATCACAATCCGCTGTTCGCGGGCCAATCAGAAGTGCAGGATTATGAGCCTGCTGTGGAAACAAAACTATTAGGATTTTAAATTAAAGTGTTTGCTTAGTTTGTAACACCCCTCCCCCCTAGATTCTGTCTGAGGGGTGGGGTGATGTATTCTCGCAGGTAGGCAGGTCATTTCACCTGTCTACCTTATCTCTGTTGCTCCACCAGTCCTTGCCCTGACTCTGGTCTCGGTGGGCTGCTTGCTGCGCTTGTTGGCAAAGATGTTCCACCCTCTCCGTTGGATGACTCAGGGTTGTCATCTCTGCTTCCATTAAGGCTGTCCTCCGGATCCCTTGGATTTGCTGCTGTCGCAGTGCTGCTCTGTGGTGAGGCGATCGTCTGGCCCGGCTCTCCTTCAGAAGGTGAATATCTCTGGGTTGGTTATGCTGATTGCTGGTTTTCACATACTGGGTCGTATGCTAATTCTTCTCTGGTCCCCTCGATTTCCCTCCCCCCCAGGTTTGAGGTTTGGGGTTTGTGACAGGTGTAGATGCCAGCCTGGAGCGCAGTAAATCGATATGTCACTTCCACATTTTTCCATCAGTAGTTTGTAAACGGTAGGAACGTGGACCCGTAAGTTGAGTTATGGTAGCGGGGACCCACAATGGGTCACCGGAAAAGTTTTTTGCGAAGACTGGTTTGCCTACCTTGAAGGTGCAATACCTGCTGCTGGACCCCACGGGCTTTTCGGGTGTGTAGGTAGGGTGCAAGTGGTCAAGATGTGAGCGAAGTCTCCGGCCCATCAGAAGTTCGGCCAGGGTTCTGTTTGTAGTGCTGTTTGGGGTAATATTTTGGAGGAGAAGCATCCAGGTCACCTTGTCATCGATGTCCCCTTGCTCCATCTTTTGTAAAGTTTTCTTTATGAATTGGACCATTCGCTCAGCCCTGCCATTGGCTGCAGGGTGAGCTGGCGATGTCAACGCATGGCTTATCCCCCGCTCTGCCAGGTACTGTTCAAATGCCAGAGCAGTGAATTGGGGGCCATTATCCAAAACTAGGACATCTGGCAACCTGTGCGTAGCGAATAGTCTATTTAGTTTTTTAGTGATGGTTCTGTGGTAGTGCTCTTCATTTTGAGGACCTCCAGCCAGTTGGAGTAGGCATCCACTGCTATAAGAAATGTATGTCCCTTGGTAGGTCCCACAAAATCGATGTGGATACGGGACCATGGACCTCGGGGTGCTTCCCATTCAGTTTGTGGTGCTTTTGGTGGAGATGAACAAGTGTCCTGACACTTGCTGCAAGTGGCCACCCAGGTTTCTATTCGCTTATCTATACCTGGCCACCAAGCGTAGCTCCTTGTTAGTGCCTTGACTCACACGATGCCCGGATGGCCATCATGCAATAGTTTTAGGACTTTATGCTGTAATCTCTCTGGGATGACGACTCTGTCTCCCCACAAGATGCATCCCTTTTGGGAGAAAAGTTCTGTTTGCTGGTTTTTGAACGGCTTGAAAGTGTCGTTTGGTTCATTGTCAGGCCAACCTCTTTCTACCCAGCTGAGGACCCGTGCCAAACAAGGATCCTTCCTTGTTTCTGAGGCGATGTCTTGTGCAGTCAGCGGTGGTGAAGGAAGAGTTTCGATTTGTAGTGTAGCGAGGGTTGGAGCTGGGTCGTCTATGACTTCTGGTAACGGAGAACGGCTCAAAGCGTCAGCGTGGGGAATGGCTTTCCCTGGGCAGTGTAGCAGTTGGTAATCGTATGCGGCTAGAAATTCTGACCAACGTGTCATTCTCGGTGATAAGATGTGGGGAGTTGGTTTGTCTCACGCTAAAATGCCAAGTAACGGTTTGTGGTTGGTAATTATGGAGAAAGATCTTCCATATACATACTCATGGAATTGTTTAATCGTAGACACAATAGCGATAGCCTCTTTATCAAGTTGGCTATAGTTTCTCTCAGTTTTAGATAAAGTTCTTGAAAAGAACGCAATAGGTGCCTCAGTACCGTTTGATAGGATGTGGTTCAGGATGGCTCCTACTCCAAATGGTGAGGCATCGCAGGTGACAGTTAAAGGCAAAGTCTCATTATATTGAATCAATACAGCATCTGAAGTTAACAAGTCCTTCACTTGCTGAAAAGCTCGCTCTTCGCGATGTCCCCAGACCCAGGAAGTCTTCTTATCGAGGAGCCTATGCAGGAGTTCAGCAACAGTCGCCTTCTGGGGCAAGAAGATGTTATAAAAGTTAATGAGTCCCAGGAAGGCTTGGAGGTCTGTTTTATTCCTAGGTCTTGGGGCGTTTTTTATTGCAGTGAGTTTTTTCTCCATAGGGTGAATTCCCTGTTTGTCAAGAAGGTACCCAAGGAATTCAACCCTCTCAGTGCAAAGTTGGCACTTGTCTTTCTTGACCTTCAGGCCAGTGTCTTTAAATTTCTGGAGGACCATTCTGAATCATTTTTCTAGCAGGTTTCTGTTGGGGGCAGCTATTAAGACATCATCGAAGTATGGCACGACCCCTTTTATGCCTTGAAGCAATCTTTCCATCAGACTTTGGAAGATGCCAGGTGCTACACTCACTCCGAATTGGAGTCTATTACACTTGAATGCACCTCTATGCGTGACTATAGTTTGGGCTTCTGCAGTCTCTGCATCTACGGGCAACTGCTGGTACACCTGAGCTAGGTCCAATTTTGCAAATATTTTCCCACCCCCCAGGGAATGAAGAAGATGTTGGACCACAGGTACAGGGTAAGCGCTCTGCTGAAGCGCGTGATTTAGGGTGGCCCAGTAATCCCCACAAAATCTTAAGGATCCATCAGGTTTTATGGGGGTTATAATTGGGGTCTCTCACCAGGCGTGATCGATCGGTTCCAACATGCCTTGGACTATTAATTTGTCCAATTGTTCATCAATCTTTGGCTTGAATGCAAAGGGCAATCGATGAAGCTTAAGGAGAATGGGCGCAACATCAGGGCTGAGATTAAATGATATGGGGGATCCCTTGTACTTGCCTAGCTTCTTGGTGAAAACGTCCTGTAATTCCTGGATGAGGGCCGCTTCCCAGTCATCACTTCCGGTTTGGTTGATGCCCACTAGTTCAATTCCTAGTGGCGCGAACCATTGCAAACCCAGCAAACTGGGCTAATCTCGATCGACGATGGTAAGAGGTAGGGTTGTGGTGTGGTCTTTGAAGGATACTAGGACGTGGCTGGTACCGGCAACTGGAATTCTGTTTCCTTGGTAGTCTTTTAGTATGATTTTTTTGAGTGCTGAGGTCCTGGCAACGAATGTCAGGGATCAGTTGTTTTAAGGTTTTCCAGGAGACCATTGACAGGGACGACCCAGAGTCGACTTCCATAACACATGGTTGATTCTCAATGGTGACCTTCACTCGGATTTTCCTCGCATCAAGGGAGGATGCGTGGCCGATGGTGATGGTTTGATGGGTCTCTTCTTGTCTGGTTGAATTGGCGGGTGCTCAATTTCTATAATATTGGTTCCATTGGTTGTTTAGGCGGTCCCAATTTATTGGTGGAGTGCCTGTTGTATGCCAGAAGTTGTTTTCTCTTCGGATTGGGCTGGACCCTCATCTGCTTCTGCAGACCTTTGCGATGTGGCTCCTCTTTCCACAGGAACGGCAGAGTGCGTCTAGGAACTTGCAGCCTGATCGCGGGTGGTTTCCCCCGCATCCAGCACATTGACTCAAAGGCTTACAATTTCGCTGGTCTCGCTGGTCGCGTTCTGATCTGAGTCTGTTGACCTCCTCTTCCTCGCTTTCTGATGAGGATTCGAGGTCTTCATGGTGGGTGGTCGTTGTGTGCCTCTTGGAGAAAGGCGTAGTGTCACTGGCGAGTTGGCGGTGCGGTGTGTTAGCTCGGCACATTCGAGCGGCTGACTTCCTGGTTGCTTCTGCTGCAGTAGCATTGGCAATGACATCTGCGAGGCCAATGTCTCCCTTTGCCATAATCTTGCTCTGGGTCGTGGGGTCTTTTAGGCCCAGAACAATTCGACCTCTCATTCCTTGAGGCTTGTGAAGCCACACAGGTTTCTAAGGTCAGCGATGAAGTCTCCAACATTTTCGCCTTCCTGCTGGTCCCTCTGGTAAAACTCATGTCTCCTGATGAGTGTTGGCACTGCGGGTGCATAATGAGCCCGTAGGATTGGAGCAAGGTTGTCCCAGTCCATTGTCTTAACTTCTGCTGGTTTCGCAAGTGCTTTTGCCATTTTAAAAATGGTGGGCCCGCAATGGGTCAGAAATACAGCTCGTTTCTTGCCAGGCATAGCATCTTTCAAATTGTTGGTCTCCAGGAACATTGGAACCTGTCCATATACGAGTCCCAGTCTTCATTAGCCCGGTCAAATGGAGCGGGTGATATAGTGCTGCTGGTCATTCTGCCACTTTTGGTGCGCTCTTAGCCACGTGCTCTGTTAACGTTCGGTGAGTGTTCAATCAGCTCTATCGTCTCCGCATCCCACCTTCATCGCCAATGTTAGATCTGGAGCGTGGGCGCAAGGAACGGAGACGAGACATCGAATAGTGACTCCAACACTTTATTAGTGACTTCAGAACAGAGCAGCGCTACTGGGCAGCAGCAGCTTCTTTTATAGAGCTGGCTGCTGTCACAATAACCAATGGTTTGAGTTTGCCACGCTGGTAGCGGCCAATCAGCGGTGACCCGCTGTCAGCCAATCAGATTAGCCAGAATCGGCAATCACAATCTGCTGTTCGTGGGCCAATCAGAAGTGCAGGATTACGAGCCTGCTGTGGAAACAAAACTATTAGGATTTTAAACTAAAGCGTTTGCTTAGTTCGTAACATTTACAGTTCAAAGAAATAGATGCTTATGGTACACCAGGAAGCATTTTGCCTCCTCTCCCATGGAACTATTTAAAAGAGAGACTAGATAGCCATTTTGGAGGGTTGCCATAGTACAGTAATATATTTTGAACCAGATATGGAATTGGAACAAAAGATCTCCAAAATCCTTTCCAGCCCTATATTTGTATGAATTTTATAATTCTATACAACTGTTGCCTGAAATTCAATGATATGGAGTTAATGGCATTTTGCAGGCTACCAATACCACCACTGTCTACCATACAATGATATAATTATCTAAATATGTGCCATTTTTCTGGGTCCTAGAAATACCAAGTAGGTGCTAAGGCTATGGCATTATCTCTCATGCCCTTTGCCACCTTCCCAAACTCACTGCTACCTCCCATCAGTGTAGTTTTAACAGACTGAGAGTATAGATAAAAGGCACTGGTGTCTTTGTAGCTCTGACTATTAAAGAGTATTCCATTGATGTTGTCAAAGTAGCTACTAAGTCTTTTTAAAAGAGTTGGCTAATTAATGGTTGACTAATGGGCCTGTGACAGGTTCTGCACAATCCTAGGACATTGTTATGTTATAAAAATTAAATCACCCATATGAATTAATATCACTCCCTGCCTTCCATATGGAAGAATACTTTTTCAACTCATGTGAGAATAACAATAGGTATTAATAGCTGTGCCTGTAATTGCTACCTATCGTGCTTTCAATAAATTCTGAACACGTCAACAGGAATAATTAATGAAATAAAAATATCATTCTTTCCAGCATGCTGCATTTAAATCAATTTTTCATGATTTCAGTATTCAGTAACCAGCTCAATGGGGATATAAGTATTGGCTTTCACCGAGAAATGGACTTAGATATTTGGCAGCAGTGAAGAAATGTTATCCCATTTCTTTTATTCATTGCTTGGAAAAGTTCTGAATGAGTTTATGAAACTTCAGAAAAACCACAATCTTGGGATATTTTTGTTTAAAAGAAATTGACCTTTTCAGTTATTCTGCTTTCCTGTTTCATCTATTATTTTCTGAGCTATATTTTTCAGAACAAGAACTTTTAGATCTAATAGTCTTTGGGACAGGATGTATACACCTATTACCTGTTTCTTGTTTTCTGTCCATATTTTTCTTAATTTCTCTTCCCTCTCAAAAACCTGTTATTCTCAGCTATGCTTCATTGCAGATTACCTGATAACAATTACAGGATTTCTTTTTGTTCTGTTTTGTTTTTCTTTAACCAAAACAATCTATCAAACTTTGTGCAAAGAAAAAAAAAAAAGGATTCCTTTTCTACATAGGCTCCATAAAGATATTCTTTTCTGATCTATAATACCTATTAATTTATTATGACCAGCATTTAATAAAAAAAATTCAGCTTGATGTTTTAATCCCCTTGTACAGTAAGTGTTGACAAATAGTGCTCAGTCTCTAGTACTGAAGAATTCATAATTTGCTTGATTTTAGTGGATGTAATGCATGAAAATGGCAATTTCTCAATATTATTTGTTTGTTTGTTTGTTTGTTTGTTTGTTTATTTATTAAATGTATATGCCTACCCATCACAAACAAGTAGCTCAGGGTGGCACACAATCATAAAATCAAGTAAAAATAAATTACATTTACAATGTAAAAATAAATAAATAAATGCACACAAGCAGTCAAGAAACCATAATAATTCATGGATATTAACATAATCAGGAAACAGGGCCCTTCATACAATTTCGACTCCAGACCCAAGCACATAACTAGGTCTTCAAGGCCCTACAAAAGACCAATAGGGTCACAGTAATCTTAATCTCTGGAGGGGAAAACTTCCAGAGACCAAGGGCATGCCTCCTAGTCCTCACCAAGCAATTGTCCTTGACTGATGAGTCTCTGAGCATGTCCATCCTGCCAGACTGGATTGGATAGGTAGAAACACTTGGGAAAAGATGGTCCCTCTGATAACCCAGTTCCAAGCACTAAAGGGCTTTAAAGGTGACAATCAGAAACTTGAACTGTACTAGGAAACACGCTGGCAACCAAAGCAGATTAAGAAGCTGTGATGTTACATATACCAAATAACTACCCACGCAGCTGTATTCTGCATTAGGTGAAGTTTCTCAATGATTTTCAAGGGCATCCCAACTACAATAATCCAAACGGTGAGTCACAAGAGCATAAATGATAGTGATCACAGCCTTCTGGTCCAGCACAAAGAGGGAAAAGGTCCTCTTAGCCACAGCCACTACCTGCTGTTCCAGCACAAATGGGCCCCCAGATTGGACATCAATTCTCTCTAAGACAGTACCACCCTGTTCAAGGTGAAAGGTAGAAAAACCTTGATACTGAAAGGCCCAACAACCCAAAACCACTTAGTCTTGCTTGGATTGAGCATTACAAGCCAGGCTCTACAGCCTCCAGGCACTGAAACAGGACATCCAGGACATTGCTCAGTTTACAGACATTCAGTTTTATATCTGAGATGCAGATATAAAACTGGGTATCATCAGATGTGGTGGAAGGTAAACTGGATATTCAAGAAGAAATCAGTGCATTCCAAGGAGCAAAGTTTAGAGAGTTTGTGTGGGAGGAAGAGAGTTAAAGCAGTTTCTCCCTAGGAATTCTCAGAGTATTTTTTTCAATAGTTTAGCTTTAGTTTGGTAAGATTTTCTTCATAAACGAGGAATAATAAAGGAAACTGTTTAGAAGAATCAGTGTGTCTTTCTTGGTTTTTAGAGCTTGACTTCAGCATACTGATAGTACCAAATCATTGGATCACCTTACTGAATGGCCTCATGTAAATGTTAAATAAAAAGGAAAGAGAACCATTCAGCCCCCCTTTAAATTAGGGTTGGATTTCTCCCCCATTAACATTGACTAGAACTGACCCTGGAAGGAGGAGGAGAAACAGTATAGCACAGAACTTTCCATCTCAAACCCCCCAAACCAGTCTAGAAAGATATCATAATTAAGAACTGTGTAGCAGACCTTTCAGAACAGCTCCAAGTTTTTTCTGGAACTCAATCAGGTCAACAACTGGGGAAAGCTGATCTAATAGACCCAGCCTCCCTATGGAGAGGGTTAACACATAAATATGAGAACTATGCAGAAGCAGAATTTACACTATCTAGTAAGGAAGACTTCTGCAGTAATATTTAATGGAAAGACTATTTTTCCAATATTAAATTTTCAGAATTGTGTTTCTGTTAGTAACCGGCTTCAGAAATGTACTTTTATTAACATCTAACAATGAATACCATGGCATACCTAATCAGTGAGGACTGGAGTATTTAAACCAGATGAAATTGAACTCCTTGAAGCTATCACCAAATAGTGCTGACAATGACAGTTAGGACTTAACCTTTCCAACAATCCTGCTAGGAAATCTCAAAGTCTCAAAATTTCAAGCAAGCACTGTCAAACTTCATGCTGACAAGGAATATTGGGAGCTGTAGTGACATCATATCTAAAAGGCACACGGGTGCTTTAACTCTCTGTCTCAGTTGAATTTGTCCTTGTAGATATTTGGCATATATCCACAATAATTTGATCAGAAGAGAGTGTAGTATTGGCATGAGATACTGATAGTACCTGAGAGGAAATAAACTTCACCATGACTTGTGTTTTGATATTAGAACAACTGGTAAACCTATTATGAAGCCTATATATCAATGCTACACTTCATATCACTTCAGTTGTGTTTCTCAAATATTTAGGTCCCATAAGCTTTCCTTTTTTTCAGATGTCTGATTCTTCTCCTTCAATACATAGAAAATCATTAATTTCTCACACTTGACTTCTATGTCAATATTCCATAGTTTCCGTTGAGTTCAGATTATGGGTTTTGAAATGATCTTTAGATTGATTATGTTTGCCTTGAAAATGTCAATAGGTAAAAGTAAAGAGCAACATTTTAAAAAATAGTAAACACTCACATGAGCAATCTACAAATCACAGTTTAATTGTTGAATATTTGCTAAGATTAGCAGTAATGATTGTTTTCTGGAAATTTATTTACTCTGCAGTTTGGGTCACCAGTGACAGAAATCAGCTTTATGGTCAGATTTCAATTTTTTTCAGTTCAGATCTTTGAAAATGTGTTGAACCATTAATATGTCTTAAAAAGTTTAAGTTTGGTTGTGAAGCAAGAAAGAGAGATATAAGGAGGTTTGTTTTTAAAATAAAGAATGTAACAATAATGTTTTTAAAATATTGTTTTTTTTAAAATAACACCATCTCCAATAAACCTGCCTCTCCCTCTTGATCTGGCATTGAGTCCTACTGAATTCAATAGAACTTAACCCTGATCAGACGGGCTTATACTGCAGCACTGATTTCTTATGACCCTTTTTTTTCTGAGAAATCAGCAGCTGTTCTGTTCTGCCATGTTCACAAATTTAATTCATATTGAAAAGTCAGTGCAACTGCATCTCATCTGTGTTATATATGTAAGTAAAAATGCCTTAATGATGAGTTACTCCTCGTTCAACATGGAAATGAAATTGTCTCGGTTGAGGGAAAAAATATGTCTCAGAAAGTTCTCTCTTGGTTTATAAAATCTGTCTTCTGCCTTCAGATTATTTGATTATTCCTGGTTATTTAAGTTTTCAGAATCAGGATCAGCAGAAACCTTGAAAATGTGACAATACCATCAATTTCCACCCCCCACCCCCCAATTTTTTTTCAAAAACACAAAGAAGTTCTCTGTCTGAATAATAATAAAAATATCAAATTATTATAAGATATGATTGATTAAAGCTGATTTAATATATACAAAGAAGTAAACAGTCTTACTTGGGGAAATCAGATTATCTAGCAAATAGTTGCTGGAAATGTTACTATGGAAAAAGAACTAGGTTCCTGAACAAATGTCTACCAAATACCTGAAACAAGTTTTGTATGCTAGTCAGCCTGATGATAAATGAACCACATATAGAATTTCATTTTATATTCCATGACAAAATGCCGTTAGGAATGAAATTGTCTGAGTTCATGGAAGATGCACAATTCCAAATTCATACTAACAAAATTCAATTGCTGTGCTCACATAGCATGCCACAACCAGGTGACTGGATCATATTATGGCTTGATGTAAGATTAGGTTCATACAAATACTAAGACATTGGCTTGATTCACACAACATGTTAAACTCCCAAATGCCATTTTAACTTGTTTCACAAAGCTGACCATGACATTATACATTCTAAACAGTTTTATTCTATCCTGTAGCAAAACAAAAACAAAAACATAACACTGTAGTGTTGGAGTTTTCTGGATTCTTCCATCTATCTTTCATCTGCCCACTATTCACCCGTATCAAAAACTTTCCGAAGTATTCCCCCTTGGTGGTGAAGGTGATGGTCCCCTTGGTTCAGATGCAGCTGTATGAATAGTGCCTCTGGTTGCCTCTTTCTCCTGTAATATATGGCTCTGTGGATAATATATTGTTAGATTTTTTTTTTTTTCCTCAAGGATGGCAAAGAGAAATGATTGAGGCTGCTGCACTCTTGAAATGTGCAACCTGCCTCGCCTCTTTTAAACGGCAGTGGAATAATGTCCTCTAAATTATATTCCCTTCAGTTATAGTGGTAAAGCTCATGCATTTCATACATCAAGAGATCTTGTGGAGCTTCCCTTGAGATTTTGTGATAGACTGTTGCATATCGAGGCGCATCTCTCTCCAGGAAATAATGACCCTGGCCATGGTAAAATATTTTATCAGTGCAGCATTATCTCAAGATAATGGCACTATTAATGCTTGTCACTGCTGTATGCTTCCTGTAATTTGGTTTGCTTTTTTTACTGCTGTTCAGCACTCTGCAGAATCGCTTGGAGTTATCACAGTCTTCCACAGTTGGGACTATTCTCTGTTCCAGGATGCACTGTATAAACCTTCACACTGACAATGGCTTGTGGCATTTCTAAGCAAGTTCTCCCTCCTTTTTGCCTCAGAACTTAGGTTTTGTTTTGGATATTTTTTTTAATGTATTTTTTTAATGTATCATCCAAACTGTATTTCCTAGATTTTTATTGTATACATGCTGTTTTCTTCCTTTATTGTTCATCTGATTGCACTGGCAGCTACTGAGAAAAAAAACATAAAGCAATATCTATTTAAAACAGTTAAGATAAGTTAAAAGCCTTTTTGAAAAGATGTATGTTAGCATTTTTTTTTAAAGGGGACAAAGAAGTGAAGCAATACCAAGAGAGAACTTACTGAGGCAGATTTTTTTTCTCCTCAGTTGAGACAGTTTCATTTCCAAATTGAACAGAGGGAGCCAGTTTGGTCCAGCGGTTAAGGCACCAGACTAGAAAAAGTAAGACTGTAAGTTCTAGTCCCATCTTAGCCATAAAGCAGCTGGGTAACCAGGCCAGCGCTTTCTCTCAACCCAATTCACCTCACAGGGTTGTTGTTGTGGGGAAAATAGGAGAAGGAAGGTAGATGTATTCACTACCTTAAGATATTAGTAAAAAAACAAAAACAAATGAAATATTGGAAATACTTAAGTAGCTAATTCATAACAATACAACACAAGCCAAGAACTAATTGGAACCACATGGGAAGAGGCCTGGTTTCAATCAAATAATGACACAACTGGATTTTTTTCAAAAATTAAACAGTGATGTAATTGTTATGAGAATAGAACATGAACATTTATGTACAATGGATTGTCTCATTAAATTTATTGGAGTTTGTTTAAATATTTCCTTTGTTTTAATAAAAATATTTTGTTTCTTTACTAATAACAGAAAACAAGCCCATCTTTTTAATAAGCCAAAATATATTTTCTAATAGAATATTGAGTGAAAAACTGTTCCATAAGTACTTAACGGCTGGAGAGCAGACAAAGGAGTGATATAAGTATGTGTACTTGCACCTTGATTCTTTCCCATAAAGTTAAGAGGCCAAATGGCAGCGGCAGCTGTTCTGGGGAATTTTTTTGCTCATTAGTCTTGTCCACATACACTAGCATTTCTCCTTCCATTGGCAGCAGCTTTCTAACAGTTTCAGGAGGGCCTCTTTTTAACAAATGATGCCAGAGTTTGAACCTTGGACCTTCTTTATTCAAGTCATATGCCCTGCTAATCAGCAAGTCCTGCAATGTTATTAAATTTTAGACTAATACTGCCAAAACAAGTGTAGTATCTGCACATGAGTGGCATTTAACAGAGGTCAGTTCAAGTAAATTCATCAACTGCTTAATTCTGGCATGTGTGTACAAATTCTCTGAAGTAAAATTCAGAGAATGGGAGACTTGCAAAGACATCAAGTCAATTAAAGAGATGCACTTTAAAAAGGACATGCAGCCACCATTAAAACTTTTTTGAGCTCCCCATCCAGCCCCCATGAATACCACTGATTAGTTGGATTGTGCACTGGTCTCTTATTTCCAATATTTCTCTGCATATTAAGCACATCCTCAGATTGCTACTTTGTATGGGCTCTGCTGTGCAATTAATGTCCCATGTATGTATGGCAAGATACAGTCCTCCAAGAATCATGATGTTAACATATACAGTATATTTGTCTACGTATGTCTGTATTAGTTACATGTCCCTTTAGAGGCATCAATCAAACTACATGCATTTCTTATTTATCTTTGCAATGATTTTTTAAAGTTGCTTAAACAATGAGAAGCTGAAGCTAAGGATAGTATATTCCCTAAATCCAGTGAGTAAATTTTCATCTGACATTAGACTTGTACTTGACATTTCATAGTTTGATTTGAAAGTTCTTGGGTGCATAATGTAAACATAATTATGTTCTCTTGACTTGATTCTTTCTGTCTTAAATTGTAAAGAAAAAAATTTGGTTTTGCATTGGCATTATTGTCATTGAATGAATTTTATTCAATTAAGTAAGGCAGAAAAATTCAAAGAGACATATGTAAAGACATTTTCACCAAAGCTTACAAATATTAAATAAAAATTCTGCAACACATTGTAAATAGAAAGTAGATAGAAACGAAAATATGTTAAGGCATGCATGTACACTCACACCCTTACACACACACACACACACACACACACACACACACACACACACAAGGATATTAAATGCTTGTAGAAAATCACTATTATACCATCACTATGCTGCAATCTTGTAATCATTTTTTCTAGCTTGCATCCAGGAACAATCAGAAGTAACAAAAATTTTATTATACACTATATAAATAGATAAATAGATGAATGTAATGATAGCGACAACATAAGATTAAATGCAGTAGAATAGAAATTAGGTCCCATATATATTAGACAATAGCTATGCAAGATGGACTATAGCCGTGATTGCGAGCCTATGGTATGTGTGCTAGAAGTGGCATGCAGAGCATGAAAGAGCCCCACTGTGCATGTGCGCTTGCCCGCTGCCAGCCAGCTGATTGTCGGGTATCTGCCGCTCATGCGTCGTGGAGACACGCACATGGGAGACGTGCATGCATGCGCGGAGGCATGTGGCATGTGGTTTGCATGAGCATGTGCAGAGGCATCGGGTGCAGGGGGGTCTCACGCACATGTGCAGGGAGGGTGGAGGAGTCACATGTGCATTGCATCATGGGTGCAGGCATGCGAGGGTACTTTTGGCAGGTTCACCATCATGGGACTATAGAAATCAGGAACTTTACAAGGAGGCATAGCAGATAAATGTTAATGAATTGTAAAATAATATCATCACAAAAGCCAAATGTATGTATGTATGTATGTATGTATGTATGTATGTATGTATGTATGTATGTATATACACACATTCAATGAATACACACACATACACAGTACAAAAGCTATGAGTGGTGCAAAGAGTCATGGAAAGATACATGCTCAGCATTACAAGAAAGCTAGAAAGACCTTCACATGGATTAGAGAACAAATAAAAGTATATATATCCTCAAGAGAGTAAAAGAATTGGAATGGAAATGGGCTGGTCACATAGTAAGAAGAACTGATGGCAAGTGGACCAAAGCAGTCATAGAATAGATCCCACTTGATAAAAAGTATCAATGAAAGAGACTTAAAATAAGATGGATCTATGACATCAGAAGTATTTTGGTATTCCTCCTCCTCCCCCCTCCCCCTCTTCCCTTTTATCCTCATTGAGATCTGTCACATTAATCCTTCTTATGAAAATAGTTGCACTTTCTGGTAAATTATTATCAAAATCAAGCAGGCAAAAGAACAAAATTAATTTGATAGACATTTGAACTGGACAAAAAAAGCTATTAAAAGGGAGTAGATGTCAGGGGGGAAAAACTGTCAACCTTAATTCAGCCCCACAAATATGATTGAGTTCACAGAAATTGAAACTGAGCAACAAACATTAAAAATCTCAGACACTGGATTTTTACAAGTCATTTACCTTTATGTTTATGAATACACTAGCTTTGCATATTCATTGAAAGCTTTAGTGAGTTCTTACAAAAAAGTGAAGCAAAAAAAAAAACACCTCACTCATCATTATGTTTTACAGAAGTAAAAAGAATCACTTTCCTGCAACCTGACAATCTTCATCACATAATCATTTTGGATACACAACCAGCAATGGTTGGAATGCAGATGGAATTAATCTGTAAAGGTTTCAACACATAAACTGCTTTAAAATTATCTTCCCTCTTCATTTTTAGGAAACGAATCTTTACTCAGTTGATGTACTACCTGGCCATGGTTATGAACTACTTTGAAAATATATGCAAAATAAATAAATAAAACAAACAACAACAATAATAATAACAACAACAAAATAGAAGGTGAGTAACCTTTTGGTGCTTGTGGGATACATTTCATAAAATCATTATGTAAAAAGCTGAAGGCTATAAAGGATATTATAATAATATGAAGATATAAGCAGGGTAACATTTTGAAATATTCCAGAATTTTGAAGTTTCTTTTAAAGTAAATAAATGCATTAAATCTATTGGAGGAACACCATATTTATGTCATGGGCTCAAACCCACAGACAAGTGCAATACAGTTATTTGAATGGTGTAGATTTGGTTAAACATAACAAATGGAATGAGACACATAAAGAGATAGAGTCCTACACATGTATTTTAGATAAAAAAATATTTGAACTAGCATGAATATTAATCCTTCTTCAGTTGCACTATGATTCTTTTACCTTGGAATTCCAAATATATATTTCTTCCCAAAAATTGAAACAAGCAGAAATGGAGATTGTTTCCAGTGTACATCAGGAAAGGGAAAAGTTGATCAAGAAACATAAATCAAAAATCACTTTGGATGCATAGGCCCAATTGAATGTTTTTGTTAATGGTTGGAAATCCACATGTAATTCTAAAACATAAAAGGTTCTGCATTATGTTTTATGAATGAGACCAAATACATGCAGTATGAAGTTGTGAACAGAATATAATTACCTATCCCTGAAGCTTTATTTGAGATTTTTACCCACTGAATTCCTATAATTTCAAAGATAACTGTTTTGCATTTTCAGCCATGTTTTACCTCTCAACAGTCATTACTGCTTATTAAAAACATTTGATATTAGAATAAAAAGGTTTTAATGCAGAGAAACAAAATAAAAAAATTAAATACAAACTAAAAAAGAGATTTTTTTTTTAAAAAAAATCCAAGTTTGGAATTACTAGTTGTTTTAAGATAACATAATTTATAATTTTTTAGATAAGATAACATTCAGTTTTGAACATATAAAGCAGTGTTTTTAAAAATTTGTCAGCTTTAAGACTTCAACTGCTGACTGAGCAATTGTCCAATACACTAATATATAACAGTATTGGTTGTAGTTTCCATTATGTTGATATTTGCCAGTTCACAAGCAAAGAGTGAACATATCCCATTGCTCCCAGATGTTAAATCCTTGGTATCATTTTCTGACTATATAAAAAAGTGTTGCTACCATCCTCAATAAATACAATGTTCTTCACACATTCATAAATTCTGCATTCAACATGACATTGACATCTTTTTAAAAAATTATCCTCTCATGAACATATGAAGAAATGTATGAATGCAACAATAGTGAGACAATCTCATATCATACATGTGACTAGCCCCTTGATCAGTTTATCTTTGAAGGATTATATATGACAGCAAATATTTTCTGAACATTTTTCATGTTGAAGAATCTTGAATACTTTTGCATGTTCCATCAGATCCATCAGGAGGGGCATTTTATCTACCAAGCAATGTCATCTTTTCTACCAACCTGCCCTTCCTTTGAGATTTCATTTCCCCAGAACCTACACTGGCGTCTACCTTCTAGGATAGCTAAATGAATGAATGATTGAATGAATGAATAGATTTTCAACTATCATTATTATTTAAACATTTTAATGTTTAAAATGTTCAAATTCCATCTGCTGCTTATTACTCTTTTTCCTAGAATAAGCACCATTAATCCCTTCCAATATTTTTCTATATCCCAAATCCATTAAACATGCTCAATCCTTTTGAAAGTTTTTTTTTTCCATGTGATTGTCCTTTGCTGGTATTATTTTTGTTGCTCTTATTTCTGCAATTTTATCTTCCTAAGCCTTCTGATACCTTGATAGGACCCACCCATGGAAATGAGGAAAATGTTAGCATAAAGTTAGAGGATGTATGAGGCTGTGTCTTGCAGTTATTTTTCTCAAATGCTTATTTTTAGTCTTCGCAATAGCAAGATTTTAGGAATTCTACACATTTAACATTAAAACATGGTTCATGTTTTAAATATTATTAAACCAATGGCTGCATTCTTAGACCTGTTTTCCTGTGTTGACTCACTATTGTATAAGACAATACCAAGCTGAAGAAGAATCAGCAGCCACAGATAATATGCATTGTATCACATTTGTATTTTATGCAAAGGGATACAGCAGGAATGGAACATCAAGAAATATCCCAAAGCAAATATCCCAATTTAGGCATTGTCATGATGTGCTAATTTGAAATTAAAGGAGGTTTAATTTAAAATTAAACTAAATTTCTCCAAGTTGGTGTCTATGACATAAAAATAAATTATACTGAGTAAACAGATATAGGGTTGCATTTTTAAGTATCAACTTTATTCTAATAGACTTGCTTAATGTTATATAGAATATACATGCACACAACTGGAGTGTTCAATTCCAAAAATATTATTTGTATTTTTATAATTTTTATACTACCAGCAAACTATTAGTGGTTTAGAATGGGAAGAGAAAATATTTGGGAACAAGCCATTTTCATTTTTAACATTAATCTTCAAGCCATCATGGGATTCTGCTTGTAATCACATGACTCAAATGCCCAAAATGAAGCCAATATGAAAGGACAAAGGTTGCATTGTGACCAGAAGTTGTGGGTGCTGCAACACTGGAGGTTTTTAAGAAGAGATTAAACAATCATTTGTCTGAAATGGTATAGGGCAGTGGTTGCCAACCAGTGGGCTACAGCCCACTGGTGGTGATCCATGAGAAAATTTTGGTGGTCCACAGAGAAATGTCACCCCCAAAGCAGCCCCCAAAGCAATTAATCTAGGCTGTGCAGAAACACAAGGCTGCACTGCCACATGGCCAGCGGGAACACAAGACTTGTGTTGCACTCTGAAAAACACAAGGTAGTGAGGAGTGGGGGGAAAGGGCAGAGGGGGGGAACTTGCTTCACTTGCCCCATGCCTCACCTGGCCACCAGGCTGCTTCTTTTTGTTGTTTCTTTTTCTGCTTTTGACTGCATGCAAGGAAAGCAGCAAAAGTCTTTCTTTCCCCCAAACTCCACCAGAAATGAATCTTTGGCACCCTGCAAGAGGCTGCCCTAGCAAATACTTATTTCTGGTGGAGTTTGGGGGAGAGAAAGAAAGACTTCTGTTGCTTCTGCTGCTTTCCTTGCATGAAAACAAAGTCTCTCCCTCTCTCCTCTCCCTCCCTCCCTCTCTCACTCTCTCTCCCTCTTCCTCCCCCCCTCTCTCTCTCTTAGAACGGAGCTGGAGATGGTATCCTGCAATCCCAAATAATGATCAATCTGTAAGGGTGGGGAATTTTCCTGCACCAGAAGCCAGAAAGGAAATGACAGAAAATAAAAGAGGAGGGATTGTGCCCTAAAAAAAAAAGGGAGGAGAAAGGACATCAAAGTGAGTGGGGGAATGACTCCCCAAGGAAGAAGGCAAGCTTGGAGCAGCAGAGATAGAAAGCTGGTAAACCCAGCTCTTATCAGCAGCTACCCATGAGGGACGAGGTGAGGGAATAAGGAAAAATGACCATGCAAACTGCCCGGGCAGTGTGTTGC
Organism: Hydrophis major; assembly: GCA_033807585.1. Classification (NCBI taxonomy): domain Eukaryota; kingdom Metazoa; phylum Chordata; class Lepidosauria; order Squamata; family Elapidae; genus Hydrophis; species Hydrophis major. Next base: position 71,400,844 of record CM066328.1, on the reverse strand, counting down.
AGCTGCTGGACAGGTGGGCAAAGTTCTACTCACTGCTGCTGCTTTTTTGCTTTTGTTTCCAGAGAGCACCGCCACTGCCACTGAATAGCCCAGTGCTTGCTCTACCACTGCACCTGTATTGATCTGGTCTCACACACACATGCACACACATGCTCTGCCACTCAGCCCAAGTAAAGGATCTACTCCAAATGCCCACCCTTGCGTCAACAAAGAAGTCATTCCTGGTTCAGCTGGAGAAACTGCTTTGTGGCTTTTCTCTCCCTCTTTCTTTCTCCGTTCCCCGCCTCATCCCATGGAAGGGCTCATGCAGCCATGGAGTGGACTGGTGGCCTCTTCAATGGGATTACAACTTCAAGGGGGGGCATCAATGACCCGGGAAGGTTTTTTAGGGTTTCGCTTTCCAATTCTCTGGTAGCAAGCCTGGCAGCTATATGTATCCCAAGAACATGTCTTCCTCCTCTCTAAATCTGAAAAGGCAGGGGTTCCAAGCTGGGAAAATCAGTGTTTAAGTGAATTTCAGAAGTCTGACTATATCGACCATCATCCAGATCAGGGGTCTCCAACCTTGGCAACTTTAAGCCTTCAACTCCCAGAATTCCCCAGCCAGCTTTATTAGTGATCCACGCTGTTAAGCCTGTGTTCCCCAACCAGGGTTAAGGAGACAAGCTAAACAGAATGTGCAGCGTTAGTCAGATAGGCACACAGATAAATGAGTGAAATAAGTTTGTATGTTTGTTAACATACAGTAAAAATAACAGATATGCTTGTGCTATAAAAATATAGTTTATTCCATTTAGAGATTATAGCATAGTCAAAATAACAGTCCATTATTCATGCATCGTTTTAGTCAGTCCATTCAAGGATATTCAATTAGCAAAGTCTGTGTAGAATATCCAATGTCAGTTCACTTACAAATCAACAGTCCTTTCTCTCTCCCGTTCGAGTAAGGAAAAAACGCAGTCTTCATCCAGTAATTAGGGATCATCAAGCCAGAGAGAACAAGCTGCCGTGCCTTGCTTCTTTTATGGTGCTTTCACAACCACTCCCTTAATTATATTCTTACAGTTAAAGTTGCAGACACTTTAACTAATAAACCATGATTACATATTTATTATTTTACCTAAACCAGTTAGGATAAACAATGTTATCCCTAACACACGCAATTTAAAATTATGAGTTTGGTAGTCCCTGAGGTCCAAAAGGTTGGCAACTCCTGGTATAGGGTTCCCTGCTTGATCAGAGACTTGCACTAGAATTATCATCATCATTATTATTACAGAGACTTCCACTAATTATCTCTAATGATCTAAGTGCCAGAGCCCACTGTAACAATATTACCAAAATAGCATTAAGAGTTGTTAACCTAATCTTGCGTAATTTCTTCTCTGGTAATATTGTATTGCTAACTAGAGCATACAAAACATTTGCTAGACCAATTCTAGAATACAGCTCATCTGTCTGGAACCCACTCTGCATATTGGACATTAATACAATTGAGAGAATCCAGAGATATTTCACAAGAAGAGTCCTCCACTCTTATGCTTGCAACAGAACACCTTATACCACAAGACTTGAAATTTTAGGCTTAGAAAATGTAGAACTATGCTGCCTTTGGTCTGACCTAAGCATCACAAAATTATCTGCTACAATGTCCTGCCTGTCAATGACTACTTCAACTTCAGTCACAACAATACACGAGCACAAAATAGTTACAAACTTAAGGTAAACCACTCCAAACTTGATTGTAGAAAATACAATTTCAGCAACAGAGTTGTCAATGCCTGGAATGCACTACCTGACTCTGTGGTTTCTTCCCCAAACTTTAATCTTAGACTGTCTACTGTTGACCTCACCCCATTCCTAACAGTCTGTAAGGGGTATGCATAAGTGCACCAATGTGCCTACCGTCCCTGCCTCATGTCTCCCCTTTATTGATGCCTATTATACTGATATAATCATAATCATGTTCTAATTATATTTGTTATACAATACATGCTTGACAATAAATATAAATAAATAAATAGAAGACTTCAAAGGCCTTTCCAACTCTGTTATTCTGTTATTCTGAAAGGAAATATATTTTGTCAGTCGAACTCTCTCACACCCAGACATCTATAGTCCAATACTTTGAAATCAAATTCTTGACATTCAAAACTTTGGCATCAAATTATTGGCAGCATGATTCCCCCCCCCTTTTTTTTTTTGCATTATTAGCAATATTGGCAATATTTTAATTTAAGCAAATCCAATCTACTAATCTGGTTTCTAATGTAAAGTGGTTTGTTCCAAATTAATCAGGAAGAATTAGTCATGTTGAGTGGAAATTATAGGAACTGAAATTTGGCATAATCTGACAGCATTATGCTGAAAAAAAATCTATGATCAGTATAATGCTTTGTTCTTTGATGGTATCCATTTTAATTTGTTATTACATCAGTCTATTGTAGATAACTTAATATTACCAGCTTGGTTTAGAATCTAACATTAATAATGAGACAATAAAATCACCAGCCAACTCTGAATTAATGCTTTCACAAGTAAGAGAATATTGCTTTTGTCACCTCTCTGAATCTTTGTGCTGACTTTCTATATTGCTTCTTTTGTCAACTTGTTGGCCTTAATAAATCATTGTTCTTGACCTCTTAATTACAAATCCCTGGAGTGTCAAGATATACTTTGGTCCTCTGTGGCAGGCCAATTGGCTCCTACTATCTTAATGATGCATCCTGCTTTGTTCACAGTTTGATTCTTTAGAAGTCTGCATTATCATAAATTCTTGACAGCTGGAATGTGTTTATCATTTGATGTCCAAACTCCACTGGAGTCCACAAGGATATTTTAAATCCCTCTATCACTGTTTTGTCCCCTTGTACATTAAATATTAGGATTGACAAAATCATAGTGTAGAAGTGGAAAACATGTTTTTCATATTGTCCCATGGAATTAGTTACAATATGCATTAAAAGTGTTCTAGAAAAATATTAACTAGAACTGATATTCTCCACAATACAAAATACAAATACAAACAAACAAACTAGCAAGAACATAGAGAACTGGCATTGAACTTCATCAGTCTATCAATGTTTTCCCTACAGCTGACTGAGGAGGAGGAGGAGGAGGAGGAGGACTCTGCCATTTCTAAAATGCGATATGAAAATATCCAAAGTGTTGTGAATGAATAAATTTGTAAAAAAGTTATCTAGAGCTTGAAATCAAGTGCAGGGTTCTGGCCCTGCACTTCTGATTGGCTGTTAAATGGCGAGATCAGATTGGTCTGTTCAGGAGAGTCTGATTGGCCATTAACGAGCCATTCTCATTGGTCAACGGAGCTAGCACTCCCAGGTTTTCATTGGTTGAATAGTTAATAAGTTGCCTATATAAGGAAGGCTATAGCAGCCATCCAGTTTGAGCTGTCACACCATGTAAATAAAGAGTTGAAGTTCATTGTTTCACCGGCTCGTCTCCATTCTTCGCACCCATGCTCCACACTTAACACTGGCGACGAGGATGGGATGTGGAGACATCAGAGCTGACTGAACAACGGAAAAGATAACCGAGCACGTGGCTGAAAACGCACAATGGCGGAACCATGTCCGGCGGCGTCATACCACCCACTCCATTCGACCCGGCGCAAGAAGACTCGGAGTCCTACATGGATCGTTTCCAAATGTTCTTGGAAGCCAATAATTTGAAGGATGCCACAACCGGGAAGAAACGGGCGGTATTCCTAATGCATTGTGGGCCGACCGTATTCAAGATGGCCGAGGCACTAGCAAAACTGGCTGAAGTGAAGGCTATGGACTGGGACGTCCTCGAATCCCTACTGAGGGCCCACTATGCACCGACCGTACCAACGCTCGTAAGGCGGCATGAGTTCTACCAAAGAAACCAGCGGAAAGGAGAGAGCGTTGCCGATTTCGTTGCGGACCTCCGAAACTTGGGAGGCCTCTGCGGGTTCGCCAACCTGGAAGAGGCTTTGAGAGACCGAATAGTTCTGGGATTAGATGCGCTAAACGTGCAGAGCAAGCTGATGGTGAAAGGCGACATTAGCCTTGCCGATGCCATCACTGATGCTACTGCAGCAGAAGCAACCAGGAAGTCGGCTGCCCAACTGTGCCGCAACCGCGCTCCGGTACACCAACCGACCGGTGACATTTCACCTAAGTCAGAAGGACAGCTTTTGACGGCCCACCGCAAAGACTTCTCTTCGTCGTCAGACAGCGACGAAGAAGAGGTCCATCGACTGCGGTCCGATCGGGACCATTACTCGAAGTCCCAACACCCATGCGCTGGCTGTGGGGCCAACCATTCCTGGTCCGAATGCAAATTCCGCGACACACTCTGCCATGAGTGCGGGAAACAAAGCCATATCAGACAGGTCTGTAGAAGCCTCCTAGGACCCAGCCAGACCTTGAAGGGGGCTAAATTTTGCCAATCGACAGTAAACCGTCCTGTAAGGCGAGAACCAGTAAACCACTCCTACAGAAACCGAACTATAAATCGTCCAACGAAGCGAGAAGAGGCTCACCAAACTATCACTATCGGTCACGCCTCTTCATTGGATGACAAGAAAATCTGAATTAAAGTGGCCATCGAAAATCAGCCCTGCCAAATGGAAGTCAACTCGGGATCGTCTCTCTCGATGGTTTCCTGGAAGACCCTCAAGCAACTCATCCCCATGATCCAGCGCCAAGACCTCCGTTCCCAAAGACTCATACTTTTTTTTTTTTTTGAAACAAATTTTTATTAATTTTAAAGATAAAACAACACATCATTAACCATTAAATACATAAACACATAAAACCTCTTAACATTGTAAATCCTTACAAGTCAAACAAAACATTATTTTTATACAGCATAATTCCAATTTATCCCATCTCCATATGGACACACAAACATCTTTCAGCAAGTTTCTCATTTTTTCTCTTTACTCCTATTCAATTTCATTTCTCTTCCATATTTATCCATTTTATAGTCATCATATTCTTTTCTTTCTGGCTTGTATAAATTATTCTCGTCTAACATTCCTCCAAGGTTTTATTAATTCTTTCCTTTTTTTTTTTTTATAAAAAACAAATTTTGTTAGTTTTACCATAAGCACAGTACACAAACATACAAACACAAAACATTAACAAAACTAAAAGATCTTTTCTGAAGGTTGTCTGTTCCCGGGTTAAAACTCTTTACACAGACACAAATTCAAACATCATATTCAACCCATATCTCCTTCCAAACCTTATTATCATTTTCTTTTATATATATATATATAAAAACCATTTTTATCAGTTTTATAAAAAATGCACAAAAAATCAAGGCATAACAGCTTATAAATTCTTTTCTAAGAAAAAATAATAATAATAGACCAATAAAGCATAACATTTCCAGATTATAATATCAATATTTCATATAATATTAACTTCATATCTTGTCCCTACTTCTCTTTTCCATCCAAATTATTTATTAATTAAAATTTTATTGCCTTTTATCAATACACAAAATCCAAAAAAAAAAAAGCATATATATCCTTCCATATCTTATTACCATTTTCAATAACATTCTTTGTCTGTTCTATTTCCAATTATCCATTCATCTTTTTTTTCTTTTACTATACTTCTCCTGTACACCAATTGGAGTAACATCTATAACTCATTACCCTAACTTAGAAATACTACATATAGCAATCTTTCTTGGGATTCTGTTTAAAAAAAAAAAAAAATTCTAAAATTACATAATAAATTTTATATTCTAAATATACATATAAAAACACACTCTTATATACCCTCCAGAATCCCTCTTTTAATCTCAATTAAATTCACCCATTATCTCTAAATAAACTTTTTTTCCTTAGGTTTTGCTTCCCCACATTAAGGCTTCTCCTCCCCCCCTTTCTCTCTTGCTTATTCTTCTCCTTGCCCTTTCTACCCCTTTGTTTTTTCTCTTCGCTTTTCTTGCTCCTTTTCCTTTGCTTTCTAACCTTGCCTCCATCTTTTCGCTCATTTTTCTCTCTTTTGGTTGTTTTTATAATTCTTAAAATCCCCTTTTTCTTATCCTTTTTGTCCTCCTTTCCAGAAGGGACCCATTGTTCATCAAAGATGGCTTCTTCTGCCTCTTCTTCCTTGTCCCAGTCCTTCTGCTGCGTAATCAACTTTTCAAAAGAACATAACGCCATTTCTAAGAATTGAAACAAAGTGCCCAAAGTATCTTCTTTTTTATATTTTTGATATTCAATCTCTAGTTCATCCACAGACGATGCCATTATGAAAAGGGAAACTTTTTCCAAAACAACCACAAGAATTTTTAATCAAAGACAATCAAAAGCAACTAAAAAAAGAAAAAAAGTTCCAAAAGTTAATACTTTTCTTCCTTCTTCTCTTTCTCTTTCTGAATTAATTTTTAATCAAAGAGGTCCAATTACCATATATCTTCTTTTGGGATCCACAAAGACATTCTAATCAATCTCCTCCTTTTTCAGCTTCTGCTCCAATTTTTTTTTTCTCCCTTCCCACTTGCAATGAGAATTTTAATAATCAAAAATCCATACCTCCAGCAGAGATTTTCCAATTTCTCACATTTTTCAATGTCCAAAAATCCCTTTGTCTCTTATCTTAGCTTTCAAAACAATCCACTTTCAATGTCTAATATATCCAAATATTTCTGCTTTTTCCGTGGGGTGGGAGAGTAAAAAAAAAAAAAAAAAATTCCCTTTAACAGCTTCTCCGCCGCTTTTCGCTCTTCTTAGGGATACAATGTATCCTCCAGCAACAAACAGCTCAATTCCAGGCAATTTAAAAGGTGTTACTTGACCCGGCTCAGACAGAACTTTCACTCTTCACACTTCCTCCAGCACAGTTCTTACCCGGTTGCTGGCTTCTTCGTGGCGGCCATTGCTGACCGCCGCTCCACCGCCTTGGGAAAAAGGGGTTTTCCCGGAGAAAGGGGGGGTCTGCGATGCCCCCACCTCCCTTTCCGACTCCCCTCTATCTTCAGCTGTCCCTACAGGGCAGCCATATCCCCCTGACCCATCTGGATCGGGGGTACCTCGACGGCTAGCCCAGCAGGAATCGCGAGCTGTCGCGAATTCCTGCTGCCCCGAAGCCACGCAAACCGGAAGTTCCCAAAGACTCATACTTAAAGACTATCAGGGAATAGGATTCCAGTCATAGGATCCAGTCGAGTCCGGGTCTCGTTCAAAAACCGCACAGCTTACTTACCCCTAACTGTGATCGACAAGGACCGGCCTAGCCTGTTAGGCCTCCAATGGTTCATGCCACTCGGCATTGAAGTGGCAGGCATTAACCGAATCGGCAGCAGTGACTGGGAGGAGGACCTCGTCCATGAATTCAGGGACGTCTTTGCAGAAAAGCTAGGTGAGTACAAGGGGACCCCGATATCATTTAGCCTTAATCCAAAAATAGCTCCCATCCGCCTGTAGCCTCGTCGAGTTCCATTTGCCCTAAAACTGAAAATCAACAAACAGCTTGATAAGTTAATAGCCCAGGGAGTGTTAGAGCCAACCGATCACTCTCCCTGGGAGACCCCAATCATGACACCCATTAAGCCGGATGGTTCGATTAGAATTTGTGGGGACTACCGAGCCACCCTGAACCATGCCCTGCAGCAAAACACATATCTGTTGCCGGTGGTGCAACACCTCCTCCATTCCCTGGGGGGCGGAAAAGTCTGCGCTAAACTAGACTTAGCTCAGGCATATCAGCAACTGCTGGTTGATGAAAAAACGGCACAGGCACAGACGATCGTGATGCACCGAGGTGCCTTTAAACGTACACGGCTCCAATTCGGAGTGAGTGTAGCCCCGGGGAGCTTTCAGAGCCTGATGGAAAGTCTATTACAAGGGATTAAAGGCGTTGTCCCCTACTTTGACGATGTGTTAATTGCTGCCCCTACTTCAAAAATTTTACGGGATCGTTTAAGATTGGTTCTCCAGAAATTCAAAGACGCAGGCCTTAAAGTGAAGAAAAATAAGTATAAGCTGTGTACAGATCGTGTCAAATTTTTAGGGTATCTAATTGACAGTCAGGGTAATCACCCTACCGATAGCAAATTGAGAGCAATAAAAAATGCTCCCACACCCCGGAATAAGGCCGACCTCCAGGCGTTTCTAGGCCTTATCAATTTTTATAACGTATTCCTGCCGCACAAGGTGACTGTCACTGAACCTTTACATCGTTTACTGGACAAAAAAGCACTTTGGATATGGGGTCATAGAGAAGAGCAGGCGTTTCGCAATGTGAAAAAACTACTGACTTCTGACGCTGTACTATTGCAGTACAATGAGACTTTGCCGTTAACTATCACGTGTGATAGTTTGCCTTTCAGAGTGGGTGCCATTTTGAGCCATGTATTGCCTAACAGTAGCGAAGCCCCTGTTGCCTATTTTTCAAAGACACTTTCGAAAACTGAGCGAAATTATAGCCAGATTGATAAAGAAGCCCTTGCAATTGTGTCTGCTGTCAAAAGATTTCATGAGTACGTGTACGGCTGGGCTTTTTCTATAGTGACTCACCACAAACCTTTGCTGGGAATAATAGTGGGGGATAAGCCAACCCCCTATATATTATCTCCCAGAATGACTCGCTGGTCAGAATTCTTGGCTGCTTATAATTATCGGCTGCAATATCGCCCCGGGAAAGCCATTCCCCACGCCAATGCATTGAGCTGAGCACCACTTCCAGAGACTATTGATGACCCCGCACCAACAGTGACAACGTTGCAGATTGAGGCACTTCGTACACTGCCATTAACCGCCCGTGATATCATGAGAGAAACAAAACACGACCCCACCTTAGCACGAGTCTTCACTTGGGTGGAATGCAGATGGCCGTTGGACCAAGTATCAGACGACTTCGCACTGTTCAAAAGTCGACAAACAGAGTTGTTTTCTCAAAGGGGCTGCATCATCTGGGGTGATAGAGTCGTTATCCCAGAACGACTCCAACAAGCAGTACTGAGAACCTTGCACGATGGCCACCCCGGCATTGTGCGCATGAAAGCCCTCGCACGAAGCTACGCGTGGTGGCCAGGCATCGACAAGCAAATCGAGACTTGGGTCAAAGCTTGTCACAGATGCCAGGAAGTAAGCAACACCCCACCAAAGGCAATCCCAACAGAATGGGAAACACCGCGGGGACCCTGGTCCCATATCCATCTGGATTTTGATGGGCCAACCAAAGGCCACACCTTCTTGTTAACTGTGGACGCCTACTCGAACTGGCTCGAAATCCACCTAATGAGGAACACAACAACCGAAGCGGTCATTAAGAAACTAGAAAGACTGTTTGCAACCCACGGATTACCAGACGTTCTGGTATCCGACAACGGGCCCCAATTTACCGCGCTGTCCTTTGAACAGTGCCTGGCAGACCATGGTATTCGACATGCACTGACTTCGCCTGTGCATCCTGCGGCCAATGGAAGGGCCGAGCGCATGGTACAATTCATCAAGAAAACGCTACAGAAAGTGGACTATGACAACATCGAAGAAAAGATAAACCGAATCCTCTTTTTACAGCATATCACTCCGCACAGCGTCACCAACAAAACTCCCACCAAGCTGCTAATGGGATGAAAGCTCCGCTCCCACCTCGATGGGTTACACCCAGCATACGAACTGGAGAAACCACTTGGATCCAGCGGCCAATGCTGTACCTTCCAGGTAGGCAACTTGGTGTTCGCTAAAAATTTATCGGGCGACCCGTTGTGGGTAGAAGCGACTGTGGTCTGTGTAACTGGCCCAAGATCATACCTTGTACAATGCTGTGATGATAGACTATGGAAGCGCCATATCGCTCAACTATGATCAAGGCTGCAGTCAGGGATCTCCGAGTCCCCTAATAACCAAACTGAAGGGAGGGGAGATACAGAGGAAGATGAACTTCAATTAGCAGAAAATCTTTTTGAAGGGAACGATAGCGGAACGGAAACACGAGAACAGGAATCAGGGATGGGAGTGAGTTCACCTCAGGGTGATACCAAAGATGTTGGTGACAACGAAAACGCCAACTCAGAATCAGAGACACCCCTTTCACCAAACAACACCCTACCTCAACAAGAGTGCAGCCAAATACCGGGTGCACAACGAAAATAAAAAAGACTAACAAAACAATCGTCCTACCTCAAGGACTACGTGACCGCACCCCATAAACGGAACCCGGGGGGAAGGGGTGTTGTGAATGAATAAATGTGTAATAAAGTTATCTAGAGCTTGAAGTCAAGTTCAGGGTTCTGGTCCTGCACTTCTGATTGGCTGTTAAATGGCAAGATCAGATTGGTCCATTCAGGAGAGTCTGATTGGCCGTTAACGAGCCGTTCTCATTGGTCAATGGAGCTAGCGCTCCCAGGTTTTCATTGGTTGAATAGTTAATAAGTTGCCTGTATAAGGAAGGCTATAGCAGCCATACAGTTTGAGCTGTCACACCATGTAAATAAAGAGTTGAAGTTCACTGTTTTACCGGCTCGTCTCCATTCTTCGCACCCATGCTCCACACTTAACACAAAGCCTTATTTTCTTGTTGCATTGAAAAGCCTCTTTCTAGATTGAAGGATTCCATATGAATAAGTGGGCAACTCAGTGTTTTACTTAAAACTAGTAATTATTGTAGCATGGACCAACAGTGGATGAGGTAGAATAGAGGAGCAATATATTCTTAAAAGTGTCTGAAGATGGAAAACAGGAATAGGAAGGATGAGATGAGATGATTTCTTCTACATACACTAAGCTGTAAGGGAATAAATGAAGTTCAGTGCCAGAAAGGGGAATGAAATAAGAGGTTGTGGAAATGCCCCAAATCAGAGAATTTTCATCAGCAACATATGTACTTTACCTTCTTAAACATGGTCCAATATCAAACATTTTTAAAAGTAGCAATGAGTATTGAAAGAAGCAAATATTATTCAAACTGGAAAACAACTATCTTTTCAAATATACCAATTCTTTTTAGTAAGCATGATAAATAAAGCTTTAGGGATCACAATAATTTAATAATGTTTTATCTTTCATATAGCATGTAACAGAGGAGGAGCCTGAGTTGTAATTTCTGTGTAATCATTAATATTTGAGTGACTAAATGATGAGCATAGTAACTGGGATGTGAACTAGAGTTGGTTTTGGACTAACATGACAGTGGAGGTCATTTCATCACCTATGTCTGTCTACTTTGGGATGGAAGATGCTGTTTTTATTGTCCCATCCCAGAATGGAAGACCTAGCTGAAGCCTCAATTCAGGCCACTTGGCTATGGGTATGACCAATCTACCAGCTGAAATCACAGTGACAGTGTTGCTGGTGGCAGAGCAACATGGATAGGTGTGTCCCTGGAGCTTTTGAATCCAATAGTGATGTTGTTGGACTTTCTGGATCTCCTTTGACTGAGCTACAGATGTCTTGGGTAGACTGTTAATTAATTAATATTCGAGGGACTAAGTGACAGGTATAGTAACTGGGTCTTTTTGGTGGTGAGACTTGGTTTTGGAGTAACATGACACTGGAGTTCTATAGTTGTCCAGGGAGAAGGTCATGAGATATTTTCTGTGGAGCCTCTAAGGCTTGACAAAAAGGAAGTGGATTAAGTTTGTGGAAGTTGCTTTTTTCTTGGATAAGGGCTGGAAAGAGGTAGAAAACTGAGTGTATATAAGGTTGTGGGATCTGAAAACTATGTTGCTTTGGGGCTTCATTTTTGGGGTTAGAGTTAGGATCCCAAGTATTTAGGTAAAGGTCAGAATAAACTCTGTGTCATTCCATTGTTCTGGAACAGTTCATCCCTTCATTACCTGGGAAGTAGGCTATTTTGTGCTTCTTAAGCCTGGGAATTTGTGGGAATGAGGAGAGCCTAGTCAGCAATAGTAGTATGGATTGGGTTTTAGGTACTAGTGAGACAGACTCTAGGTGCTGGATTTACCCCCATCTATTTTTGTGAGTGGATTGTTTAGAGTAGGCTGAGTACTGTTGATAGAGATATTTGGGGTAGGTATGTTGTGTGATTGGCAGGAGAAGTTTTACTTAAATCCTGTTTGGATTTAAGACATTAGAAAAAGAGGGAAATAATTGTGTTTATGAAAGGGTACTAGATACCACACTATCCGTACTACTGATCCTCTCATTCTCATCTCCCCTTTTGGAAGAATATACTTTCCTATGTTTGATTGGATTGTCCTGGTGAAGAGAGTAGAATTCTATCTAAGATGTTTCTACCATTTTTTTTTAAAGTAAGCAATTATTTTGGTACCATGAAGGAGCCCAATTACTTAGTTAAAAAAATGATAAGTTGAGAGCATGGGACTATGTGAAGTTTGATACAAGAGAAACCATAATATTCCTGCTGTACCTAGTTTAAAATTTATCTATGTTGCTGATAAAAAAAGTTCCCAAAGGTCATTTCAAGAGGATTCCTGTAATGTCAGCACACTATAAGCTCACCAACTTTGCCAAGTTAGAAAGAAATAAACATAGATACATTCAGCTCCAATTCTCAGCAGACTGTTTCAGTTGTATAAATTATTTCTAAGCAGTTTGAGTATTACTGTAAGAGAAAGGTTTCCTAGCTGAGAAGATGCAATTTGCTTTCATTATGTTCAACTTTCCAAGTTGCTTTCATGTTGGTTTTGACTTATCAAACAGATATATAAACTGATGGCTTCCCCCTTTAATATTATTTTAAATTATTGAGATTAAAGCAGTCTCATTAAATATTTATGACTGATTGCAAACTCTACTGTTTTTTTTTTTAAAAAAAAAAAACTTGGAAACTACAACACTCTTTAAATGTTTGATTAAGGATACCTTTTATTTATATCAGCACATAGAAGAATACAGCTGAACAAAGCATACATCAATGTCCAAAGTAAAAAGATATTAAAATTCATAAGGTTCATTTTCTAACATTCTATACAAACTGAGTACTGTAGCTTAGAGTTTGTCATAGAGCGAATATCAGCAATAAAATTACAGGGCTGCTAGTTTCATATTTCTTGAAGTACACTCATGGTCTTCTACAATTTTACCATTGAGTTAAGCTTATTTCTGAAACAAACATAAATTATCCTTAATCGTACTTTGTGCAACAGTGGAAGACTCTGTCAGAGAAAAGTATCTATATTTCAATGAGTTTCAGTTCAGGCAAAGAGAACATTTCAGAGGTAGCTTTGTTTCACTTTGCACCCTTTCGAGGGTGGGGGCAGAGGGAAATGCAAAAAGAGAAAATCATTTACAACAATTTCCTTGTTTAGTAAAGTAGATTAAATTGAAAAACTGTGACAGAACACTGGTTAAAATGAGTCCAGGGATGGTATGCCTGATTAGTTAAAGTTTTCTACTTCAATACAAATTCATATTAATTAAATAGACCAAATTGGAGTTAGTTTGGCTTAACATGCAATTCTGTTTTTGTAACTACTTCCCACATGCCAGCATTTCTGCTGTAATAGAAGTCCAGGAAAGTGTCCTTTCAACTACATAGGCAATTGTTCCTTGGTAATGAGTTCTGACTGTCCTGTATTGGTCATTCTTTTTATAGGTATTGAAATATATGATGGCTTCTGCAGCTAAAATTGGAATTTCTACTCCTAGATGAAATTGTTATGTCCTTTGTTCAGCATGTCTCTTTCCCAGTCTTTAGTTTGTTCTATCCACTTTCTACAAGCTACCCATGTGTTAGAATGGATGTCTCTTGCTCCAGTAGGAGCTGAGCAGGTCTCATTGCCTGGACTCATAGTGAAGCTGGGATAAACCATCTGAGGATGATATCAAAGCGCAATTACATTACACCTACTTCTAAACAAACTTAACATGCCTCAGGCCTAGATCTTTTAAAATATTTCTGAACATTTTCTTTCTGGAGAAAAAGTTCCAAGTGACAAAGGTTACTAAAGCTAGATACACACCTTATGTGTATATTAGATATGTTTTAATAACACTTGTCACCAGTGAATGTAAGGCAGATTTGTCACAATAAGAATGGAGATGATGCACAGGAAAAGATGCTGGAGTAGTGTATACACATTTTCTTTTGAGGAGGGGAAGAATTTTAAATGACCTAGTGAGTTAACAGAAACTTGTGTCCTATAGATAGATAGATAGATAGATAGATAGATAGATAGATAGATAGATAGATAGATAGATAGATAGATAGACAGACAGACAGATAGATAGATGGATGGATGCACATACTACACAACTTACATACACACAATATTTTAAGTCAGGACTGTCAAACTCCCAGCCCACAGGCCAGATGCGTCATGCACTGGCCATGCCCACGCCTAGTTTAGCAAAGGGGGGAAAGTCCTGATACATCACATGATGCCATTGTGATGACATGAGCTTGACACCCCTGTTTTAAGTGAATCAGTTGTAATTTGCTTTCCTCTCATGTTTCTATTTAAGTGATACATCTGTAATTTGTGTGAATGCTACAGTGCTATAAGTATTCTTGACTACAAAGAAATTTTACTTTAATTGATTCAACTCTGTTAGCCCTTTGCCAAGACATAAGAAGAATCAAGTTAAGTTGTGCAGTTTCAGGATATCCTTGATTTACTGCTGCTTCTATTTCAGTAGAGCCACATCTGCATACACATATATGCATGCAGACTCTCTTACTGGGGTGGGTGGGTCATAAATGACTTACAATCTGGCTCAATAAAATGCCTAACAGAAGCACATCATTCTGTCTCAACTGCATTTTGAGGCATGGTTCATCTACCTTAATCAGGCCTATCTTTCATTAATAGTAACAACTGCATCTGTACATGTAAAGATCATTGTTACTGAACAAAGCAGAGCAAGATAATACTTCTGTCCTGATGGAGAGAGATAGAGAATCATTATATATATGGATCTTTGGTTATTCGAGTTTTCTCCCGCGTAAGATTGGAAGTATCCAGGCAATGTTTTGATGAAGTCTCATTCATCATCTTCAGGCTTGGTCTTCAGCTCTGTGCTTCTCAGAGTGATGTGAGCTTGCAGCTGCTTCTTCCTTTTAACTGCTAGTGGGGGTGTGACTTGATTGGGTGGGGGCTTGGCTGTGTTCTGATTGGGTGGGGGTGTGTTCTCATTGGTTGGGGGTTTGGCTGTGTTCTGATTGGGTGGGGGGTTGGCTGTGTTCTGATTGGCTGGAGGTGTGTTCTGTTTAGGTGGGGGCTTGGTTGTGCTCAGGTTAGTCTTAGTTGCTGGGGGATTTGAGCTGGTGAGCTGTGATCTTGCTGTTTGGCTTCGAGTTCGTGGTCGTGCTGCATCTTCATGGTGGGGGTCAGTTCGCTTCATGTATGGCTCAGAGGGGATTGAAGTGGGTAGTGATGCAGCTGCAGTGCGGCTTCTGGTCCGTGGTCGTGTCTCATCTTCTGTGTGGGTGTAAGTCTGCTTTCTACGTGGAAGTGTGGTGGTGGCATCTTGTGTGGCTCTCAGGGGTGTAGGTCTGGTGTCATTCTTCATGTTAGGTACTCATCTGTTCATGAGGGCGGGTTTCCAAATGGCTGGTAGGTGGGAGGTATCTTCTCATTTATTCATGCCGTGTGGGCGTTTTTCTATCTCTATGGCTTCTCTGATGATTCTGCTGCTGAAGTGTTCGGTTTTGGCGATAGTTCTGGTATTTTTAAAGTCAATCTTATGTCCTGTGGCTTTGAGGTGTTGGACCAGAGAAGAGGTCGGTTCTTCCTTTTTGATTGAGTTCTTGTGTTGTTCAATGCGTGCACTTATTCTTCTGTTAGTTTGTCCAATGTATGTGGTGGGGCAGGCAGTGCAAGGGATTTCGTATACTCCTTGATTTTCTAACTCGATTTTGTCCTTAGGGTTTTTTAGCATGGTGGATATTTTTCTGTTTCTGCAGAATGCTGTCTTAATGTTGTGTTTTTGGAGGATCTTGCTGATTTTGTCTGTAGTGTCTTTTATATATGGGAGGAGGGCTTTGCCATTCTCTTGTTCTCTCTCTTCGATTTTGGTTGGGGTTTCTTTTTGGATTAGGTGGGTAATCTTCTTTTTGTTTTTGGAATCCATTGGCTGTCAGCACGCCAGTGAGAGTGTGTAGCTCAGTCTCTAGGTGTTGTTCGTTGGCTAAGCATTTTGTTCTGGAGATGAGTGTCTCGACTATAGAATTGATCTGTGCTGGGTGGTGGTGTGAGAATGCGTGTAGATAGCAGTTTGTATGTGTTTTCTTCTGGTAGATGGTATGTCCTAGGGAGCCATTGGATTTTTTGTATACCAAGACATCTAGGAAGGGAAGTTGGTTGTTAGCTTCTGTTTCCATGGTGAATTGTATTTTGGGGTATAGGCTGTTGAGGTGTGTGAGGAAGTTGTTCAGTTTTTCTTTTCCGTGTGGCCAGATTAACACCGACGAACAACACCTAGAGACTGAACTACACATTCTCACCGGCGTGCTGACAACCAATGGATTCCAAAAAAAGAAGATCACCCACCTAATCCAAAAAGAAACCCCAACCAGCAGCAGAATAATCAGAGAAGCCATAGAGATAGTACATGGTGTGAAAATACTAACTGAAAAATGCAGCATGCCTGTATCTGCTGAAATGTCGCTTAATAAATGTGTGTCCCTTGGCTCAGTGCATTCCTGTTGATCATGATTGGTTAGATCTTCACTTTTCATTCTGTCCACTTGCTAAATGACAAACTAGGCTAACAAGCACGTTAAGTGCAAACTAAATATGGGCTTCCGCAATCCTCTTGTGACTTTTTGTCAGGAAGACTAGGGCCATTGAGGGATCTCACTTGCAGTGTTTTGTTTTCACCTGTCACTACCAGAGTTTGTTCAAAAATGGAAATGTTTACAGGCTGAAGAAGGGGGAGGAGGAAGAGGGAAGGTGTTGGGAAAAGGCAAACAAGGAACCAAATAAACTAAAATTTTTAGCAGAGGTGTAAAATTCATGTCATCACGATGGTGTCATGTGATGTATCGGAACTTTTTTCCGCCTTTACATGGCCAGAGCATGATGCATCCAGCCCAAGGGCTGGGTGTTTGACAGTCCTGATATAGGGTGAAAACTATGTGGCACAAATCTGTGCATATCCATGCAAATCCAAATGGGGATTACCCGTGAGCAAGCGCTTGTTTGTGAGTGCATAAGGAAAGTCATTGGGGTGAGGTGGGGAGATTGGGGCAGGACAACCATATCCAAATAGGGAAAATTATACAGGATAAGCAACGACAATTGGCATGCAAGAAAATATGGCAGCCAACACTGGACATCTTTGGAGCCCTGCATACATTTGGGAACAGAGTAGTGGCTGGGTTTTTTTCAGAGCTTAAGCAGGAGAAGGTCTGCTGATAGGTTTTTCTCATTTGGAGCTATTGTCAGTGGTATGTGCTTGCAGGAAGAACAGCAACCTAATGAAAAAAAAATAGCTTGATCAGTCCATTAATGTTAGGAAATCATGTTCAAAGGATGCCAGATTTGGATAGTGAATTCTATAATAAAGAGCTTGTGGGTTTTTTCCATAACCCTTACCTTTTTTATTGAAGAATTTAGTATGTAGCATTTGATAACTACTCCTTTTCATTGGGCTATATTTTTGGGCAACACATTGAGTGGAGAAAGGCACTTTAATTCAGAAAAAGATTTAGTGTTGGGGACTAATCATTGCTTCTTCCTAATGCAAGAGTCAACTGGGCTCATTGCATACAAGATAAAACACAATCCCAGTTAATGATGTTGTAAGAACACAGACAAAGTTTTGCATCTGGAAGGGAGGACACTATTCCAAACAAGAGTTTTATGAGCACAGGAAAAACCAGCATAATTTCACAGAGGCTTTAATTACTGAAGTCCTTTAAATTTGATAGAGATCGAGAGATCGAGATGTGATAGAGAGTTAGGTATGTGTATTGATACAGATACTGATAATATATAGTTACAGATATAGTAGTAGATACAGTCATTTGTGGAAAGAGTAACAATCCTTTCTCTGAGCAGCAACATATTTCAGACAAAGACATTGACAAGAGAGCTGTGCAATGAGATAAAATGCTCCTGAATAATGACAAGGACATTTCTGAACGTTAATTCTCATTTTTCAAGGCAGAAGTATACTAAATTAATTTGCTGATCTTCCCCATATACTCCTGGCATGCTATGATGTAAAAAGGTGAATGTGGTATAAATGGTAAAATTCAAAACATCTGTATATCAGTTGTATTATTATCACCCATCTGTAATCAAGATGACTAACAGTTGCCTGATAGTTCACATTAGACTGAATTTAAAGAATTGCTTTGCTTTTTCATTTCTTCCATAATACCACAGATAAAAAACAAACTGGGTTTGGCAAAAGGGCCAGCATATAAAGTAATATATTTATTATATAATATAAAATTGTAATATAATATATATTTATTATATAATAGTAATATAATATATATCTTTTAAAAGCTATCCACTGCCATAGCTGAACCTCTAAGCATAATCTTTGAAAAATCTTTCAGGACTAGCTCCTTGCCAAAACTATGGTCACAAGCCACAGTCATCCCCATCTTCACAAAGGGAGACCACAGCCTTGTTGAATATTACAGACCAATGTCTTTATGCTGCATCACCTGTAAAGTCATGGAATCAATTATTAACCAATCCGTTATCCTCCACTTAGAGACAAACAACCTACTCTCTAATAAACAATTTAGTTTCAGGAAAAAACTATCATGTAATCTGCAACTCTTACACTGCAAAAACATATGGACTACACAACTAGATCACAGCAAAGCAATAGACACAATCTACATAGACTTCTGTAAAGCCTTTGATTCAGTGGTACACAACAAACTACTCCTAAAACTAAAATCTTATGGTATCTCTGGACACCTGCAAAACTGGATAGAAGCATTCCTGTCAAACAGACAACAAATGGTCAAAATTGGGAGCATCCTATCAAATTCTGCACATGTCAATAGTGGTGTCCCCCAAGGCAGTGTTCTAGGACCAATTCTTTTCATACTCTACATAAATGACCTCTGTGATCATATTTAAAGCAACTGCATTCTCTTCGCTTATGATGTAAAGCTATTCAACACCACAGACAATACTGCTGCACTTCAAAAAGACCTTGACTATGTATCAGAATGGTCAAATAAATGGCAACTTCAAATCTCAACAAATAAATGCTCTGTCCTACATACTGGCAAAAAAATAATAATCAGAAAATAAAATACAGGCTGAATAGTAAAGACCTTGTTGATGATCCAAACTCTGTCAAGGATCTTGGAGTGTTCATCTCTATGATCTAAGTGCTAGAGCCCACTGTAATTACATAGCCAAAAAGGCATTAAGAGTTGTTAACCTAATCTTACATAGCTGATAATATTACACTAATAACTAGAGCATATAAAACATTTGCTAGACCAATACTCGAATACAGCTCATCAGTCTGGAACCCATATTACATATCTGATATTAACACAGTTGAGAAAGTCCAGAAATATTTCCCAAGAAGAGTACTTCATTCCTCTATTCGTTGCAGAATACCTTATGCCACCAGACTTGAAATTCTAGACCTAGAAATCCTAGAACTACGCCGCCTTCGGTCCGATCTAAGTATAGTATATAAAAACATACATTGCAATGTCCTACCTGTCAATGAATACTTCAGCTTCAACCAAAACAATACAAGAGCACTAAATAGATACAAACTAAAGATAAACCATACCAAACTTGATTGCAGGAAATATGACTTCAGCAACAGAGTGGTCAATGTCTGGCATACTCTACCTGACTCTGTGGTTTCTTCCCCAAACCCCAAACCTTTAACCTTAGATTATCTACTATTGGCCTCACCCCTTTCCTAAGAAGTCTGTAGCACACCAACGTGCCTACCATCCCTGTCCTATTGTTTCTTTTATTTTTCTTAGATGTATCCATGTATCCATGTATTCATAATTATGTTTTTACTGATACCTATTATCTTGTAAGCAATTGACAAACCAAATAAAATAAATAAATAAAAATAAATAATATATACTTGTTCCAAGATAATGGGTCAATCACTGGGATCAGAGCTTTATTCTTCTGAGTTTTTGGATGCATGCTGGAGCCCATCCTCATGGAACCTCTCTCAATTCAACATTCCAATAGAGTCCAGGAAGTCTGGGACATTTTGATTGAGTCTGGTCCTGGTGACTGACCCAGATTAGATCCTGCAAAAGAACCAACTTTGGCCCCTCTTCAAGGGTCTGAAGAAGCGGTCTGGGACTAGAGCTTCACTGCAGCCCCAAATCAGATCACAAAGAGTTCAAACCCTTGTATTCTCTTCCAAGCAAATGAAAATCTAGCTTGAATGGCAACCATTGAAGCTAAGGTTTTATTGGGAGGATTCTGAGCCTGGTACCCTGCAGATATTGCCGAAATAAAGCTTCTAATAGCCTGAGGTTAATGAGAGTCCAGTAAAACCCAAATTCCTACATGTTTTCCATCCTGTTTTAAAGGAAATCATGGATAAGAACTGGAATTTTGGAATCAGTTCAATGAATGCTTAGGAAAGGTTATACATGAGCTTACATAGATTGTTTCAAATTTACAATTTAAAAAAATGCCAGATTTAAAAGACCTAATCTGAAGTTCTTCTCCATAAACAGTCTGTCTAGGAATAATACCTAAATATAGGATGGAATCAAATGTCATAAACACACCATTGCTCATTTAGAAAAATAAGAGGAACTATAGATGAGAAAAAAACTTTAGTTTTAAGATTATCTCTCTGTTTTTTTTTCCAGTAAGACTTTATGTCCTTCTAACATATTAATATTCATACATGTACTGTACATAGATAAACAGATCCCGAAAACCAACAAAGTAAGCTTTCAAAGTTCAGCACAACTGTTTCTGAGGTGTATAATTAAAATTTTCAGGATGAGCAGACTAAGACAACTATGGTTGCTGAACAATTTGATCAAAGAATGACCTTGAGAGATTAATGGACAATGGGAACTAAGAAGATAGCACAGCAAGGGGCTGTAAGATGTCTTTTTTGTATAAAGAGAAATCTTAGCTAAAATGTGTTGGTTTTTGAAATATTTCTCTCTTGTCAACCACTTTCCCATTCTCTTTCATTCCTTTCTCTTGTCTGTGATTACTGGACTGTTGAGTTAGGATCTCTTATAAGTACAATGAATATTCCACATTTCAGAAATAGATAGCTCACTCCAGGAAGAAAAAACAGTTATTTCTTTTTATTTCCTACATTTTCCATGTTTTTTTCCTTCTTACTCCAGATTTTTTTTTTAAAAGTCTCAGTACTGAGAGTATCATACAACCACTTATTTCAGTTCACTGTGATCTTTTGAAAACACGTTTCCAAAATGTAAAAAGAAAGACAGAAAAAGAAAAGAACCCTACTGATCAATATGTTAATCTGTGTCACATGCTTTTTCAAAATACTCTTTATCAAGAGGAATGTTTCAGTTAAGTTTTTGCTGAAATTTCTTTTCTTCCTATCTACTAATTGTGGATCTCTGCTTTAATTATACTTGCAAAGAAAATGGCTGCCCACATCATAGAAGCAAAACTTTCAGAAGGAGACAGCATAACAGTACAGTGGGTTATATTTTCCCTCAGATTGGAGTGAAATGAACTGGTCTAGGAAGAGTTGGTAAAGTTGGAGCAGCAGCTTAAACCCTGAAGCTTCTACTCCTATTTATTAGAATTAGAACAAAGCTTTGAATGCAAGAAAGCTTCCATCAAACCAACCCTCAAAGCTGGCTCAAATAAAGACTCACTTTGAATCAGCAAATCAAACTAGGTAGCTTTGAAGCATTTCATAGCTTTTCAAAGCACTTCACAGATTTGATGATTTTCTCACATTTTTGCTATGTTTGAAACAATACCAAGTGTTGCAGATTCAGTATCATATATGAAGAATCCTGAGGGAATGTTTCATGAACAATGAGTTTTATCACCACTTTAAAATCTCTGCTTAGCTGTGGCCTGCTGGGGTAACCAAAACCATATACTGCTATGTGTTTCACTTGCTTTTGTGTCTGTCAACTTCTTTGTTGTGTGACCAGTCATGAGCTCTACCTTTGTTCTTTTGTTTGTATATAAAATCATATATTTCTATGCTGATCTTGGCAATACAAATTTTTACTTTTACTTCTTATGCTTCAACACTTTCTATTTGCAATGAGTAAATAACTCTTATTGGTGCTGATGGATTATTTTCCCCAATAAAAAAGCAGAAGAATGAACAAAGACTGCAGTGGAGACTATTTTATATTTTTATTTATATATAAAGCCATAGGAATTGGGTGGCCAAATAATAAGCCACCATCATAAGCCACCATCACCGCCATCATCTATTATCTTGTCTGGTACTGAAGTAACATCTTCAGCTAATTAGCAGGTGAAAGATAATAGAATTTGCAGTTATGGAGGGTGGTGTTAAGAGACTTGTTAGTTTGAAAACCTTACAGAGGAGGAAGCAACAGGGATCTGACCCAGCTTAAAATCCCTTATTTGGTTGTTCCTAGGAAAATGGATTCAGTCTGGAGAAATTTGTGTAAATAGATAAACAGCAATAAAAAGAAGTTTGCTGGTCAGCTCACAGTGTCATTCTAGTTCCTTGTGCCTGACATTTCAGGGTTGAAATGAAAAGTTCTTGGTGCTCTCTGAGCTTGGTTGTTTGATTGTAGATATTTCATTACCCAATGAAGTAACATAATTAGTACTAGTAAGTGTGGGGTTTGCTTTGCTCCCAGTTCGTTTACAGTATCTTGTCCTGCTTATGTGGCAACCAGGATGATTAGGGGACTGGAGGCTAAAACATACAATGAAGGTTACAGGAACTTGGCTTGGCTAGTCTAGTAAAGAGAAAGACCAGGGGAGACATGATAGCGGTGTTTCAATATTTGAGGGGCTGCCACAGGGAGGAACGGGTCAAGCTATTTTCTAAAGCACCTGTAGGCCAGACAAGGAATAATGGATGGAAACTGAACAAGGAGAGATTTAACCTGGAAACAAGGAGAAACTTTCTGACAGTGAGAACAATCAACCAATGGAACAGCTTGCCCTTGGAAGTTATGGAAGCACCAACACTTGAGACTTCCAAGAAGAGATTGGACTGCCATTTGTCAGAGGGTCTTCCGCTTGGGTGGGGGTTGGAGTAGATGTCCTACAAGGTCCCTTCCAGCTCTGATTATCTGTTATCTGTTATCAGTGCTACTGGTACCTGGTCTGACAGGGAAAGCCACTTTAAAAACATGGTAAGCTACTATACATAGCAAGCTACTATATACAAATGGACAGCAACTCCCCTATTCCACTTATGCAAACAAGCAACCAAGCTCAGAGAACACCAATGTTCTTGATCAGATTGTAATAGCTATAGATCTTCTTGAATCTGACCATTCCTAGTACTAACTGATAAATAAACATTGTGATTACCACCACGCTACCAAATCAAAAGATTAGCCAAATGGTTTATGGCTCAATTTAAGGCAGCTTTCTAAAACCTGAATCTTCAATTATTTTGAATGCTATTTCCCTTCAACCTCAGCTTGAATGACCAAATTGCTCAGACTTTATCAGAGTTGTACATCTACTGGATATATTAGAAATAAATACCCACTTATAATATTAAAGAATCTCTTCTTCTACATACACAACTATAAGTATC
This sequence comes from Hydrophis major, assembly GCA_033807585.1. Lineage (NCBI taxonomy): Eukaryota > Metazoa > Chordata > Lepidosauria > Squamata > Elapidae > Hydrophis > Hydrophis major. The sequence continues at coordinate 71,377,224 of CM066328.1, read as the reverse complement.
TAAAAGTCATTTCTATCACACCACAACAGCTGTACAGGTGCAGATGACTTTGCAAAGTTCAAGTACAAAATAAGCAACAATTAGTTTATCTTTCTGTGGCACCATTCCCCCCTCCCCAGTCAAATATATTATTCTCTAAATGCAATCAGCACCTCTAAAATAATTATGTCAGACGTGTTAAAAAAAAATTACAGAGGGTGGCAATTTAGAAAGATAGTGAAATAAAGGATTATAATTATAGTTAACAATTATGTATAATGATATGCATGCTATTACTTTAATATTCATCTGCGTCATTCTGTAAATGGGCTGCTGGACCTTTGCAACCTCTGGGACAGATGGAATTTCAGCTTCGATGAGCCCTTTGAGGAACACTAGGGAAATAGGTCTGTAAATAAAAGATCATTTATTTTGGCAAGAAGGTTTCTTCTAATGCTCAAATGAAGTGCTACTGCTGTCTCCTTGAGAATATGACATAACAGAATGGATAATTTGTCTGTTCTGAAAGGTGACTTTTGAAACATTAAGTTAGAGAGAATTGCTGAGGGGATGAGGAACCTGAACAAGGTATGGAAGGCAAATGAAGCTCAGTCTACCTGCTGCATCCTGTTTGTTAGCAAAAGTGAATATTTCACCTTTCCTGTCTGAAATTGTCTTGCAAACATTATGTTGTGAATGAGTAAATGTTAAATAAAGTTATCTTGAGCTTGAAGTCAAGTGCAGGGTTCTGGCCCTGCACTTCTGATTGGCTGTTAATGGCAAGACCGGATTGGTCCATTCAGGAGCATCTGATTGGCCATTAACAGGCCATTCTCATTGGTTAATGGAGCTAGCGCTCCCGGATTGCTATTGGTTGAATAGTTAATAAGTTGCCTATATAAGGAAGGCTATAGCAGCCATCCAATTTGTGCTGTCACACCATGTAAATAAAGAGTTTGAAGTTCACTGTTTCTACCGGCTCGTTTCCATTATTCTCACCCATGCTCCAGACTTAACACTGGCGACGAGGATGGGATTGGATGACGTCAGAGCCAACTAAAACAATGACAAAGATAACCAAGCACGTGGCTGAAATGCACAACGGCAGAACCATGTCCGGCGGCGTAGTACCACCCACTCCATTCGACCCAGTGCAAGAGGACTGGGAGTCCTACATGGACCATTTCCAAATGTTTTTGGAAACGAATAATCTGAAGGATGCCACAACCGGGAAGAAACGGGCGGTATTCCTGACGCACTGCGGGCCGACCGTATTCAAAATGGCCAAGGCGCTAGCAAAACCGGCTGAAGTGAAAGCCATGGACTGGGACGTCCTCGAACTGCTACTAAGGGCCCACTATGCACCGACCATTCCAACGCTCGTAAGACGGCACGAGTTCTACCAAAGAAACCAGCGGAAAGGAGAAAGCATTGCCGATTTTGTTGCGGACCTCCAAAACTTGGGAGGCCTCTGTGATTTCACCGACCTAGAGGAAGCCTTGAGAGACCGAGTAGTTCTAGGATTAGATGCTCTAAACGTGCAGAGCAAAATAATGGCTAATAATTAGCCTTGCCGATGCCATCGCTGAGACTACGGCAGCGGAGGCTACCAAGAAATCGGCTGCCTAACTACGCCAAAATCACGCTCCGACACACCAACCAGCTGGCAAAGTTTCACCTAAGTCAGAAGGACAGCTTTCGACAGCCCACCATGAGGACCTCTCTTCGTCATCAGACAGCAATGAAGAAGAGGTCCATCGACTGCGGTCCGATCGGGATCGTTACCCGAAATCCCAGCAACCGTGCGCTGGCTGCGGGGCCAACCATTACTGTTCTGATTGCAAATTCTGTGACGCGCTCTGCCATGAGTGCGGGAAACAAGGCCATATCAGATGGGTCTGCAGAAGTCTCCTCGGACCCAGCCAGACCTCGAAGGGGACCAATCTTCGCCAATCGACAGGAAACCGTCCTATAGGGCGAGAACCAGCAAACCACTCCTACAGAAACCGACCCGTGAATTGCCTAACGAGATGAGAAGAGGCTCACCAAACAATCACTATTGGCCACGCCTCTTCAGTGGATGCCAAGAAAATTCGAGTTAAAATGGACATCGAAAATCAGCCTTGCCAAATGGAAGTTGACTGGGGATCGTCTCTTTCAATGGTCTTCTGGAAGACCCTCAAGCAACTCATCCCTACTATCCGGCGCCAAGACCTTCAATTCCAAAGGCTCGTGTTAAAGGACTACCATGGGAACCAGATTCCAGTCGTAGGATCCAGTCGAGTCTGGGTTTCGTTCAAGAATTGCACAGCGTACTTACCCCTGACTGTGATCGACAAGGACCGGCCTAGCCTGTTAGGCCTGCAATGGTTCGCACCACTCGGCATTGAAGTGGCAGGCATTAACTGAATCGGCGGCAGTGACTGGGAGGAGGACCTCGCCCACGAGTTCAAGGACGTCTTCGCGGAAAAGCTAGGCGAATACAAGGGGACCCCGATATCCTTTAGCCTTAATCCAAAAATAGCTCCCATCCGCCTTAAGCCTCATCGAGTTCCATTCACGCTAAAGCCAAAAATCGACAAACAGCTTGATAAGTTGATAGCCCAGGGAGTGTTAAAGCCAACTGATCACTCCCCATGGGAAACCCCAATCGTGACACCAATTAAGCTGGACGGCTCCATGAGAATTTGTGGGGACTACCGAGCCACCCTAAACCACGCCCTGCAACAAAATCCATATCCGGTGCCGGTGGTGCAACACCTCTTTCATTCCCTGGGAGGCAGAAAAGTCTTCGCTAAATTAGACTTAGCTCAGGCTTATCAGCAACTGCCGGTTGACAAAAAAATGGCACAGGCACAGACTATCGTAACGCACCGAGGTGCCTTTAAGTGTACGCGGCTCCAATTCGGAGTCAGTGTAGCCCCGGGGATCTTTCAGAGCCTAATGGAGAGACTCTTGCAGGGGATCAAAGGTGTTGTCCCCTACTTTGACGATGTGCTCATTGCTGCCCCCACTCCAAAAATTTTACAGGATCGTTTCAGACTGGTTTTACAAAAATTCCAAGAACCAGGCCTGAAGGTGAAGAAAAATAAGTGCAAGCTGTGTACAAATCGTGTTGAATTCTTAGGGTACTTGATTGACAGTCAGGGTATTCACCCTACCGATAGCAAATTGAGAGCAATAAAAAATGATCTCAGACCCTGGAACAAGGCCGACCTCCAGGCGTTTTTAGGCCTCATCAATTTCTATAATGTATTCTTGATGCACAAGGCGACTGTTGCTGAACCTTTACATCGCCTACTAGACAAAAAAGCAATTTGGGTATGGTGTCACAGAGAAGAGCAGATGTTCCGTAATGTAAAAAAACTATTGACTTCTGACGCTGTACTAATGCAGTACAATGAAACTTTACCGTTGAATATCACATGTGATGCATCGCCTTTCGGAGTGGGCGCCATTTTGAACCAGGTGTTCTCTTACTATTTTTTTTGCTTATTTTAACTTTTATTTCTGGCCTGTGTTTTACAGTTATGTTTTTGGTGGGTTGAGCTATAGTTTCTTTTTGTGTGAAGACGGGTGCAAACAATGAGTAAAGCAGTTCTGCTTTCTCTCTGTTGCCTGTTACTTCCTTGCCGTCTTCTCTCTTTAGTGGACCAAATGTTTACTTGTTTTTTTTTCTTGTTATTTATACGTTGGAAGAAATTTTTTTTATTATTATTATTGACTTTTGTTGCAAGTCTTTGTTCGTTCTGAGCCTTTGCTTTCCTGACTTCATCTTTGGAGATTCTGGCTATCTGCTGATATTCTGCCTTAGTTGTATGTCCTTCTTTCCATTTTTTGTACTTGTCCTTTTTTCTTTCAATTTGCCAGAGAGATCTTTGTGCAGCCATGCTGGTTTCTTCTTGGTTTTCTTTCTCAGTGGTATTGTGCTGGGCTTCTGTGATCATACTTTTTAGAGTTTCCCAAGATTCTTGAGTTGTTTTCCCCTTTAGGATTTTCATCCATGGAATCTTTCCCAAGTTCTCTCTGAGTTTATTAAAATCAGCTCTTTTAAAATCCAAGACTCTGGTGTCATTATGTTCTATTTTTTGGGTTTGGGTTATGTTGAATTCTAGTATGACATGGTCACTCTCACCCAAGGATCCTGCAGTTTCAACTCCCTCTATCACTCCTCTGTTTGTAAGACATTAAGCACACTGTAATCAAGAAGGATAGAAGTGAATACATTTTGAGTAAAAAAAAAAAAACCTAAAAAGAACCCACATTATGTATCTGATATTAACACAGTAGAGAAAGTCCAGAAATATTTCACAAGAAGAGTTCTCCACTCCTCTACTCATTGCAGAATACCTTATGCCACTAGACTTGAAATTCTAGACTTAGAAAATCTAGAACTACGTCGCCTTCAGTACGATCTAAGTATAGTATGTAAAAACATACATTGCAATGTCTTACCTGTCAATGAATACTTCAGCTTCAACCATAACAACACAAGAGCAAACAATAGATATAAACTCAAGGATAATCACATCAAACTTGATTGTAGGAAATACGACTTCAGCAACAGAGTAGTCAATGTCTGGACTATCTGACTCTGTGGTTTCTTCCCCAAATCCCAAAAACTTTAACCTTAGACTGTCTACTATTGACCTCACCCCTTTCCTAAGAGGTCTGTAGGGTGTGTGTATAAGTTTACCAACATGCCTACCGTCCCTGTCCTATTGTTTCTTTTACTTTTCTTATATGTATCCATGTATTGATAACTATGTTTATACTTATATCTATTATCTTGTAAGCAATTGACAAATCAAATCAAACAAAATAAAAAATAAATAAAGTCCGGAACGATAATGAAAATGAATCACACCCTTCCTCCATGCAGTGATGCAGACAGGCTCTACTTACCAAAGAAAATAGGTGGGTTGAAATACTGTAAGTACACCAGACAGTTAAAGAAGGAGAAAAGGGCATTGGAAGAATATCTGAAGAAAAGTGAGGAAGATGATCTGAAATTAGTATATCATGAAGGCTTGCTGAATACCGAAGATACCAACTGACCTTAGAGAAAAATCAAATGTATAGCATAAATAAATACATTTAAAAAAATAGAAAAGAGATATAGCAATGAAGTGTGTGTGTGTGTGTGTGTGTATTAATAGACAAAGCAAATAACAGCATAACTTGTCAATGTCTAAGAATATGAAAGCTGGAAAAAGAGACATAGGATCTAATCCTGTCTACACAAGATCAAGTCTTTAGAACAAATGCACATAAAACCTAAACTGAGAAGACAGCAGCAGACAGTAAATCCCATTTCTGAGAAGAAGCTGAAGAAAAAATTAGCTGCTACAAAATCAAGTAGACCACCTATAAACAGTGGCAAGGCAAAGTAGTAATAATGGTGTAGGAATATCTACAAGAAATTCCTGCAAGCAAGAATTGGTGGGTGCACAAAATAATAGAAAACGAAGACGCTAAAGCGCTCTGGGACTTCTGAATTCAAACAGACAAGCACCTGTTACATAAGACTGCAGACTTAACAATTGTTGATAAGAAAAACAAAAAAGTCTTGACAGTGGACACTGTACTACCTGGAAGCATGCCCACATATTTGTAGTGATCATCTTCATTCAGCCTTTTGATGATATTTCCATGAGACACCTTGGTTCTTTTAGTGTTTGCTATTATTCCCCTGTTGATGGTGAAGGTATTGTTTTGGGGAGAGACACCCTTCATCTGTTTCCTCTGATGAGACCTGTCCAGTAAGGTTGAATTTCTGGTGTAGCTCTCATCCACCTTGAATTAAGCAACCACAGCCACATCAAAGTAGTGCCTCAATGTAGTCCAATTATGGTTGATTGCACAGCCAGCCAGATGTTTAGACTGGATTGGTCATTTTTATCCACCAATCAATTATTATTGTTTTGTATGAAAAAATAGAGAGGGATCAGAAGATTGAATGAATTGATGGGGAATAATCCCTTCCCAACAACTTAACTTTTAAAACAGCTGAATATGGAATCAGGTTCCCTTATATACCTGGATGCTTATAAATAGAGGCATCTCATTAACATTTCCCACTGTAAGTGTGGAGGATGTAGGATAAGTTCACTGACAGATCTTTGTTATATATACCGTTAAGAATATGTGAAAAGTTAGTGAAAAGTAAAAAGAATTGTATAAGTCTTGCAGCTGCTGAAGTACTTTAGATTCTGTTCAAGGATTATATGTTGTTACAAGGCCTTATGCTGTTGCCACTTATGGGCAAGATATTTGTCTTAGTTCTTGGCTTCTTGTGACTGTGCACTTCTAAGTCAAAGTACTTGATGAAATATAGAAAGGCAATACCAGTTTTATGAGCAGAATAGTGAATTTCCAATAAAAATTAATTAAGCAAAGAAGATTCTGCTGTTATTACATTCTAAGTGTCAACTCAGCAAATTTGCTTATTAATAATTGTAGTTATCGACCTTCATCACACCATAATTCTCAAGCACCATAAAGAAAAAAAAATACTCTTTTGCCTCTTCTCCCTCTTATTTTCAGTTTGCTAGAGAAAGATTTGTGCCAGTCACATTTCTTTTATTGTTTCCATTATCAATCTTGAAATTAGCTGTAGTACACAGAAACTTCACCCATTAGATTTGCTGACAAGTTATGAAAACCAAATATCTGCTGCAGTTATATAAAATTCATAACTATGCAAAACTGCTAAGGCTAGAAAACAATCTAAAATTAAATGGAATTTAGTACATAATACATGTCCCATTAGGAAATGTTTCAGGGCATCAGTTAAAAGAATAATCAGAAAGAGACAATATGTTATTTAATCATTATAGATGATACTTTTATTTCTACTGAAACAATTTTTGCTTTGCATAGCAATATCTTGTGCTATAACTGCATAAAAGATCTGCAAGGAACACACTGATACAGTGTGATGAGATTCTGCCTTTAAATATCACTGAATTAGTATTATGATCAGTTTCCATCCCAAAATTTTATTCAGGAATAATATTATCATTTGCATTCCATGATAGAACCAAGAAGGACAAATCTGAATTTATTGTAAATCCCTTACTATTTGTTTACTTTCATATATTCTAGTTCAAAATTTGTTAAGACCATCCAAACAAAGAGAGTTGGTGAGGATCACTCTTCCTCCTATAAAAACATCTGACAAAATATTATGATAAGGATTGGCCCAATCTGTGCACCAGCAGAAAGCAGAATAGAAAGTTGTTGCCGAATTGAAATGTTAGCAGATGCTGCCTGAGGTTGATTAAGTTTCATTTTCATGGTCCTTGTCTCACTTGTCTTAATTTGGTCCATTCCTAGCAATATTTTCATTAAAAGAACCATTCAATTCTGTTGGTGTTCAATTGTTAAGTAACTTTCAACTTTTTTTTTTACTAAATGAATAGCAATTTGCGAAGAGTGTCTGTTAGTAACTCTTTATGAGTTCTTTCAAGCTTAGAATAGAATAGAATAGAATAGAATAGAATAGAATAGAATAGAATAGAATAGAATAGAATACTTTATTGGCCAAGTGTGATTGGACACACAAGGAATTTGTCTTGATGTAAATACTCTCAGTATACATAAAGAAAAAGTACATTCGTTAAGAATCAAGAATCATATCGTACAACACTTAATGATAGTCATAAGGTACAATCAACAATCAAATCATACTAGGAAACAGTCAATATAAATCGTACGGATAAAAGCAACAAAGTTACAGTCCCACAATCAAAATCACAACTTTCTCCCATACTTTATGTCTTTGCATTGCGTGTTCTGAATATTTAAGTTTTACTTTATTTGTTAGTTCAGGAAACAGTTTGGTTAGTTGGTTAGTTAGTTAATTAGTTATTGCTTTCAGGAAACAGTCCTACTTTATCTAGTGTTGAATGAAATGTTGCAGGTTTTCATAATCTGGGTCTAGTGATGTCCTAGAGCAGGGGTTCCCAACCTGGGGTGTGAGACGATATTCCAGGGGGTGCGAGAAAAGTCCAGGTAAATAATAGGATATTGACTATATGTTGGCATTTTTATTTATTATGCAATGGATTAACTTTGTTTTCATTTTAGAGTTAAGTATCGTTATTTAGTGGCCATCACATACATAGCTGAAAAGATTCAATCCTACCATATATTTAACGCGTTCAGTAGTTCCTAAAGTCTAAATTTCAGGGGGTGCGAGGTTCAAATTTATTTAGGGGTGCGGGGCGAAAAAAAAGGTTGGGAACCACTGGCCTAGAGGATTGCTGCCAAAACATGGTAGCCTTAACAAAAACTTGCAAATCACCACAATGAAAAATTGCTTTGTAATGCTAGGAAGAACTTGGTCTCCATGAATATATTGCAGTTTTCTGCAGTGAGCTGCTTTCACATACATGTGATCTGCAAACCTTCTGTTGTGCATATAACTGCACATGAGTAAAAATCCTCACTTTTCTTTTTTCTACAGCTCTTTTTTCTTCACATTAAACTGCTGGAAACTAAAGTTATAGGTAAAGGACTTCTATTTTCATGGAGAGTCATATGCTTCTTTTTAATACTGGAACATGATATAGGAAGTGTGTGTATATATGTGTGCACGTGAAGATTATGATAAACTTTAAAGCTATAAATGTTGCCACTTTGAAATAAAGTGAACAGAAAATATATTTTAAAAAAATAAAATAAAGGTAAAATAAATCAGTCTTCTGCAGATGAAGGTTATGGATCATAAACTACCAGGCTGGTCCAATGTTGATGTTTTTCAGTTCTTTAGTCTAGGGCTGAAAGAGAACAATTGGCCCAAGTCATTCAGATGATTTGTATGTCTAAGGGAAATAGAAATCCATATGTCTCCTTATTCCAGGTCTAATACATCAACACAGTCTATTGCTCCTGTGTGTGTGTATAGATGGATGTATATATTCATGCTTTCAGGAAAACACTTTCACACTTAAGTCCAAGATGATTAAAAATATCCATTCTCAAGTTAATGAGTACAGCTATACATCCATTAATTGTAATCTTTTAGGACACAATATGAATGGTTGCAGAATGCCCTTAACCTTTTATTAAATACAACAATATGTCTGTACCTTTTGTCACTGCAAGTGTGAGATGACTCTGTGCCTTCTGTTTGTGACTTCACAATCACAAAAAAAATTATGATGGATTAAAAACTAACAAAAATTATTTAAAACAGATATGTTTTGGGCTAGTATTTTTTTAATTATTTATCCTCTCATTTTAATAGCTATCCAAGTATAATTTATTATGTTGTTTAAAATAATTTATTTCCCCACCCCCACTGTTCAAACAGGCTGGCAACAGGAGTGAGGAGAGTTAAGTTTTCCTATTATTTCTCAGTCATTTTTTCCTAATCCTTTATCTGTTAAGATGAATATGGAAATCATCAGCCTACCGAAAACTGATCTTTTATCATGTAAGAAAAAGGAAGTCTCTCCTTGCCAAGAGGGTCCTACAAGGCTGAAATAATTTCCATTTACTTTGTCCTTCCAAAGTCAAGACTGTGATTATTCCATAATTCTTTCACCTGATTAATTCTTAACTATGAACATAATTACATTCTCCAGAAGGTAAATCACTCTTATAAATCAGTAATTGCTGACAGTTCATGGTTCTGAAATTCTTCAACAAAATCAGAAAGGAAGACCATAGAGAAAGGAGTGTGCCCATTAAAGTTTTTAGCCTTTACAGGTAAAGCATTTGGCTACAATCTTGCACACACCACCCTGGGAATACTATATTTCATTGAAATTAATAGGGCTTATTACAGTGTAAGCACATGTCCTGCATATTGATGAAATTGTACTAACACTTTTTAAGCAAGTCCAGAAAATAAAGGCAGCAGAATAAGGGTTTTTATGTACTATATATATAGTTGAAGATTGTTTTGTATTAATTCACTGAAGGAGAACTAGAGATCATCTTGCAGTGAAAAATATATTATGGGAAGAAATATCCATCTGATTCAATTCCAAGCTGGGAGAAAGGCACTGGAGACAAAATGGAGGCTGGAGGCAGATTGGAAAGAGAACAGAATCACATGTTTGTGGTTTTGGTGCAGTTGATAAAATGGAGTTGAGAGGGAGGGGTTTTTATACCTTTTTTGAGTTTTGCACTTGAGCTTCCTGTTCCTATGCACAAACCTATATTCTATTGGTGGTTGTCAGATTCCTATGGGGTCATGTAGGAGTTATGTAGGGGTTATAGATAGCTCCATAGGCAAGACAGGAAATACAAATCCTAAGTGAGCTAAATTTGGTTGAATTTTGGAATACTCTGAGAGCATGTGATGCAATGAAGGCTTGTGTTCTGAAAGGGTGTTGGGCAATCCCTATAATGGCTTAATGGCTTTCATTCTGTTTTGGCTCTTGGGTGAGGTCTAATCCTATCACTCTGCCTTTGTTCAGACTTTTCTGCAAGGAAATTCAAAATATCCTGCCTTGAATGGATTTCTGTGTGCAGTATTTGCTTTGCCTGTGAATAGAGTTATATATTTTTGAATAAGCTCTTTATCCCTTAAGTGCTGACATCTGCTGTGGACTATTAGGGAAAGTGAGGGTTGCTTTCTGTCTCTAAAAACATGTTTCTCCATTTCTCCCTTTGGGAAATACAATGTTCTGCCTTTTTAAATATCCCTCAAAATATTTCATTCTTCCGGGGGTGGGCAAGTGGGTGGGGTTGGCTTCCCACTGTATGAAATCAGCCAGTTTCAAGAAGTTCTAGTTTAAATTATGCACAAATAATACATTGATACATATGTCCAGAGCCTGTAGGAGGTATAATTATTTTTTAATTATTTTTCCCTGAATAATTTGTCATGAAGGATGTAATTTCAAATAAGAGTGAGAGGTCCATTCAAAATATAACTGAGAAAAGGTCCATTTTAAATGTGTTTTGTGGCCATGATCTTTTTCTGCCTTAAAATTTTTATGCTTTAATATATTTTTTTTAATGTTTAAAGTATGAATATGGGAAAGCACAAATATATTTTATTAATCAAAGTGGTATATGCCATTTCATATTTCTGCTTTTAATATTAAATGTGTCTCTGTACTTGAATCCACTTAATTGCTTATGGTGAAAGAGGTAACATATGATCTATGATTGCAAGAGAAGGGATTAGTATCTCTCTGCTATAACAATTAAGCAAATATTTTATATATAAACTCTTTTATACTTGTCAGATTAGACTTGTAACATTATTTTGAAGTATTAAAAAATAGACCAGGAGTTATGGTGGACAGATGGACTTCTAAAGGAATTATTTATTGTTACACATATTTAACAGATAATCAGAGTTGGAAGGGACCTTGTAGGTCATCTAGTCTAACCCCCTCACCCAAGCGGGAGACCCTACACCATTTCTGACAAATGGCAGTCCAATCTCTTTTTGAAAGTCTCAACTGATGGCATTCCCACAACTTCCGAGGGAAGCTGTTCCATTGGTTGATTGTTCTCATTGTCAGAAAGTTTCTCCTTATTTCCAGGTTAAATCTCTCCTTGTTCAATTTCCATCCATTATTCCTTGTCTGGCCTACAGGTGCATTAGAAAATAGCTTGACCCCTTCCTCCCTGTGGCAGCCCCTCAAATATTGGAAGACTGCTATCATGTTTCCCCTGGTCCTTCTCTTTACTAGACTAGCCAAGCCCAGTTCCTGCAACCATTCTTCGTATGTTTTAGCCTCCAAAAAATGAGAAAATACCATTAGAGGAGGAATGTGCTGAAATGAGTAGATTGACATTTGAAATCAGAGAACAACATGATAAACAATTTTATAAAATTTGGGATCTATTCTATCAACGGTTAGACAATAAAACATGGTAATGAAATATGCAGATTCTTAGAAAATAATAAATATATAAAGATATATTCTTTTCTTTAAAAAAAAAACAAATTTTATTAATTTTACAAAACAATACACAAACAAACAAGGCATCATAACATAAAAAATCTTTTCTGAAAGAACCAATAAAACATACAAAATAATTCCAAATTATAATATATATATTTACGTTATCTGTTCAGCTTCGTATCTTATCCCAGCTTCTTCTTTTCATTCTATTGTCCAAATTATATTTCTTGCTAATTAAAATTTTATGGCATTTCAAAAACAATACACAGACAAACAAAACATGGAACATAAAAACATAAAACATCTTTTCTGAAAGTTGCTTGATCCCGGGTTAAAATTCTTCACACAGACACAAATTCAAAATTCATATTCACTTTATATATCATTCCATATCTTATTACCATTTTCAGTTTTCTATATGGCTTCTTCCCTCTTTTATCTTTCTTAATTTTATTTTATTTATCTCATCTGAGTTCAATTCTGTTATGTTCTGAGCATGGGTGCAAGGATGGAGACAAGCCAGTGAAACAGTGAACTTCAAACTCTTTATTTACATGTTAAACAGCTCAGCCCGATGGCCACGATGGGCCTCTTTATATAGGCAATTCTTAACTTATTTAACCAATGAAACACAGGGAGCGCTAGCTCCATTAACCAATGGGAGAGGCTCGTTAATAGCCAATCAGATTCTCCTGAACGGACCAATCTGATGTTGCTATTATCGGCCAATCAGAAGTGCAGGGCCTGAATCCTGCACTTTACTTCAAGCTCTTAATGATCTTTATTAAGCATTTATTGATTCACAACACCCCTTCCCCCTGGGTTCCATTTAAGGGGTGCGGTCATGTAGTCTTTGAGGTAGGCAGGTTGTTTCGATTGTCTATTAGATTTTCGTTGTCCTCCCGGTTTTGGCTACAGTCTTGTTGGGGTAGGACGTTATCTGGTGAAAAGGGTGCCTCCCGTTCCGCATTTGAATTTTCGTTGTCGCTATTGCTTTCGGCATCTCTTTGAGGCGAGGCCACCCCCATTCCAGTTCCATCACGTGCTGCCTCTGAGCGGTCATTACTACCGCTTAAACTTTCTGCCGCTTCAAATTCAGCTTCTTCGCTATCTCCTCCGTCCTCAGTTTGGAAATCAGGGGGCTCGGAGATCCCCGACTGTAGCCTTGAATGCAGCTGATCAATATGGTGTTTCCAAATTCTATTGTCGCGACATTTTACATGGTACGATCTAGGGCCAGTTACTTGTACTATAGTTGCCTCGACCCACAATGGATCGTCCAAAAAGTTCCTAGCAAAAACCAAATCGCCTACCTGGAAATTGTGACATTTTCCGCTAGAACCGTGTGGCTTTTCAGGTTCATATGCTGGATGTAGGTGGTCGAGGTGGGAGTGGAGCTTCCGTCCCATTAATAACTCGGCGGGAGTTTTATTGGTGACGCTGTGCGGAGTGATATGCTGGAAAAGGAGTATCTGGTTAATCTTGTCTTCTATGTCACCATAGTCCATCTTATGCAAGGTTTTCTTGACAAATTGTACCATGCGCTCGGCCCTTTTGTTGGCCGCAGGTGCACTGGCGAAGTCAGCGCATGTCAGATACCGTGGTCCACCAGGTACTGTTCGAAGGACAGCGCGGTAAATTGAGGCCTGTCTGGTAATCCGTGTGTCGCAAAGAGTCTGTCCAGTTTCCTGATGACTGCTTCGGTCATTGTATTCCTCATTTCATGGATTTCAAGCCAGTTTGAGTAGGCATCCACCGTCAGTAAGAATGTGTGTCCCTTAGTAGGACCCGCAAAGTCCAGATGAATGCGGGACCATGGTCCCCTCGGCGTTTCCCATTCAGTTGGGGTTGCTTTCGGCAAGGCGTTGCTTACTTCCTGGCATTTGCGACAGGCTTTTACCTGCCTCTACCTACTTGTCAATACCCGGCCACCACACGTAGCTTCATGCGAGGGCTTTCATACGCACGATGCTGGGGTGGCCATCGTGCAAGGTCCTTAGTATTGCTGGTCGCAACCACTCTGGGACGACAACTCTATCAACCCAGATAATGCAGCCCTTTTGAGAAAATAGTTCTGTTTGCTGATTTTTGAATGGGGCGTAGTCGTCAGATATTTGGTCTAATGGCCACCCCGAATGGGGATGCATCACACGTGATCGTTAAAGGCAAAGTCTCATTATACTGCATCAGGACAGAATCAGAAGTCAATAAATCTTTTACATGTCGAAACGCCTGTTCTTCTCTACGTCCCCATACCCAGGTTGCTTTTTTGTCCAATAAACGATGTAGTGGCTCAGCTACGGTTGCTTTGTGAGGCAGGAAGACGTTATAAAAATTGATAAGGCCCAGAAAAGCCTGGAGGTCGGCCTTGTTCCGGGGTTTTGGGGCATTCTTGATCACCCTGAGTTTGTTAACGGTGAGCTGAATGCCTTGACTATCAATTAAATATCCCCAAAATTCTATGCAATCCGTACATAAATAACACTTGTTCTTTTTAACTTTGAGACCGGAGTCTTTAAATCTCTGGAGAACCAACCTCAGGTGTTCCTTTAGTATTTTCTGGGTTGTGGCTGCGATTAACACATCATCAAAATATGGAATAACACCTTTTATCCCTTGTAATAGCCTCTCCATTAAGCTTTGAAAGATTCCCGGGGCTACACTCACTCCGAACTGGAGTCGGTTACATTTAAACGCACCTCTGCGCGTAACGATTGTTTGGGCCTCTGCCATTTTTTTTGTCAACCGGCAGTTGTTGGTATGCCTGGGCTAAGTCTAGTTTAGCAAAGATTTTTCCGCCCCCCAGGGAATGGAGGAGGTGTTGTACCACCGGTACTGGGTAAGCATTTTGTTGAAGGGCGTGGTTCAGGGTGGCTTGGTAGTCCCCACAAATTCTTATTGATCCATCTGGCTTCATGGGCATTACAATTGGGGTTTCCCAGGGAGAATGATCGGTTGGTTCTAGCACTCCCTGAGCTGTTAATTTATCAAGCTGCTCGTCAATCTTTGGTTTAAGGGCAAAGGGAACTCGACGAGGCTTAAGGCGGATGGGAGCTATTTCGGGATTGAGGTTAAACGATATCGGGGTCCCCTTGTACTCGCCTAATTTTTCTGCAAAGACGTCCTGGAATTCATGGACGAGGTCTTCTTCCCAATCACTGCTGCAGGTTCTGGCTACTTCAATTCCGAGTGGAGTGAACCATTGGAGGCCTAACAAACTAGGCCGATCCCTGTCGATTACAGTCAGGGGTAGGAATGCTGTATGGTTCTTAAATGATACTCGTACTCGGCTGGATCCGGGATTCGATTTCCTTGATAGTCCTTGAGTATGAGCCTTTGGAACTGGAGGTCTTGCCTATGGATAGTGGGGATGAACTGCTTGAGGGTCTTCCAGGAAACCATCGAGAGAGACAATCCTGAATCGACTTCCATCAGGCAAGGTTGGTTTTCGATGGCCACTTTCACTCGGATCTTTTTGGCGTCCAGAGATGAGGCGTGACCGATCATGATCATTTGGTGAGCCTCTTCTTGCTTCGT
This sequence comes from Hydrophis major, assembly GCA_033807585.1. Lineage (NCBI taxonomy): Eukaryota > Metazoa > Chordata > Lepidosauria > Squamata > Elapidae > Hydrophis > Hydrophis major. Next base: position 71,361,829 of record CM066328.1, on the reverse strand, counting down.
TGGGTGGTTTAGGGTTTTATTTCTGTAGGAGTGGTTGTTCCATTGGTGGTTCATGGGTTCTCACTTCACGGGATGGCTTCCCATCGGTTGGTGGTAGTTAGCCCCCCTTGAGGGCTGGCTGGGTCCTGGCTTGCTTCTACAGACCCAATCTACATGGCCTCTTTTCTCGCACACATGGCGTCAAGGAATTTGCATTCAGACTGGGGGTGGCGTGCTCCACACCCAGCGCATTGGTACTGTGATTTCTGGTGTTGGTCTCGTTCGGACCAAAGTCGATGGATCTCTTCCTCATCGCTGTCTGATGACGAGTTGAGGTCCTCATGGTGGGCTGTTTCTAGCTGTCCCTCTGACTGAGGTGAAATGTCGCTGGCTCATTGGCGAACCGGTGCGTGTGTGCGGCGCATTTGGGCAGCCGACTTCCTGGTTGCTTCTGCTGCAGTAGCTTCAGCTATGGCATCTTCAAGAGTAATGTCGCCCTTTTCCATTAATTTACTCTGAGTGCCTGGTGCATCTAATCCCAGAACGATTCAGTCTCTTAGGGCTTCTTCTAAGTCAGTAAACTCGCATAGGCCTCCCAGATTCCGGAGATCCACAATGAAATCAGCAACGCTTTCACCCTTCCGCTGACTTCTCTGATAGAATTCATGCCTTCTCATGAGCATTGGCATGGTCGGTGCGTAGTGAGCCCTTAGCAGTGGTTCGAGGACATCCCAGTCCATAGACTTTACTTCTGCCAGTTTTGCTAGTGCCTTGGCCATCTTGAATACGGTTGGCCCACAATGAGTTAGGAATACCGCTCGTTTCTTTCCGGTAGTGGCATCCTTTAAATTGTTGGTTTCCAGAAACATCTGGAAGTGATCCATATATGAGTCCCAGTCTTCTTGTGCTGGGTCGAATGGAGTGGGTGGTATGTTGCTGCCGGACATGGTTCCGCCGTTGGTGCGTTCAGCCACGTGCTCAGTTATGGTTCTTCATCGTTCAGCAAGCTCTGATGTCTCCACATCCCATCCTCGTCGCCAGTGTTATGTTCTGAGCACGGGTACAAGGATGGAGACGAGCCAGTGAAACAGTGAACTTCAAACTCTTTATTTACATGTTACACAGCTCAGCCCGATGGCCATGATGGGCCCCTTTATATAGGCAACTCTTAACTTATTTAACCAATGAAACACAGGGAGTGCTAGCTCCATTAACCAATGGGAGAGGCTCGTTAATAGCCAATCAGATTCTCCTGAACGGACCAATCTGATGTCGCTATTATCGGCCAATCAGAAGTGCAGGGCTTGAACCCTACACTTTACTTCAAGCTCTTAATGATCTTTATTAAGCATTTATTGATTCACAACAAATTCATAATACTTATCATTCTTTGTCTGTTCTATTTCCACCTATCCATTCATCTTTTCTCTTTAGAGAAACTTCTCCTGTACACTGATTGGAGTATGACGCCTTTAACTCTTTCCCCTAGCTTTATAATACATAATATAACAATTAACTTATATTGGGATTGTGTTTAGTACATTCTAAAATTACACAATGAATTTTATAAGAAAGAAAAAAAATACAACAATAACCAAAAAAGAAAAGCATATGAACCACAATCAATGCCATTAAGAAACTAATCATACATATTAATAATCATTTATATCTTAAGCATTTTATTCTAAATACACATATAAAAACTGAATCTTATGTACCTTACAGAATCCCTTTTTTCAATTAAATTTACCCATTGTCTCTAAATAAGTTTTGTTTCTTTAAATCTTGCTTCCCAACATTAAGGCTTCTCTTCCCCTCCTTTCTCTCTTGCTTATTCTTTTCCTTGCCCTTTTTACCCCTTTGTCTCTCCTCCTCCCTTTTCTTTTTCTGCTTTCCCCCTTTCTGTTGTTTTCTAACCTTGTATCCACCTTTCACCTCATTTTTCTCTTTTTTGGTTGTTTTTTCAGGCCTTAAAACCCCCCTTTTCTTTTCCTCTTTCTCCTCCTCCCCCCAAAAAACCCATTGTTCATCAAGGATGGCTTCTTCTTCTTTGTCCCAGTCGTCCTGCTGCACAGTCAATTTTTCATAAGTGCATACCGCCATTTCTAGAAATTGAAAAAGGGTGCCCAAAATATCTTTCCCATCTTGTTCTTCTTTTTTATATTTTTGGTATTCAATCTTTAGTTCATCCACAAGCGATGCCATCATGAGGAGAAAATTTTTTTCTAAAACAACCACCCAAGTATTTTTAATCAAGAATAATTCCCCAAAATTCCAAAGCCACCAAAGAATCCAAATAGACTATTTCTTTTAATATTTTTTTCTTTCTTCCATTTCTCTTTCTGGGGTTGCTGTTTAGTCAAAAAGTTCCAATTAAGATGTATCTTTTAGAAGCCGTATTAATATTTAAAGCTCTTTAAAATTCTAGGCAATCTCCTCCTTTTTCAAATTCTGCTCCAATTTTTTTTCTCTCCCTCCCCACTTACAGCAGCAATTTTCCTTTAAATGTTCAGAAATCTATACCTCCAATGTGAGTTTTCCGATTTCTCTTAAGGTTCTATCGCTGTCACATTTGGAAGGAGAGTGAAAAGAAAAAAAAGCCTTTCCTTTAATTCACACTCGCCGCTTGACACATTCTAGAAACAATGTTTCTTTAGCAGGTTTCAAAGTCCAGGGTACTTTCACTGTTGCTTGTCCCGGTCAGCAAAAATCACTTTCACTTCTTCACAGCTCCTCCTGCACTTTCTTTTTCCGGCTGAGCTCTTATATGGGGCGGCCATTGCTGACCGCCGCTCAGCTGCCTTTGGAGAAGGGGGTTTCGCTGGCTAGGGAAGAGAGGTGCGATATCTCTCGACCCTGCCAGACCCCTTCTACGGAGGTGGCTTAGCCCCAAAGCCATATGGCTCGGGGCACTCAGGCAGTGAACACAGGCAGAAACTGCGCACAGTCGCGGATTCCTGCCTGCTCCAAAAGGCTTTTCTTATTATATCTACAAAATGATTGTAGGATAGATTTGAGATGATAATATGAACAGTCATAAAACAAATTAAGTAAAATATGGATTATTTTATAAAACATGAATGAATAAAAATATAGTCAAATGATTAACAATGATATTAATATATTTAATATTTGATTGAAAATAGGAGAATATATACAATGTAATCGTAATTGAAGACTAGGAAATGGAAGCACAATACAATTTTTAAACCAACCGACACACTGTATGTATATATGTGGAAGATAGATTGATGTTTTTATGTTTTGTTTGTCTATGTTTGTCTTACAAACCAATAAAAATTAAAACAAAGAAAAGAAAGTAGCTTTACCCCTTCCTCCCTGTGGCAACCCTTCAAATATTCGAAGACTGCTATCATGTCTCCCCTGGTCCTTCTCTTCACTAGACTAGCCAAGCCCAGTTCCTGCAACCGTTCTTCGTATGTTTTAGCCTCCAGTCCCCTAATCATCCTGGTTGCTCTTCTCTGTACCTTTTCTAGAGTCTCAACATCTTTTTTATAATGTGGTGACCAAAATTGGATGCAGTATTCTAGGTGTGGTCTTACTAAGGCTTTATAGAGTGGTATTAGTACTTCCCTTGATCTTGACTGTATCCCTCTGTTAATAAAACTTAGGATTACATTTTTTGGCTGCTACTGCATGCTGCCGCCTCATATTTAGCTGGTTGTCCACTAAAACTCCAAGCTCCCTCTCACAATTACTGCTATTGAGCCTGGTTTCACCCAGTCTATATGTGTACTTTTGGTTTTTTTTGCCTAAGTGTAGGAATTTAATTTTCTCTACATTGAATTTCATTTTGTTAGATATGGCCCAGTGTTCTAGTCTGTCAAGATCCATCTGGGTCTTGAGCCTATCTTTATTTGACATTTAAGGATAAAATAATATTGTGGGTTTTTTTTTCTATTTTCCCAAACATTTTAAGCATATTCATTCATGGCCTGCTTATCTCTGATTGGACCATTGTAATACAATCTACACAGGACTGCCCTTGAAAAGTATCTGGAAACTTCAGTTGGGCAATTAGGTCTGTTTTTGGTAGAATATATGTTACATTTCTGCTCTGTAAATTGCATTGGTTTTGAGTCTGTTTCCAGGTCTAATTTGAGGTATTAGTTTTGACCTTAAGATCCCTATATGGCATGATATCCAGTTATTTGAGGGATAGTATTTCCCCAATTACACCTGTCCATCCCACCAGATCCAGTATTTAGGGAAGTACAGTTGGTGGACCCTAGTTTGAAGACCTTTTCAGATGTGACACCAGCGTTTTGGAATATTCTTCTCCATCAGTTGTGGTTGGTGCAATTTGCTCTTTACTTTCCAAAGATCCCTCAAAACCTGACTGTGCCATCAGGCCTGGGAACCCTAGAGAACTGATGAACTAATGAGTAGTTCTAATACAAGCCCTAGTATTATTAACATCCCTTCAGCCATTATTTATTTTTTAGCTTTATGTTTATAGGAACAACAACATCTAACTATTCTAGTCCTTGGGAAGGATAACAGATGAAGAAAAATTCAAATTCCAGTCTGAACATCTGGCTGACTGTACAACCACCACCACTGCCACCACCCCCAACAACAATAATAATAGCAAGCTAACCTGCTCAAACTGCTAAAAACTCACAGAAAATCTCCCACCTGCTGTACATGGATGACCTGAAGTGATATGGAAAATTGGAAATTGAAATCCAGTCGCTGACCAATTCAGTTCAAATTCTCAGCACTGAATCAGCTGGAGTTTGGCCTGGACAAATGCACCACAGTGGCACTGAAGAAAGGAAATATCGTAGAAAGTGATGGAATCAAAATGCTCAATGAACAAACCATTGAATGCCACTAACCCAAAGCCTACAAATACCTGGGCATACTGCAGCTTGATAATGTCAAGCAAGGGCAAGTGAAAAATGTGGTCAGCAAAGAATACACACAAAGGGTCAGGAAACTTCCAAAAAGCTAACTGAATGGAGGTAACACCATCAAGCCTCTAAATACCTGGGCCATACCCATCATCAGGGTATGATGATGGGATTGTAAACTGGACACAGGCAGAGCTGGACACCCTGGATAGGAAAACAAGAAAACTGATGACCATACACTTATGCACTGCACCAACATAGTGATGTTGACAGGCTATATTTGCCCAGAAAATCAGGGGACAGAGGACTTTTGCAAGTGAAGCAGAAAATTGAAGAAGAGAAGCATGCTCTGGCAGATTATGTGAAAGATAGTGTTGAACCAGCTTTGATGGAGGTCAACAATAGGAAGCTGCTTAAAATGCAGTGAACTAAGAATCAATACAGGAAAAAAACAATGTAAACTCCAACTGACAGCTGGTGTAACAGCACTGCATGGACAGTTCCTTGAAAAGATCCAAGGAAAAGTAGATAAGGAAAAGACCTGGTTATGGCTGACCAATGGAACACTGAAGAAAGAGACAGAAAGCCTGATTTTTGCAGCCCAAGAACAAGCCATCAGAACAAATGCAATCAAAGCCAGAATAGAAAAATCTGCTGATGACCCCAGATGCAGGCTCTGCAAAGAAGCAGTTGAAACCATCGATCACATACTGAGTTGTTGCAAGATAATCACTCAGACTGACTTCAAACAATGTCACAACACAGTCGCTCAGATGGTCTGTACCTTGTGTCACAACTACCATCTGCCTGTAGCAAAGAACTGATGGGATCATAAGCCTGAAAAAGTGGTCGAAAATGAGCATGCAAAACTACTGTGAGACTTCTGACAAAGTTTTGAAACACAATACCCCAGATATCACAATTGTTGAAAAGAAAAAAGTGTGGATCATTGAAATTGCCATACCTGGTGACGGCAGAATCGAGGAGAAACAACCTGAAAAAAATTACCAGATATCAGGATTTGAAAATTAAACTGCAGAGACCCTGGCATAAACCAGTGCAGGTGGTTCCAGTGGTACTCAGCACACTGAGTGCTGTGCCTAAAGACCTAGGCAAGCACTTAAAAACAATTGATGCTGACAAAATCACCATTGGTTAGCTGCAGAATGCCACCTGACTGGGATCTGCTTGCATAATCCGTCGATACATCACGCAGTCCTAAACACTTGGGAAGTGTTCGACTAGTGATTTGTGATATGAAACCCAACATAATTATCTCGTTTGCTGTGTAGATTGACATTTTTTATGTCAAATAATATAATCATTGACATTGCAATACCTGGTGATACACGAATTGAAGATATGCAGCAAGAAAAAATTGCAAAGTACCGGGACTTACAAATTGAAATTGAGCGACTTTGGAAAAAGAAATCATGTGTTATCCCAATTGTAATTGGAGCCCTTGGAGCAATACCTAAAGGACTACCTCGCTATTTGGAAATTCTGAATTTATCAGACTTGAATACCCTGACTCTACAAAAAACCACCCTACTTGAAACAGCTTATGTCTTCTGACACTACCTGAACAGTCCCTAGGTCCTTGATTAGGACTCGAGCTGTTGAGTCTCCAGCTCCAAAGGCTGTGAATCTCACCAAAGATTAAGCACAATAACAATAACAATAGTCTGTCCCAGGTCTTTGGGAAGGTCTCACTAGATTGATAAAAATGTCAAATCCAGTTAAAACCTCTGGTTAACTATGCAATTGGCCACAATAACTATAGATAATCTGTACATTGGCAAAATTCCCATCTGTCAATTCAAAAGCAACACTGTGTGGATCTGCACAGATATCATGCTGATACATTATGACATCCTAGAACATTCTTGGCAAGAATTTGATACATTTGAAGGCCAACGCCAGCTAAAGAACTAGCCCCACATTGTTGTGAATAGATAATACTATCTAATTAATAATAGTATGTATTAATTATATTTTTATCTTTGTTACATGGTGCCCCAAGTCAGTTGTATTGTGAAAAAGATGGCTATAATAAGTTGAATAAACAAATATTTTTACTTCTGTTGAATGATGAGTCAGTATGATCTAAGGATCAAGGTATCTAGTTTTATCAACTAGAGTTGATAAAACACAGGTTCAGAAGTAGCTCCTTAGAACCTCTTTTCTTACAAGTTTTGGATATCTGAATTATATTCCTCATCCATGTCATAGGCAGCTACAATTTAAATGGGGTATATCTTCACATCAGTGTTCTTTATACAAGTATCAAATATAAAATGATGCTCCATATTCAGACCTTACCATGTGTTCACTATAATAGTCCTCCAACATTGCTAAGGTCAATGTAGAGTGAAAGTGACAGATGAGATTAACTTAGACCTAGTCCTTAACTCCAGGAATGTCAGGATGAGATGAGTGTCTCAGAAGCTAAGCATGAAATTGAATACAGAACTGTGCTTCATAAATGGTGACCCAAGAATCATTTGACTTCATTACTTGATGCTCTGTACATTGTCATGTGATTTGGCCTTCCTTGGACCATTCAACCATTCTATTAAAAGGGTTTTCAAGGCCAGAGAGTTTCCTAGGCCAAATGCAAATGAATGTCTTTGCATTGGGGATCAGAATTTTCCTATTGCTAGTTATATTGTGAGGCATACATTAACCATCATCTAGAATCTAGGCAATTTTTCCCTTGTAATATTTGTAATGTTCTTTAATTTTTCTTCTTCTGCTTTTCTCGAAAACATACATGTTTCTCAGTATATATGAGTACAGATATACTGTACTGTACAGTATATTTTCTGTAACATGGAAGTTTTAATTTACTTATCCTTTAGTTAGGGCAACAGTTATACTGAAATATATTGATGGTCATTAATAATAATTAAATTAACAAATTTCTATTTAAATACCATATTCAGAAGTAGCTATAGGTTCTGTTGTAGCTAAAATGAGATACATGGTCATGCAAAGAGGCAGGCTGATTTATCTTGGTCCACTTATTACGTCTGACCCACTTACTACATCTGATTAGAAGAAAGTTTGGAAAACTTAATATAAGGAATAATAAGGAATGTTCAATCGTTGCGACAAGAGCACTAATATCAACACTAGTAATTTGAAAATGATAGTATTTCTACTTTCTAGATTACCTGTCCCTGAATGGGGAATCTTTATATCCATCTAGCTAGCTAATTTGCATGCTACCCAACTCCCCAAAAGCTGGGTTGGGCAACTCATAAAAACTAAAACAGGAAAAATACAATCAATAACAAGAATGATTAAAGTATACAGAAACAAAGCAAAGAAAATTAACTGTTCCTTGCCTGGGCAAAGAGCAGATCTTCAAGGTTTAAACAACAGGAGAGTCACAGCTGATACCTACTATTTGAGAGCAGGACTATACATTCTATGATTTATTTGCAATCCCATCCAAAGAACAGATGGGGTATTCTGGGTGACTCATAGCCATTTAGCTGCCATAGGATTAGTTGCAGATAGTTTCTTCCTATCCAGTGGGACAGAAGACAGATTCACTTGGCCATCCCATGGTCAAAAGAGAGGAATTTGTGCAATCAACACTAATAATATTGTTATTACATAACTCTAATAATAATAAAACTGGTTCACTGATGTTACTATTCCGCATGATGCTAAATTCAGACCTTATAAGTCACTGTCAAGATTGCTGATAGTAGATATAATAGATTTAATTTAAAAAAATAGAGAAAATAAGTAAAATTTAAATGAGGTTTCCATTACCTAATCTGTGTCACTTTGTTAAATGATTAAATCTTGCCTATCTCTAATAATCTTCAAATTGCTTGCATTTACATCAGGATCTTTCTTTTGGTCCAAATTCATAAAAACTATATTTGTAAATTCCCAAGTTACAATCCAAGAGAGGTTGTTCATTCTTCTTTACTCAACAGAAATTAAAAACAGTCAAGAAGTTCATTCTGTGCACTTTTTACAGAAATGAATCTAACTTCTGAATCCATTTGTAAGTGAAAGGTGTCCCAAATCCTCATCTCCCAAAAATTGTGATACAGTGCAATTACTGTAACATTAAAGAAAATACATATAAAGCATATAAATGAGGAGAATGTATGTGCAAATGTATGTTATATTGAGCAAAGGAACATGCAAAAAGCTATAAAAAATTAATATGTTGGGAGAAATATCATTTTTGAAGCAATACAATGCCAAAACACACATATATTCTAAAAAATAAGAGAATGAAATTAAAAATAATTTTGTTTTTATTCCCAGTTAACAGTGGGTTTTCATTTGCTAATAAATGAAAATTCTGACTCACCGATATTTATCATTTATCATAAGATTCCTCAGAATGTTACACCTACTTGTGTCTATGACATTTTTCTATTGTCACAATATTAAAAGAACCTTAATTTTAAAATTTGGGGAAACAGAAGTTAATCAAAATTTTGGCTGTACTGGGTATTTTGAAGAGACTTCTTTTCCCAAATCCTTCAACCTACGTGTTATGCAATGCTGGTGACAGTAACTTGAATTGTTTAAGCCACACCTGACTTAAATTAAGCTCTTCTGGTAGCATATGGGCTTCCCTTACTTGACAGATGGATGTTGATATTTGTTCTTCTCTGCATGAAAACTAGCTGAAGCATATGGATAACTCCTAATGGTATTAAAGCTCAGCCAATTAAGAGAATAGTCAAGGATCCAATATAATACTTGAGTACATGTTTCACAAGTTTCATTTTCTATTTTCCATTGCAGATTAGTATATATGTCTGTAGTCACTATTAAATAATTCAAATGAAAATGTGAAGAATACATTTTCTTGTTGGTTTATCATCAAAAAAAGAAGAATTAAAAAAAAGAAAGTCACCCAATAATGTATGAAAAAGTTAAAAGAAGATTGGATGTAATGAAAAATTTACAATTAAATTGATAAGTTGACTTCTTACCTCAAAACTGATACTAAAAATACTTTTACGATATCCCTTTGACCTTCCATGTGTATCTGAACTTAGGTTTCCCAAGGAAGCCATAGATTATGTAATATAAAATTATTCTGGTGTTCTTAGTGCTTTTAGTGTTTGTTTCTTTGTTTCCTGCAGATGTTTCATTAGTAGACTAGGTAACACCATCAATATATGGGAGAATAGAATTTGCTGGTTGCTTATATATAGTTGTGTGCCCTGGCAGTCCTGGTAGAGATACCAACCTTCATTAATGTTTGACATTGAAAAGAATTGTTTCTCCTCTTATGCTGTTTTCTGTGTCTCCGGATATTGGTGGCAGGGAAAGATGTGCTTTGAGTTGTTTACTTCTTTCCTTGATTTTGGTTGTCTTTTAAATGGTATGTATATGGGATTCATTGCTATGTGTTTGTTGACAGATGCTTTGACAGAATGTCAAGATCTGCTAATGAAATTGACCTTTTGGGGGATAATCCATTGTGGTGCAAGAGCACCATACACAAGAGTTACAAATGGCTCTACTTAAAGTAATACATATTCTTCAATAACTTGGTGTCAGGATAAAATCATGAAAGTTTGTTCTATGCATATTTCAAGTAACTTCAGGGCAGCTATTTAGAATCTGAATAATTGTATAATATTGTGCTATTTCAAAAACTAAACTTTTTATTATTATTATTGATTTCAAGCACCAATATTTTTAATTTAAATGCAAATCTGTTCAACTTTAGCTTTTGTATTTAGAAGCGGTCTCTTCTGAGCTTTCCTTTCCACTGTCAGAAAACAGTTTGCTCAGAAAAGATGAATCAATATCAATTTACCTTGTATTGTGCTAGCACTCATCCTTGATACATGGATTATGCCTTTTGCACACACTTTGCTATCATTCTGAAAACCTTTTCACTGAGCAATCACATCTGATGCTGCCGGAACTTCAACACAATAATCTGTGTCTACTCGAGACCAAGAAAAATGAAAGATAATAAAAACTCCACCTAAGTAATATAAAATTGAAAAGGAAAAAGGTACACTTTGAGAAGTTTAAGGAACCAATCAGGCTATTATTAACCTAAATACTTCAGTTAATATTTAAAGTATACATTTCTTATTCCAACAATCATTTGGCAACTAACTTATTTTTACCTTGTGTTGAAGGTATCATGAAACATAGCTTTGATGTAATATTTCCATTATGCAGATATTTGTTTCTATTTATTTAAAATATGTTAATAGTGCCCTTCATATTTCTAAGCCTATTGATAATAACAAAGAAAAACACAATAAAACCTTCCATATTCATGAGCAGCTTTCATCCTGGTACATTTTTAGTTGATCAGCATTCTACCACAGTCCAGCAATCTCTTCTAGACAGCTGTCTGAGAATTATGGAAATTATTCTACAACATAACTCATAGGTTCTGGGTTGCAAGCAAGGTCTCCCATGAGTCACAGAGTTCTAAACTTCAAACCAGAGAATAAGTGGATGTATAAATTATTTTATTATGCTTATTTGTACCTCGCTTTTCTCCTTGTAAGAAAAATAAATAAATAAAGCAGTTCACATGATTTTAATAGAGGAGTTCAAAAAGAACAGCAGAATAAGAAAGGCTAAGAAGAACAATACAGCATTGCATGTATAACATTTTGGTTATCAACCTCAAGATATGCAAATGTTACAGAAATAAATATCAGTATATAGGTGTTGATTTTGATCAGTATCAATGTTGATTTTGATGATAATGGGGACCTGGATAGATCTTTTCTGGCAAAAAGCCTCATGAGGTGCAATAGAATTTGGTCTGAGAAAAACCATATGGTATATTAGTTTTCAGACCAGAGTTTTCCAAGATGTAATATATTTGTTCCTCCATCATTAGTTAGACTGCTACCTCAACTTGTCACCACCATTTTCTCTTCTGTATGATCACTGCAGGCCTAAATTGCCCCTTCTCTTCCTCATACCTACTGCTCTGATTCTACCCATCCCAGGAAGCTAATTTATGCTTGCCCCACAAATTATATAGGGACAGCAAGAGCAGACAACTTTCTTCTGCTTCCTTTCTATTAAAATACCATTCAAAGTTCGATTCCTGAGTGGTAAAGGAAGCAACCTTTTACAACATCTCTGGGGAGACACTGTTCCTCACCATGTTGTCACTTTTAATTTGGAAATAGATATGTGGACTTCCTGAAATCTGTAGGCTTTTGGACAAGTCTTTCCTATCTCATTTTGTCAACCCTGGTTGCTAATAAATAATATTTTTTTATAAATAATAATAACATTTTGTCAACCCTGGTTGCTAATAATAACTAGTGAAACTATTTTTTAAAAAAAAAATTAGTTCATACCAACTGGACTTAATCAACTAAATAACAAACCAGTAATACCAGAATAATAATCATCACACATTATATTTAGCCTTAACATAATATGGAATGGATTTTCCTCAGTGGTGGTATTCTACTGGTTCTGGCTGGTTCATACAAACAGATAGTAAAAAAAAAAGTTTGATGGCAAGACCTTTATAGCTTTATAAGTTTAGGAATTTTTTAGGAATAATACAATAAGTATTGTTGTGACTAAAAATATATTGTGGTATATATCGATTTTATCTCTTTCTAGAATTTTATTTGTTTTTAGTTTTAATTTTTATTTTAGTTGGATCATGCTCTAGGGGAGGTTACCTTATAAATATTTTTTGTTTGTTTCTAGACAACTGAACTAAGTGAAAGAGGAAAAGTTACCAAAGTTATTCAAGAAAGGGAAGCAGGGACTTGATCTGGACATTCAGTTCTGTCTTTACATGAAGACTGGCATTTTGTGCAACAACTCTGGCTCTTTTCTATACTCATAGATTTTTTTCTGCATCTATTTATCAAATCCCTCTTTTACAGATATATGCTATATCCTAGTCCAGCTTTGACAGCTCTGCCAACAAATTCCAATAATGTGAAATTTGAGATTCTTTTCTAAGTTTTGTTTCTGGGGAACTTTAAAGTTCTACAGGAAAAATTCATTTGAAACTTGATACCCATGATATTTATTTTTTACTATGATACCCATTTTCACAATGAACCAAATACGTTTTCACATATTCCAAGAGAATTCTGATCCCAGGACAATTGAAGTACTTGTCAAAAATGTAATCTATATAAAGAAAAATGTCACTGTGGATCTCTAATTATATTTATTATGATAGATTATTTTTCCTACAGATCTATTACATAAGCATATATCAATAAATGCAATATTGCTATTATGCCTGCATCTTGAGTGAAATTTAAACCTAGTCTGTTCTGTGCTCTCTTATCTGCTTATTTCTAGAAATAATATTTACAAGAACTATTACTTTTATGAGTAATAGGGTTGCATATCTATAATCATCTGTTCTTAAGGAAAGAAAAAATAGTTACATTATTTTTCTAAGTTCTGCTTAAAGCCGACCCCAAAGGAAATCTTGACACATGCACAAAATTGCTGGCAAATCAGCTTTCTTTACTGATTTGCTTTACAGAGTTCATAATGATATATGCCACTTGATCTCAACCATTCATTTTCAAATTTCATCATTCACTCTATTTAATAACCTAAAGCTTGCCCGATGTGATTTGAAGAGATGATGAATAAAGGCAAAAGCAGGAAACAGTGAAAGCACTACACCTTTTATCCCAAAGGTGCTTTTTTAAAAAGTCAATTGAACTTTCTTTGTTTTGCTAGAAGACATTTCATTTCTCATCCAAGAAGCTTCTTCAGTTCTGACTGAAGCTTCTTGGATGAGAAATGAAATGACTTTAAGCAAAAAAAAAAAAAAAAAGTCCAGTTGTCTTTTGAAAGATGCTTCTTTGGGACAGCCGTGACCTGGCTGACTGAGAATCTCCATAGACACCACCTTTTTTGTGCTTGCCTTGACACTTGAACATGGGGAGTTTGCATTATGATGCCATACCTGCCATTTTATCTTGTTGGAATTTTCATCTCAAGTTGCTAAAATAAAAACAAATGGCCTATCTTTTCAGAGGACAATAACTGTGACTTACTTTTCAGAGTTGGTGACTCAGTTCTCAGAGGAATAGAATAAGAAAACAGTAGACTAAACAAACTATCAAAAGAAGTATATTGTTTCTCAGGTGAAAAGATTAAAGATGTGACAGAGATGTTACCCAATTCATCAAGCCTACTGATTATTATCCTTTTCTCCTCTTTCACACTGGGATAGACAATACACTGAGGGAGGGAACTTGGGATAGCTTTCAATATGTAATTTCTGTGCCTATTTGCCTCAGGTCTTGCTTTCTTTCATTGCTATCATTTCAAAATCAATAAAAGTATCTTCTCTCTACAATATGGAGTTGAGGGATTACTTTCTTGGGTTTTGAATGGAGCACGAGTGACAGGGAGCTTGATAGCCTTGATCTACATGAAAGGCTTATGAAATGAGTTAGCCTCCACCTCACAAGACTGGAAAGGATGGTAACCATATTCATTAAGGTAAACATGCCTTGAAATAGTTAAGATAGCAGGCTAGAAACAGGAAACAATGAGTTCTAGTCTTACCTTTAAGCATGAAAATTAATTGGGTGACTTTGGGCAGGTTACTGTCTGTCAGCCCAGCACATCTTTCAGGATTGTTGTTGAGGAAGAAATGAGGGGGCTTACTAAATGCAGTATATTCACCACCTTGAGTTATTTGGGTATGGTTTTCAAAAAAAGTAAACAAAAATATAGCTCATTAGTAAAATATGAGGTTAGCCTAGAAAAACATGAACAATAAATTCAAAATTGTCTCACCAGAACAAGGGGTAAGGGAGAAATGCTACCATATCTTCAAGTACTTGTTATTACAGACAATATTAGTAAAGATAAGCTCTAATATTTCTTATGATATTTCTTTGCTGACTTGGTCTACCCCAAAGGGTTGTCAATATATAGAGATACAGCCCACACAGCTGAATATATTGGATATTCTTGGTTTAAGGATTTGTGTCTAGGTTTGATTTTAATTACAGACTTTCTGTTCTAATCAATTGCTATTATTCCTTACTTTTCTTTTCAGAATTTCAAGAAATAGCTCATTATCTCACTTTAAGTACTCACAAATTAGTAATAGAATGCTACTAGTAGTGGTTTGGGCTACATTCTCAAACTGAGAAACTAATATTTTATCCCAATTAGCAAGTTTTTTGATATTAAAAAAGCCATAAATTGTATGACTCAGTTTTGAAGTACATATTATAAACTAAATCCTTTCATGAAAGAGTTTGATTTGTCATTGTTATTTGTGTGCTTCATGTTTTTTTTAATTGTAGATTGTTTCATTTTAAAAAATCAGAAATCTTTGTACATATTTTAAGTGAAAATAAGGTTAATTTTGGACTAAAGAAAAATTTCTAACTATATATTATTTTTTATCATTTCAGAAAAATGTAAAGCACTTTTGGCTGCTTTCCTATCAAGAATTAAGATAGAGTGTGATTTATTTTCTTGCAAATGTGCACAGAATTGTTCAATCAATTTCATCAGTGGGTTTAATGATCCTATTTCACCTGTTCAGGTGGTCTCGTATAAAGGCATTGTTCCTTCTAGTCAAGCATAGCCTGGCCAAACATAGCAAATTCATATAGAACCACCAACCTTCCCTGGCTATTGAATGTTGCATTGAACCTTCACCTTGAGGTATTTGGAAAGACTGCAATATTAGACAAATAGCCTTAAATGAAATATACTGTAAAGTAAGAATAGGTAGAAGTTCAACCACACTGCATGGCAAGTGGAGAAATTCTTTTACTGGAACCTATGCCAAATTCAAAATTTTCAGAAAGAGATGAAACAAAATTCATTTAAGCATATAACAATATGATGGAAAACAAGGAAAATGCAATCTAAAACCATCTCTATCTATTGGACTGGACGAAATATGTGCCTATTTCTTAAAAAAGCTATCCACTGCCATAGCCGAACCTCTAACCATAATCTTTGAAAAAATTTTCAGGACCAGCTCCTTGCCAAAACTATGGTCACAAGCCCCAGTCATCCCCATCTTCAAAAAGGGAGATCCCAGCCTAGTTGAAAATTACAGACCAATCTCCTTATGCTGCGTCATCTGTAAAGTCATGGAATCAATTATTAACCAATCCATTATCCTCCACTTAGAAACGAACAACCTACTCTCTAATAAACAATTTGGTTTCAGAAAAAATCTATCATGTAACCTGCAACTCTTACACTACAAAAACAAATGGACTACACAACTCAATCAGGTACACGACAAACTACTCCTGAAACTAAAATCTTATGGTATCTCTGGACACCTGCATAACTGGATAGAAGCATTGCTGTCAAACAAACAACAAATGGTCAAAATTGTGAATGTCCTATCAAATTCTGTACCTGTCAACAGTGGTGTCCCCCAAGGCAGTGTTCTATGACCAACTCTTTTCATATTCTACATAAATGACCTCTGTGATCATATTAAGAGCAACTGTGTTCTCTTCGCTGATGATGTAAAGCTATTTAACACCACAGACAATACTGCTACCCTTCAAAAAGACCTTGACTATATATCAGAATGGTCAAACAAATGGCAACTTCAAATCTCAACAAATAAATGCTCTGTCCTACATACCGGCAAAAAACAAACAAGCCAGAAAATAAAATACAGGCTGAATAGTGAAGACCTTGTTGATGATCCAAACTCTGTCAAGAATCTTGGAGAACACATCTCTAATGATCTAAATGCTAGAGCCCACTGTAATTACATAGCCAAAAAGGCATTAAGAGTTGTTAACTTAATCTTATGTAGCTTTTTCTCTGATAATATTACACGAATATCTAGAGCATACAAAACATTTGTTAGACTCGAATACAGCTCATCAGTCTGGAACCCACATTACGTATCTGATATTAACACAGTTGAGATAGTCCAGAAATATTTCACAAGAAGAATTTTCCACTCCTCTACTCATTGTAGAATACCTTATGCCACCAGACTTGAAATTCTAGACCTAGAAAACCTAGAACTATGCTGCCTGTGGTCCAATCTAAGTATAGTATATAAAATCATACATTGCAATGTCCTACCTGTCAAAGAATACTTCAGCTTCAACCATAACAACACAAGAGCAAATAATAGATACGAACTCAAGGTTAACTGCACCAAACTTGATTGCAGGAAATACGACTTCAGCAACAGAGTAGTCAATGTCTGTAATACTCTACCTGACTCTGTGGTTTCTTCCCCAAACCCCAAAAACTTAAACCTTAACTATTTAACCTGTCTACTATTGACCTCACCTATTTCCTAAGAGGTCTGTAGGGAGCGTGCATAAGCATAAAAACATGCCTACCATCCCTGTCCTATTGTTTCTTTTATTTTTTTTTATTTTTCTAATATGTGTCCATGTATTCATAACTATGTTTTTACTTATACCTATTATTTTGTAAGCAACTGACAAACCAAATAATAAATAAATAAATAAGAATTGTTGTGTTTTTCTCTGGTGGCCATATCCTCAAGCAACCAGCAACAACTACTATTTCTTATTTGAGATAAGAAACAATTTTTAATCCTATTTAAGAGAAGAAATAGAGGGGCTTTCAGAAGGAACTTGTGGATTAAGGAAAGAATATTTTATGTTGTATTGGTATTACTTACTGTTGCCATTGCTTTCCTTTCTTTTATTTATAGAGACATTATTGCATGTTCATTGTGAGGGTCTACTCACAGTTCCCTCATCACCTTCTGAAATATGTATGGCTGACAAATAGTGATTAACCAAAATCACTTAGTGAATACCATGGGAATTTGAATATTGGTCATTCTACACTGTTCTATTTTTTTTTCTTTCTCATCTGCTATTTTACTTTCCAAGGGCCATGTTTTCTGTCATTAATATCTTTCCAACTCTTAGAACATTTGCTTGTAATGGTTTCCACTTGGTTAAATATGAAAACAATTTTGATACTGAAGATATCAAAAGCAATTTACACTGAAGACATAAATTTGCAAGACATTTTTATCATCAAGAATTTATTGTATTTTATCAGTGTGAACTGATTGTCAACTGATTTATCCAACTTGGCAATTTTTTCTTTTTCATATGAAAATTATGCCATTAATATTCATTCTATTATCATGGCTTTAGAAGAAAATTTGACATCCCCTGGAAATTTTATGTTATGAACATACTCAGATGTCTTGTGGTTTGTAGAGCTGCCAGAGAACTACAATCACATCTGTGAGATCTTCCCTGCTTCTCCTGATGCCATTTCAGCAAAAGAAATTGTATCTCGAAGCATCTGTGCTCAGCTAATGATGGATACTACATTTTCATAGAAATGTGTTTATCAGCTGGGACAGAGGTGTCAGGATTATTCAACAATGATAATTTTGATGATTGGATTCTTTAAAGAGGCTAAAGGCATGCATTTGAAATGAAAAGATCAGAGTGAGATGCCAGCTCCTACCATAGATAAATAGATAGATAGATAGATAGATAGATAGATAGATAGATAGATAGATAGATAGATAGATAGATAGATGGATGGATGGATGGATAGATAGATAGATAGATATAGATATAGATATAGATATAGATATAGATATAGATATAGATATAGATATAGATATAGATATAGATATAGATATAGATATAGATATAGATATTTGCTTTCTTAAGTTTTCGTGGGTACTTACAGGTGTGGTATTCAGCTTTGTTTGGGTATTTTCCCACATCATTGTAGTTGTGCTTTTAAAGTTGTAGCAACCTTTTGGCAGAATCTCATCTGCCATCATCAGGCTTCTGTATAGTGTTCGTCTGTGAGTCAGACTTTTACAGTGGTTTCAGATTTAAATTTGGGGCAGCCTATTGCTGTGCCAGAATGGTTTTTTTCTTCATCCTGATTGGTTGGGAGTCTTGGTCTGTGTTTATTGGTTTTGGAGTTTGCTGTGTTCTGCTTGATTGGTGTTTCTAATATCTTCTGTCTGTTTTGTGGCTTTTTAGTGTCTTGATTGGCTGACAACATTGTGTTCCTGTATTGGAGGCTTTTAGTGCAGCTTGGCTCTGAGTAAATGGACGGCTATCATTTGTTAGGAAGCCATGTTTCATCTGGGTGCCTGGTTGGGGTGTGTTTGAGCTGGAGGTATCAGGGGGGATCTGTTTGTGCCCAGGTGTTTGCCTGGCTAGTGGTGTGGAGATTTTTTTGTTTGTGAGTGCAGGCTTCCAAATTCTGCCAGACTGTCAATTATAAGAAACCCTAAAGACAAAATCGAGTTAGAAAACCAAGGAGTATATGAAATCCCTTGCACCACCTCTCCCACCACATACATCGGACAAACTAACAAGAATAAGTGCACACTTTGAAGAACACAAGAACTCAATCAAAAAAAAAAAAGAACTGACCTCTTCCCTGGTCCAACACCTCAAAGCCACAGGATATGAGATTGACTTTAAAAGTACCAGAACTATCACCAAAACCGAACACTTCAACAACAGAATAATCAGAGAAGCCATAGAGATAGAAAACGCCCACACAGCATGAATAAACAAGATTGTACCTCCCACCTACCAGCCATTTGGAAACCTGCCCTCATGAACAAATGAGTACCTAACATGAAGAATGACACCAGACCCACATGCACGAGGGCCACACAAGATTCTACCACCACACTTCCATGTAGAAAGCAGACTCACACCCAAAAAGAAGAAGAGACACAACCACAGACCATAAGCCATACCGCAGCTGCATCACTACCCACTTCAAAACCCTCTGACCCATACATGAAGCGAACTGATGCCCACAATGAAGATGTGGCATGACCATGAAGGCGAAGCCAAACAGCAGGATCATAGCTCCCCAGCTCAAATCCCCCAGCAACTAAGACTAACCTGAGCAGAACCAAGCCCCTACCTGAACAGAACACACCCCCAGCCAATCAGAACACAGCCAACCCCCCAACCAATCAGAACACAGCCAAACCCCCAACCAATGAGAACATAGCCCCATCCAATCAGAATACAGCCAAGCCGCCACCCAATCAAATCACACCCCCACTAGCAGTTAAAAGGAAGAAGCAGCTGCAAGCTCACATTACCCCGAGAAGCACAAAGCCGAAGACACAAGCCTGAAGATGATGAATGAGACTTCATTGAAACATCGCCTAGATACTTCCAATTTTATGTGGGAGAAAACCCGAATAACCAAATATATATATGCAATAGTATAACTAACAAACATGCCATTCCTATACCCAATTGTACAAATGGGAAAGTGAAAGATAAAGAATGCAAGAAAGGATATATGGGTATAATATTAATTTTATTTCCACTTTCTTTGTGTTTTTTGTAAGCTGAATTATTCTTCTACACCATATGCAGTGCATGACCATGAGAACAAGTCTATAAGTATCTGATCCATAGTGAGTTCAAACAGAATAGAATGCCAGCAGTACAACACAATTTATAAAGTAACCTAACCAGGTCAGATGTGTTTAATTTACTTTTTGGGTGACTTATTTAGTTTTCCATAGACAGGCAATTCCATAATTCCTGCAAATCTAATCATGTACAGAGATTATGTCAGTAGGTGATTTATAAGTTTAGTTATAAGAAAAGTTTAGTTATAAGAAAAGTGGAAAATCCCCCAGTGTGCCTTATGTTGCAAGATTGAACCTCCTGTTCAAGCAGGAGACCTTATACCATTCAGATAGGTGGCTTGTCCAGTCTTTTCTTAAAAACCTCCATTTTAAAATAGAATATCTTTTATGTCAGTATTCTCATTCTGTAGAAAACCCCAGAGTGAAAGAGTTGGTAAAACCAATTCCCTTCTGCCTTCTTGAACATGTACAGTGGGGACAGATCTTGGATCATAATGTCTTTTCTTAAGAGCCTCCAGTGATAGAGCACCCACAACTTCATGGCTGCAATGAGATGAAAGTTGAAAAAAATAATAATGACAGTTTATGCTGTCCATCATATAGAAAAAATGGGACTTATTCTCATTTTAAAAGAAATCTAGAAGCTACATATCATAAGATATGGCAAATCTAATGCGTAGGCAGTGAAATCTACAACTGCAATGTATTTATTGCATAATAAATACCCACTGGGGTAACACTGAACAAAATTTTCATAAAGTTTGTAAAAAAGAATAAATACACATGTGCGTTGGCACACACACACACAGACACACACACACATACCTATTTTGGGTTCCTTTAGGTTTATACTTCTCACTGCTGGAAAACTTGTCTTGAGCCACATTTTAAATAGAAGTACTGAGGAAGTATCAAGAAGCACACACTTAGTCTAGAAGTAAGATTTGCACTAGCCATTGCAACTTAGCTGTGGATATTATGGGATGTTAACCTTGTGAAATTACATTTTATGTTTGCTGCATAAATTCATCATCATAGAAGAATGACCCATTAACAGTCACAAGAAGCAACCAAGCAAATTTCCCTTAGTTAAGACTACTGAATGATGTATTTACAATGAATATTTCATTGAGTTTATGGGGTTTATTTCAAAACCTGATTAATACTTTCCATAATATGCTACTAAATGTAAAAGCATTGAACAGAGAAATGCACCTCATATCTTTCAAAAAGATGCAGACTTTTAAAATAATCTGCTAGCACCATAGAATAGAATGAAACAGAACAGTTACATTAGAATTACAAAAATCCAGAAGACCACTGGATGGCAGCAAAGAAATGCAGAAAACCCTGACTTCAGAAGTTAAAACAGATTTTTATTTTCAGCCAGACTCCATAACACTAATTACCAAAGACACCTGATTATAAATTTGTCAGTATTAAGGGATCAGGGATGTAGTCAAGTAATCTGTGTCAAAAAGAACCCAATTACTGGTGAAAGTCCAAAACAATAAAACTGGAGTTTCATTCATTTTTAGTACTATAAGAGAGTTTTGGTGGACACAGCATTTAATTGAAAGCTAATGTGTTCAAATCAAATTGCATGTGCCAAATGTACATTTCTGGGTGAATGTGTTAGCTATAACACTGATTAATCTTATGTGAATCTCACTTACATCTATGCAGATTTTTATATGACTTGATTCTGGGTTGCCTCATGTTTGACTATAGAAAGACATTTATCCTACAATGGAAAACATTATTTTTTACAGCTGGCAATCCCTTCCTTCCTTCCTTCCTTCCTTCCTTCCTTCCTTCCTTCCTTCCTTCCTTCCTTCCTTCCTTCCTTCCTTCCTTCTTGCCTGCCTGCCTGCCTGCCTGCCTGCCTGCCTGCCTGCCTGCCTGCCTGCCTGCCTGCCTACCTACCTACCTACCTACCTACCTGCCTTCTTTTCTGCCTTCCTGCCTTCTAAAAAAATCCAGAATGGATTAAAACTTTTTAATAGAATATCAGAGTTGAAAGGAATCTTGTTTGCATTCTAGTCCAATGCCCTGCTCCTATAGGAGACCTCCATCAAGCCTCCAGTGATGGAATACTCACAACTTCTGAAGGCAACACATTCCACTGATTAATTGTTCTAATTGTTAGGAAATGTCTCCTTAGACTAGGTTGCATCTCTCTTTAATTAGTTTCCATCCATTGTTTTTTGGTCTTGCCTTCAGGTGCTTTGGAAAATAGAGTGACCCCTCTCTTCTTTGTGGTAGCTCCTCAAACATTGGAACACAGCTATCATATCACTGCTGGTTCCTCTTTTCACTACATTAGCTATACCCAATTCCTGCAACCATTCTTCATATGTTTCAGCCGCCAGCCCCATACTCATCTTCATTTTTCTTTCTTTCTTTCCTTATTTTATTTATTTGATTTGTCAATTGCTTACAAGATAATTGGTATAAGTATAAACATAGTTATGAATACATGGAATGGATACGTATAGGAAAAATAAAAGAAACAATAGGACAGGGATGGTAGGCATGTTGATGCGCTTATGCACGCCCCCTACAGGCCTCTTAGGAAAGGAGTGAGGACAATAGTAGACAGTCTAAGGTTAAATTTTGGGGGGGTTGGGGAAGAAACCACAGAGTCAGGTAGAATATTCCAGACATTGACCACACTGTTGCAGAAGTCGTATTTCCTGCAATCAAGTTTGGTGCAGTTAACCTTGAGTTCGTATCTATTGTTTGCTCTTGTGTTGTTATGGTTGAAGCTGAAGTATTCATTGACAGGTAGGACATTGCAATGTATGATTTTATATACTATACTTAGATCAGACTGAAGGCAGTGTAGTTCTAGGTTTTCTAGGTCTAGAATTTCAAGTCTGGTGGCATAAGGTATTCTGCAACGAGTAGAGGAGTGGAAAACTCTTCTTGTGAAATATTTCTGGACTTTCTCAACTGTGTTAATATCAGATACGTAATGTAGGTTCCAAACTGATGAGTTGTATTCAAGTACTGAATACTGGGAAATGTTTTGTATGCTCTAGTTAGTACTGTAATATTACCAGAGAAAAAGCTATGTAAGATTAGGTTAACAACTCTTAGTGCATTTTTGGCTATGTAATTACAGTGGGCTCTTGCACTGAGATAATTAGAGATGAGTACTTCAAGATCTTTGACAGAGTTTGGATCATCAACAAGGTCTTGACTATTCAGCCGGTATTTTATTTTCTGATTTTTTTTGCCAGTATGTAGGACAGAGCATTTATTTGTTGAGATTTGAAGTTGCCATTTGTTTGGCCATTCTGATACATAGTTGAGGTCTTTTTGAAGGGTAGCAGTATTGTCTGTGGTGTTGAATAGCTTTACATCATCAGCGAAGAGAACACAGTTGCTCTTAATATGATCACAGAGGTCATTTATGTAGAGTATGAAAAGAGTTGGTCCTAGAACACTGCCTTGGGGGACACCACTGTTGACAGGTACAGAATTTGATAGGACATTCCCAATTTTTACCATTTGTTGTCTGTTTGACAGGAATGCTTTTATCCAGTTTTGCAGGTGTCCAGAGATACTGTAAGATTTAGGAGTAGTTTGTCGTGTACCACTGAATCAAAGGCTTTACAGAAGTCTATGTAGATTGCGTCTATTGTTTTGCCCTGATCAAGTTATGTAGTCCATATGTTTTTGCAGTATAAGAGTTGCAGATTACATGATAGTTTTTTTCTGAAACCAAATTGTTTGTTAGAGAGTAGGTTGTTTGTCTCTAAGTGGAGGATGATGGATTGGTTAATAATTGATTCCATGACCTTACAGGTGATGCAGCATAAAGAGATTGGTCTGTAATTTTCAACGAGAGTGGGGTCTCGGGGATGACCGTGGTTTGTGACCATAGTTTTGGCAAGGAGCTAGTCCAGAAGGATTTTTCAAAGATTATGGTTAGAGGTTCATCTATGGCAGTGGATATCTTTTTTAAGAAGTAGGCACATATTTCATCTGGTCCAATAGATAGAGATGGTTTCAGATTGCTTCGTGCTTTTTTAACATTGTCTTCTGGAAAATCGATATGTATTGGATCATTGTAGTTGTCTGTGGTTCGACTAGGAAATACTGGGCATGATCCATTGCTGTTTACAAATACTGAGCCAAATAATGTGTTAAAGAGGTTGGCTTTAATAGTGTCATTGTTGCAGTCTTTATCATTAGGTCCTTGCAGGTGTGGGATGGACCTTGAGGCTTTTAGTTTGTTGTTTACCAAATTGTTGAAAACGCGGGTGGAATTGGTGTGTGGAAGGTTTTCCTCTTGTTTAATGTGATAATTGGCATAAATTTTTGTATCGGCTTTTGAAGTTGGCAACGTGACCAGATTTGTTTTTCTGCTAAAGTGATTTCTTTTCAGATTGAAGCTTCCTTATTGTTGTGGGTAATCTGTTTTTTCTGGTTTTAGGGGTTGTTATTGGTACATATAGTTTGATGACTTTTTTGACTTCAAGTGAAAAATATGTTGCAATGGTCTTCAACAGTACTGCATCCAGTGAATAGAAATTGCCAATCAAGGGATGAGAGATCATTGTCTCTAAGATCATAGTTACCTTTTTTGAAATTATAATTGGGGATCACATCATTGTGTTAATTTTTGTGTGGACGTATGTTGAGACAAAAGCCAATCATGCTGTGGTCACTGTTGGAAAAGGGTTCTTTAATTTGTATTCTATAAATTAAATTTGAACTATTGCAGAAGACGAGATCAAGGCAATTGTTAAGTCTAGTATTGTTGGTTATTAGTTGTTCCAGTCCCAGATTTGTTATAGCATTGTAGAAGGTTGCATGTATGGGTTCAGTTTTACATTCTTTTAGGGTCCAGTTAATGTGAGGTAGATTGAAGTCACCAAGAAAGATAAAAGTATGTGGTCAGGATGTTGCCCATGTTAGTAGTGAATTTAGCTTGTTTACATGTTCGATGTCATAATCAGGTGCTCTATAACATAGGAAGAATCAAAATGTGATATTTCAGGACAGTTCACAGATGATGGTGTCAGGAAGAGCAAGCTCCTGGGTAACTTGGATGTTTTTTAGATGTAAGGACTTTTTATAGAAGATAGCAACACCACCTCCTCTACGGATTTCACAATCTGATCGGTAAACATGATAGTCCCTTACTGTGGTAATGGAGTCAGGGAGAGATGTGTTGAGCCATGTATCATGGACAAATATGATGTCAAATTTAGCCATATTTAGTAAGAGGAGAAATTCAGGGATTTTATTTATGAGGCTTCTTGCATTGAGTAGCTTGCATGTAAGGCCAGTTGTAGTTGGAATTGAAGTAGTTAGGGGTGTGCATGCCTAGTTTTGAGTGATGTTGCATTGTTTGGATGCGGAGTTGTGGGTTGTGTGACTTCATTTTGATACAATCAGTGCGGTAGTCAATGTACAGGTCCTTCTCTCCATTGTCTAGTTGTCTTTTGAGTTCATTGCAGAGTTCACAGGAGTGGATTCTTTGCAGTATGGATAAGTCTGGTCTTGAGCAAAGTTTTTTTGTGTTTGGGATTGGTTTTTGCAATGGCATTTATTGTATGAATGAATATGGGTTTGCTGGACTCATTTTTGCATACAATTCTACAAAATTTTGGGGCCATCGAGCCATCATTGTATTTGAACTCGGGGCCATCTCTGCTTATTTCAATGATAACTTCAAAAGAGATGTTTGTTGTGTTTTAGTTGCTTATGGTATTGCGAACTTTGGTGATATCATCTGTGTCAAGCATCCAGACAGTATCCATGATATCAATCACTCCGAGACATTATCTCTCCAATTGATTGTCTAATTCGTTGGTGTCTTCAAGACCAAATAAGATGGCATTTGGACATTTCTGATCATGTTCCATGATGTCTCTGATGAGTAAGGGGATATCATTTGTGGAAGTATTTGATGGGATAGTAATTATTTGTGATTGTGGTTTGGTGGTTATTTTTGGTTGTAGTTGTGATTGTAGTTGAGGTAGTAGTTGTAGTAGTGGTTGTTGAGTAGGGATTTGATTTTGAGCTGATAGGTAGTCACTTATCAGTGCTGTATTTTTTTTTCAAGAGAAATTAGGCTTTCTTGTATAATTGTTTCAAAACATGTTGCTAAGCATTTTTCTATTGAGTGCATGAGTGATTCTATGCTATCAACTCTGTCAGGCAGGGTAATTAGTTTGTTTAGCTTAGGAAAACAAGATGGACATAGACAAGGGAATGTATCTGATGGTTTTAGGAGATCAGCTACATCTTTGTTTAAGTTTTAACAGGTAAGGTGGGCTTGATTGTCACATAGGTAGCATTTAATGTTATTTTTGCTTTCATTGATGGTTTTAAGACATCTGAAGCATGTACAGGAGTCTGAGAGGTCATTGTTAGAGATATTATTTTTTGTTGTTGTTTGGTAGTGGAGGATTTGGAGTTTCTGGAGTTTCTGGCTGGCATGGTCAATGACAATAGTACACTAAACAGTTACAATAATTAATTAATGTGATAGGTAGACAGTTACTTAATGAATGTTGGTAATTAATAAAAGTTATTTGATAAGTTAGAGAACAAATCAAAAGTAAGGTTACTTATTACTAAAAAAATCAGACAATCACCTTATTACTAAGAATCAATCAATCAATCGACTAGATTATCAATGATACAGTATTAAATCTCTATCAATTCAATGAATCAGTAAATTAGTGGTCATTTTATAATTAATTATTATACTATTATATGATAAATCAATTATTATAGACAAAGCATTATCTATCAATATTTGGTCTTGAGGTACTAAAATAGTGGAAGTCAGTGAAGTATTGGAGGTTTGTTGTGTAAAGTTCCTTTGTTTTTTCCTTAAAGCCATGTTTTTGGGGGGTTTTTTGTTTTGTTTTTGTTTTAAAGAGGAAGCGTTGCTGCTTGATAGATTTGAATGGAGAAGATTTGAATGAGCTCACCAATCATCTACTTTGGAGTTTGGGGTGGATGAGATTTGGGTGGGGGTTTAGTGGAGGTTGTCCAATCAGCTGCGTGGGAATTTAAATTCAAGCTGACTAATCAGCTGGGTGATTTAAATGGAGCTGGGTGATTTATATGGAGACTATCAATTCTCCGTGATTCTCCTTTATTCTCCCCAATTAGCGGCAGTTTAGAATTACAGTCTCTTGCTCTCCTCCAGTCCCAACTCCCTTTCAGATGTTTAGGATTACGCTCTGTCAGTTTCGTCTCTTTCTCTGCAGTTCAGATTCATACTCTACACCAGCCAATCTTCACTCCCAGAATCAGTTTCTCTGTAAGCGTCTGAATCAAACTCTCATCTAAACACAGCTCGTCCCGGCTCTTATCTGTATCCACTCTCCACTGTCCACTGTCTGCTCTCATTTATTCACAGCTCGTGTCAGCTCTTATCATTATCCGCTCTCCGCTATTTGCTCTTTGCTCTCTGCACACCCTAATCATTATCCACCAGTCCCAGTTCTTTCAGGTCTCACCTGTTCAGAATGGCGTCCTACAGAATGGAGTCTTAGGCTCTCCTCTTGGGATGATGTCCTGGCTCACTCTCTCTGCTCATTCTCCAGATTGCTGGCAAGTTCTCAGTTCTCAGAACCTTCCGAAACCTTTTGACAGTCCCGGTTGAGGTAGATCATGGCTCCAGACCTCACGCCCTATCTCCAGCGATGCGGTTAGGCATTTTGCTTGATCGCCATGTTCGCCATCTTCTCTGCACTCTTTCCAAAGTATCTAAGTATCCTAGGTGATTTTCTTTTTTCTGCATTCAAAAGATAAGGTACATCCTACAGAGCTGAACATCTTACATTCTGCCCTTCAGCAGTGTCCATTAGCATATCCTGATAAAATTATAGACAAGAAGCATCCAAATCAATCTGTAAAAGTATGCAATGCATGTGCGATTCTGTCTATGACAAATTTTTCAATGCTGTTTTATGTAGTAGCATATGTTAGAGGGAAAGCAATGGGGTAAATTGTAAATAATGATACCAACAAGGTCCTATGGAATATTTTGTCTGAAATTCCTTAGGAAACTCAAATAGGTGAGACTAATTTAAAGAACTCTTCTGCTCCTCAGGGCGTTTCAATTTTCTAATTTCAATTGCTCTGCTAGCAATGTGATCTTTGCCCAGAATGATTCAGAATTGTTCCATAGCTGCTTTATATTCTTTTTATATATTCTCTTATATTCCACAAAGTTCTGCTCCATGGAACTGCATGTTAGCTAATTTTTTGTAGAGGTTTTTCTTTGTATGTTTAGGGAATCTAAGTGACCAAAAGGGAAGCAGCAATAACCACAGGTTAAAGCAAATTAATTTTTTTCCATGGAGGTTAATTTGCTTTTGCCCCAGAATCTCCTCTTTTGAACAACACATTTTTTCAACAAATTCAGCCAGCTGTCTGTAAACACAAAAGACATATATAGTATGCCAGTTGCTCTTAATATTCATCTTGTAGAATGAAAAGTTTTCTGATTATACTTTCTTTGATGAAAGGTTTTAAATTGGGAAAACTGATAAAGTCCTGGTTGAGATCAGATCAGGTTTTATTCACTAAGAAAATGTCTACACATATCATATTTTCCAATGCATCTTGTTCCACTAGATTTGACAACATGTGCTACACACTGAAGATGTACTTGTGATTTCCTTTCTTTCATCACTATTTGCACTCCAATAAATGATCTAGCCAGTTAGAAGTTCCATTATATCAGTGGCCACAACATTTATTGAAAGGAAGGATAATGTGGCAGAAGATGTATTTCAAAACAGCATATAGAGATTCTGCTTTATATCACAGGTTTCATAAGAAACCTAAAACAATTCCTCAATGGATACGAAGAAATGATAAAGACCATCAGGAAGCAGTGCATAACCATTTGTATTCTTACTGGAAATCATCAAACAAGCATTATTTTTGGGTTCAAACCTACCATCAGGAATTGAACTTATGTCCAGTTTCACTTTAGGTGATTATATAGAACACATTAGTTTTAACACCTAGAGAAAGACCTCTTCCTCCAAGGGGGATGGGCAGAATTTAAAACTTGATGGGGGCATAACATAATGTAGCTAATGGGAAAGTGGACTATATACAGTCCACTTTGCCATCAGCTCTCAAAGTGATACGTTTGAGAGCTGATCAACCATTCTGCTAGATCCTCTATAAAATTTAAAAAGAGATATGAAATTTGTTCTATCACTCAGATATCTGTAGTTTCATCCATAATTACAACATAATACATTGCTGTCTTGATCTCTGTGAGTAATATAGAGAGAGCGCACAATGAGCTATCATTTCAAACATCTCATTCACCACTGCAGATGAAATCCATTTGTAACTCATATAATTTGTGCAAGAGTTCAGCTCCAGAAGAGCTCCCAAGCAATAATAGGAAAAACTGCTCCAAGTTGACTTTTCCCCAAATATTGTCATAGACAGCAATACCCTAACAGAGTAGGCAGAGAAAAATGATGGCTAGCAATGCTAGTCAGCCTACTGCATCTTTATATCTACTTTTCAGTCTCTTCCGAAGCTTTAACATGGAAACTTTCCTTTCTTATTGACATTCCCAGCTGAGCAAATTGTTGTGCAACCTCCAACTGAAGAATTAGCAACCTGTTTTTCAGTCGCAACTGTATGGAGTAAGGAAGATGATCTTGATGGACATATGCAAGAACCATTGCCTACCCAAAAGGGGCTGAATCATTTTTAAACCCACAAGAAGATAACATTTGGAAATGACTAATGCAGATACTGTCGTGTCCGCAAAAAGACGCCAGGAGTCGGTGACTACGTTTCAAGCTCTTTATTTAACAGTTGTGAACCGAACCGGCGAAAAGGAAAAAGCCCGCGGCTTTTATCCTTTTCGCTGCGGCGGCCGCGGCCAATGGCAGCGATTCAAGTCTCCCGCTCTTGGAGTGAGCCAATCGCGGGAGACTTCAATCGGGCCAATCGGCGCAGCTCGCCTGGCCAATCAGAAATCCCCGCGCTTTAGCCAATCAAAGCGCGGGGATTTCGAGTATGTAAATTTAGGACAGAACACCCCTCCCCTCTTGGTATAGTCCTTACGTTGCGTAGTCGCGTAGGTAGGCGGGGGCTCTGTCTAGTCCTACTTGACCTGTGCAACTCACTTGCAAGCTGGATTTCGGCCGGAGCGGTCATGTTTTTGGCTGCTCCCTCTTCTGTGCGAACCAGTTGGATGATCGGGCCGGTTCCTTCTCCGTGGTTCCCACCTGGGCCTTCCGGGTTGGTTGAGCTATGGGTTTCGCCGCTCCCGCTTGGTTTCTCCGAGTCGGTTGAGCTGGCTAGGTGGTTCTTCTCCGGTGGGGGATCGCGATGGCTGCGTTCCGGTAAGTACTGCTGGTTTATTTTTTCTTGCGTTTGTTTATTCGGGTATTCCCTCCCCCCTTGGTTCGTGTTGTGGGGGTTGAGCTCTGTTGCTGCTCGTGACCTGAGCTGGTCAATGTGCCGTTTCCAGGCTCGCCCATCTGTGGTTTGGAGCCGGTACGACCGTGGGCCTGTGATCTGGGTGATGACGGCTGGGATCCATAGGGGGTCCCCCGTCAGGTTTTTCGCGTACACTAAGTCGCCGGGTGCGAATGTTCGGTATTTTGTACTCGAGTCTGGGGGCCGCTCCGGGTTATATGTTGGGTGTAACCTGTCGAGCGGGGACCTGAGCTTCCTACCCATTAGTAACTCGGCTGGGCTTTTGTTGGTAGTGGTGTTCGGGGTGATGTGTTGTATAAAGAGAAGTTTATTAATTTTGTCGTTGATCTCCCCGTGGTCCATTTTCCGGATGGTTTTTTTGGTAAATTGTACCATCCGTTCTGCCCTACCGTTCGCCGCCGGATGCGCCGGTGCTGTTAATGCGTGGCGGATGCCCCTCTCCGCCAGAAATCTCTCGAAGTCGAGGGAAGTAAACTGGGGCCCGTTGTCGGAGACGACGACGTCTGGGAGGCCGTGTGTGGAAAAGAGTTTGCAAAGTTCTTTGATAACGGCCTCCGTGGTAGTAGATTTCATGTCGCTTACCTCCAACCAGTTGGAGTAAGCGTCAACTGTTATTAGAAAGGTATGCCCATTTGTGGGACCGGCAAAGTCTAAATGGATTCTGGACCAGGGCCCCCTTGGCGTTTCCCACTCCAGGATGGGTGCTGCGGGTGGGCTGGGTCTGGTCTCCTGGCATCGTTGGCACTTAGCTACCCATGCCTCTATCTGCTTGTCCATCCCTGGCCACCAAGCGTAACTCCTGGCCAGGGCTTTAGTTCTGACGATGCCAGGATGCCCCTCATGCAACATCTCTAAGACCTTCCCTTGCAGTCTGTCCGGGATGACCACCCTGTCACCCCATAAGATACACCCCTTAAGCAGTGAGAGTTCGGTCTGGCGGTTTCTGAATGTCTTAACGGATTCGTCATTGTCCCTATCAGGCCAACCTTTTTCCACCCAATGTAAAATCCGCGCCAGACGCCTGTCTTTGATAGTTTCCTGAGCAATGTCTGACGCAGTAATGGGTAGGTTGGGCAGGTTTTCGATGTTAAGGGTGTTTGTCGTTGGTGCTGGGTCAGGATCAGAGTCTGGTAAAGGCGAGCGGCTTAAAGCGTCCGCGTGCGAAATTTTCTTACCCGGCTTGTGTATCAGTTCGTAGCTGTAGGCTGCCAGGAACTCGGACCACCTTGTCATCCGGGGCGACAAAATGTTCGGGGTGGCTCAATTTCCTGCAAGGATGCCCAGCAACGGTTTATGGTCCGTCACAATGATGAAGGGGCGGCCGTAAAGGTATTCGTGGAACCGCTTAACAGCGGCAACTATAGCCAAGGCTTCTTTGTCCAGCTGGCTATAGTTCTGCTCTGGTTTGGTTAGAGTCCTGGAAAAGAACGCGATGGGTGCTTCTTTTTTGTCAGGGAGGGTATGGCTGAGGACAGCGCCGATGCCGAAAGGTGATGCGTCGCAAGTGACGGCCAGGGGCAAGGTTTCGCTGAATTGGATCAGGACGGCGTCGGAGGTGAGGAGGTCTTTGGTTTTTTGGAAGGCGGCTTGCTCCCGTTTCCCCCAAGTCCAGGTTGCCGCCTTATCCAGGAGCCTATGCAAAGGCTCCGCCGCCGTTGCCTTTTGGGGTAGGAAAACATTATAAAAGTTCAGCAACCCCAAGAAAGCCTGTAATTCAGTCTTAGACCTAGGGGTGGGGGCCTCTTTGATAGCTTTCACTTTTTTAATTGTAGGGTGAATGCCATGCCGGTCGAGAAGGTAGCCCAAGAATTCCACTCGCTCCGTGCACAGTTGGCATTTCTCCCTTTTTACTTTAAGTCCCGTTTCTTTAAATTTGGTTAAGACCTCCCTGAGTCAGTTTTCTAATTCGGCTTCATTTGGCGCCGCCACTAATACGTCATCGAAATAGGGCACCACCCCCTTGATGCCCTGCAGCAAACGTTCCATCAGGCTCTGAAAGATGCCTGGTGCCACGCTGACTCTGAACTGGAGTCGGTTGCACTTGAAGGCCCCCCGATGGGTAACGATGGTCTGGGCTTCCGCTGTTTTTTCGTCGACCGGCAACTGTTGGTATGCCTGGGCGAGATCGAGCTTGGCAAAGACCCTGCCCCCTCCCAGTGAGTGCAGTAGGTGTTGCACGATTGGGACGGGGTAGGCGCTCTGTTGCAACGCGCCATTTAGGGTGGCCTTATAGTCCCCACAAATTCTCACGGACCCGTCTGGCTTGACCGGGGTCACTATAGGGGTCTCCCATCGGGCATGGTCTATCGGCTGCAACACCCCCTGTTTGACGAGCTTGTCAATCTGCTCGTCAATCTTAGGTTTTAGGGCGAATGGTACCCGCCTGGGTTTTAGTCGCTTGGGGGGAACCCTAGGGTCTAGGTCAAATGAGATAAGGGGCCCCTGGTACTTGCCCAGGCTTCCGTCGAAGACCTCCCGGAACTCCTGGGCTAGCCGCTGTTCCCAGCCGTCGTCGGCGACGTGGTTGACTCCCGTTAGCGCGATGTCGAGCGGGGCGAACCATTGTAGACCCAGCAGGCTTGGGTGGTCGCGATCGACGATCGTGAGTGGGAGTTGTTCGGTTCGGCCCTTATAAGTCACATTAAAGTTCTTGGTGCCCACTACCGGGACGCGGTTTCCCTGGTAGTCTTTTATAATGAGTTTTTGGGCATTTATGTTCCTCTTATGGAGGGTGGGTACTAATCGTTTTATCTCGTGCCATGCAATCATGGAGAGGTAGGACCCGGAGTCCACCTCCATCTTGCATGGTTGGCCTTCAATATGGACTTCTACGTGTACCTTTCTGGCGCCGTCGGAGATGGCGTGGCCGATGGTTACCATCTGGTGGGTTTCTTCCTTGCGCCGACTGTCGCCGCCTCTTGAGGATCGCTGGATTCGGTCCCACCGGCCATCCGATTGGCGATCTCTGGTCCTGGGCGGGGGGCTTTCCTTCTTACGATCGTGTTGGTCCCATCTGGGTGGACTGCGAGTCTTCTTTTGGCGGCAAACCCTAGCGATGTGTCCCCTTTTTTCACAATGCCGACAGATAGAGTCAAAAAATCGGCATTCTGATCTGGGGTGGTCGCCGCCGCAACCGGCACAGTTGGTCCTCGACCTACAACCTCTTCGGTTCCGTTGGTCGCCGCGCCCCGTCTGCATGCGATGTATGTCCACTTCGTCTTCTGACGTGCTGGATGCAGACTGGAAGTCTCCGTAGTGTGCGGTTGATTCGTTTTTTGGGTCGGCCGACCTTGCCGGGTTGTTGTTTCCGCCCTTCGCGTCAGATTTTCGCATGCTGTCAGCGGAAGTGCGGGTTGCTTCTGCGGCTGCGGCTGCGGTGAGGGCGTCTGCTAGGCTGATGTCGCCCTTAGCCATAAGCCGGCTCTGGAGTGCAGGGTCCCATAGGCCGAGTATGAACCGGTCTCTTAGGAGGCTGTTCAGACCTTCAAATTCGCAGAGCCCTCCTAGGTGCCGTAGCTCGGCGACGAAATCGCTCAGTTTTTCGCCCGGTTTCTGGTCCCGCCGGTAAAATTCGTTGCGCCGTATCAGGATGGGGACCTCGGGGGCGTAATGGCACCGCAGGATAGGTTCGAGGACATCCCAGTCCATGGCGGTTGCGTCGGCCGGCTTGGCCAATGCTTTGGCCATCTGGAAAACTTCGGTTCCGCAATGGGTGAGGAAAACGGCGCGTTTTAGCGGGCCCGGGGCGTCCTTCATTCCGGTGCACTCGAGGTACATGCGGAAACGGTCTGAGAACGATTCCCAGTCCTCGGTGGCGGGGTTGAAGGGGGCGGGCGGTGCGATTTTCGCCATTTCGGTGCTGAAACTGGTTCTTGTCGGACACGGGGTTCGGTTCAGGGTCGGGATCCCACCCTCATCGCCAGTGTTGTGTCCGCAAAAAGACGCCAGGAGTCGGTGACTACGTTTCAAGCTCTTTATTTAACAGTTGTGAACCGAGCCGGCGAAAAGGAAAAAGCCCGCGGCTTTTATCCTTTTCGCTGCGGCGGCCGTGGCCAATGGCAGCAATTCAAGTCTCTCACTCTTGGAGTGAGCCAATCGCGGGAGACTTCAATCAGGCCAATCGGCGTGGCTCGCCTGGCCAATCAGAAATCCCTGCGCTTTAGCCAATCAAAGCGCGGGGATTTCGAGTATGTAAATTTAGGACAGAACAGATACCTTCCTAATTTATTGAACTATATGGTAGAGGAAGAGTTATAGAACAATTAAACTTGTAATGTTCTGCTATTATAACCAATCTCAATAAAAGTAGCTTTGACCTTATTGTGACATGATTTGCTGGTCTGGACTATCTGTTGAGACTGACAACTAGACACATCACATAGAGAAAACTCAGTCCTTGGATTTTCATAGTCTCTTTCCTAAGAGATCTGTAGGGGGCGTGAATAAGTGCACCAATGTGCCTATCGTCCCTGTCCTATTGTTTCTTTTATATATATATATTATTTTTCTTAGATGTATCCATGTATTCATAACTATGTTTTTACTTATACCTATTATCTTGTAACCAATTGACAAATAAAAATAAAAATAAAAAATAAAAACAATAAAATGTTTGGCTGTGCCTAATTATAAATGGGCCACAACAGAGAGAGGCAGATAAAGAAGGCAGGAGCAGCATAGAGGCAGGAAAGAATGGCATTCAGTTCCTTCCTTTCCTATGTAATGCCCTATGGTGCTCTTCTGATCATAATACATTTGAATTAGGAAGAGGTAAAGATCCAGGTTTTTTTGTAGCCTCAAAAGATGCTTTCATTCTCGGAGATACTGCTACCTTGCTTGTAATAAGCAACCAGTTTGGTACAGCGGTTAAGTAAGTTAGTCCCAACAGGGCTGTCAGAAGAACTGAGAATGGAATTATTATCTGGCTGGAATCCTGAAAGCTACATAAGTAAAATTTTGGAGAATGTCAGGCTGTAGAAGGCTGAGTTGAACAAAAGCCACAATGATGCTGCTATAAAAAACCTCCATGTGTTGTCTATGGAGATTCTCAGTCATCCAGCTCATGGTTGTCCCATGGGTGCTTTTTGAAGAAGCAACTGGACTTTCTGGTTTTTCTTTGAAGACACTTCATTTCTCATCCAAGAAGCTTCTTCAATTCTAATTGGATGGTGGGGGAATAGAAGGAAATATACTCCTTGCAGACAGCTGGTCATTTGCATTCTTTTAATGAGTTGTTTAAGCCAACTGGAGGTTTAACTGTGTCATCGGGGTCATCTGAGTAGTACAAATGAGTGTTGAGCCTTCTTGGAACTGAAAAGACTGTTATAGACTGGAGATAGATGATGTCCTATCCCATCCCCAACTGTTGAGAATGGACTGCTGAATCTAGTCCTGATGGATTTTGTTCTCCTATGTTGTGCCATGCATTTATGAAGTGGTTGTTTTGTTTCTCCAATGTACAGATCTGCACATGGCTCACTGCATTGTACAACATATACAACTTTGCTCAGTTTGTGTCTGGGTGTTTTATCCTTGGGGTGGACAAGCTTCTGCTTTAGTATATTCTTGGCTTTGAAGTGTGCACATATGTTGTATTGGTGAAGATCATGCTGTTTCCTGATATTCCTGCAACATATGGAATGCTTTGTTTATAGTTCTCTTTGTTGTCTGTTATGGAGTAGTTCCTGTAGGGTCTTCTTTGAGATTTGATGAAGGCCACGTGGGATAGCCACACATTCTGAGGGCTTCCTTGATGTGTTTTAGTTCTTTTTCTTTCCCATCTTTGCTGGTAGGCAGGCCTTCAGCTCAGTGGTGTAGAGTTCTGATGACTTCTATTTTGTACACCAATGGGCGGTGAAAATCAATATAAATATTGATCTCTGTGTGTGGGTTTTCTGTAAATTTTAATGTTAAGACTTTCATCTTCCTTAATGTGTACTGCACAGTCCAGGAAGGCTAGACTATTTTCCTTAATATCTTCCCATGTGAACCTCCATGTGATGTGATCATACAATGCTGGCAGCAGAAATAGATGATTTTGTTTGGCACTGCAGGCTATGTTCATTGTTTTGCTTGTCTTAAATCTTACCTACTTAATTATTACTTATTGTGTCCATTATATAGGACACAATATTTAAATAATCTCACCTAAATATTGTGACCTATATAACAACGATGTCTGAATTTGGGAGATGAATACTTTATCTATATAGCCACAATTTTGGTTGGGCTTAATGAAACTCTGATCCTTCAAAATTAGGTTGTAAAAACTTATTTTAAAGCCAAAAAGTGCATCAGATAAATTGTAGCTTCTGTTTATATAATTATGAGTTATCTTACTTTTCCATCAATGGCTTAAAAGAACCGCTATACTGTGATTCCAGAAATATATAAGAAATCCCTTAATTGTTTAAAAGTCAAGGGATTAGTCAACTACATATACACACTCCACTTTAAATATGTAATACCCTCAGAATTACCTGATTTATAAACCCAGTATATGGGAGGAAAATACATTACAATTGGGTTCTATGTTTGCATAACAAATGGATTTCGCACAGCCAGAAATACACTTGACACAAAGTCACCTTCTCTTTCAGTGTAAGGTTATCTTTTATGAATGGTTTCAAGATTGCAGGTGTGCACCAGGAAGTTTGACATGCAAGCGGCTACTTAATGAGATCTGAGGGGGAAAAAAACTTCTTAACAGGGACAAGTGAAACCAATAGATCTACAAGGGCATCCTGTGAGGAAGGAACATTTAAAAAAAGAGTATTGGCTTCCTGATAGAGACAGGTGCTGGACCAGATGCCAGAGGTAAATCTCTAGCCTTGAAATCTTTCACTGCAGAAGTAAAAGGTCCATTAAAGCCAAATGTGTTCCTTTAACCATTCATTACACAAGTGCATTAGTTGTAGTCAATTATTGACTTCCCGAGTGATTCAAATTGCTCTAGGTTGCCTGGACAAAGCAAATGAAGTTTGTATCTAAATGCAGAGAACATAGCCAGAGTTGTACTTTATTCCATCTTCAAAAACAGATCATATTAGGGCTCTTGGCATCAATTAATTAATTCTACTCAAAAGTAAGCCTCATTGATTTCTTTCAGATTTACTTCCAGGTGAATGTGTAGATCATTGAACATCACAGGTGAAGAAGATAGAAAAAAATAATTGTGAGAGGAGTTTTTTTCCTCCACAGAAATCCTCTCTGTTAACTACAAAACTATCATTCTTGCCAACCATTCCACTACCATTTTTTGGCGGGGGAAACTAAGATGACTTCATAAAGCAATCCCAGTTGTCTGTCATCTCTATACAACTAAGATTTAACACAATGTTGAAATTTGATTATGTCATAAGAGCTTTACATTGATGCCATTTTTATTGATCCATCAGCAACTCTGAGACATTTGAAGGACTTGTAATATGGGACCATAAATCAATGGAGAAATATACCGTGTTTCTCACATAATAAGGCTGGGCCTTATTTTTTTTTGAGCCCCGAAAAAATGGGTAGGCTGTCTTTTCGGGGGGTGACTTAATTCCCCCCCTTGCATCCTCGCCAACAGCCACTCCTACCAGGTGATCATGGTGAAGCACAGAGAGCTCCCTACTCCCACCTTTGCTGCAGACACCTTTGGCACCCGCCGCTGTTGCTTTCCCTTTTGCCGCTGCCACATTTGGAGCTGCCGCTTCCGTGTTTGGAGTTCCGCCGCCATTTGGAGCTCCAAACACGGAAGTGGCAGCTCCAAACATGACGGCGGGCGATCTTTTTATTTTGGTCCACGTGAAGTTCAGAGCAAGCGAGAGGGAGACTGCGATGCCTCCATCCAAGATGGCAACCTCACTAGTGGATCACAACGTGGCTGGAAGCCCGAATCGGCGGGATACGATGGCGATCTTTTTGGAGCGAGAGGAAAGGGAGAGAAGAGTTGTGAGGCGTAATTTGCAGGAGGAAGTGGGTGTGCCCCACGGCAGGGAGCCCAAGGAAGAAGGGCCGGTAGGCAACGGAGAGCGTCCCGTAGCTCCGGAAGCAGCCTAGAGACGCACCTGGGAAGAGGCGCAGATGCTGCCTTGTAGTCCCCAAACCAACTGTGCGTGCCGCCTTTAGTTATGTACGCTCCACTCTTTGGGCATCTCCGTGTGATCGTGACCCTGTCCTTTCCACCTGGCGCCCTTGCTGCTTTCTAGCTCTTTAGCAAGGCATCACGGTCTCCCTCTTATGCTCGCTCTGAACTTCACACGGACCAAAATAAAAAGATCACCCACCATCATATTTGGAGCTTCCACATTTGGAGCTTCTGCCACCATTTGGCAGTGCTCCAAAGGCAAAGCTGGTTGCAAAAGAGCCAGAAAGCAGCAAGGGTGCCAGGTGGAAAGGACAGGGTCGCGACCACATGGAGATGCCCAAAGAGTGGAGCGCACATAACTAAAGGCGGCGCACGCAGTTGGTTTGGGGACTACAAGGCAGCATCTGCGCCTCTTCCCGGGCGCGTCTCTAGGCTGCTTCCGGAGCTACGGGACGCTCTCCGTTGCCTACCGGCCCTTCTTTCTTGGGCTCCCTGCCATGGGGTACACCCACTTCCTCCT
Source organism: Hydrophis major (assembly GCA_033807585.1). NCBI lineage: Eukaryota > Metazoa > Chordata > Lepidosauria > Squamata > Elapidae > Hydrophis > Hydrophis major. The sequence goes on along the minus strand of CM066328.1, from coordinate 71,322,557 downwards.
GCAAATTACGCCTCACAACTCTTCTCTCCCTTTCCTCTCGCTCCAAAATGATCGCCATCGTATCCCGCCGATTCGGGCTTCCAGCCACATTGTGATCCACTAGTGAGGTTGCCATCTCGGATGGAGGCATCGCAGTCTCCCTCTTGCTTGCTCTGAACTTCATGTGGACCAAAATAAAAAGATCTCCCGCCATCATGTTTGGAGCTGTCACTTCCACGTTTGGAGCTCCAAATGGCGGCGGAACTCCAAACACGGAAGCGGCAGCTCCAAATGTGGCAGCGGAATGGGCAGAATGGAAAGCAACAGTGGCGGGTGCCAAAGGTGTCTGCAGCAAAGGTGCTTGGTGGGAGTAGGGAGCTCTCCACGCTTCGCCATGATCGCCAGTTAGGAGTGGCTGGTGGCAAGAAATTCCTGCCCGCTGGGCGCTCCTAACGGCAAGTCTCCCACCCTTCCCCCTTATTTTGCATATTTTAAGATAGGCCTAAATTTGGGGGGAGGGGCTTAATTTGATTTTATGCCCCAAAAACATGCTGGGCCTTTCTATTGGTGGAGGCCATATTGTTGGAGAAACACGGTATGTCTTCTTAAATATTTGGAAAAATAAAAAGACATAATAGGAAGAGCTACTGTATCTGGTCTGTAAAAATCTGGAATACTACTACACAGTAGAAAAATGGTAAAGAATTTGGCTGTTCTATCTAAATTCTAGATCTTCCCTTTCAGCTTCTGTAGATCAGAGATAGAAGGGCAGGGGCTGACTCTGAATCTTCCACTCTGATTCAAATTATGCATTGGGGAATATGGATAGGAAGCTGCTGTTTCACCCTAACATGCAAACCCATGATGCAATATTAATAATAATAATAGATGCATAGATACATACCTTGACTTATGACCACAACTAAGCCCAAAATTAGGTTGCTAAATGAGACAGTTGTTAAGTGAGTTTTGCCCCATTTTACAACCTTTCCATGGTTGTTAAGTAGTTAATTTAAAGCCTTTAAAGCCCATCATGGCTTGGGTCTGGGTTATCTAAGGAAACATCTCTTGGCAGTCACATCCATCCAACCCATTAGAGCGAGGAGGCAGGGAATGTTGTTGGTTCCACCCCTGAGGGAATATACCTAGTAGGACCCAGAAGAAGGGCCTTCTCTGTGGTAGCTCCATCTCTCTGGAACATCATTCCCCCAGAGATTAAAATGGCCCCCACTCTAGCACTCTTCTGAAAGGCATTGAAGACCTGGTTTTGCCAGCGGGCCTGGGGAACCCAGAGAGGGATGGAGTCCATCAAATGGCTAGTGTGATCTGCTGTCATCGGGGAGGGGATGGGAGTTGGTTTTTGATTTTTTTTCCCCAAATTTTGTTCTATTGTACTTTACTAATTTATTTGATTCTTTTTGTTAGTTTTTATTTTTTTTATTTTTTTTAAATATGGTTTTACATTGTGTAAGCCACCTTGAGTCACCATGGGCATATAGGCGGCAATATAAATTAAATAAATAAATAAAAATAAATGAATAAATAAAATAATTACACTGATTAAGTGTAATGAAGTGTAGTTAGTATGACTATTATGTCTCTAGAGTTTGGCTACATCCTGTGGACACAAAAGATCAGCTTTGTTGATGAATAAATTGTATGTCTCATGTCCTGTGATTGTATCATGATAGAATTATACAGACTTTGAGAAATTCACTATTTATAATATTTGAAAAAGAGATTGATATTTTAATGGGCAAAAAACACCCAAAAGGAGCACACACAAAGAAAGCAATAAAAATTATCCTTTAAACAAACAATGAAACATTCAGTATGGAAATGCCTTAGCCATTATTTAGTAGTGAAAAATGGAAAGAAGCAATGCTGCCTTGCCAAAAAGCAAACAAGAAATGTTATTTCTTCAGCAAAATGCAGATTTATTCAATTTACTCATCAAAATACCATTTTAATGAAGGAAATCCTCCATTATGTTGAGACACTCAAATATAAGAATGCTAAAGTCTTTCTTATCACAGCTGCTGCAGAAATGCAAGCTGCAAAACAATTAGGAACTTGCCTGTTGTAGTGTACAATCTATTACATGCTATATTGGATTCAGTAAAAATGTGTCATGTAAGAAAGAAAGCTTGACTGAACTAAAACTCTTAAGAGATCATGAATTAATAGCAGGGGTGGGATCCGACCAGCATAACAACTGGTTTTGGGAGGGCACACATGCATGTCAAATGGGTGCTGCATGCACGCGCATGCTACCGGCTCTGGCAAGCATTTACCTTCTCCAGCTGACAAGCAGCACTCAGCTGTGCAAAACAGCTGAAGAGGAAAATGCAGCCACTAAAGGACAGCCTAGAGCCTGAACGGGCGGGAGGGCAAACAGCAGACCAAAACCTTATCCCAGCGAACTGGTTCAGTATCAGCTGCTCTTCAGAGCTACTGGTTCAATAGAACTGGACTGAACCTGTAGGATCCCACCCCTGACTAATAGCAGGGTATAATGGTTAAGGTTCAGGGTCTAAGACTGGGGAGGTTTAGGACCGTCTCCATCAGAGGTGGTGTTCAGCAGGTTCTGACCAATTCTGGAGAACCGGTAGGGGAAATTTTGAGTAGTTCGGAGAAATGGCAATTACTACCTCTGACTGGAGATTTTACAGTATCCTTCCCCTGCCATGCCCACCAAGCCACGCCCACCAAGCCATGCCCACAGAACCAGTAATAAAAAAAAATTGAATCCCACCACTGATCTCCATCATCAACCATGGAAGTGCATCATTTGGAGGGGACATGTCATACTCTCTCGGCCCAACCTGACTCATAGGATTGTTGTGGGGAAATTATTGTTATTATTAATAATAGCATAACAATAACAACATTAATAACACATTATTATTAATAATACTAATAGAATGCACTTCATATCTTACATGCTTTAATATCTTGAGTACCTGTACTGGGATATCTATTTAACAACTCATAATTTTTTTTCTAGTCTTGGTGTTACAAATCATGCAGACTTCATGTTTTAATTAGATCAGGTTTATTTAGGTCTGTACCTAAAAAACTGTACCTCATAATAAATATATTATGTTTAAAATCACTTAAAAAGTTATTACAATTGTTTTTTTAAGAAAATATTTATAGAATCATACAATATAAGGTTTGGGAAAACCTTGAAGATAATCTAGCATAACTTCCATAATTAAGCTAAATTAAAATGTGGTTTAGAATAGAATATTGAAGTAAACTAGTCTTACATATTGGCATAAGCTATCCCAGCTTTCTATTTTTTAAAGCTACAGTAGCATGGAAAGGGTCATACATTAACAGTCCTTCATTATAGAAAGATTGTGATTATTTCATCACTGAAATAATGTGTGCTTTTATATGAAGATGATCTCCAAGGCCACTGAGCCCACAATGCTTTGTGCTTGGGGGAAGAAGCTAATGTCAGGCATTGTCTTATTTCCTTGGGAGAAGATTGGTCACATTTAGAGCAGAGTTAGATATAACCTCATATGCTTCTTTATATTTAAATAGAAAATGAGAAAATAATGTCAGGGGGAAGGAAGATAATACCCAGGTTTGCAATAGAAATGAAGAAGATTTAATTTTTCTTTCTTTGTTGTAATTCAGCTTTCCCATGAAGTTAATTTTTAAAGAGAAGCTTTTCTCCTGATGCAAATACTTGTTTTGAGGAAGAATGAGATGAATTACTGCACCCAGGCCTGCTAGAAACATGTTAGGGTTCAGTACCACTATTCCATAGCTAGTACTTGCTGCGTTTTTGAAAACATGTCCTTTGGTGGATCTGTCATCATTTGCATGTGGCATAGGGCCTGGATATCTGAGGGACTGCTTGTCTCCAATCAGTTTTATCTATCTAGTGTATTGCAATTAGTGGGTATAGTCC